>WOFM01001634.1:0-645859 GCA_011428145.1 Ericerus pela | reverse complement strand
CGAACGAGCATCAACTCACACGGTTGAAAAAATGTTCAATAACTCGATATTCACAAGTAGCAAAAGCATCTCGAACTTTCTTTACGTCTCGTGTCTGTAACAAATAAACGATAGCAGAAAATCGCAATGGCGACATCGTTCAATCGTTGTTCGTTGCATTGATCGATAGTACCGGCGATGTTGCCATATCGATAGTGTCGCCTTGCATGTTAATGTGTGATAATAATTACGTGCGATTGTGAGTGACGCTTCATAATGTCATAGTTCACCACGTGAAACGCAGTCGTCACTCGTCATTTGTCAATGGTCAGCTCTTGGTCAATGCAATAGGTTTATTTTATTTACCACAAAAAGGTTTACTAGGGTCGAAACCTTTGAGGATACATATGATGAAGACAACAGATTGCTGTTTTATAATGGAATCGACTTTTGTTAATATCCACACAGAACAAGTGCACACTGGCGTACAAATTACCCCCATATCAATCAACATCAACCAATCAGAACAATCAGATTCTCCGGAATGGGGTAATTTGTACACCAGTGTTTATAAACTAATGCACTTGGTGATTTTTTCTTCAATTCAGAGTTTTAGAAGGCAAAACACGTGGTGTTGGTAGCACGCTATTCATAGATCCGACACCAAAACCATTATTACGTCGGTTCTATCATGTATATATCCTCGAAGGTCGATACCAAACACAAACTGGGTTTGTTTTGATGTCTCAAAATTGAACTCCTTGTCAACACAAAGACACCAACCTGACATCAGGAGGCTGTTTACAATTGTCTATAAGCTTTATAGCTATGTCTATATACTTTTTGCCTATATAGCCATCCAGAGGTTTCTATATAAGTCAATAAAAGTTATAAAGCATAATCAATCTTGTTTGTGATTTTTATGCTGCATTTTTATATTTATAATAAAAAAATTACTCCCAATCAACAAACAGTTCACATCTGTATATATATGCATTTATGTTTCATTTATACAGACAACTTGTAAACTCTTTTTATAATCATAATTTCTTTAGGGTCCTTGTAGGTAGTTTGTAAAATGACACCCAGCTCACACCTCCTCTCGAGTAGGTGCATTATCAAGATCACACATCCTTGCCTGAAAACAGGATTCAACACCCTAATGAATTGGCCATGGAAGTAATCTCAAAAAGTTTATTCAGTTTATAAAATTAATTTTAAAAAGTAACATGAATATAAAAGGCACTTCATACACTGTAATACATATGAACGATTCAAAACAACACTATAACCATTACAGCAGAGGAAACCAGGGGCTAGTAGAGGCATCGGGTGCTAAAAAGAGACACTGGGAGAAAAAAATGCGACATTGCCATATATGGTAATGTCTAACAAGCCCCCTCCCAAAGTGTGTATCCTTTGTAAACATAATTTATATGAGCAGAAAATCTTAATAAGGAACACAATAGGAACTAGAAAGAAGTAGTTTTGCTTTAGAACAGTATTAATATATAATAAGGTAAAATTAAAGTAATTAAGCAAAGATTAGGTAATTTTTTTCTTTCCTGTTTTATGTGATTTATTTTTGTTTTCATATTGTTGGATTGTAGCTTCTGCACATGTACCTGGATCATTTGCATGAGTAAGATATATTATGTACAAACTGTAATTCTAGTTTTGGAAGTTTGCATAAGGGAGAGGTATAGTAAGGATATGTCCACAATTCATCTGTTGTGGCTATAGGTATTATTTCAAGGATATTTTCTACCACCAATTCTTTCAACTTGACATGCTTTAATTCTGAGTATTTCAATTTATCGGTGGTGTAAAATTGATTGGTTAAAAGTTTCCTATATGATTTGTTGTCTTTGAAAATTTTTATTGGTGGAGGATAGGTATCAAAAATTTTGTTTATTATTTCGTGGAAAAATACCATGTGATTAACTGAGACTGATACTGCTAAAATTAAGGTACTTTGCACAGTAATTGTTTGTTTCCTGCATGCCCCAGAAATGGGGTCACTAAAGTAATTAATCACATGCCCTGTTTTAGATTTATGGGATGGGACAGCAGGAAAGTTTGCATTTATTAAGCCCTTAAGTCACTCTCTTCCCCTTTGTATTTTAGTACTACATCTGCGGTTCCTTGAAGATATCTTATTAGATACTCTAGAAGTTCTTAATGTTGATCTTTAGGTTGGCTTGGTTTCAGGCAAGGAAATTCTCTGCGAATGATATGTCTGGATGCGAATTGTTTGCTATGTATAGAAGAGAACCAATTCTTGTCAAATTGAAAAGAAGGTGGTAGTGGGTCACCTATTTTGAGGAAGTTTTGGAATACCAGCATGGGAACATTTTTTGGTCCATGTAGTTATTGTAGCCATAATTTCACAGAACCAGGTTTGTATGATCTTCCTGGTGTAGTATCATTTCACCTTTTTTCTATTTTGTTTTATTAGAAAATTCACAGAATTTTTAGTATTCCCAGGTTCTTAACATCAACAAATTTTTTCAGTCCAATTACCATATTTTTAATTTTGCTGTCACTGGTGCATGTAATCAGGAAATCATGACGCACATTGCTATTATGGTCATGTTTCTGTTTACATTTTTGAAGAAGAGGCAGGTTTGTGTACTTACAAACCTTGTAAAAATCTAGTTGTTGAATTTTTTAATATTTATTGTACCAAATCTAGGTTCAGTTGTAAATGGTAGGCGCGTTTATTCAATTTTAGTACGTATTTATAGAAATCTACATTTAAGCCTGGTGTTGGATGGGTGTACATAGCATAGACTATTTTCCCATGAAGAAAGGCTGTAATGATGTTGAGTTGTCTTAGAGACCAATTATTTTTATTTGCAAGAGAGATCAACCATCATACATTATATACTAAGGGTGAAAAAAGGTACTTTTCTCAGGAGAGTTTGTTTCATTTGTCGAGACAGAACTTGAAATGAGAATCTCGAATTTAAGAGCAGCACTTTTCACTCTACAGAGCACAGATATGGCAGAACTATACCACAGAACTTAAGTTTAGTGTTAATTTTGAAATTGAATCCTAAGAAATGAAAAGTAATAGTTAAGACATCAAGTTTACTCCAAAATCAAAAACATATGGACTAAATATGCTATTTGGTCAACCACAGTACCTACTGAACAATGCAAACTGAAAGTGGAAGTAAAGCTGGGCATAATCACACTGTAAGGCTTGATTCACTATGTGGAATTGGGTTTCAGCATGTCAGATAAACTGCTGAACTGAGTGCTAGAATAAATAAAATCATCCACTGGGAAAATCGTTTGAGAGCACTTCTCTCCCAGTTCTTGCTATTACAGGTGCATACGTTCTGTTTGTTGGGTAATTGTTTTTGTTCATGGCTCCTACAACTACCAATCTTGTTTTGTAGATACCATCAGACTTTTTGTGAACCCCATTTCCAGGGAATTTGACATTGGCCTTTAAATTTGTTTTTAGGAACTATTTATAAGACATTATGCTGTTTTATTAAGTTCCATTCCATACCTATTCTTTTTCCCATTTATCAGCATCTGTCATAGACTTAGATTGTTTATATGTGAGAAGTTTCAAAGTCTCAGAAGTCAGAAACAAATGATGAATACGCGATGACAAAAGTCAAACAAACCCGTATTAAATGAAACACCATTAAATCAGAATTGAAACACATAAAGAAAACTAGAGGTGTAAAAAGAAGTCATTATACTGCACAAGAATGAAAGATAGTAACATAAACAATCAGTAGATATTAGTCGACAGATAAGTACAATAATTTAGTCACAGATTGCTAAGTGCTAAGACAGGCTGTTATGTCACAGACAACATATTACAGAAAGAGTGAAAGTGAATGGCTCATCACAGATAATTTAACTAATTGATTTGATTCATTATAGAATATAACTTCACACACCCCCTCAAATTATGAAGATTTGAATGATATGAAAACACAATACAACCCAAAACAAAATAAGCAATTGGTAAATAAATTTGAATAGTGGATTGTTGCATGAAATAGAAACAACAAAAAATGATCGGTTACAAGATTAAAAACAAATTAAGTACATGATGAGCAACAATAATAAATTGAACATTAAAAAATCAGCCTCAGAAAATTCAAAAAGGTTGTTAGTGTGGAATAACTCATTAATTGAGTTATTAAAAAAAAGGAACAGAATTCGAATAAGAGTTTAGACTTAACAATATTTATTGTACGTAAGACTGATGAAAAAAATATGGCAATATATCGAGAGTGCAGCTAATACTAACGGAGCAAGTAAAAACGTAGCAAAAACGAGAGATAAAGATAGAAGTTAGGTGGCATATAGGTATCGGCGATATATGATAAAAAGAGAATAAAGGAGTGAAGCTACGTGAACATTACTCCCCCCGGCTGAGGGAGTCTTCTTCCTCAGACGATATCAATTTCACAAGTCGAACAACAGATCGATTGTAGATTCCCGACGATGTTTGGACAGTAACATTGCGAACCAAACCTTCAGCATCAGGGAACACCGATATTACTCTTCCCATTGGCCAATTTAACACTGCTACATTATCTTCCTTGATAAGGACAATGTTGTTGATTTGATGTTGGGCACTCGATTGTGCCATTTATTTTGGCACTGGAGCATATTCAAGTATGTTTTTGCGCCATTCAATATCCAAAATGACCGAAGTACAGCTTGAGATGTAGCAAAACGAGTTTCTAAATTGATATTAGAATAAGCTTGATCGATTGGAGTTGCAAGTAGATGAGTGCCGACCAAAAATGTCCAGGAGTGAGCACACCAAATGTTTCATCACATTCGCTGTGATAACATAGTGGACGCAAATTCAAGATACTTTCTACTTGACAAAGTATAGTATGAAGTTCTTCATAGGTGAGCATTTTGGTACGAGTAGCCTTGACAAGTAGTGATTTGCCAGATTTTATGGCGGATTCCCATAATCCACCTTAATGAGGCGTATGAGGTGTGATGAAATGCCAATCGATACCTTCATCTGCAGCAAACTGGGTTAGTTTTGATCGTTCACAAAATAATTGATTACTGGCACCAACTAAGTTTTTTCCATTGTTGCTGTAGACATGTTTTGGTAACCCACGTCGGGCAACAAGTTGATGTAGAGCTTCGAAAAATTTTCTGATGACAAGTCGGACACAATTTCAATATGGACTGCACGAGTACTGAAACAGATGAAAAATGCAGCATACGATTTGTTGTGTTTGAGTGATCGATGGCCTAAACAGCGAACAATGAATGGACCGCAGAAATCAATTCCAATATTGGCGAATGGTCGTGAAGGAGCAACACGATGTGTAGGTAGTTGACCCATAATCTGAAAACCAGTATGAGCACGAAGACGAATACAAAAAATACAATTACGAATTACTACTTTGATAATATTATTGATACCACCGACAAACCAATATTTATTTTCTAAATAAGAGTAAATTAAAGCTCTCGAGCAATGAAAATACTTTTCATGCAATGTGTAACAAATAATCGAACAAAGTTACATTTAGAGTTTAGAATAATCGGATGTTTTTTATCAAAGGTAGTTGAGAATTTTTAAGTCGACCTCCAACTCTCATTATTTTTTCGTTATCCAAAAATGGGTCTAAAAATTTTAAACTATTTTTTTTACTTACGTTAGTTTTACTTGACAAGTAGTTTAACTCTTTAGAATAATAGTTACGTTGGGATAAACGAATGATGTAATTTAAAGCATGATTACGTTCAGTGGAGTTTAATTCAGTTGTTTCGTAGTTAATATTTGATTTTCGAGAGTTGTTGAAAAAGCGAAGGATGTAAGCAATTACGTTAATGAGTTTGTTGTATGAAGAATAATTAGAAAAAAATTGAGACATCTACTGTAGATATAAGTGAATAAGTTTTTGTGGTACGAATCTCTGGAAGGTTTTCTTTAATTTGAAAGTTTATGTTAATAAAATCTTCAAATTTGACTTTAACCACTTAGGACCATTTAACCATAATGAGTTATCTAAAAATTTCATGACATCCATACCCCGGTTGCGAGATCAGCAGGGTTGGATTTAGTTTCTACATAATTCCATTTAGTTACAGATACAATTTTTAAAATTTTATCAACATGATTAGAGACATATGTTTTAAGTTGTTTGATGGGATGTCTTAACCAACTAAGTACAATACTAGAATCTGAGAAAGGAAAATATTGTTAGTTTCAATTTCAAGGTTACAAGCGACACGATCAATCAGTTGGGATAGCAATAAAGCAGCTTGTAATTCTAGTCTAGGTATTGTTAAGCTTTAAGAGGAGCAATTTTAGTTTTAGCACAAATAAAATTAACAGAATGCTGTGAAAATTCATCGATACAATGCAAATATACGATAGCGCAGTAGGCTTTGGGAGAGGCATCACAAAAACCAACAATCTGCCTAGATTTAATGTTATTTAAGTTAGTGTAACAACGAGGTATGCTAAAGTGTTTCAATAATAACAATTCACTTTGATATTCAGTAAATTTGGTTTGTAGATGATCGCTGATTTAGTTATCCCATTTCAAGCTTTCTCGCCACAAATCTTGTAAAATTATTTTTGCATGTACAGTTATGGGTGACAAAATACCAAGTACATCGAATATACGAGACACATCTGACAAAATAATACGTTTTGTCATGGTTTTAGGCAAAGGATTAATATTTAATGCAATACGAAATACATCTAGTTTAGGGTACCAAATTAGTCCTAAAATATTAACGAATTTATCATCTTCAAAAGAACGGGATTCTATGTTTTCGATAATCGAGTTATTTATACAGTTCAAAAATTCAACCGCGTTACTTTGGTACTTAGGCAATGGAAAACCAAATTTTAGTAATGTTGAGTGTAGAGTTCTTTGAAGTTCTGAAGCAGTTTCTACCGAGTTGGCACCAGTTATGAGGTCATCCATGTAGAAGTCGTTTCAAATGGCAATGGCAGCATGAGGGTTTGATTTTTCCACGGATCGAGCAACAATTTCAAGACACTTTGTAGCTAGGTACGAAGCAGGTGCAGTTCCATAAGTTACGGTACCAAGTTCAAAAGTCAATATGGGTTTGGTTGAATCTTGTTGCCACAAGATACATTGAAATTTACGATCATCTGGGTGTACCACAACTTGCTGGTACATTTTCTCGATGTCAGCGCAGAATGCAATTTTATGTACACAAAATTTAACAATCATGTCGAAGAGTTTGGGCTGCAATGTTGGACCAACCATTAAATGATCATTGAGCGAAGTCCCAGACTGATCATTCGACGAAGCATTAAATACTATTTGATATTTGGTAGTAGTACTAGTCAATTTTTGTACGATTTGGTGTGGAATGTAGTATTTTGGAATATGGATTTCAGCTGCGGTTAGTCGTCTCATATGGCCCAATTGTTCATACTCAGTCATAAAACTGACGTATTCTCTACGAATATCAGGTGATGAAAAACGTTCGGATTTTTTCAGGATACTAATGGCTTTAGGGAACAAACCGCGTAGGCAATCGATGCTTGGCTTTATGGGGGGACAAACGACAAATTGACTGGTGTCATCACGAGTGTAGGTTTTTTCAAAATGGTTTTCGATCATTTGATGTTCAGTGATAACATCTTGGTCGGATGATTTGGCTACGTTAGTAGCCTCTTCAATTTCCCAAAACCTTTTGAGTTGAGCATCGACATCAATTTTAGTCAAACCACAATATGATTTTGAGGTTAGAAGAGAAGATTTTTCATTGTCACGTCCTGAAACGACAAAACCAAACTTTGTTTCTCGAAGGGCCAAATTTTCAATGAAGTAGCGTTTTTCTTCTACTAGGAATTCATAGTATTCGGCTCCAATCACAATGTCAACATTTGAGTGGGGGAGTTTGCATTTGGCAAGGGGAAGGTTAGCAAACTCGTTTTTTCAATTTCAGCATCATAGTAGTGTTGACCTTGTGTGGAATTTTGGGAATAACTTCCGCACAAATTTCAAATTTGAATTTAGAGTGTCGAGAGCGAAGAGTTATTTTAGCCATCAAATCCAATACTTGACTGGCACCATCAATTATACCTCCCAGGGAAGTGAGTTCATCCGATTTGAATGTTGGAACGTTGTTGGCCTGTACGAACAGTTGTGATACGAGGTTGGGTTGGGAGCAGTTATCAAGAAGCAGACGAGCGAGAACATTTTTTTGACCAATTGTAACAACAGCTACTGCAGTTGGAAGGAGGACAGGTTTTTTTGAACCAGTGACTGACAACGAAGTTTTAGGCACACCTGAGGTAGAGTTAGTCGAAGGTGTTTGCAAAGTTGGTTGCAGCATTGTAGTCAGGGATTCAGTTTTAGTTGGCTGCTTTGTTACGATAGAAGCAGACCTTTCACGATGTAGTAGTTGGCTGTGGTTGCCATTACATTTACCACAGTTTGAACGAGTGCACTCAGATACACCATGAAATGGGTTGAAGCATTTGATGCACAGTTTGTTCTTTTTGACAATTTCAAAACGATCCATAACAGATTTTGCCAAAAACGCTTTACACTGATTAAGATAGTGTGACTGAGAGCAAACAACACAGACGATTTTACTGATAACAAAAAATTTTTTGTCAACTCCCGATTTAGGTTTTTCTGATGAGGATCTTCTTACTGTTGCTCTGAATGAGCTATCAGCTTGGTTTTCTTCAACTGAGAACGAACGAACTTGGAGAAATTTGTTTAGGTCGTAAAAGGTTGAAAAGGAATCACACGTTGGAATCGAATTTTCCCAGTCTCGAAGTGTTACTGGATCTAGGCACAAACTGACAACAAAGGTGATGTAACGAGAAAATGTCTCATTAATCTTTTCACCTGTGATTTTTAACCAACGAATTAGTGAATGAGTTACATCCAGCAGCTTACGAATTTCAACTTCAGATTTAATTGGCTGTAGGTTTTTGAGGTCACGAAAATAGCAACGAACGATAGCTCTTTTGTTTTCATAGCTAGATAAAAAATGGGACCAAGCTTCTGGGTATGACGAATCCTTCAGCTTGAAATCTCTGACGATGTAGGATGCAGAACCAACGAGTGACTGCTTAAGGTAGTATAACTTTTGGACATTGGTGAGCTCAGAGTTTGAATGTACCAGGTTATCTAACAGGTTTTTGAAGTTGTAGAAATTTTTCAATTCCACATCAAACGTAGGTACATCGATTTTTTTAAGTTTTGGTTGACAAGAAGAGGGTGACAAAAACAAATGATTTAGATCAGATGCCTGAGGTATTAACGATTCACGAAACCTTTCACTACTCAAGAGATGGTGAAATGTTTTAATTTTACCTTTGATAGTGGCACAACACTTACGATGTTCATCGGTCTCTTGGAGTAAAGTTACGATCATCTTTTCTTGGTCAGCAACAGCTTCATCCAGGAGATCGATCATGTTGTTGGTAACATCTTCAAATTTATCTTTGAGAGGAAGGTAGTCTGTCTCCAGTTCAGCCTCTAGTTCCGAAAGAGTTTCGATGTCCATTGGGGTTTTTTTGACCAATTTGATAAGTTGGTCACAAACACGAACAATATTTAAACGAATTACACGTCTCTGTTTCTTATAGGCTTCCATGTTTACGAGTTAGCAAATTTACAAATTTAGAATACCAATAAGAACAAGACTTGTAAAAAACGAAACATTAATTTAAAAAAAAATATTAATGCTTGGATAATAGCATCCGGCTCAAGGGACCAAAAATGTTAGTGTGGAATAACTCATTAATTGAGTTATAAAAAAAAGGAACAGAATTCGAATAAGAGTTTAGAGTTAACAATATTTATTGTAGAAGAGTATACGTAAGACTGACGAAAAAAATATGGCAATATATCGAGAGTACAGCTAATACTAATGGAGCAAGTAAAAACGTAGCAAAAATGAGAGATAAAGATAGATAAGTTAGGTGGCATATAGGTATCGGCGATATATCGATAAAAAGAGAATAAAGGAGTGAAGCTACGTGAACAAAGGTAACATGCAATATAAAAAGGATTGTTTATTATATAATGTTCAACATCTTTACAAAATTTCAAAATGTTGGGGTAATGAGATCCTTTGTGAATAGATCACCAAACTGACCGTTGATGCTAACATATTCATATTCAAATGATTTATTATTATGATCATTGCAAACAAAGCGATATTTAGTATCCATGTGCTTATTTTTTTTCATATTCCATTTGACCATTTTCACTATTGACAAACAACTCTGGTTATCCAAAAAAATTTTATACATATCAGGATGAATATCAAAATTGGCTAACAATTGTTTGATCCAAAGACCCGCAACAGTCTACTGTTTTTAGCTAAATCATGAGACGTTGTTTCCAAATACACCAGAGAAATAACCATAGATTAATTTGAGTGATTCTATACAATTTCCTCAATCAACATTTGAAAATACTTCTAAAACTTCAGAATGTGTGTTTTAAAAAAATATCTTAATTCCAAATCAACAGTGGTGTTTAAAAACTTTATGATGCGAGACAAGTAATTTAAATGTTCGATGGATGAGGCACCCTGAAACTGGCTAAAGAAGCTTATCAGAAAGCAAATATCAGGACAAGAAGCTAACATTATGCACATCAGGGAACCAATCAGTTGCCTGTATTGATTATTTGAGGCCATCAGTTAAGCTCTATAATTGAAGACAAGGTTCGAAAGGGGAATACACAGGTTTACAATTAAATAAGTTGAATTATTTAGTCACAGATTGTATTAATAATTTTTGGTTTATTTTCAAAATTCTTTTTCCCTGTCATACGAAATTTTTAATCAAAAAAAGTTGTTTACCTCTTCTAGATTTTTACATCTGAACTTTTGGCAGATAAGCTGCCTAACTTTTCAAATCATATTTATATTATCTAAAGTAAGGAGAATGTCATCAACATAAACTAAGAGATTTACAATGGAGTTATTTTTGTGTAAGATATACAAACAATTATCAGCCTTTTCAGAAACAAATCCTAACCATGTTAAAAAACCATGGAAGCCAGTATTCTAAACTTTGGGTGCTTGCTTCAGCCCATACAGCAATCAATTTAATTTTAAGACAACATTCTCACTTCAGTTCAACTTTACTTCTATCCTATATAGGATTTTAGAATAAAGTCTTCATTTAAAAATATGCTATAAAATATCAACTTGATGTACATAATGTCCTAACTGATTTACAATTGACAACAGAGAACAAACAGTCGATAGCTTAGCAACTGGCAAATAAACCTCATTGAAATTAAAACCTCATTGAAATTGAAACCTCACCTCATTGAAATTGAAACCTCATTGTTGCTGAAAGCTATGAGCAACTAAATGAGTATGATAAATAACACTGTTTGAGTGATCAAACTTTTTTGTGAATATCCAGGTGCAAGTAATAGTTGGCAACTTTGACAGACGTTTGATTACATTTTATATGGAATTGGAAGACGGAGTATTAAGTTCAAATTTGATAACATTCTTCCATTCAGCAGCATTAGGCTTCGGCTACATAGCGCCTGGCATCCGTCATGCATTCTAAACTGTCTCTGGACCGGCAGTGAGAACTGACCATCACGTACACGGTTTTACAAGTTGTGGCTACATAGCCATTCTTGAAAACTGGCAGGTGTGTGCAGGTGTGTGAGAAAATTCAAAATATTGATTGTGAGTGTGAAATAAAAATATTATACTTTTCCACTTATTATTTTGTTTGATTCTGATTTATAAAATTTCTTATGGATGAAACGAAGAAAAGTGAACTCATGAACCTGGTGCGGGATTGCCCAGCTCTATGGGATAAAAAATCTCCCAAGTACAACAGCCGGATGAGGGAAAAAAATATAATGTGGCAAAAATCACTTATCAATATCATTCCTCATTTTTCAGTTTCATCAAAAAGTTGGAGGAGTTAAATTTTCATGCCGGTCACAGGCATCCGGCAGAATCAAATTATTTTGATTCTGCCGGAGCCACCCAGTATCACTTTCCATTATTTGATTATTTTCTTCAGAATGCCTGACGGATGCCGGGCTCTATGTAGCCGAAGCCTTAGGTGATTTCATTACTGTGTCAAACATTTGAGGATATTCACTTATAGAATTTTCCATTAAATAACACAAATTTATACAATCAAAATAGCACAAATTAATGTTGCCATTGACTTCGATGTTCTTCATGTTTGATTTATTGACTTTGTTAAAAATAATATCAGTCTCATCATAATGATTTTTCATGTCGCACACTTCATTAAATTTAACATCTTGGGAAAGAAAAACCTTTTTGGTTTCAACATCTAATACTTTATAGCCAGCAGGTACATACCCTATGAACTTCAATTTCCTACTTTTCTTCTCAAACTTGTCCAGTTATGTTCATAATCTAACTTGTATGCGTTGCACCCAAACACTTAATTTCAAGTGGTTGTAATTTATTTTATGTTATTTCTCAAAAAGTATGAATGGATTTGAAGTTCTATTTGTTAGACAACGATTTATTACATAGCTGGCACACATAAGAGGCTCAGACTTGTAAACTTTTTCTAGATAGCTTTCATACATCATAGTCCTAGCTTATTTGACTAGCATGCAGTTCATATGCTCAACCCTTCCATTTGATTTAGGGGAATGTCGAATGGTCAGTTCGATTTGAAAGCCCTTTTGACTACAATATTCTTTGGAAGGTGCGTTTAAGTATTCCATACCATGAGCACAACCTAGTCTTTTTAAATTACAGTTAAAATGGTTGGAAACTAGTTCGTGGTAATCTTTAATTTTCTTGAGAACTTCTGCCTTATTAATGAGAAGATACACGTAGCAAAAATTGGTGTAATTGTCAAGATACGTAACGGTATTTCTTGTTATTGTAGCATATTGGATTAATAAATCCACATACATTCATATGAAACCAGCTCTAAAGAATGCCTGGTTCTGTTTTATGTCTATTAAAGGGGTGATGATGCTATTTCCTCATAACAGAGGGTTCACAAAACACATGTTCGCCTTTACTTAGATCTGGAATTAATTTAAATTATGATAGAAATTTCAAATCCTTAAAATTTAAATGAGAAAGGCGCTTATGCCAGACTTCCATCTGATTATTTGGTTGATTTATTATTAAATTACAAGAATTTTTATTATTATTAGTAGTCCTCACAAATTCAATTTGGTATAAATCCGATGTTACACTTTTGCCAGTTAAAATTACGGAATTTCCATAATTTTTATTCACAACCTCAACATGATTTTCATAAAACACAGAAGGAAAACCGTTTCTAGCTAGACACTTTACAAACAAGAGGTTGGCAGGCAATTCTTAACTAAATCGGACTTGGCTTAAATGAATATTTTCACCATTACTGAACTTTAATCCAACATTCCTACAGTTGTGATGACAAGAGATACACCCTTTTTTGCTATCATAATAATTACTAGCGGCCTTTTTAATTCAATATATTCATAAAACAAAGATTTAACATTAACTACATGAGCAATGCAAACCAGACTCCAACCCAAAAGACACTTGTGTATCAAACAGAACTGAATTATCAGAATAGAAACTCTGTTCAAGAACATGCAAATTGTAGCCACCTGATTCAGACATTGTAAAGCCCGTTAGAATTACTAGAATTACTAGACCTATTATTATTATATTATTATTATTATTATTATTATTATTATTATTATTATTATTATTATTATTACGCATTATTAGACCTATCACCGCCACAAATTTTTGAATAACAATTTTGGGCTATGTGACCATTTTTAACCGCAATTATGGCACTGAACATTACAATGTTGCGAATTACGATTACAATTTTGATTTGACTGAGACCCTAAATCGTAATTTCAATTTCCCTGACTATAATTCCTTTCATTATTTCCTCTGTCACTATTAAATACACGATTTGAACTGTGATTAAAACAATTACTAGGCCTATGTCTTCGGATAATATTACCACAACCATTACGATTACTATTACTAGAACAATTACTATTACCATTACTGTTGCGTGGAAAACCCAAACAAGCAGTCTCTTCCATTGATTTAACTTCGCTGGAAGGTTTTTCACTGATGAAAGTCACAACGAAGGATTTGACATTTTATCAGTCAGTAGACTGCGATGATAATTCATCAGCTTCGCTACGACACTATCCCGTACAGGTCTAGCAATTACCATCAACACAACAGCACCTTAAAAGATACAACACAAATTGCTTGATTGTTGTGGCATCACCCAACTCGACATACGATGAAACTTTGAGAGAAATGACAGAAGATACCATTGCAGATCACCACCAGTAGCAAAGCGCATTGAGAACAGCTCAAAGCATAAGTCTATCAACTTTTGATCATCACTGCGACCACTAGTGGTGATTAAAGCCTGAAACATTTCATGAGCAAAATCAAAACCCTAGATTACATCTAAAAAGGCATCCTCAACATTATTCGCAATCAGGAACATGGCTCCGAACTTATTTTAGTGGGCTAAAAGAAGAGCTGTAAATATTAGTCTGAGGAAAAATAAATTTTCATTCACCAACGATGATTGAAATTTAATATAGGTTAATACTGTCATTTAAAATAATATAGCCCCATTTTCTGATCTTTAAAGGATAATTGAGCTCATAAGGATTCTTTCTTCCGAGTAAAACTAAGAACTACGTAGCTATCCGTTGAAAACAAACTCAAATAACAAAAACAATTCAATAGAATGAACAAAAACAAAGGCTATCTTCATTCACTTGTATTTGAGAGGTCATGTTTGAGAACAAAGAAGATGTTGTCACCGATGTGTGCACACAGGTAATCAGAATAATGTGGAACATAACTCTTTTTATTAATATTTGATCATTGTTTCTTGGGAAACAAGGGTTATATACCTACATGCACAGGGACTCTTGACAAAATGCCTTGGAAATTTCAGAAAAAAATGTTATGCACACATAATTGCATAACTTCACATTAGAGGCAAATGTGTAAAAACAAAAATTTAAGAAAATTTTTGAATAAGTATTCCAGCTTAACTTTTTACGGGCAAAAAAAAAGTTATGATGTACATTTTTTGCCTATCTTTAATGCTGAAGGACCTACAAAGTCTTTAATATGTCAGCATTAGAACCTTTATGAGACTTTTGAAAAACCCGGTCATAAAAGACCCTGCAGCTCCTTCAGTATTAAAGATTGAAAAAAATGTACATAACTTTTTTTGCTCCATGTAAAAAGATAAGCTGAAGTATCTACACAAAAATTTTGTTTTATTAATTTTTTTGAAATTTTCTCTTTACCTACCTTGAAACTTTGCTTGCATTTGCCTTCGAAATAAATTCATGCAGTTATGTGTGCATAAAATTTTTTTTTAGTGGTACCCAATTATATCAGTATCTGAAGTTTCCAACGTGTTTTGTCAAAGTCCCTGTATCGTAGTCCAAAAAAATGAGCATAGGCTTCGCCATCATTAACAACCACTTAAAAACTCTGAAGCGAGGTATGCATGATTTTCTTAAGGGGTGGGTCTGGTCTAAATAGTGGAATAAAGTAGTCTTTTGTGTTCATTTTACTTCATTTTTATTTCATGCGAGCAATAAATTGTTCAACAAAATTGCAATAAGATTAAAAATCAAAAAAAATACTCTATACCTTTTTTTGTCGCGGATATAATTTAAGCCCAAATCACTTATGAAAATACTTAATTTCTCCACGCATATGTTTGTAGCTGTTCACGCACACAGTCCCATAATTTATTTGAGGGATAATTTTTTAAAATAACTCAATTTCTAGCCGATAAATTTTTGAATTTATTGATTTTAAACCAGCAGAGGATCAGGACTATTAATAATTAATTATAATAATATTCGACGTTGATCTCAGATTTGAACATTCAAATATTTCTTAGACATGTATTCTGTCGTCGGCGATAATCGTACTTAGCAAACCAAACGAATGGAACCTTCAAATGTGAGTACGCTAATAAATGAATTTCCTAAATTAATACTTTTCCTTTAATCCTATCTGACCGGCATTGAAAATTGCCAAACGTTTTTCATATTTCTGCTGTACGTCTCGGGTATACCAAAACAGAATTGAAACATGCTGGAAGACGCCTCGTATCGTTTTTTTTTTGTTTTTTTTTTTGGATAAATACCGACAAAATTTGTTAAAATGTTGGCTAAATATGTAGAAAATGAAAAGTTAGTTGAAACCTTACTTTTATACCAATTAATAATTGCCGATGAGTCACGATTTAAGGCGTTATTTGCTTTGTTTAATCGATCGTAAAGTAAGTATTTGAATGTATTTGTTTAGACCATGGCAATGGCTGGAGAAGGGCGAGGAAATGCGGCGAAAGAAAAAAGTATTTTAAATTAGAAATTGTTGGAGGAGGAGAAGGAATGGTCGAGTAATAAGCAAATCTCAGAGAGGAAGGGAGAGAGGTTACCGCAGGCACCACACCGGACTTTTTCAAATGGCTCGGAAGGACCCAAATTTTGAAATAAAATCAATTTTCAAGTAAATATTTGCAGATGACATCAATGCCGGATTTAGGTGCCAAGTTTCTCAAGAAAAAAAAAACCACTCAAATGGGTAAATATATGTTCTGGAATATAAAAAACTTCTGAAAAACTTTTTTTTTTTGCTCTATCCGCTCGCGAAATTGTTTCCATCGGCACGCTCACAGATAAAATGAGGGAAAACTTTATCGCAGCAGAACTTTACCAGAAAACCTATAGTTCGCCAATTCATACACGATTCAAAATCTCAAGTTCATATTTACTGAAATAAAAACACAGTCGAAAATTTCCCAAAATTATAGGAAGAAAACTGTAGTTTTTTCAGAGTCATAGGAAAAGCTATTCTTTCAGTAGTTCCGAGAAAACTGACGAATAAAATATTCTTGGAAAAAGAGTTTTCTCACGATTCCAAAAAAAATACAAAAAATATAGGACCGAAATTTTTACCCTTTTTCTCAAAATTAATAAAAAGCTCCTATCAGATCTGATCCAATATGACTACTTTTCCTGAAAATTTCAGCCGTATTCCTGAGGCAATTTTCTCAAACCATGAATACGAATTTTGGACTACGTATAATTATACTACAGCTGCATAATTATATGTACTTACCCGTTGTGCAAGCTACTGCCCATTTACTGCCCACCGGAAAAACTGCCCACCTTCCTGCCAAGTTACTGCCAAGTTACTGCCAAAAATCAAGTGTTTCAACCAATCAGAAATCTCTCACTAGTGTGTCTAGACCAATCAGAGAGCAGCATTCAAAATTTCTGCTTCCCAGTTGCATCCCGGTTGCTTCTCAGTTTCTGCCTGTTTACTGCCAATTTTTTACTGCCTTATTACCTCCCATTTGTTGCTTAGTTACTGCCCCTTCACTGCCTTGTTATTCCCAATTGTTGCTTAGGTTACTGCCCATTTACTGCCTGGTTACTACTTATTTTCCTCCAGGTTACTGCCCAGTTTTGCTGCCTTCTTGCTTCCCAATTACTTCCATATTACTTCCAATATATTTCTCAGTTGCTACCCATTTACTGCCTGGTTCCAGCCTGGTTCCAGCCTGGTTACTGCTCATTTGCTCCCCAGTTACTGCCCATTCTTACTGCCTTCTTGCTTCCCACTTGAAGCTTGGTTACTGCCCCTTTGAACCTTGTTACTGCTTATTTGTTCCCCAGTTACTGCCCGATTTTACTGCCTCTTGCTTCTCACTTGAAGCTTGATTACTGCCCAAACACTGCCAGGTTACTGCTCATTTGTTGCCGAGTTACTGCCCAGATTTGCTGCCTTTTGCTTCCCAATTACTTCCATATTACTTCCAATATAGTTCTCAGTTGCTACCCATTTACTGCCTGGTTCCAGCCTGGTTACTGCTCATTTGCTCCCCAGTTACTGCCCATTCTTACTGCCTTCTTGCTTCCCACTTGAAGCTTGGTTACTGCCCCTTTGAAGCCTGGTTACTGCTTATTTGTTCCCCAGTTACTGCCCAATTTTACTGCCTCTTGCTTCTCACTTGAAGCATGATTACTGCCCAAACACTGCCAGGTTACTGCTCATTTGCTGCCGAGTTACTGCCCAGATTTGCTTCCCAATTACTTCCATATTACTTCCAATATATTTCTCAGTTGCTACCCATTTACTGCCTGGTTCCAGCCTGATTACTGCTCATTTGCTCCCCAGTTACTGCCCATTCTTACTGCCTTCTTGCTTCCAACTTGATTCCAGCTTACTTCCATATTGTTTCCCTCTTGTTACCAACTTACTTCCATGTTACTTCCCTCTTACTACCAACTTACTTCTGTCTTGTTACACCAACTGACTTCCTTCTTGCTTCCTACTTACTTCCAACTTGCTTCCAACTTACTTCCAACTTACTTCCAACTTACTTCCATATTGTTTCCCTCTTGTTACTAACTTACTGCCATGTTACTTCCCTCTTACTACCAACTTACTTCTGTCTTGTTATACCAACTAACTTCCTTCTTGCTTCCAACTTGCTTCCAACTTGCTTCCAACTTACTTCTAACTTACTTCCTTATTGTTTCCCTCTTGTTACCAACTTACTGCCATGTTACTTCCCTCTTACTACCAACTTACTTCTGTGTTGTTACACCAACTGACTTCCTTCTTGCTTCCTACTTGCTTCCAACTTGCTTCCAACTTACTTCCAACTTACTTCCAACTTACTTCCATATTGTTTCCCTCTTGTTACTAACTTACTGCCATGTTACTTCCCTCTTACTACCAACTTACTTCTGTCTTGTTATACCAACTAACTTCCTTCTTGCTTCCAACTTGCTTCCAACTTGCTTCCAACTTACTTCCATATTGTTTCCTTCTTGTTACCAACTTACTGCCATGTTACTTCCCTCTTACTACCAACTTACTTCTGTCTTGTTATACCAACTAACTTCCTTCTTGCTTCCAACTTGCTTCCAACTTGCTTCCAACTTGCTTCCAACTTACTTCTAACTTACTTCCTTATTGTTTCCCTCTTGTTACCAACTTACTTCCATGTTACTTCCCTCTTACTACCAACTTACTTCTGTCTTGTTACACCAACTAACTTCCTTCTTGCTTCCAACTTACTTCCAACTTACTTCCATATTGTTTCCCTCTTGTTACTAACTTACTGCCATGTTACTTCCCTCTTACTACCAACTTACTTCTGTCTTGTTATCACAACTAACTTCCTTCTTGCTTCCAACTTGCTTCCAACTTGCTTCCAAATAACTTCCAACTTACTTCCATATTGTTTCCCTCTTGTTACTAACTTACTTCCATGTTACTTCCCTCTTACTACCAACTTACTTCTGTCTTGGTATACCAACTAACTTCCTTCTTGCTTCCAACTTGCTTCCAACTTGCTTCCAACTTACTTCCATATTGTTTCCTTCTTGTTACCAACTTACTGCCATGTTACTTCCCTCTTACTACCAACTTACTTCTGTCTTGTTATACCAACTAACTTCCTTCTTGCTTCCAACTTGCTTCCAACTTACTTCTAACTTACTTCCATATTGTTTCCCTCTTGTTACCAACTTACTTCCATGTTACTTCCCACTTACTACCAACTTACTTCTGTCTTGTTATCCCAACTAACTTCCTTCTTGCTTCCAACTTGCTTCCAACTTGCTTTCAACTTGCTTCCAACTTGCTTCCAACTTGCTTCCAGCTTACTTCCAACTCACTTCCAACCTACTTCCATATTGTTTCCCTCTTGTTACCAACTTACTTCTATGCTACTTCCCTCTTACATCCAACTTACTTCTGTCATGTTACACCAACTTACATCCTTCTTGCTTCCAATTTGCTTCCAACTTACTTCCAAAGTACTTCCATATTGTTTCCCTCTTGTTACCAACTTACTTCCATGTTACTTCCCTCTTACTACCAACTTACTTCTCTCATGTTATACCAACTAACTTCCTTCTTTCTTCCAACTTGCTTCCAACTTACTTCCAAACTTACTTCCAACTTACTTCTATATTGTTTCCCTCTTGTTACCAACTTACTTCCATGTTACTTCCCTATTACTAACAACTTACTTCTGTCTTGTTATACCAACTAACATCCTTCTTGCTTCCAACTTGCTTCCAACTTAGTTCTATATTGTTTCCCTCTTGTTACCAACTTACTTCCATGTTACTTCCCTCTTACTACCAACTTACTTCAGTCTTGTTATACCAACTAACTTCCTCCTTGCTTCCAACTTGCTTCCAACTTGCTTCCAACTTGCTTCCAGCTTACTTCCAACTTACTTCCAACTTACTTCCAACTTACTTCCATATTGTTTCCCTCTTGTTACCTACTTTCTTCCATGTTATTTCCCTCTTACTACCAACTTACTTCCCTCTTGCTTCCAACTTACTTTCAACTTACTTCCAACTTACTTCCATATTAGTTCCATCTTGTTTCCAACATACATCCATTCTACTTCCATCTTGCTACCAACTTCCTCTTACTACCAACTTACTTCCATGTTACTTCCCTCTTACTACCAACTTACTTCTGTCTTGTTATACCAACTAACTTCCTTCTTGCTTCCAACTTGCTTCCAACTTGCTTCCAACTTGCTTCCAACTTGCTTCCAACTTACTTCCATATTGTTTCCCTCTTGTTACCAACTTACTGCCATGTTACTTCCCTCTTACTACCAACTTACTTCTGTCTTGTTATATCAACTGACTTCCTTCTTGCTTCCAACTTGCTTCCAGCTTACTTCCAACTTACTTCCAACTTACTTCCATATTGTTTCCCTCTTGTTACCAACTTACTTCCATGTTACTTCCCTCTTACTACCAACTTACTTCTGTCATGTTATACCAACTAACTTCCTTCTTGCTTCCAACTTGCTTCCAGCTTACTTCCAACTTACTTCCAACTTACTTCCAACTTACTTCTATATTGTTTCCCTCTTGTTACCAACTTACTTCCATGTTACTTCCCTATTACTAACAACTTACTTCTGTCTTGTTATACCAACTAACCTCCTTCTTGCTTCCAACTTGCTTCCAACTTACTTCTATATTGTTTCCCTCTTGTTACCAACTTACTTCCATGTTACTTCCCTCTTACTACCAACTTACTTCTGTCTTGTTATACCAACTAACTTCCTTCTTGCTTCCAACTTGCTTCCAACTTCCTTCCAACTTACTTCTAACTTACTTCCTTATTGTTTCCCTCTTGTTACCAACTTACTGCCATGTTACTTCCCTCTTACTACCAACTTACTTCTGTGTTGTTACACCAACTGACTTCCTTCTTGCTTCCTACTTGCTTCCAACTTGCTTCCAACTTACTTCCAACTTACTTCCATATTGTTTCCCTCTTGTTACTAACTTACTGCCATGTTACTTCCCTCTTACTACCAACTTACTTCTGTCTTGTTATACCAACTAACTTCCTTCTTGCTTCCAACTTGCTTCCAACTTGCTTCCAACTTACTTCCATATTGTTTCCTTCTTGTTACCAACTTACTGCCATGTTACTTCCCTCTTACTACCAACTTACTTCTGTCTTGTTATACCAACTAACTTCCTTCTTGCTTCCAACTTGCTTCCAACTTACTTCTAACTTACTTCCATATTGTTTCCCTCTTGTTACCAACTTACTTCCATGTTACTTCCCACTTACTACCAACTTACTTCTGTCTTGTTATCCCAACTAACTTCCTTCTTGCTTCCAACTTGCTTCCAACTTGCTTTCAACTTGCTTCCAACTTGCTTCCAACTTGCTTCCAGCTTACTTCCAACTCACTTCCAACCTACTTCCATATTGTTTCCCTCTTGTTACCAACTTACTTCTATGCTACTTCCCTCTTACATCCAACTTACTTCTGTCATGTTACACCAACTTACATCCTTCTTGCTTCCAATTTGCTTCCAACTTACTTCCAAAGTACTTCCATATTGTTTCCCTCTTGTTACCAACTTACTTCCATGTTACTTCCCTCTTACTACCAACTTACTTCTCTCATGTTATACCAACTAACTTCCTTCTTTCTTCCAACTTGCTTCCAACTTACTTCCAACTTACTTCCAACTTACTTCTATATTGTTTCCCTCTTGTTACCAACTTACTTCCATGTTACTTCCCTATTACTAACAACTTACTTCTGTCTTGTTATACCAACTAACATCCTTCTTGCTTCCAACTTGCTTCCAACTTAGTTCTATATTGTTTCCCTCTTGTTACCAACTTACTTCCATGTTACTTCCCTCTTACTACCAACTTACTTCAGTCTTGTTATACCAACTAACTTCCTCCTTGCTTCCAACTTGCTTCCAACTTGCTTCCAACTTGCTTCCAGCTTACTTCCAACTTACTTCCAACTTACTTCCAACTTACTTCCATATTGTTTCCCTCTTGTTACCTACTTTCTTCCATGTTATTTCCTCTTACTACCAACTTACTTCCCTCTTGCTTCCAACTTACTTTCAACTTACTTCCAACTTACTTCCATATTAGTTCCATCTTGTTTCCAACATACATCCATTCTACTTCCATCTTGCTACCAACTTCCTCTTACTACCAACTTACTTCCATGTTACTTCCCTCTTACTACCAACTTACTTCTGTCTTGTTATACCAACTAACTTCCTTCTTGCTTCCAACTTGCTTCCAACTTGCTTCCAACTTGCTTCCAACTTGCTTCCAACTTACTTCCATATTGTTTCCCTCTTGTTACCAACTTACTGCCATGTTACTTCCCTCTTACTACCAACTTACTTCTGTCTTGTTATATCAACTGACTTCCTTCTTGCTTCCAACTTGCTTCCAGCTTACTTCCAACTTACTTCCAACTTACTTCCATATTGTTTCCCTCTTGTTACCAACTTACTTCCATGTTACTTCCCTCTTACTACCAACTTACTTCTGTCATGTTATACCAACTAACTTCCTTCTTGCTTCCAACTTGCTTCCAGCTTACTTCCAACTTACTTCCAACTTACTTCCAACTTACTTCTATATTGTTTCCCTCTTGTTACCAACTTACTTCCATGTTACTTCCCTATTACTAACAACTTACTTCTGTCTTGTTATACCAACTAACCTCCTTCTTGCTTCCAACTTGCTTCCAACTTACTTCTATATTGTTTCCCTCTTGTTACCAACTTACTTCCATGTTACTTCCCTCTTACTACCAACTTACTTCTGTCTTGTTATACCAACTAACTTCCTTCTTGCTTCCAACTTGCTTCCAACTTCCTTCCAACTTACTTCTAACTTACTTCCTTATTGTTTCCCTCTTGTTACCAACTTACTGCCATGTTACTTCCCTCTTACTACCAACTTACTTCTGTGTTGTTACACCAACTGACTTCCTTCTTGCTTCCTACTTGCTTCCAACTTGCTTCCAACTTACTTCCAACTTACTTCCATATTGTTTCCCTCTTGTTACTAACTTACTGCCATGTTACTTCCCTCTTACTACCAACTTACTTCTGTCTTGTTATACCAACTAACTTCCTTCTTGCTTCCAACTTGCTTCCAACTTGCTTCCAACTTACTTCCATATTGTTTCCTTCTTGTTACCAACTTACTGCCATGTTACTTCCCTCTTACTACCAACTTACTTCTGTCTTGTTATACCAACTAACTTCCTTCTTGCTTCCAACTTGCTTCCAACTTGCTTCCAACTTGCTTCCAACTTACTTCTAACTTACTTCCTTATTGTTTCCCTCTTGTTACCAACTTACTTCCATGTTACTTCCCTCTTACTACCAACTTACTTCTGTCTTGTTACACCAACTAACTTCCTTCTTGCTTCCAACTTACTTCCAACTTACTTCCATATTGTTTCCCTCTTGTTACTAACTTACTGCCATGTTACTTCCCTCTTACTACCAACTTACTTCCCTCTTGCTTCCAACTTACTTTCAACTTACTTCCAACTTACTTCCATATTAGTTCCATCTTGTTTCCAACATACATCCATTCTACTTCCATCTTGCTACCAACTTCCTCTTACTACCAACTTACTTCCATGTTACTTCCCTCTTACTACCAACTTACTTCTGTCTTGTTATACCAACTAACTTCCTTCTTGCTTCCAACTTGCTTCCAACTTGCTTCCAACTTACTTCTAACTTACTTCCATATTGTTTCCCTCTTGTTACCAACATACTTCTATGTTACTTCCCTCTTACATCCAACTTACTTCTGTCATGTTACACCAACTAACATCCTTCTTGCTTCCAATTTGCTTCCAACTTACTTCCAACTTACTTCCATATTGTTTCCCTCTTGTTACCAACTTACTGCCATGTTACTTCCCTCTTACTACCAAACTTACTTCTGTCTTGTTATACCAACTAACTTCCTTCTTGCTTCCAACTTGCTTCCAACTTGCTTCCAACTTGCTTCCAACTTGCTTCCAACTTACTTCCATATTGTTTCCCTCTTGTTACCAACTTACTGCCATGTTACTTCCCTCTTACTACCAACTTACTTCTGTCTTGTTATATCAACTGACTTCCTTCTTGCTTCCAACTTGCTTCCAGCTTACTTCCAACTTACTTCCAACTTACTTCCATCTTTTTCCCTCTTGTTACCAACTTACTTCCATGTTACTTCCCTCTTACTACCAACTTACTTCTGTCATGTTATACCAACTAACTTCCTTCTTGCTTCCAACTTGCTTCCAGCTTACTTCCAACTTACTTCCAACTTACTTCCAACTTACTTCTATATTGTTCCCTCTTGTTACCAACTTACTTCCATGTTACTTCCCTCTTACTAACAACTTACTTCTGTCTTGTTATACCAACTAACTTCCTTCTTGCTTCCAACTTGCTTCCAACTTACTTCATATTGTTTCACTCTTGTTACCAACTTACTTCCATGTTACTTCCCTCTTACTACCAACTTACTTCTGTCTTGTTATACCAACTAACTTCCTTCTTCCAACTTGCTTCCAACTTGCTTCCAACTTACTTCCAACTTACTTCCATATTGTTTCCCTCTTGTTACCAACTTACTGCCATGTTACTTCCCTCTTACTACCAACTTACTTCTGTCTTGTTATGCCAACTAACTTCCTTCTTGCTTCCAACTTGCTTCCAACTTGCTTCCAACTTACTTCCAACTTACTTCCATTTGTTTCCCTCTTGTTACCAACTTACTGCCATGTTACTTCCCTCTTACTACCAACTTACTTCTGTCTTGTTATACCAACTAACTTCCTTCTTGCTTCCAACTTGCTTCCAACTTACTTCCAACTTACTTCCATATTGTTTCCCTCTTGTTACTAACTTACTGCCATGTTACTTCCCTCTTACTACCAACTTACTTCTGTCTTGTTATGCCAACTAACTTCCTTCTATCTTCCAACTTGCTTCCAACTTGCTTCCAACTTACTTCCAACTTACTTCCATATTGTTTCCCTCTTGTTACCAACTTACTGCCATGTTACTTCCCTCTTACTACCAACTTACTTCTGTCTTGTTATACCAACTAACTTCCTTCTTGCTTCCAACTTGCTTCCAACTTACTTCCAACTTACTTCCATATTGTTTCCCTCTTGTTACTAACTTACTGCCATGTTACTTCCCTGTTACTACCAACTTACTTCTGTCTTGTTATACCAACTAACTTCCTTCTTGCTTCCAACTTGCTTCCAACTTGCTTCCAACTTACTTCCAACTTACTTCCATATTGTTTCCCTCTTGTTACCAACTAACTTGCATGTTACTTCCCTATTACTAACAACTTACTTCTGTCTTGTTATACCAACTAACCTCCTTCTTGCTTCCAACTTGCTTCCAACTTACTTCCATATTGTTTCCCTCTTGTTACCAACTTACTTCCATGTTACTTCCCTCTTACTACCAACTTATTTCTGTCTTGTTATACCAACTAACTTCCTCCTTGCTTCCAACTTGCTTCCAACTTGCTTCCAACTTGCTTCCAGCTTACTTCCAACTTACTTCCAACTTACTTCCAACTTACTTCCATATTGTTTCCCTCTTGTTACCTACTTACTTCCATGTTACTTCCCTCTTACTACCAACTTACTTCCCTCTTGCTTCCAACTTACTTTCAACTTACTTCCAACTTACTTCCATATTAGTTCCATCTTGTTTCCAACATACATCCATTCTACTTCCATCTTGCTACCAACTTCCTCTTACTACCAACTTACTTCCATGTTACTTCCCTCTTACTTCCAACTTACTTCCACGTTACTTCCCTCTTACTACCAAGTTATTTTCCTCTTCTTACTAAATTACTTATCTTTTACTTCCTACTTATTTACTTCTTGTTACCAACTTACTTCTCTGAGACTACCAACTTTCCTCCCTCTTGTTACCAGCCTCCTTTTCTGTTACTACCAAATTACCTCTTTCTTGTTACCAACTTACTTCCCTCCTGCAACTAACTTACTTCCATGTTACTTCCCTCTTTTTACCAACATACTGTCTCTTGTTACTCATTTACTTCCCTACTGTTACCCATTCACTTTTCTCTTACTACCCATTCACTTCCCTCTTGTTATCTAATTTCCTTCCAGTTGGTACCCACATAGTTCCTTTTTTCTACCCAGAATTTAGATATTTTATTAACTTTTAGCTCATTCCTAAAGAAGGAGCTAATGTAACTCAAATATCTAAATTTTCAAAAATCATTTTTTCAGGTAAAAATATCTGAAAAATATATTACGAATGTTTAACATAACAAAGATTATATTCAGAAAGGAACACAAAAAAAATAAAAGTAAAAAAAATTAGTGAAAAGTATAACATGAATATGTAATATAACAAAAATCATATTATGGAAATAACAAAAATTTACAAAATATATCAAAATATTATGAAAGAAGTTGAAAAATAAAAATGTTGAATGTATCGCAAATGCGTTACATTACAAAACTTTATCCCAAATTGGGTTGATCGACAAATTGCTCTCAGTAAGCAATAAGATCACATTTTTGTTAATTTCTGCACTAATTAATAACACTGGTACTTGCCTGACTAGTATCATTGTTACTTTCCTTTGATCTCATATTTTCATTTCTGCTGCTTTTCTCTTTGATATTTGACTGGGTGACTTTTTTCTTGACATTTGTCTTGCTAATTTTCTTGCCACTGTCAAATTCCAACTTCTTTTTGGCAGTTTGGTTGGTTTTCCATCTCTGCACTATGAAATGAATATGGCTGGAAAATGAATGTTTATTCCATTTGCCTTCTGGTTTGTACATTGACAAAAGAGACTGATCCAATGTTTGGAACAAAGCTGTATAAAATACAAATAGATCAGAAAATATCTACACTGGAATGTGCAAAACAATTAACAGAGTAGTTACCTTCAAGCAAAGGGTAAGTTGTTGTTTCAAACCATGTAATATAGAAATCTTAATCATCAGCTATTCTTGCATCTTGTCCTGTTGTTGCTTTAGCAGCTCACATTTTGATGATCATTGACAACAGTGAGGCAACTGCTAACTTTTGGCCATTTATTTGTGGATCATAAGCATACACGAATGTTTTCTGAAACAAACATAAGTATGACACTTTATCATCAGCAAAATATATGAAAGTTTTATAACTGAAAATAAATAAGTTTCACTTACAAATGCCTTATAAATTTCTTCATCAAAACTAGAATGATCTCTATTTAATGTTTGGTCAAATGCCAGGAACAAATCTTTTCAGTTAATGGGTAAGTTCAACATTAATTTCATGTTTTTCAACACAGAACACTGATACAGGTGGTATTGATTCATATCACATTGGAATGAAGCACTTGGTGAAGATTATGATCCAAATGAATGAGTCTCATTTACAGTGCTAGTTGGTACAAATGGATGGACTGAAAAATAAAAACATAAATGAAAAAATTAATCATCTTAGACTAAATTTGATACATTCAATAATAATATAATAATAAAAACTAACTTGAGAATGAAACAACTGCCTGCAGTACTTCTTTTATTTCAATCATGTGTTTACATAATGTCTGGTTGTCCTGAACTAATTTAAAAATAATGTCCTGCATGTTTTCTAATTTACTTGTTATCGAAACAGTTTGATTACAAAAATCATATTCTATATGTGTTGCTTGCCTACTGTTGTAAGAAAATAAA
Organism: Ericerus pela; assembly: GCA_011428145.1. Classification (NCBI taxonomy): domain Eukaryota; kingdom Metazoa; phylum Arthropoda; class Insecta; order Hemiptera; family Coccidae; genus Ericerus; species Ericerus pela. The sequence goes on along the minus strand of WOFM01001634.1, from coordinate 617,769 downwards.
ATGACATCTAAAAAAATAGGGTAGAATCATTTAAACTACTATTAGAGTTTACTGAAGGAGCAGAAGAACAACAGTGAAAAAAACTATTTAACAAGTGGGAGCATATTATATTATTATCATTTTAAGAATCAGAATTATTTGAGGTGGCCTGTAAACAATTATTCTTGTTGCTCTTCTTGTTGATCTTAATACGCCAGTACTATCAAATTAATATGCTATACCAAATTGCAATTTCATAACATCCACTACACAAAATGAATGAAATGAGTAAAAAGAGTGAAATGTATGAAATAAATAGTATGAAAACCTACGATCAACTTAATTCATTCTTGAATCGTACTCAACCAACTGTGAACCAAAACAAACAAATATAGAATAAATGAAAATGAATTTTGACTTGTACTCCCAATGAAGTACTGAATGATAAAGGCTGATTATATTCAAAATTAATCTTTCTGCTCTTCTTGTTGATCTTAATACGCCAGTTTTATCAAATTACTGTGTTACCTATATAAAACTTCAATTTCATAACATCGACTTTGTGGTATGAAAACTTACAATCAACTTTATTAATCCTCATATCGTACTCAACTAACTGTGAACCAAAACAAAGAGATATAGAATAGATGAAAATGAATTTTGACTTGTACTCCCAATGAAGTACTGAATGATAAAGGCTGATTATTATTCCAAATTAATCTTACTGCTCTTCTTGTTGATGTTAATATGCCGGTACTATCAAATTACTATGCTACACAAAATTGCAATTTCATAACATTGATTATATGCTACAAAAACCTACGATCAACTTTATTCATTGTCAAATCATACTCAACTATAATTATGAACCAAAACAAACAGACATAGAACAGAAGAAAATGAATTTTGACTTATACACTCAATGAAATACTGAATGATAAAAGCTGATTATTGTTCAAAATTAATCTTACTGCTCTTCTTGTTGATCCTAATAAACCAGTACTATCGAATTATTATGCTATACAAACTTGTAATTTCATAACATTGACTATACAAAATGAATGAAATGTGAAATGAATAGTATGAAAACCTACGATCAACTTAATTCATCCTTAAATCATACTCAACTAACTGTGAACCAAAACAAAGAGATATAGAATAGATGAAAATGAATTTTGACTTGTACTCCCAATGAAGTACTGAATGATAAAGGCTGATTATTATTCCAAATTAATCTTACTGCTCTTCTTGTTGATGTTAATATGCCGGTACTATCAAATTACTATGCTACACAAAATTGCAATTTCATAACATTGATTATATGCTACAAAAACCTACGATCAACTTTATTCATTGTCAAATCATACTCAACTATAATTATGAACCAAAACAAACAGACATAGAACAGAAGAAAATGAATTTTGACTTATACAATCAATGAAATACTGAATGATAAAAGCTGATTATTGTTCAAAATTAATCTTACTGCTCTTCTTGTTGATCCTAATAAACCAGTACTATCGAATTATTATGCTATACAAACTTGTAATTTCATAACATTGACTATACAAAATGAATGAAATGTGAAATGAATAGTATGAAAACCTACGATCAACTTAATTCATCCTTAAATCATACTCAACTAACTGTGAACCAAAACAAAGAGATATAGAATAGATGAAAATGAATTTTAACTTACTTGAAACATAGACAGATACTAATGTGATTATTTCTAAATGATGAATCTTGCTGCTATTCATGTTGGATCACACTCAAAACGTAGACTGGTAATGATGCGACTATTTCTGAATATTGTTGAATCTTGCTGCTATTTGTGTTGAATTGAAATGAATGATTACAATCAGTCAACATATACAGGAAACCAGAATCTGCGATCAATTAAATGCATTATAGGAAACTTCATTACACTGATTAGTACAGATACCAATGACAAACACATTAACAAAGCTAGTGAAATTGCATTTTGACTGATACTGGCGATGAGGTATAAAAATTAATCTTACTGGTCTTCTTGTTGAGGTTAATAAGCCAGTACTATCGAATTACTAATAACAAAATTGCAATTTCATAACATTAATTATAATATAAAAACCTACGATCAACTTTATATATCCTCAAATCATAATTAATTGTGAACCAAAGCAAACACATATAGAATAATTGAAAATGAATTTTGACTTACTTGAAACATAGACATGTACAAATGCGACTATTTCCAAATGATGAATCTTGCTGCTATTCACGTATAATCAAATTCAAAACATAGATTAGTACAGATGTGACTATTTCTGAATATTGATGAATCTTAATGCTACTCACATTGGATCGAAATGAACAATACCATCGGTCAACTCGTACAAGCAACCAGAACCTGCGATTCTTGTTGGATCAAAATAGGTATTCTACTCCACTCATACAACGCAACACAAACCTGCGATTCAATTAAAAGCATTAGGAAACTTCACTACACTAATTACAAAGGAAAAAACACTAAACAAATTGAATGAAACCGCATTTTGACTTACTTAAAATGAAAAAACGATTACATTTAAGGATCACCTGTTACTATGAATTTTTGAATTTCAACACCATATACATACAAACGTGCAAAATAACCGTGAAATGTTGAAACTTCAACTAACCATATTATCATCATTAAATAAGGAACTAAAACAACCAATCAAAGTGCTGCAAATTAATGTATCGATATATCAATATATCAATGTTTATCGATATATCGATATTGTTGTTTCCCTGAATTATGTTTGTGGTTTTTTTTTCAAATTGAAAAATAATATAATACTATAATTAATAATATTATATAATACGAATAAAATGAAGTACAATTTGGGGTTGTATTTGTCCTGCTACATTAATATCAATGCTTTCTGATATTAATAGTTATTGATTACTATCGATAGTACAGAAAGCAAGAATTTGTAGCAGATAGTAAATACTACTTGTTGAACATTGAATTATGAAGTCATAGCAATTTTGTGTTATTGTATATTAAATTCTGACAAAGAATAGTATAATAATTGTAGTAGATAGTGTTGAATGTATTTTAAAATTAAACTTATATTCAAGTAAGAAAAAAAGCAAAATTATAATGGCAAATTGGGTACGATATGAGTAAGTAAGTATAATTAGCCATATTCATTCACAGGTATTTCTAGATGCATAGTTTATTTTAAAAAAATATTTTCTAATCAATTGTGGTTTCCAATTTTGTAAGGCTTCCACTATATGAACCTGTTGCCAGGATGGAAGAGAGAATGAGACATCAACAAGAAGCAGAGGAATTTTATGAAAACCAAGCAAGAATGAGGGAACAGAATAGAGCAAGCTGATAAATTTCTGAGTGTATTGGTTTAAGCTGTGATTGTAATATCCACCCTCAATATTCTCCTTTCGTTAACCTGGGATTATCATTTACAACAAGAATAACAGCAAAGACAAATTTATTTTGACTTTATTTTTTTTTGGTTTGTTCTTTGTTCTGGTTTTGTTAATAGCTGCAGTTATCATTTTTGAAGTGAAATTTTTTATACCGATGAGTAGTAAAATTGTTTCAGGTTTTCCAGTGAGATTTTCAAAACAAGAAAAGCAGAAAAACTAATTTCTCAAATTTCTTTCTTTTGGGTTATGTTTTATTGTTCTCATTTAGTTCCTGATTAGAATAAATATGATTTTATGTTTTATCAATCGATAGATTGTTTTTCTTTTGTTCGTTTTACAGTTCTCCTATTCTTCCTATTATTACGTTTATTATTATATGATTATATATTTGATTTCATCATGTGCAGTTTTCTTTATTAATTTAAATAAGTATATATACTCTGGTTCATCTAGCTTCTCTGTGATCAAGGTTATATGTGGATTTGAAAAATTACTCTGCATGAAAAGCAACCACACAGTAAAAATGGATAAAAATGATGTTGCAAATGAGAAGTAACCTGAAAAATACAATGAGCAGTAACCAAGCAGCAAATGAGTAGTAACTAGGCAGTTGCAAATAAGAAGAAACCTAGAAGAAAAAATAGGTATCTAGAGGGAAGTGAGTTGGTAGTCAGATGAAAGAAAGTTGGAAGTGAGAAAGAAGTAAGTTGAGGTAAGTTGGTAGTAATAGGGAAGTAACGTGGAAGTGAGTTGGTAGCAAGAAGGAAGTAACATGGAAGTAAGTTGGTAGCAAGATGGAACTGGGTTGGTAGCAAGAAGGAAGTAAGAGGGAAGTAAGTTGGTAGCAAGATGGAAGTAAGAGGGAAGTAAGATAGTAGCAAGATGGAAGTAAGAGGGAAGTAACATGGAAGTAAGTTGGTAGCAAGATGGAAGTAAATGGGAAGTAATATGGAAGTAAGTTGGAAGAAAGATGGAAGTAAGAGGGAAGTAACATGGAAGTAAGTTGGTAGTAAGTTGGAAGTAAAAGGGAAGTTATATGGAAGTAAGTAGGTAGAAAGATGGAAGTAAGAGGGAAGTAACATGGAAGTAAGTTGGTAGTAAGATGGAAGTAAAAGGGAAGTAATATGGAATAAGTTGGTAGTAAGTTGGAAGTAAAAGGGAAGTTATATGGAAGTAAGTAGGTAGAAAGATGGAAGTAAGAGGGAAGTAACATGGAAGTAAGTTGGTAGTAAGATGGAAGTAAAAGGGAAGTAACATGGAAGTAAGTTGGTAGCAAGATGGAAGTAAAGGGAAGTAACATGGAAGTAAGTTGGTAACAAGATGGAAGTAAAAGGGAAGTAATATGGAAGTAAGTTGGAAGCAAGATGGAAGTAAGAGGGAAGTAACATGGAAGTAAGTTGGTAGCTAGATGGAAGTAAAAGGGAAGTAACATGGAAGTAAGTTTGTAACAAGATGGAAGTAAATGGGAAGTAATATGGAAGTAAGTTGGAAGAAAGATGGAAGTAAGAGGGAAGTACATGGAAGTAAGTTGGTAGCAAGATGGAAGTAAAAGGGAAGTAACATGGAAGTAATTGGTAGCAAGATGGAAGTAAGAGGGAAGTAACATGGAAGTAAGTTGGTAGTAAGTTGGAAGTAAACTGGAAGTTATATGGAAGTAAGTAGGTAGAAAGATGGAAGTAAGAGGGAAGTAACATGGAAGTAAGTTGGTAGTAAGATGGAAGTAAAAGGAAGTAATATGGAATAAGTTGGTAGCAAGATGGAAGTAAGTGGGAAGTAACATGGAAGTAGGTTGGTAGCAAGATGGAAGTAAAAGGGAAGTAATATGGAAGTAAGTTGGTAGTAAGTTGGAAGTAAAAGGGAAGTTATATGGAAGTAAGTAGGTAGAAAGATGGAAGTAAGAGGGAAGTAACATGGAAGTAAGTTGGTAGTAAGATGGAAGTAAAAGGGAAGTAATATGGAATAAGTTGGTAGCAAGATGGAAGTAAGTGGGAAGTAACATGGAAGTAAGTTGGTAGCAAGATGGAAGTAGAAGGGAAGTAACATGGAAGTAAGTTGGTAGGGAGGTGGAAGTAAGAGGGAAGTAACATGGAAGTAAGTTGGTAGCAAGATGGAAGTAAAAGGGAAGTAACATGGAAGTAAGTTGGTAGCAAGATGGAAGTAAAAGGGAAGTAATATGGAAGTAAGTTGGTAGCAAGATGGAAGTAAGAGGGAAGTAACATGGAAGTAAGTTGGTAGCAATATGGAAGTAAAAGGGAAGTAACATGGAAGTAAGTTGGTAACAAGATGGAAGTAAAAGGGAAGTAATATGGAAGTAAGTTGGAAGCAAGATGGAAGTAAGACAGAAGTAACATGGAAGTAAGTTGGTAGCTAGATGGAAGTAAGTGGGAAGTAACATGGAAGTAAGTTGGTAGCAAGATGGAAGTAGAAGGGAAGTAACATGGAAGTAAGTTGGTAGGGAGGTGGAAGTAAGAGGGAAGTAACATGGAAGTAAGTTGGTAGCAAGATGGAAGTAAAAGGGAAGTAACATGGAAGTAAGGTGGTAGCAAGATGGAAGTAAAAGGGAAGTAATATGGAAGTAAGTTGGTAGCAAGATGGAAGTAAGAGGGAAGTAACATGGAAGTAAGTTGGTAGCAAGATGGAAGTAAAGGGGAAGTAACATGGAAGTAAGTTGGTAGCAAGAAGGAAGTAACATGGAAGTAGGTTGGTAGCACGATGGAAGTAAGAGGGAAGTAACATGGAAGTAAGTTGGTAGCAAGATGGAAGTAAAAGGGAAGTAACATGGAAGTAAGTTGGTAACAAGATGGAAGTAAAAGGGAAGTAATATGGAAGTAAGTTGGAAGCAAGATGGAAGTAAGAGGGAAGTAACATGGAAGTAAGTTGGTAGCTAGATGGAAGTAAAAGGGAAGTAACATGGAAGTAAGTTTGTAACAAGATGGAAGTAAATGGGAAGTAATATGGAAGTAAGTAGGTAGAAAGATGGAAGTAAGAGGGAAGTAACATGGAAGTAAGTTGGTAGCAAGATGGAAGTAAAAGGGAAGTAACATGGAAGTAAGTTGGTAGCAAGATGGAAGTAAGAGGGAAGTAACATGGAAGTAAGTTGGTAGTAAGTTGGAAGTAAACTGGAAGTTATATGGAAGTAAGTAGGTAGAAAGATGGAAGTAAGAGGGAAGTAACATGGAAGTAAGTTGGTAGTAAGATGGAAGTAAAAGGAAGTAATATGGAATAAGTTGGTAGCAAGATGGAAGTAAGTGGGAAGTAACATGGAAGTAGGTTGGTAGCAAGATGGAAGTAAAAGGGAAGTAACATGGAAGTAAGTTGGTAGCAAGATGGAAGTAAAAGGGAAGTAATATGGAAGTAAGTTGGTAGTAAGTTGGAAGTAAAAGGGAAGTTATATGGAAGTAAGTAGGTAGAAAGATGGAAGTAAGAGGGAAGTAACATGGAAGTAAGTTGGTAGTAAGATGGAAGTAAAAGGGAAGTAATATGGAATAAGTTGGTAGCAAGATGGTAGTAAGTGGGAAGTAACATGGAAGTAAGTTGGTAGCAAGATCGAAGTAGAAGGGAAGTAACATGGAAGTAAGTTGGTAGGGAGGTGGAAGTAAGAGGGAAGTAACATGGAAGTAAGTTGGTAGCAAGATGGAAGTAAAAGGGAAGTAACATGGAAGTAAGTTGGTAGCAAGATGGAAGTAAAAGGGAAGTAATATGGAAGTAAGTTGGTAGCAAGATGGAAGTAAGAGGGAAGTAACATGGAAGTAAGTTGGTAGCAATATGGAAGTAAAAGGGAAGTAACATGGAAGTAAGTTGGTAACAAGATGGAAGTAAAAGGGAAGTAATATGGAAGTAAGTTGGAAGCAAGATGGAAGTAAGACAGAAGTAACATGGAAGTAAGTTGGTAGCTAGATGGAAGTAAGTGGGAAGTAACATGGAAGTAAGTTGGTAGCAAGATGGAAGTAGAAGGGAAGTAACATGGAAGTAGTTGGTAGGGAGGTGGAAGTAAGAGGGAAGTAACATGGAAGTAAGTTGGTAGCAAGATGGAAGTAAAAGGGAAGTAACATGGAAGTAAGGTGGTAGCAAGATGGAAGTAAAAGGGAAGTAATATGGAAGTAAGTTGGTAGCAAGATGGAAGTAAGAGGGAAGTAACATGGAAGTAAGTTGGTAGCAAGATGGAAGTAAAGGGGAAGTAACATGGAAGTAAGTTGGTAGCAAGAAGGAAGTAACATGGAAGTAGGTTGGTAGCACGATGGAAGTAAGAGGGAAGTAACATGGAAGTAAGTTGGTAGCAAGATGGAAGTAAAAGGGAAGTAACATGGAAGTAAGTTGGTAGCAAGATGGAAGTAAAAGGGAAGTTATATGGAAGTAAGTAGGTAGAAAGATGGAAGTAAGAGGGAAGTAACATGGAAGTAAGTTGGTAGTAAGATGGAAGTAAAAGGGAAGTAATATGGAATCAGTTGGTAGCAAGATGGAAGTAAGAGGGAAGTAACATGGAAGTAAGTTGGTAGCAATATGGAAGTAAAAGGGAAGTAACATGGAAGTAAGTTTGTAACAAGATGGAAGTAAATGGGAAGTAATATGGAAGTAAGTTGGAAGAAAGATGGAAGTAAGAGGGAAGTAACATGGAAGTAAGTTGGTAGTAAGTTGGAAGTAAACTGGAAGTTATATGGAAGTAAGTAGGTAGAAAGATGGAAGTAAGAGGGAAGTAACATGGAAGTAAGTTGGTAGTAAGATGGAAGTAAAAGGGAAGTAATATGGAATCAGTTGGTAGCAAGATGGAAGTAAGAGGGAAGTAACATGGAAGTAAGTTGGTAGCAAGATGGAAGTAAAAGGGAAGTAACATGGAAGTAAGTTGGTAGCAAGATGGAAGTAAAAGGGAAGTAATATGGAAGTAAGTTGGTAGTAAGTTGGAAGTAAAAGGGAAGTTATATGGAAGTAAGTAGGTAGAAAGATGGAAGTAAGAGGGAAGTAACATGGAAGTAAGTTGGTAGTAAGATGGAAGTAAAAGGGAAGTAATATGGAATAAGTTGGTAGCAAGATGGAAGTAAGTGGGAAGTAACATGAAAGTAAGTTGGCAGCAAGATGGAAGTAGAAGGGAAGTAACATGGAAGTAAGTTGGTAGGGAGGTGGAAGTAAGAGGGAAGTAACATGGAAGTAAGTTGGTAGCAAGAAGGAAGTAGCATGGAAGTAAGTTGGTAGCAAGATGGAAGTAAGAGGGAAGTAACATGGAAGTAAGTTGGTAGCAAGATGGAAGTAAAAGGGAAGTAACATGGAAGTAAGTTGGTAGCAATATGGAAGTAAAAGGGGAGTAACATGGAAGTAAGTTGGTAACAAGATGGAAGTAAAAGGGAAGTAATATGGAAGTAAGTTGGAAGCAAGATGGAAGTAAGAGGGAAGTAACATGGAAGTAAGTTGGTAGCTAGATGGAAGTAAAAGGGAAGTAATATGGAATAAGTTGGTAGCAAGATGGAAGTAAGGGGGAAGTAACATGGAAGTAAGTTGGTAGCAAGATGGAAGTAAAAGGGAAGTAACATGGAAGTAAGTTGGTAGCAAGAAGGAAGTAACATGGAAGTAGGTTGGTAGCACGATGGAAGTAAGAGGGAAGTAACATGGAAGTAAGTTGGTAGCAAGATGGAAGTAAAAGGGAAGTAACATGGAAGTAAGTTGGTAGCAAGATGGAAGTAAAAGGGAAGTAATATGGAAGTAAGTTGGTAGCAAGATGGAAGTAAGTTGGTAGCAAGATGGAAGTAAGTTGGTAGCAAAATGGAAGTAAGAAGGAAGTAACATGGAAGTAAGTTGGTAGCAAGTAGGCGGCAATTGAGAAGTAACTAAGAAGTATAAATGTTTAAAAATTGGGCTGGAAATTGGAAGTAAACTGGAAGCATAATTGGGTAACAAGTTGGCAACAAATGGGATGCAAGAAGGCTGCAAAAATTGAGAATAACCTAGCAGCAAATGAGCAGCAAATGAGCAGTAAATGGGAAGTAACTAAGTGGTAAATGGGAAGTAACTAGGAAGCAAAAATGGGAAGCAGGTAGGCAGCAAATGGGAATTAACAAGGAAGCAAAAATGGGAAGCAAATAGGCTGCAAATGGGAAGCAATGAGGAAGCTTAGTGGGCAACAAGTAGGGAGAAATTGGGAAGTAAGAAGGTAATAAAATTGGCAGTGACTAGGGAACAAATGAGCAGTAACCAGGCAGTCAATGGGTAGTAACCAAGCAGTAAATGGGAAGTAGCCAGGTAGAAAAAATGGTGAGCAAGAGAGCTGAAAATGGGAAGTAACTAGGCAGTACAAATGAGAAGCTGGTTGGCTGCAAATGGGAAGCAACCAGGCTGAAATGTGTGTAATTTTACATACCAATTTCTGCCTGTTTGCTTCCAATTTGCTGCCCTGGCACATCAAGGCAGTAACAAGGCTGCAAACAGGAAGCAAAAAAATGTAATTTTAAAACCCACTTACTGCCTATTTACTTACCAGTCACTGCCAGTCACAAGTGGGCAGTAAATGGTAAGCAACTGAGATCACCAGAAAAAGGGGCGTGGCCTAGTCTGATTCCCAGTTACTGCCTACTTGTGACGGGAAGTAAGTGGGTTCTGTGCCAGATTTTGCACAACGGGACGTAGCAATAGCAACGGTAAAATATGTATCAATTACTCATCACACATATGTATGTAATTCTTACATATGTGTCTACGTGTGCTTGCAAGGAGCAAATATATAAGCTCACAAAACTGGCTATAAAATCTCCAGCGTTTGCCGAGGTCTTGGCTCCCCATACCTTGTGTGTGATATGTGGTGAACATGCAAAACTGCAGAAAACCTTTTGTTGTCGGAATATCTTCTACGATATAAGGTATTCCACATATATCATCACAAAAACTTTTATTCTGTGAAATTTTAGGATTTTTACTGGTGCTTGGGTGCAGTACACTAGTTACTCCCATGATAGCTACAGTCCTATGATTTACAGTTGTACCTCTGTGAAAATTCTTTGAACTGGGAAAACTCAATAAATTGAAAAACTCGGAACAATTTTTTAAGTAAGGAGGGCAGGGTATATGATACATAACCCACTCTCATTTTAAGAAACAAGCTTTTTATCCAAATTTAGCCACCCATTTGGGTTAGAAATTTGGCCCTTTTTGAGAAAAAAAGGTTTTTAACTCTACTTTGATAAACTGGATGCCCTTGCAGTTACACTCTTTTCACGTTTTTAATTACCGTCGCATCTTTTTCAAATCAAACAACTACTTCTTAACAGAGAAACTTTACTGATCGCAGATCTACATGAAATGATGAGACTAGAACATCTAGAAGACCAACTTTTTTGACATATTATATAAAAATAATATAGATGAAAATTTTTTTGGCTCATGGGGGACCACGGCCACTGTGGCCCCTTTTGGATCTGCCACTGTTTACTTGTAATACAAAGGTGTAAAAAAATAGCAATGACGTCGGTAACATGTACTGATAAAAGCTGATTGATTATAACGAATGTGGTCTTAAGACTGGGAGTAAAACTAGAATAGGTGTAGGTTCAAGTATTTATTGTGGCGCCATCAATCGATCGCGGTTATTCGTGGTTAATTAGTTTTAATCGAAGTAATACCGAAGTAATGAACAATAGCCAGTCATTATCAACAGAATTACGTCTTAATTGAGTACGATGCTGCCACCAGTGTGGAAGTGTTACTGATTCAAACTTCGAACAGTGGTGACTGGTGAATTTCAAGTTTAGAGGTTCATATACTTACAAATTAATTTAAATTTTAAATTGAACAAATAAATAAAAATATTGTAAAAACGAAGGACATACGGAACAAACCAACTCGACTAAGTCATTTATTTTTCTTACTTGTCTGTTTTAGTCAACAGGTTACTTCATATTTTCGTATGGTAAAGTATAATATGTATGTGCTCCCAGGTAGATACAAGGAGGAGGAGGAGCAATGGCCCTCTCGTTCTTACAAAAATAACAAAAATTCAAATGCAACAAGCCACGCTAGAAAATGTAGCTATAAGGTTTTCTCAGCCGAAAAAATCTAAATAAATATAAGTAATAAATAAGTATAATAAAAAACGAAAATAGTAAAAGTATTTACCAGAATGCAGGATAAAAATTGAGTATAATGAAGAGTCAAAAAAATTCATTATGAATAAAATTGTATTAAGAGGGTATAAAATATGTGAATGGTGTTAACATTGGCATAGGGAGAAAAATTCTGCCGGTAAGGAATTACAAACAATACTTACTGTTAAATAATATGAAACTATTTTGGAATTTTAGGTAGGTAGCAATGCATCAGTTATATGAAAAACCAGTGAATCTGGTGGAAACTTGCTGCACCAAGTTTTAAACATTGAATAGGGCATAAACTCACAGTAGTGATAGGTACCTCAAGCCTATAAAATCAAGCCATTTCCCAGTTTTCTAACAACTTTAGAAAAATCTACTTATTAAAATTGCCTTAGTATTCGGACACGAGGATGGAAAGTGAGTACGTTTTTCGTTTCAAGATCTTCTGAACATTTTGGTACTATTTTTGAAAATTCATTTTTTTTTTTTTGTATCGCCATTTGCGTTTAGTTCATTTCCAAGCGTAATTTTGATTGGATGGTTTCGAAATTTGAAACATATTCGAATCCACCTAATGGTCCGAATCCGGCGCATAGTTCGTCCGGTAGATCAGTTCATATGAATTTTTTATTGAACAGCCTATAGTTCGCAATTTTCAATCGATAAGCCTGAAATTTGGTATACATTCGTGTTTTAGGTCAATACCTACCAATTTTGGTGCGGATAGAACTTCACGGTACGTCTAGTCGGAGTAATTTTGTTGCATTTTTGACACTAAAAAGAGTAATTTTCAAGCTATATTTACAAAATTTGGTACCGATATTGATTTACTTTCAAATTTGGTTCCTATTGGTATTATGGTTCATTTCCTGGGGTTGCTGGAGATGATAATTTTTCATGTTATCTCATTTTAATAGTCATAAAATTTGGTGCAAACAGTACCTCCCATACAAGGACCAGACCGGCCAATTTTGGTTTTGATTGGTCAATTTGTTCCCAACTTATTAGCTATTCAGTGTGTTTTATCTCTTTTATCCTTTTGATAATGGTCCTAAAAATTCATTTTCTAGGCTTCAACGAGAAAAACACTTGTTTTAGCCTTAAAATAACCGGATCTCAGCAATAGATCAGAAGACTAACATACAACCTTATGTCAAATAATACCACATTCTGGCAGTCAAATTTAATTTCTTGAATATGATTTCTATTTTGATTGCCTTCTCCTTAGCCCCAATTTTTTCAACGATGAGTTTGATATCAGACATTATTGTAGAAAAAAACAAGTATTTTTTACGGCTTAACTTATGATCCATGACTTGAATCCTGTTATATAAATTCACTGCACTCGGTAATTTGATGGTATGTTTATATGCCTTTGTTTTCTATCAAGAGAAAAAACGAAGTCGAATGACGGTGTGAGACCGAGAAAAGATGAAGAGAATTTGAGGTGCAGAAGTAAACTGTTTTTTTGTAGATATAATAAAAAACAAAATTCAGCCCATTCGCAACTCATTAAATTTTTGAAGATGACGTCAAAGTATTTTACAGTTCGGTAAGTAGTTGAGGAAACGTACGTTTTCGACATAATCGTGAACAAGAAGCATAAAAGTGGTTTTGAAATGTTGCCTATCTTGAAATTTTAATAAGAAAGGTAGGCGAATGTGCTGCAAACGTTTTTCGTACACATTGTAACTTATCAATATGACTCGACGAGTGGAACAAAAAAATGCATTCGCAAAAATTGCTTATTTTCAAAATAAAATATGCTACAAGGATGGAAAGTTCATAAAATATGTATGTTAATACTATTTACCTTTAGGCAGCTGGCATCCAGTTACACGAACTCTCAGGTGGCTTCAACCTCTCACCAGACACCAGGTATGCACGAAAAATGGATCATTTAATTTTCTCGAGGATTTACAAAATATACATTTGGGATTATAATTTTTTTAAATTACGATCCGTTAAAGTTTCTAGGTTCGATCGTTACTTGTATGGCTTAGGCAGTTCGATTGTAATAAACTGCGAACTCATTCGTGTAAAAATAATGAAAAATTGGTTCCGCATAGGTCTCTGACATTCGGCCACATTCGCTCGCGAGAGAATCTACATTTCCTCTTATGCATAAAAGTTTTATGATCTAATTCGGAATCAATTATATCCGTTGCAAAATTTTTCGTCGAATCAATAAAAATTTTTCGCCTAAGCCTACATGTAATGTTAAAAAAACAAAAAAATAAAATAAACCAGAAACTATAATATAATAAGATAGGGGTATACATAATATAATCATACACAAATTATACCAACTTTTCTTCTTTTTTTTTCCTATGATGATAAGTATATAAATCTAGGCGTAAAAATTTATTAAAAATTCTTATTATCTCACAACTGACCTGACGAAAAATTTATTTTTTTATATATTAGCTGTTTTTTGTTTTGTTTTACAAGTGTGTGTATTTTTCTTTCAAATTGAGTACCTAGCTATTCCGTATTTTGGTGAAGATCAAAGGCCTCTTCGACTGAGACTAAAATTATAAAGTCAAATTATAAGTTGACCTTAATGACATTATATTTAGAAATTAACTTTTTTTCTTTTTTTTTTAATAATAGTCTTATATCAGCATGATTTTTATTATACGTTAGAAATAAAGAAAACTGAGGGGTAACTGAAGTGTTTTTTTACAGGTATAGTTTACCAATCATTGTTTTATCTGAAAATTTTTAGAAATATTGAACCTGAAAACTTCGTTTCACATACCACAGTGTAGGCCTACACCTTTCTTACGTTGGTAAATGTAGGAATAAAATTAAACTCCTTTTTGCCATATTTAAGTTTCAGAACACTGGTAGCAAAATTCGTAAATTTCTTACAAATCAGTATTTCAACAGCTTTTTATACAGATAAGTTGCTAAATTCCAGAAGAAATTTATCATTTTTTGAGAAGGTGAAAGATAAAAGAAGAAAAAAAGAAATATGAATACAAAATTATGTAGCCTATTATAATGTTTGTAGGTAAATATGTTTAATACAAGCAATCAGCGCAAAAACAAAAAATGATTCATATTTCTGTGAATGAAAGCAAGAGCTATTGTTGCAGTTGTAATGTTGTAACGCATTTATTATGTCGGTTTTCGATGAAAATCTACAATGTTTATTTTGATCTCGGGAAATAATCTAAGGGCGGCGATGAGTATTGTACGTTTTCAGTTTCGTGACGAAACGGAAACTTTTGGCGCTAAAAGCTCAAATTTTTAAAGATAATTTTATGATATTCGATTTTATTGTTACCACAGCAAAAGTCGAAATTTTTGTCTGTCAGTCACGAAATTTAAAACGAACATTAGCACTAAGCGAAGGACCAGGCCATGATTTTGGTGTGGATAGACAGGATGGTACTTCCAGTATGTCCATTTTTTCTTTTATTTTGGAGGTTTTGCAGCTTCAAAATGGCTAATTTACGACCAAAAAATTTTTGAAGAGAAATTTATTAGACCTACGTAATCTATTGTAACATTCTACCAATATTGGTGCCAGTCAGCTGGACGGTACTTTCAATGTATAATTATGTACGATCTTATTTCAAAATTGGGGTTCTGAAAGGGTAATTTTCAATTAGTAGCTACGAAATTTAGCAAAATCGTTATTATTTTATGATCTACAAGTACCAACTCTTTACCAATTTGTGTTGTAATTGGCTGGTTTTGTGAAGACATACATTTCTAGTAGAGCGGTTGCTGGGAAAGAGATTTTTTTAATTTAAAACAACTGGTGCTCTATAGATATGTTTACAGATACGGTATTTTTCCTGTTTCATTTGAACTGAACAACCTGTGGATTTCTGGGCCAAATTATTATTACGGTAGAAAGACTTTTGAAGGAAAAAAAAAAAGTAATTAAATAAAAGAAAGCAAGAAATTTGAAGGTGTGGGGGAAACTGAGGAACCAAGTAGGCGTGAGAAAAAAATTAAGGATCGAAAAAAACAACAAAGGAGTGAGAAAAAGAAATTAAAAAGTGAGAAAAGACAGGGTTCTGAAATTAGCTACTTTCATCTCGAAAACACAACGTTTCGTACACATGTTGGAAAACGTTTATTTTTCTATTATTTTTAATTTCTCCGAGGGCAACCCAGACGCTACGAGTAGTATTACCTTATTTATCTTTAAAAATAAGTTATTTGACTTCTGATAATTTTGCAAATGAAAACTGATTCGATTTGGTCAATAAAATTGAAATCTAATGTTCATTTCAGAATGTAATGGAAAATAATTTTTTTCATTAAATTAACCAGAGGAATAGCGGATACTTGGTTATGCAGTACTGTAGTAGTAACTTATTTGACATATTTTAGATAAACTCTCAACGAAATCATTTTTTCTGCTTATCGTTATAGACAAGCGCGTATCGTTGATTAGTGTAGTGATAATTAGCGTACGGAGGAAAAATTCATTTTAGGTGATAGCATATCCTCTATCTGCTGCTAATATGATTCGAGCTCTTAGAGTTCGAATAATCCACGGACAGATGCAGCTAACTAGAAGTTAACCATCATTATGAAAGGCGAATTTTGAAAAATTTCGCATCAATTTAATAAAAAATATCAGGTAGAAAATTTAAATATTTTCTTTCATTATTATTATTATGTATCTAATTATCTTCACATATTATAATGATAACCGGCCTAGGTTATTTCTTACTTCTTGACCCGGAAACATGTCGTTCTTGAGTTTAGTATGTTTACATTTTTTTCGATGTTATCTTTTACGAATTTTGACAGGAATGCATAAACTGTATGACGTTTCGGTGCTTGATTCGCTTAAAGACTATAATGTAGGTACCTAGGTACGTATTCTGCAAAAATTAATCGAGTCGTTCATTGGCTGTAGATTTTTTAAAAGAATTTTTGGATATATATTTTCAGATTATAATTTGGTGAAATCAGCTTCATTTATTTTTTTGGTTAGAGTCGAGTGCAACGGTTAATCAGAAAAATTCTACAAAGTGTAGATCCTTCCAGTCTATAAGTTTTAGATTTTTTTCGGTTTTTCGAGTTCCTCTAAATTTTATGACCAAAATAATCATAAATAATATCTAAGATTCAAATAATTATTCTGCACTGAAATTCATCATTTCTTTTTATTTCCTTTGGGCTTGGCGTTATAGTTTTGAGGTCATTAACCGAAAGTCTAGTTATGAATTGATAAATTTCTATTTTTTTTTCTCTATGAAATCTATTGTTAGGTACTTACCTTAACTATCAAAAATTACACGGATGTATAATTATTATAAGTGCGATACGTATTTTGACGAGTGAGGTCTTTAAAAAGTAAACGAAGATATTTGTTTCAAACTGTGATATTGAAATTTTAAAATCTGTGCAAAGACTACTATAAATATTGATTTAGATTTTTTTTTTTTTTCAGGTATGTATATTATTAAAAAATACTGTGGATCATACAAAGGCCCAGATTTAGATTAGGCTTCATGAAACAAAAAAAAAATCTGAGCTTCTTTATTCTTAATTCAAATTTGTCGATTTTTTGTCTTTGATTGAATTTGACTTATCAGATTTTTATGTCCTTTCAAATTTTTTTTCCCAAAAAATACACTTGGCCTACATTAACAACAATAAATAGGATCATCTATCTTCTTCCTCAGTTCAGTACCTATCATCTAAGCTTTAAATATATGTATAAAAAATTAAATGGAAAAATTTGACAGTTGCTAATTCGATAAAATATGGGTAGGCAACATCTTAATTTTATAAAATTTAATAAACGTTTCTTTCTATTTTTACTGCATCAAATATCAATTAAAATAATTGTATAATATTGAAATCAGAAGAAAATATCGGAGTCATGTATTTTATCTCTAAATAAAGTTATTTTAAGCTTACAAAAGTAGGAATCTAAAATGAATTATGTCAACCCACACAAAGTTTATTAAATGTAATAAATATCTGAAACTACTTTAATTTTTGTGTAAATAGCGTACAGGTATAAGCTTACCATATTATATTCGTCGTAAAGTAGATGAGAGAAGAAATTCACTTCAAAAAATAGTGTTCGCCCCTTTTTAACCTCTTGAGTGTACAGAGACCTCGAAAAAGGGGAAAATCTCAGTATTTTTAAAGGGGTATTTTATAGAAGTGTATTTGTGTCACCCCTGCCCCTCCTAAGGAAAAATCTAAAATATTACCTAATATCTTTCTACTATAGGCGTCAAGTATCTATAGTTTCAATGATCAATTAAAAACTTTGAAAAATATGTACAAATAACTTGATGAAATTTTCGAAATTCTTCTCACTTAATTAATAATTTGTAATATTGAATGATTTTTTTTCTGATTTGCGAAGGACATAGATGGTAAGAACCATCAATAATACGAAAAATCTTGTATAATGAAGGCAAATACCAAGACGTGCCTAATGCAAGACTCAAGACTACGATGGTATTGGATTTGTTTTTGTCTTTATTCATCACTACTCAATTGAAGGTGCTCCGCACTTTAATCTACAATAAAACTGAGTAAATATAGATACTGAAAAATGAAAGTGATAAGTTAAGTTCAACCTATCACAAGGGGAAAAATTGTTTGTAAATTTCTGGAATACATTTTTTTTCGCTAACTACAATGTTTAGCCAATGAAATTCACTTCACTGCACAGAAATTCATATTTTTCCAAATTTCTAGAAAACTGGGCCATCTTTTCCATACGCAGCATAATTTTAGCAGCCGTGGTGATTAGGTACGTTTTACTTGATATTAATCGCACTTGATAATAACCTTTTTATTGACATAAATATACCCATATGATGCATTAAATTTTTGCTAGATAATTTACAAATTAGCGTCAGAAATGTAGTTTACGCTACGATGAGCCTAATTTCACATTTAGAAAATTCGGTGACACATAGGTAAATGACACGATGGTTTAATACGAATGGATTAATTTCATTATCAAAAATTTTGAAACAATGCACCGCCAGTTTGAAACACTATCTCATGCCCTAAAAATTACTCAATTATTTCTACGAAAATTTCCATTGTGTATGAATATTGTTTGTCAGTAAGTAGTTTGCATGCAATGAGATCATGTTTTCTCTGTATTCACGCTAGAGTACCATACCTTATAACGCGATCATGATAAACCATTTTAAATTTCGGATAAATAACAGACGGTAATGTCTAGTAAGAGGACACATGTGACCGGTCGAATTAGTCTTGAGTTTTATATATATATTGGACGCAAAATTATTTTATACCTACATATAATTATGTATGAGTAAGTCACTTCGTACTTGTATTCCAGTTGTAAAACTGACAAGGCAAGATCGGGTTATATCTAAGAAATCCATTTTTGATAAATTAGGCTTCATTTTAAAGCTGTGTTTGTCCATCAGAGAAGCCTGTTAATATCGAAACGGGGGTTACTATGGAGTTACATTATAGAGTAGCCTACAAGTATTTAAGTGTAACGGTTATCCGTCAAAATATGGGTTCGACTTACGAACGAAGTGGTAAGATGAACCAAAGTTACGTTTAGGGGAAGGATTTTCAGGTAAAGATATATTTTTTTTGAAAACTCCTATAATATATACCTCAAGTTTTTTTGTTTTTTTTTTCTATCAAATAGATACTTTTGCGATTCGCAGTCTTCTGATTCCAAAAATGCCAATTTCATTTTATATATTTTTACATATTATTTTGGAACAAATGCATATTATTTTCACATATTTTGGGATAAATACCTTTCGACGTAGGCGTATAAATTGGTTACGAATACGGTTAATAGGCTTCGATCATTTAGGTGTATGGATTAGTATTCAGTAGCTCTATCTCACCAAATAATGTTAACGAATCGTACTATCGTTCTAAAATCCTAAATGGATAAAGACATTCTGAACATGCGTAGGTGGTCTTCTGTCTTCTGTTTTCAGTCACGAGCATATGAATTAGTACTACATTTTAAAGGACGTTTTGTGACGCCAGCCAACCCCATTCGATTAAACCCATACATACCATTAGAAAAGCACAGAAAATATGCGTTTTCACCAAAATTTTTGGCCATAATTCCCTCATTTAACGAGATAGCTCCATTTTTGTCATAAATTAAATTCTAGAGGAGGCTTTAAAAAATAAGATGAACTTAAGAACAAGAAGCTTCAGTCATTAGAAGCCGAAAAAATTGAAGAAGATAATGAAATTACGCATCAAATTGAATTCTGTTATTGGTTAACGTTACCTTTTCTGATATAAAGCTTATAATTAGTAATTATTTATTTTCACGAATTCGCTCTTTTTTAGCCTTATCATTAATTGTCTTTAGTGTTAAGTTTAGAGATAACATTGAATTAGTATTAAATTATACCAAATTGTATCATCTTCTTGAATTTCCTTGGCTTCTAATAGCTTTAACTTCTTGTCTTTAAGCTCATTTTATTCCTTAAAGCTTCTTCTATAATTTCATTTATTTCAAAAAAATTGCTATCTCTTCAAATAAATGAATTATGATCAAAAATTCGTGTAAAACATCATATTTCCTATGCATTTCAAATGGCAGGTCTGGGTTTGAGAGTGGGGATGGTGACATCACTGAAAACGACATAATGGTACCTTTAGTATAATTCATATGCTCGTTTCTGTTGCTCATGTGAATCTAAAGCTATCTACAGACGTTTGCAGAGAATCCAGTGAAAATGGGTAAAACTTATGTTCATTTCAGGGCTTTAGGTATTAATGTTGTTTATCTAAATATTCATACACCGTTTATATGATCAAAGGTTAAAGGTTAAGATTATATGGATACAACTTTTGGCGCATCGTCGACATTCCACAATACTGACTCAAAAAAACCATACAATAATTCAAAAAAACAATGTCGACTCAGAAAGATGATATCTACTTCGTTGACCAAATGAGCGGTGCCATTGTCGGTTGTTATTGTTTTTGTTGCTGATGTATGTAGGTATGGAGTCCTGGCCTTCTTTTCTCTCAGAGAAAACAATCTGTTATTTATTTATTTTTTTTAAAAACATATTTTGGTGTATAAATACATTTTTTTGACATAGTTTATTGAAAATTGATTTTTTTTTTGACATATTTTGGTGAAAATGTGTTTTCCAACATATTTCTACGAATAAAACTTTTTTTAATTATAAAATTCAACCAAAAAAGTTTTCCTTCTCTTTAAATTCTTCTTCATCTTCTTCTTCTTCTTCTTCTTTTAAATGCAAATTTTGTTTTGTTATATTTAACCATATTAATTTTGTTCTTTCCTTGGTTATACAACTGTATATCGTGAGGTTTTAAGTCAGTCTAATATACGGTTTTCTAAATTTTAAGGAAATTTTAGGACATATTTTCACATATCTTCTCAATTTTTAGCGAATGTGTGCCCTAAATAAATTATAAATACAGTGAAATTGCTTAATGTTATCGTATAGGGACTTTATCAAATCCATAGAATAAAGCAACCTATAACATTAGGCGGAGTTTTTATATTTAGCCAATAAGTAATTCGTACTTAGGCCTCTTTCATCTGACTCACTTTAGGCAGGGCATCAAATTTTTCAAGTGCGCAAGTTCTTCCTTCAATTACGTTTACGTTTTGAGGCCATCGTAATTATGTTCAAACTATTTAAAAAAAGATATCATGAAAGATAAAATAGGCAGCCAATAAATGGAATCTGAGCATGTTTATTCATGTTTAACATCGAAAAACAATAACAATAACCAATTTTTCATTACTATAAGCGACTTAATCTTCGTGTATTTGGATAGGAAAGATTGGGACCAAAGTGTCTCCATAAAAATAAGCAAATTATTGCATTGACCGTTATGACTATAAGCAGATTTCATTGTACATAATAAAAAAAGCAAATTTTGGGTAGGTACTCCTGAAGAATATTTTTCGGTTAAGAACACCTAAAATTCATTGCTTTATGTCAGGTGTTGGAAACAATTCATAAGGAAGGGAATTATGAATGTATAAAATTATATTTTGAAAAATTGAAGAATATTTTTCGGTTAAGAACACCTAAAATTCATTGCTTTATGTCAGGTGTTGGAAACAATTCATAAGGAAGGGAATTATGAATGTATAAAATTATATTTTGAAAAATTGAGGCTATGTCAGCTTTTGTAGCGTAAGAATGTTATTAGTGTGAGGTTACACCCGTATTCTTAGTTTTAACAAACTTTATACTCCATTACCAGATGCTTAAATAATACATCTCAAGGAGTGAAACAATAAATACTAATTCAATGCACGAGCATTCATGATTGAACTTGCAGTGATAGCAAGTGCAATATTTTACCCTTGTAGGGGCCTTATGTGATGAGCATGATCATATTCAGCTTAGTGTGTGTATTCAAACCGATTCGACGCATAGGACACAAAAAATTTTCTGTAATGTATATGAAACAAATAAAATGTTTCGAATTGAATATTTGCTATTCACTCCAGACCCTGCACGAACTGACGCGTGAGAATGACTGATCAAAATGAAGATTTTCATGTGCTGCATTGCTCTACAACCAAAACCAATTAGTATCGGGAACAGTGACCAAATCTACAAACGTCTCAAGTCAGCTTTACTAAAATATCATTTTGTTACTTGTCATGTTCATAAATATCGTCTGTGATCAGTCAAACATTTTTTTTTTTTTTATATAATATTGAATGTTCACATCTACATCAAAGGTACACGTGAAGATGCAAAAATTTAATAATTATCATCCCAAAAAATTTCATTAAAAAATGTAACAGATGCAAGGGTTTGAACACGGCACATCCAGACCTTAGAACCATGCCTTAACATATTACGTCACAAGCAGCTTCCCAAATCTTCAGTTTTCAACGCCTTATTATAATACACAACTGTAAAAACATATAATATTTTAACACATAGTTATGACATTTTGGCAAAGCTGGCACGAGACACTTGTCTAAATTTGGCCATGGTTGGCCTTATAATGGATTCGACTGTGCAGTTGTTAGTGTAAGCCACGTAAAATCTGCCTAAGCTGAGCTGTGTGCGGCTTCGGTCTCTGTGGGTGTCTCGTTAATAGCTGGTAAACTTACCAGCTGTTGAGTGCTGGTGAATTTTCAGTTTGGAGGTTCTCATAAATCCTGTTATTCGGGGGTTTGGGAATCGGGTCTCAAATTGTAAAAAAATTCATTTCACCTTTGTTAAAATGGGTGATTCCATTCATTTGGCAAAGTGGAGTGCAAGTGTCTTGGGCTCCAATATCATCCGAGGAGCACCCTATAGAAATCGATGAGAATTATTATTTCATTCTCTTGAATGTGTGTTTGTTATTTTCATTTCGTTTATTAATTGCATGCGTGATCGACTAGCTGATGTGCATTGTGGCCCATTCTACGCTGAATTTAAACGTGTGCCTGTACAGATTATAGTTCACATCATTCTGTGAACGACTATTACGGCATCGTTCAAGCATAATTTTTTTCAGTCAAAACTTAAATTTTCAGTTTTGGGTTCATGTGCTCTTGTGCTCTTGTGCTCTTGTGCTCTTGTGCTCTTGTGCTCTTGTGCTCTTGTGCTCTTGTGCTCTCATGCATGAGTCGTCGCTATCGTGGTATCGAGGGCTAAAATTCGAGGATATAAAATGACGTTTTTACTCATTTCTAATATCTTATGTTCGGGCATTAGTTCTCACACCAAATCACTATATAGTTTAGCATTTTAAATGCTGAGTGAATGCTCAGCTAATGTTCTAGAAGCGAGCCTAATAATTTGATTTAGGTGCCACAAATAATATATGATACGTATTCCAAACTCTAGTACCTCTAAGTTCAGAGCAGGATGGACAATTATAACAGAAACTCGTAAATGCAAAAGTTTGAACAATTTAAGTATAGCATATTCTTGGTTTATAACACACTATTTTTCACCTTTTGAGGTGGCATGAGATCAATTCCAGCATGTGAGGGGGTGCGTAGCGTGGGCTATTGTAATTATTGAATCCAAGAGTAAATCAGAATTCATAGGGTGAATAAGGGGGTTGATGGGGCAAAGAAGAAAGTTGGAAACCCTTGGTTTAAGGCACAACCATAATTACGTCACCCAGAATACTTACAAATTTAATCGATAAAATATCGAGTTTTTGTCGTCGAGTATCAACTTTAAAAATGGTTAAAAGAGTGGATAAGTTAGAAAATCGTGAAAAACGTTTCCAAATAATGCAACGCGGTATAGAGGGGTTGATAACGTCATAATTTTGGTCTTGGAAATTTTAGGGGCATTGTCTTGCATTGTTTTTGGTTTAAGGGGCGTCGTGTTTATATTTCAAAAGTACCTATCCATTTATTGCATATTGACAATTAAAGATATGTTAAAATGAATGGTGATGGGCATTATCGTTTTTAGGTGTCTATTTACAGCTGGAGAGGCTGATGACGTCATAAGTTTGGTCTTAGAAATTTTATCGGGTATTATCAGTGATTTAAGAGGGGTCCTGTTGTGTGTAGTGGGTGGGTTAGGGGCTGAATCGTGGTGGTTATGATTTTCGGAACGGTTTAACAAATTATTTTGATATAGAAATGTTTCATTTGTTGACTTGTCCAATTCAAAGTCATGACATTTGCCAAAAACTTCTGTGTTGGAGCAGGTCGCAAGGGATGTTAATTTTTTTAGAATTAATGATTATGATAACTCAAAACTGTTAATCGTTCTTCAAAAAATAATTCGTAAAACAGGTCTCGATTGGGAAAACTGCCTTATTGTACTTAAACAATTCATTTTCATCCAAATACCTCTTAGAATATTAAAAAAATGAAAAAAATGAGATAAAAAAAGTAATTACTGAGGTGGATTTTCTCATCTTCTATTTACACAATATATTTTTTACCAAGATAAAAACCAAAAAAAAAAAAAAATTGCTACCTACCTATTATATTTTATTAATTTATCTGAAATTTTGATTTCGCGAAAAACACTGGCAAACGACTGAAACATATAGCCTATTCGTATATGATAAAAATTTTTGACGAAACACAGGAGCTAACAAAAATCTTGAGGGCAAAGAGAAAACTTCAAATTGAACAATATCATACCACCAAAATAATAGATAAAGCTTTGAAACTTCTTCAAAAAAGAAGCAAGATTTTATGCTTCTTATTGACTGAGAAGCTTTTCTAAATTTAACCGTTCCCGTCAGAATTGTTTTTTGTCTAAATTTTTTAAGAATTTTTCGAACAGGGAGTACAAATTTTTCGATGGTCATGATGTATTTAGTCTGACCCTCCTCCCGCGTACTAAATTTCTCCGTGGTTTTGTTCGGTTATATCTTTCGTGAAATTCTTTAATTGCTAACGAATTTCATAAAAATGGGTCAATATTTCTGGATCATAAAATTTAAAAATAAATCAAGAATCTTACTTTTATCTTTTCTCAGTTATATTATGTTTTCACAAATTTACAATTCTCAGCAATTTGTGAACATTACTGAAACTATTTCCATCACTCCGAAAACGAGCAAATATCGAAAACTAAAAATATCGCTAGTAAAATCGACTATAAACTAAAACATGTTTCGTGTATGTACGAACTCGTTCTCACGAACCTCACTGAACGTTTGTAACAGTCAACCATCGGATACTCAACTGGATATTTAGTAAACCACATGCGTGGAAATGCATTTACAAGCATTAATAAACGAAATCCCTTCCACCATAAAATGAATTAGTTCACCAAAGTTAACGCTCTTACAATATTTCCTTTGGATTTATTTTTCTTAATCGTCACATAAGGTTTGATTTTCAATTGATGATTGTATTTTTAACAGGTTTTCAAAGAAAAAACAAAAAAACAAAGAAACGAAAAAAAACCTGCAATTAATTATTTATTCTTAGGTTGGAACTTTGAGCTAGGTACTGAACAATATTTCGTTTCAGTTTGAATGAAACTCAGTCGACCTATCAAATACAGCCAAAAATTGCGGAACTTTAAACACTTTTCAATAAAAGGCTGTTCAGTATAACAAAGTGTGGAACTAGTTCTCCGAAGAGGCTGTTCGATTTTACTGGCCAGAACTGGAAAAAACTTTTTTTTCTCAAAAAGTGCCGAATTTTCTGACCTGATTGAATGACGAAGTTTCGATGAAAATTTCTCTCTCTCAACCTATGTTCTTCACAGAGGGAAATTTAAAATCTTTTGTATTCGATTTTTTGTATTTGAATCGATAAATAGAAAATTAATTGCAAAATCCAGAAAACAAAGAGATTTACTTGTACTTAACATATTTTAACACGAAATTTAATTTTCATATTTTGCAAGTTGAAAAAAACAAAAGAAAACGTGGTATCCTAAATATAAATTTTACTTCAAAAAGGGTTTTGTTTGTTTTAACACCATTTGATAATTTGCATTCACTATAAAGACAGTGTAGAAGATGCAGATGACCTAGACCCTATGTTTAAATAGTGTACATGCACAACTATGGGTATTTTTTTATAATAATATATTTTATAATTTATTGTAGTATTTGAACGTCCATGAATTTCAAGACTACATTTATAAAAGTTTGTGAGTTAAAATCAGAAAGGATTTTGAAATATCAAATAGGATTATATGAAAAGCTGTAAATTTTGAAAGTAATTATCAAACTTAAACATTAGTCTTATCTCATTAAATATGCAATTAACACATTTGTAACGATATTTTCTTATCCTTCATAATACTTCCTAAATTCGTATTATTAATAATCATCATCATCATCATTATACTCAATCTATTTTTATCTTATTTTCCATTCATTAATTCTCACGTCATTTCTTCAAGTCAAGACTTGTTTGATGAAATCATTTCCTACATAAACACTTACTGTGTTTACTCATAAACAATGAACTCATTTCTTGTTTACACTATTTTTGCAATCTGGCATATATACTAATTTCTACTAATTTATTTGTGAACACCCACTTTATGTCATATTCTTACGAGACCATTAGTCATACTTCATGTACATATATTTTTATTAACCAATAAGATTAAAACCTTTCTCCAACACTCTGTAAATTTGCCTGAACCTCCTCTTTTCACTTACTATATAATCTCATGTTTTGTACTCTTATATTCATTCTAATTAATTCTACTTAATTCTACTTCAATCAAGTTTACCTTTTGATTACCTTGTTACTATTCTTTTAATTCTTGATATTTATTACTGTTATTGTTTTATAAAGTTTCTATCTAATACACTCTTTTAACCAACTTGTGTATTTGATTGTTCTGTTACAATATATAACTGTCACAACATTATCATGAATAAAAACTGTGGTGACTTCCTACCAGTGGTGACGGGTGTATTTGTACACTCGCTGGTAGGTTGTGTGGCTGGTCCCTACATTCAGTAGGGTAAACACACTTTTGGTTCATGGGCTATACACTTCACCATGTATGTATAGTCATATGTGTTACTGGGCTAGGCTCATACACACACAAGGTTAATGTTGTAGTGATGAGGACTTTTGGTTTAGACCAAAGACTAGTGATGCCAAATACTGAAATTTTTTTGTATCGATATTTTATCGATATTTCTGTGAGAATATCGATACAATATTGATATATCAATATTTTTTACAATGTGCCATTCATACTTCTATTTAGCAATAAATTTGATTCAGTAATTTTAAATTTATTTTTAAATTAATTAATATCACAATTTACAGTGACAATTAACATCTGACAATTGACAAAATACAGTACAGTACAGTTTTCATTTCATAAAAACTTAAATTCCCATTCTCAATTTCTGATCAGCAATAGGGAAAGTATTGATACTTAAAACAATTTTTGACATCACTAACAAAGACAACCATAAATGAAACATAGATTTGAAAACCGCAATAAAATGTGAAATTAACATCAGAAAACTAAAAAAGTTTTCAAGATAGTTTTTGAAAACATAATTATTGTATGATATGAAAAAAGAAAATGGACAGGAAGAGAAAATTTTAGCAAGAAAAAGAAAAGAAAAGAAAATGATTCTGCTAATTTTGTTCCAAGACTGCATCTCCACATCTTTTTTTTAATAATGTGAAAAATTGAGCGCTTTAAAAACATAAAAAAGAAGAAAGAAGAAAGAAAAAAGAAATAAATGAATATATATTATATTATATCATATTTGCTGGGTCACCCTGAATTTGAAATTGTCAATTTTCTCTTCCAGTACTTACATCATCAACAGGAGCCAGTGCAAAGCCTCTGTAAAACACAATATTTGACTTCATATAATAAACCATTCACAATAGATAAAAGTTCCAAACTTCAGTGCTGCTCAATGTCTACAATATTAAAAAACATTGTTTCTTATTACATTTTTAATGGGAAATATAATGAATTTAAAATATTTTTTGTTTTAAAATTTTTTCCCTACAATGCATTGTTCTCGAGTTATGGTCTGAAACCTGAAATTTTTTCCAAATTTACCTCTCTACAGCACAGAGTATTAAATATAATAGAGAACACACGTTCATCCAAACGCTGCTACAAAAATGGCACAGTTTTTGAAGCTATTTGTCCCCACTCCTTCAGTACAGAAATCGAATTTCTTTGCCTGTTATTTGGGTGTATGAAAAATGTAGGTTGCCAGTGTAGGGAATTGAACCTGCTACCTACAGGGTGAAAATAGCGGCAACACTACGGCACTGCTACGTTGAAGGTGATGTTGTTTATGCTCATGTCCCCACAACCACTTCCACCAGTGCTACAGCTGTGGTTGCAGCATGAGAGCACACAGAGGGCAGAGTTATAGGCTGCTGCTACGCAGGGAAACCAGCAAACCCGCAATGCAAGCTTTCACCATTATGGCTCAATGCAACTCTGTGGAAGGGGATGCATGAACGAATGAGAGGTGCGCTTCACATCATATTGGGGTCACCATTTCTGTAGGTGGCTGGTGAGGGGAATCAAACTGACAACCTAAAGATTAAAAATTATGGCACTGATAGTGGATGAAGGTGCGAGCGTTTACGTTCATGTCCCCATAACTAAGAATTGGAAAAAAAAATGTTTTCAAATAATTTAATTAAGTGAACGAATAAATATAACTATTAATTTAGAAATCACAATTAACACGAATTTCGTAGATAAAAATGAGATTGAAAAATGTCGGTACCTTAGCAATAACAAATATTTTGATGGTAAAAGTGATGCTATTTTTTGGTTCATATGCGTCCTCTGTTATATTTAATACTCTGTGCTCCAAACTCCTCTCGGAACAATGGAGACTTTTAAGAGATTACAGGGGGGGGGAAGAGTCCTCAACTCTAATCGATTTCTTTCCTCTACCTATATATGACATTTTTATGTCCAAAAAATACCAAGCTATGAAAACTAATGTTCAGATATTACGCTCACCCAAACTTACACCATCAAAAATTGAATTTCAATAACATTGTTATTTCGTTTTTTTGTTTTTTTTTTCATTTAATTAACGTTACCTAACACAAATCAATGACACAAGTTTATTTTTCAAAAAACAAAAACCCCCAAAAAAACCAATTTCTCGTAAAGCCTGCTGACTTAGAATTTTAATATTTTCAAAATTTTCAAAAACCTACTTTTCTAGCAGTGCTCGCTGCGTTAGAATTGTTCTTTTTCCGGTTTCCATCTTTAGGAATAAAAAATATCATTGTTACAATTACCTACTGCAATATGGGAAATAGTATGGAAGCTGTATAACTATACCTATTGAGATGCATATCGCGTACGAGATCTTGTGATGAGCTACGAACTCGTTCATTATTATCTGAAAAAAAAAAAAAAAAAAAAAGAAAGAAAAAAAAGTGTTTTACCTTTTTAAGAGTGTGGAAAAATACACGTATATTGTCCTGCCGGTTTGTGTTGATGAATATACCGCTACTGTGGACTTTTACACGGCTAAAAAATTTCTTATTGAATCTTCTTTCCGGCGCTGGAAAAATATATTAAGGAAAAATACCGTTTGTATCCGCTGCCCTTCGGAATGGTTCTCTATTGAATGGTCAGTGGTGGATCAGGCAAGTGGTACTTTTTCTTCTGTTTCGATAAACCTTCCCTTCTTCTTCTTTCTTTTTTTTTTTTTTCGTAAGAATGCCTATTCAATTACTGATTTTCTTTTTTACAGATATTGGGCCATATATTCTTAGTCGTTCGGCTTATTCAAGTAAAATAGTTGAGGAAAACAAATAGGAGAACCTATACGTAATAGTTTGGATTTCGGTAGGCTCATTTTTAAAACGTATTTTTTCCACTTAAGTATGAATATTAAGGGGGGAAAATTAAGCTTGCCTCAAGTAGGTCATACTTGTGAGGAACTTTTCTACGTAGTGATAAAAAATCAATTAATAAAATAAAAATACGAGAGAATGGTTGAGCTCCGTACATGTCAATCTCTTCTTCAATCGATTATATATACATTTTCCTACACTCAACCACCAATCCATAGAATAAAATGAAATGTTGAATGTAGATACGGAGCGCTCAACGAATACGTGGCCGTTAGTGGACTTCCCCGATAGAAAAAAAGATGAGAAAAGATCATACGACTTCTGGCTATAATATGAAAGGGGAAGCCACTCCGTTTTGAACAGGCAAAGTGAACATAGACGTTTTTCGCTCACGTTTTATTATAATGAAACAGTAAAAAAGAAATAAAAAATTAAAGAGCTCGTGTAGATCGGTTTATGTTTCTTCGGGTTATTCGTTCTTGTTCCGAAATAATATGGTTCCTGATCACAAAACACCAGATAAAGAAATAATGTGACGATCAACATCTCCATCACCACATGGTATGATTAATATAACAATTCAGATTGGAAAATCAACATCATCAGAAATAGTAAGACTCTTGCCTTGTAATACCAATCGATACCATGTGCTTCATAATACTAGATGTAAGGGGATCACCCACCAAATTATGCGGCTTTTTAAAATAACTTAAGAGGAATTGTGTAGGGTCAATATGACGTGACCTCATGTTCACAGTGGTATGTGGGGTACTAAGTTTTCATGTCCTTCCCTTCCTAAATCTAAGGCACCATAATTCTAAAGATCTATGATCTTGGGCTGTTTTGTTTTTCCCATAGGCATCTCTAATATTGTGGATTTTTTTATTTTCACTTAACATAATATGGTGACACCTTTGGGGCGTCACATACTTAAGTGAAACCACTTAGCTAAATGCCTTCAGCGTTAAGTGAATACTAAGTGCCGACTAAAAGAATATGATTCAATATCGAGTAAGGAGAAATTAATCAACATGGGTCACGTAAGAGGAGGGAGTAGGGTGTGTGACACGCTATTGGGCCAAGCTGTTGTAAAAATTGAAAGAGGTGGTGACCTTTTTCTTCTTTTTTTTTGCCCTTTCATCACTGACCAATTGGCTTTTTCTTTTTTTGGATTTTTGTGTTGTAAAAATTGACCGGTTACACAGCCCTAACAACATTATTTCACGCGGCCCCCATTAGCCGATGTAAGTACACCATAAGTTGACTTGCTTATTTTTCAGTGAATTTATATACTTTCTTTGAAGTTCCTACCAGGCGCGTAGCCAGGACTTTTCTCTGGTGGGGGCTGAGAAGAATTCGTATGAAAATTGAATTTTTGCTTTCTTTAATCACCATCCTCACTTATCTCCTCTGCCAAAATGTGCCACTCTCCGTCGCAGTCATACCAATATACGAGTGTGCCCAACTGATACCTATTGATATGTGAAAGTAAATTTTAATAATTACAGAGATTAAAGAGATTTGCGGGGATAACTACTACTAATTTGTTTGAAAGATTCATTTTGAAGATTATAACACAATTTAAACTTCATAGGTGCTCGTATATTGAATATGATCCGTTCTCTTTTTGTAACTGGTGTGGTATCTCAACGGGTACCTTCAATTCATAAGGAATTTACCACCGTGAGGCCAATAACCTTCCTACTTACATCAAATTCTAACCAAAAATTTTAAAAGAAAAAATAAAATTTCTGGAGCGTCCGGATAAGCCGGGTGACTGGAACTTGTGAGAGCTCCCCTACAATAACCCTTTCAAACATAGTTTTGCAAAATCAATATTAACAAATATATTTATATTACCTCCTCCTCATTTCTACTCTGACCTTGAAGAAACACACATTCATATGAACTGAAAATTCGTTAATTTAATACCAAAATATCGAATTATACAACTTTTACCTTAAAACATCATGTAAAATTATATTCTAGAAGTACCAAAATATATGAATTGTATCAT
The DNA here is from genome assembly GCA_011428145.1 of Ericerus pela. Classification (NCBI taxonomy): domain Eukaryota; kingdom Metazoa; phylum Arthropoda; class Insecta; order Hemiptera; family Coccidae; genus Ericerus; species Ericerus pela. Next base: position 586,043 of record WOFM01001634.1, on the reverse strand, counting down.
TACTGTTACCAACTTCTTCTCAAATCCGCAATAATTGCCTAACTTGATGTTTGAATTTAGATTTTCTTGGTGAAACCAGCAAATTCAGGATACACAGGAATTGGTTAAATAGAAGTTTCGATGTTGTCGGACCAAATTTGCTGGCTTTGACTCAAAAACTCGATGATTGTAGTAATGATAAAAAATCACGAATTTTCTGATTCCAAAAATTTGAATCAAAGATTTTTTATTTTTTGTATAATTTTATATTGTTGAATATTTCAAATTTTTCACCAAAGAACTTTTAGATGAAAACATTCGCAAAATAATTCTTAAGTGGCAGATTACTTCTAGCATTTTTTACTTATAAATTTTTTTTTCTTAATAAAAATACCCGACCAAAGACTTGTTTATCATTTTGACTCTTTTCAACTATTAACTATATAATACTTGATAATACTGTGCGACTCTACTGTGAAAATAGCATGAGAGAAAAAAGTGAGGCTGCAGACTCAAATCCTAACTTTATATAACATCGAAGTGTCCCAAAAGGTTCTCCAATATTAGGGTGGACCAATTTCTGATTGGTCAAAATTTTTGTATTTGACCAAAAGTTTCGCAATGTCTGATAGAAAAAAATCTCCATGTATTGAAATGAATCAGAATAGGACAGAAAAGAAAAGAATTCCTTTTAGAGTGAGAAAGAGATAAAAATCTTTGTTATTCTAAGTCAGATAGAAAAATAAAATGGGGTCACAACTAAGGCCAAAATCAAATAAAATACTGCATGGATAACACATAAGGCTTTATCTTTTAATGAATTTCTTCTGGATTGAATTTCATGTTTAAACTCTTTTAGGATAAAATTCAAACTCTGGACAAAAACTAATTCAATATTTTTTTGGATCATTAATTGTGATAATTTTGAAAAGTTTTAAAATTTTTTGATTGGAAAGGGATATTTACCCCACTGGGAATTTTAGCCCCTCAATCCCCCCTCTTAGGTCCTCCAATGGTACTTACTATTATTCCTTTTAAGTCCAGGCGGTACATAAAATTGTTTTAACACAACTCCAAAAAATACAGAGAGTTTTTATTTCAAATCATTAAAGAATAGAGGAGAATTTTTGGTGCTTACCTATCAATGATCTTCTGTTTTTTTCCCTATGACTTTGAATAAATGACTTCCAACCTTACCAAGAATGATGCACTAGTTAAAATGTCGCAGTTATTGGGCCACTTTATTACTAACATAAGTGATGAAATTTTTTTCATTCCTCTCAATTATCCAGCAAATATTTATAAATTTCGTTATAACTGTATAATACATACTCCCTGTAAACATTCCAAAAGTAAATGTATAATTGCTCAACTATTTTTTCTTTTTGTCATCCAATATAAATAAAATTTGATAAAATTGTAAGAAAATTTTGCATCAGCTGAATAACTAGCCTATAATTATCGTTTGTTGGTAACTGCCAATGCACACAGAATATTTTCAGAATGAATATTTGGGCTCATGAATAAAAAAAAAAGGAACTCAGATAACCTTAGATACCTATATAATTATGTTCTTTTAGACTATTTACTGTGAAAAGAGGCGGAGTAAACATTAATTATTAACATTTGTGATTATTATTGTATACGTATGTTTGATGTCACATTCCACAACCGTTGCCAATAATGTGAAAAAAAGTTTCACTTTGTACCACAATTCTCGCACAAACTTTTGAGTAGGCGCAGCAAACTGTGACAGCACTAAAACTATTTTCCGAAGCAAGTGTAAAAAGAACAGCGTCTCTGATATCATCAAATTTTAATGACGTAACGTGAGCGTGAAAGAACCTTAAAATCTCACAACTTTTCACAACACTGCTGTGAGTTGTCACGTATGTAGCTCTTTTATACGACCATCTCAACACTGACAACATACTTATTTGGTGTTTCTCTTACCTTAAAATTGGTAAAAATGAGGCGGGTACCAAAATAGTTTTTCGTTTGGTGTTGAAAGTTCAGTCAGTAGCCATAAAATTTGGAACAGACATTGACAATGATCAATTCTAATATTCTATGAATTTTGGTTGCAATTGGTTGCAACTGGTTGCATGGTTTATACTTTGAGAAGATTTTTCTCACTAGCCCATCTATTTTTATTGACTTTTAGGTATATTTCTGATGTGTAAACATCTTAGCGCCCGGTCTATAGTAGGGGCTAAATGAGAATTACAATCATCAGATTCGCATAACTGTAACTCTTACGATTATCATTCTCCTTTGTGTGTGTTATATGACGTGTAGGTGTCTGGTTGTGGGTGTGCGCACGCACACAACCACACCATTTTTTTATTTATTTGTCGGTTTTTTGTGATGTTAAAAGAACTTTTGTTGGGGGAGAATGGCAGAAAAATCTAAAGTGCTTACAATCATAGATTTTTCTTTCAATCAATACAAAAGAGTTGGTAAAAGTGGAAATGAATCATTAAAAAAATTAATTTAATGAGTTATCATCCACATACTCCGTTTTGTGTAGCAATTTGATTCAAGACTTAAAATCCTTCAAAGAGAATAGCACCCCAGTGAGAAAGACAGAGCCATATAAAGAGAAAATGAGATAGTGCTGTTTTTACATTAAATGTGGTTTTTTTTCTTCTTCTATTTTTGTTTCTCAGTTTACAAACAATAAGGAAGTGAGGGATGTACTTGGAGAAAAATCTAAAAAATTTCTCTCAAGGAGGCTACAGACTTCCACTAAGGCTCAAAACCTTCCTTTTTATCATCCACTTGTCGAGAGTAACAAACTCCTTTACATAATTTGGCTCTCCCCTCTCCCTCACTCCCTTATCCATTTCTCTCCCTCATTTCATTTTCAAACCAGTTATTTGATTGGGCCATGTAAACAGTGTATCTACCTAATAACAGGCTTGCACTTCAATTTTGTAATTTTTGGCACTCCATATCTTAAGACGGGGCAACCCGAAAATATTAAATTTTGCGGACTTAATAATATCATTAAGGGAAATACATTTATGGGAGGAGAAAATGGCAAAAATATTTTGGAGGGATAAAAATCCACAACTTTTTCCCAAGAGGCTATTGTAACACATATCTTCGTCTATTTTTAGATATGACGAACATATTCGTCTACACGTTTTCAAATACCAAAAATGTAGATATTCATCAATAATCAAAACATCCTATAGCTCTTTGTAAACAACCACTAAATTACCTGTATTTGATTTTACATATATAGATATAATGTCTGTATATTCATGACCTAATTGTGCCTGTCATTCGAGTATATTGCGAGTCAGCAAAACCCTATAATAATGACACCCTACCTCACTTAGCCTATTTGACACGTACACTTACATACCCCGAACGAGTATATAAACCCTCAATTCGAAGGAATAAGAGACAGTTCCTAGACAGTAACTTCTTAGTACCTAGAACCTCTCTTACAGAGCTACTAGTGAACAGACAGTCTTGTCTAAAGGGTTGTAATCCCATATGTATATTAATTAACGTATTAATCGATGTACTGTTGGTGTACAAATTATTATTGTAGTAATAAAAGTGTTAATTCAAACTTGTGTTTTAAATATTATTGAGTCTCTCAAATACGTTAAGGTCCATGATAGTTGTGGATGATAAATTGAATATTTAATTATTATAGAGGTATTAATGCTTGTCCAGTGTTAAATATCTTGTGTATGGTGTAACACTGAAAGTGGTTTTAATTAGGTACATTACCACCTCTTTTGGCCGTTACAGCTATGGACTTTTTCTTTCCATATGGCACGTCCAGATGATGAGACCTTTCTGTTGTCAACGCCTTAATCATGAAATACGGTTTACTCGGTCTCTCTAACTTTTTGGCACCGTAGAAAAATACCTTATAGAAATATTCAGAAATAGGTGTCGTTCAAGTAATGTTCATAGTTGGCTATTGTCAAAAGCAACGTACAGAACTTATATAAAATCAGCTCATCTTCCTTCCAACAGAATATTGCCGGAATAAAATGAGCAACAGTCGTGATTTCAGTTGCGGTGGTTTTTATTAGTACCTCTACATATAATGCCAAACGAGATCTTTGGACTCGTGCAGAAATTGTTTTTCCATCTATCCATCAAGAACGGCTTATAATATTTAAAAGAATGGTGGTCTTGCACTGAACTCTTGATTTTCGAAGAAGTATAGCGGACTTGGAGCTATTAATGAAGCTGTAATTCTGGCATAATAAAGATATGGGTGTCCTATGGTGCAGTCCACAGATCTACACACAGCCGTACAAGTCCACGCCATGTGGAAACTAAATAACGCTTTAAAAGTTGACCAGAGTGACGACAGCAAAATACGAACAGTTTTGGGGAAAGTATAAATTTTATTTTCTACGACTTGTTCTAATTTGCATACTCGCGTTCGCGTAAAATAATTACACCAGATTCCTCGTTTGATAAATTTCCGTATTTGTCTGCAGTATATTCGATAATTAATGATCGAGAAGTTATTCTCTGGCATAACCCTGCAATATTGGTTTTATTTAAGGAAAAAAATAAAAATAAAAAACTTGAAATAATTGTCGAAAATAGAAGAAAATATGAATTAACAAGTCAGTATAGGTACTCAAATACTTCTTTCAAGTCCAATAAATGTTGGTTCAAAAATTTCTTATTCTGTAATTTTGAAATATTTTCATACGTAGGTAATCTTCAAAAAAAAGTAACACAGCCTATATATTCTTCGAAGAAAACTGAGAAATTTTTTCAGGGTTCAGTATAAGTATGTTAATGAAGTCGTCACTATAATAAATGTACAAGCCGTTAATTATTTAATGAAATTATTTTATTTCCTCAGTTATTTCCCTGACATTATTTCGCCAACAATTCCTTCGATGGGCATACGCCACTACCCGCACAGCCGCACATAGACATGAAAAAAGAAAGTTTGTTGCCTTCTTCGAAACAACGAATTCTACAATGTTACCAGAAATTCAGGGCTGGCACAAGCCAAAGCGCAGCAGAGTAGCACCTCCGCACTTGTAATCTAATACAAATGACGTAATCCCCATTTTCAGGCTTCAAGTGTGGAGAATATTCATATTGGTAGGTTCCTGAATAAAGTAAGTCTCATAATGTTTTGTAAAATAATCTGTAAATACTGAATGGATTTCAATTAAGTTGAAAAACTGATAGCCCAAGATTAGCCTATAGAATGCATGAAAGCATATGCGCCGACTTATGGACACATGAGGTACATCTGTAACACAGAAGTGATTTTCAGTGTTTGCCTGCAACATTGAAAATTCATTCTCCTAACGCTAAAATTATTTTTTCCATTCTAATTAACAGTTTTCATTCATTTATAAATTACAATTATAAGATGTGGCAACACTGAAAAAAAACTGGAGTCGGTGCATATGCATGAAAGATCACCTGTGTTTCGAATCAGAAAGGGCAAATGTGGAAAAACTTCATCCTACATACAGTCTGGAACCATAAGGTCTTATCACACAGTGTCCCATACAACTCCACAATAATTTGTTTAAAAGCCCTAACATTTCAGTTAACAATCTCCTTGATATACAATTGGACATGATAAATAAGTGTAACTACACAAAATAATTACCAAGGCATTACTTTACTCTCAGAATTTATTTTGATTGATGTTACAGCCATTGATGTTGTTGAACAAATTGTTGAATTACAATGTGAAGATGGAACCAGAGATCTATATACTTTTTCTCCCTTTTATAGCCACATGCAAAATCGTCGATTACCTTTTGAATAAAGATTTTGAAAAAAGAATCACTGAAAAGTTTTAGGCCAGTATTCATAGTTGACATTAAGTGTTTATTAATTTAAGGGTCTGTTTTTAAACTGCAGTGAAGCTGCAAAAAAAATTGTACAGCTGAGAATGGTGAGAATCATAGCTTCCTTTTGACTAACTATATTAAAGCTCTGAAAAAAAATTTGGTTTCAAAGAGAAATGAACTTGAGAACTGCGAGTTTTGAACTGACCATTAGGTTTGTGAAGAATGAGTGTCAATTATGAAACTTAAATATATTGGAGTAAAAATTATCCATCTTATTTTCCATAACGAACAAAAATAAGATAGTGTTCCTTACTATAAGCCAGTTAAGTCTCGTGTACATTATGATAGTACTATTATGACAGTACTAGCATGATACTATGGCTGGATATCACATCTGGGCGATAGTGTTGAGTACTCTCATACTATTGATTGACTACACTATTGTAATTTAATAACATGACATCAGAGACATACAGTTTAAGAGATCCCCAACAAGCTGATAAAAATATGTCAACGATGAAAGATTTCCGATTATTATATTATTGTTATAACACATCCATCATGTGGCTCTAATGGCATGAGAATAGATATGTTCAAAAAATTCAATGATAAATTTCATGAAATGTGTGCAGCTTTAGATGCACACTTCGAAGATATATATATGGTGGAGATGGCACGGAACAGTTTTAACATGGGATTGAGTGTCCAGACTATAGATGCCTCATGCTGGTGTACAAAGTACCCCAGACTGAATACCCCAACCAATCAGATTCAAAAATTGGTGTAAAAGTGAGGTACTTTGTACACCAGTGTTTATAAACAAATGCATGTTGCGAGATTTTTCTCAAATCAGATATTTAGTTGGAAGTACACGGTTTGTAGACGCGCTTTCTATAGGTACGAGACTAAAACTGCCTATGTGTCACCTCCATCATATATATATCCTCAAAGGATGCATAGAATGTAAAACTCTGATAGCTCTGTTTTCATCTTTGACGCATTTTTGGACCATGGCGAGTATAGGGAATTGGAAATATCTTTAGCTGTATGTCTCTGTATAATATCAATTATAGTGACAAACTATCATAGGATTCATAGTGTATGTATACTATTAGGCTTTAAGAGTAGATTGATGTATGCTACAGTTGTGAAAACTGAGTGCACTGCAGGAAACAATAATATCTATTAATCTTTATAATTTAAGTGGGAGTGGCAATCAGTCAATCTTTAATTCATTTTCATCACTGAGCTCCCCTAATCAATAACTTAGAACTAGTAGTCTAAAATTTATTTCAATATAATTTCCACAAACCATCAACTGTTGGAAAACATGATGTGAAAATAAGGAAGAGAGACCATTTTGGAACTCAGTGCAAGTAAATAATTGACTTTACTATCACTACAATAAACATACAAGCTGTTAATTATTTCGCAAAATTATTTCCTAGATACTATTTCGGCCATTATACCCACACAGATACGAAAAAAAAAAAAAATTCGTTGTCTCCTCCGACACAACAAATTCTACAGTGTTACTAGAAATTCAGGGTTGGCATAAGCTAAAGCACCGCGTAATGGTACTTCAGAGCTTGTATTATATAATGTGAAATGTACTTCACAATTTTCATCGCGTTAAGTTCAGAAAAAATCAAACTAATTTCTAATTTCACATACAATTTCATTTCACTGACTACTAGGTACCTATACATAGTGTCCCGCATAGGTGTTCTTAAAATTTTTAGAGTTATGTTACTATCGTATGAAAAATTTGGATGCTTCTGGTTTTGGATACTGTTTTCATCGCCAATTTTTTTCAAATCTGGCAGACTCCCCGATTATTCTCAAATTAGGCATACTCAATCAGCTTGTAAAAGTAAACATTTGTGGTGAAAAAATACCTACCCAGAATCATGCATATTTTTCATAATATATGGTAACATAATACACAATATACCGAGAATTTCTCGAACACCTACCCTGGAAGTCAAGTGTCAAACATTTGGGAGTTGGTAATGGTTGACAAAATGAGTGAAAATCGTTATTACAATTTACAGTAAACTTATCTTATAAAGCGTATAATATTTTTTTTTTTTTGAAAAAATTATTCAAACAAGAAACTTTTTCAGATCCTTTAATATGGAATATCGGTCAGATGTTTGCATTTTTTACTCATCTCATCGAGTGTAACCACTAAAGTTTGGCAGTCGATTCTTAGCGTTTTGAAATTATTCCTACCAAAAAAACGCTATGCAACTTCGTGTACATAGTACATGCTGTAGATATTATGGTGCATCTACTTGGATATATTTTTTAGTTGCTTTATCCAGTATTATCAACTGTCGACGTTTCGCATACGATTCTCACGAAACTTTACAAAAATAAGAAATAAATAAATAAATAAAATTCGTAGAAACGCTGACCAACATCCTTACACATCTTTAATTTAAACTCTTGAAATATTTTAAATGACTTTCTGCGCTGTTTTTTATATTTTTTCAAACGATGGATCTAATGTGACTGAATGTCGAATTCATGTTCTACCGGGTCATACCCGAAGTAATGAGGTGGTGTGCGCAAAATGAGGTCAAATTTCAAGGCTCAAAAACGTTATTCTGTACTCACAAGCCGAAAATATTTTTGCCAATACATACTTAAGTTGATTGTGAGAAAACACAAAAAAACATTGCTACTTAGCCGTGTATTACTCTATGCGCAAAGTTGATCTACTGGCAAAACTGTTGGCAATGTAAATGGTAGACTCGTGAATTTTCATACGAAATGACGAGATTCGGATGTGTAAACGTAGGATACGATGTTTTGGTTACGCCATAAAATATTGTAATATTATAGTTCCCATATTGCCCTTAAGAAAGTTCATAACTGTTTTTTACATTTTAATCATTTTCTTTTAGCACTTTATAGAGGAAGGGTGTATGGTGAATGTTTGGAAAATGCTTAGGCTCGGATATAAGTGGTTGAAGGGAGTGATTGCCTATGGTCCTAAAATAATAATAAAAAAATTTAACAGGAGACTGTTTTTCTCTTTGACACCACCTCCTCAAGGTGTGGATTTTCTCCTACTAAAGTCCCCCTCTGCGCTCGAAAAAGGCTGTATCCGCCTACGGGCTAATTTTATATTATGTTTTCTCATATGCGAGTAGCATTTGTAAAAACGAATTCAGTCAATAGGTATAGAGTGACGTTTTTAAACCTTTAAATTTTATCCCATTGTGCACACGCAGTCCCACCTTATTATTCCAGTCTCATTTATAGTTCCATCATTTGAAAAATTTAAAAAAAAATAAGTACAAAATAATGTTAAAAATATTTCTGTCAACTCGTTTGACTTTCAAGTACTGATATTTTAACTTTTCAGTCTGTCTGAAATTTTATTGGTTGTTTTCATTTTTTAATTATTTTATTATCTTATTATAGTTCATCTAAATATTATCTTGGCAGAATAATTTTATTATTGGGCATGCGTCGTGTGATCATTGCTCCACGTAACGACAGGGGTAGGGATCGATCTGAAATGGATGATTTAATCCTAGGATTTTATTATTTCAGCTATAAAATGCTTGATTTTTAATCAATAACAAAGAAATTTAAAAACAATATTAATATAATTTATTATAACATGCTAGCAGTTCTGGTACAGGTATTTCCAAAAAATTAATTTTTGTTCAGATTTTGAAAAAGATACCTGAGTAACTGTTTTTAATTAGGTTCGTAATTTTACGTTACCAGTTATAAAATTTAATATAGTCATCTCAGTTATGATCTATTAATAACTTTATAATTTTGGAAAATTTATTTTTTCTAACTGAGCGGCTGTTTAGTTTTTTTATTCATTTTTCGGGTGATGGTAACGTATTTGTTTCTCGGTAAAAGGCTACTCGACAGTTATTAGTGTACCATATTTTAAGTGATTCAGTCCAACTGGGCAAGCTCTGACGTGCACTTTTTTAAAAGCTTTTATTCTACTCACTAGTCACAACTGCGATTTTAAAATATACCAATACTTCAGCCAACCTTCCGTAAAAAATAATGTTTATTTCGCATGAAGTTAAAGCCGAAAAAAAAAAAAAAAAATAAAAGTTTATCTTTTAAAAGTTTGTTTTTTTTTCTTTTTTTTTCTTCAAATTATTACTTAATGAACTTGTTTTGGATTTTTTTTTGTTGTCAAAATTGCAATTTTTTTTTCAAATGTGTTGTAAAAAGTGATAGATAAACCCCCCCCCACCTCTCACGAATGACGTTGCTTTGCGTGGTCCCTGAAAACGGCCTTCTCCGCCATTTTAGTGGCATTTTGTAAGCCCAACGCTCTCTACTGGCGATTGTCTCACTTAGAAAATCTTTCAACTATAGAATTATTTCGCTCGCTTTTCAAAAGAGTTCACGTTTTTCATTCCTACAGTTCGCGATTGCTCGTTTAGATAGCGCTCGGCATCATAATTATTAAAAAAATAATTCAAATGCTTTGCCTTGTATTGAAAATCATATGCAACTCGATCGACATAGTAATATGTATTTTCTCGTACTGCTTGCGCGGCTCATCGGTAATTGCAATCTTAAATATTTTTCACTTCCGCTTTATGGACAAATGAGACAAATTTTTCCTTAATTGTCTTGAAACATTTTCTTTTACTCGGTTGTGGGCTATGACTGGCGTGCTATTTCTCTGGCGCTAATAATTCTCAATGGAAACATGACCGCAAACTAATTTTCACATTGCCACATATAATTATACTGTCTGTATTAATTGACACGAGACGTAAAATTAACGTTAATTAGTGAGCCTTTCGTGTCAGCTAAATAACGTATTGTGTCTCGTGTTTGGTGCGTATAGCTGTCCGAATATTTCGACCAAGATTTTTTTAATAATACCTGCTTTACTTGAATATGTTTCGAGACAATAATAAATTCAACGTGAACTGCAAATTAGGGTTACACCCTAATGCTAACGTAATATATACCAATAAACGAAAAATTCGTTTACATGAGAGCGATATAATATAAGAGCATACCTACCTATACCTACGCTTTGAGGAAAGGTGTAATAAGAAAAGAGCTGCCGGCATATCGTGAAGATTGTCAGTATCCAATGCTCTTTCTCTCAAATACTAGTTCCAGACTAATTTCGTTTCCTACCTTCGAGACAGAATGAAAAAAAAAAAAAAATCTGTGTTTATAGTTTATTTAACTGACCCAGTTCAATAAAATTATCTTGAATTTTTAATGCCGCCATAGAAACGATGAAGTGGAGGAATTGTGTAAGGTTTCTGAGTGTAGAGTTTGAACACACACGCTGTGTGACAAGAATCGTAATTATTTTAGTGACGGGTTCAAGGTGAAAATTGTCTACATATTAAAAGCAGGTATGAGTTTACCTTAGATTAGTACCTAGTCTATGTATAGAGGAAACACCAAAATCTTCCCAGAAGTTTATTGTCGAAAAGCTTCTTTGTGGTCTTCTGATATTAAAAATATAGTATAAAAAGTTCTGCACTTGAAACGAATACCTAGTATCGCATGATGGGTTCCTTAATTCGTTCAGGTAGGCGCGAATTGCGTAAAATAAAGTGGGGGCATGGTTTAAGGGTAGTGGGGAAGATTTATAGATGGTGTATCGGACTGTATAATGTATACCTACGATATTGTAAACAATTCACACTGGCGTACACGCGAATATATAAAAGGTATGTGGAACCAACTGAGTATAGGTAGGAGTAGGACGTCTATTTGACGGTTATTTACTCAAAAACTATGCATCATTTTATGAAAAAAAAGATATGGAAAATATTTTAGAAATTTTTCAATCTTATTTGGATTTTGTTTCAGTTATTTTTTGATCAAATGAAAATTGAATATGATAAACGTGAAAAACTGTTATATCTATACCCCCGTTTTACCCCCTAGAAGATGGAACGCACACCGATCATTTGGGGACTTTTGGTATGTTGATCATGAAGGTGAAGATGACCTATATACCTTATTTTATACGATTTTTTTCCGTTTTCAAACTTAATTTGCCTGGACTAATAACAACTAGTACTAAATACTAAATGGAAGAAATTGACGTACCTGCATGGGGCAATAACGCCAATTGTTATAGGTTTATTCACTATATTTTTTGCTGCATTTAAAATTCAATCGAAACCACCCAATCATTTGTACCTAATGTTTATTGTTTGCGTTTCTCATTTTGAAACTTTTTTCTCCACATAGAGCTTGTTTATGGCTTCACATTTAACATGATATTTCAATGATTATATACATATCGTGGTAAAGATACACAAGCTACTGCGCACCTACAGGGTGCAGTATGTTTGGCAACAGCACATAGTGTGCTGGAGTCCATACTGATGTTGAGGAGGCTGCCAGACAGCTCCACTTTGGTGAGGTGGAATATGACAATGTATTTTATTAGTCTAATGGATGTTAAACTAAACTGATGGCTGAGGCCATTATATAGTAGCAGGGACAATGTAAGTTCCTGCAGACTATGAGGTGTTAGAAATAACATCTCATCTGCTAAAATAAATAGGTTTTATTCGTATGAAATCTGTTCTTGAAATTTACAAATGATAAAACTTGGTTTTTCCAACAAATTCTTACCAATTTTCAATACAAAAAACTGCCTCCACTCGACAAGGCAAATTAAATAATTTCCCTTTTACTTTGAAATAGATTCTGACTTGACAGTTAGACTCGAAAATAAATAATACTGGACTTTGAAAAAATTCTCATTACTAATTAAGATCAAATTTATTTTCTCTTAATTGAAAAATAAATAAGCTATTGAGCTGGCTTGTGAGATGAATTGAAAATTTTAATTACCTATCAGTTAATATTCCTCAAGGATACCACTTTTCTACAGTACATTCTAAGTCTTGTAGTGTATTTAATTATTTTCCTAAGTTTATTCCAGTGATGCCGCGAGTACCCAGTGTGGAATAAATTACATTGTGGAAGAAATTCCACTTCTGAAGGTAGTCTTCAGTTTGTGTGTTCAAGCACTTCATACAATTAAGTATGGGGGAGCCAAATTCTTCTCTAAAACTGGAAATTTACCTTCTGTTTCAGATGGTTTATATACTGGTTCCTGTACGCATACACAAGTACACATATGTGTACAAATACATATGTACGTATGATGATAAATTGCGTCGTATTTTATGGCTGCTATGGCAACTGATGAAATGTGGCATGTGCACTGATAACTGGTTTGTGGCATCACCCTAGAGAGATCTCTTGATTAGTCACATTCAGGTGATTGTAACTTACTTGCAAGAATTTACAAGTAATTACAAACAAACAAACATTTGTGTGTTTAACATGCAGTGCACAGTAATAGTCAACCTCTTGGCAGCAACTGTCATCAAGGGAGCCAAGCCCCTAATACCTTAAATCTTTATAATCCAGAGTTTGTTATTTTCACACCCAACAAACTCGTGAGTGAATCAATGGGTTGAAAGTATGTGCAATTTCGTTCAGTTCTTAGGAATATAATTGTGTAAAGGTGAAACCTTCATAATTGATAAGATTGATTTTTCATAGAAATTTTCGAAGCATATTGCTACATTTAGAATAATAAAAATAAAATGAATTAGTATTAAATAATTTAATTACTACATTTTGAACACACCACCAATGTTCATTAAAAGAACTGGTTAGGTTTAGTAACAAACTTGCGATTAATATGTTCTCATACTGCAATAAAAGTTCTTCCTCAGGTACAGAAGAACATATTAATTATTTAAGATTTTACAATGATGAAGAGAAAAAAGTTACGTTCTTTACCTTTCATAATTTAAAAAAATATTATCTCATCCTCGTATTTCTATTACTCTACAGAAACCGAAGTGAACTTTATTATCACTAATTCAACAATTTGAATCACAAGTGAACAAAAGTATCACTCCTAGAATTTGTTGGGTGTGAAAATAAAAAACCCCTTATGATCCCCATACCCGCCAATGATATCTACAAGTGTGATTTAGAATACATTGAGGTATAGGTAAGTGCAAATGTTTCGCTCCAGTTTAAGAAGATTTACACTGAAGTACCTGTGAGAGCACTTCAATGTTTGTCATTGCTAATTACGATTCATTATATTTTTGCATATTAGTGCCAGGATTCAGGGAGAAAATGTTGTTCAATGTTGATTTTTAAACGTACACCTGCGATAAATTATGATTAAATATTAGATAGGTACATCATCATTCTTACATTAATTTTAACTCTTGAAAAAAAATTTCAGAATAAAACAAGAATGAAACTATGCGGTCCATATTTCTAGGAACTGCTATGCTTACTCTCGAGATTACTAGAAACATCAAAACTGGATGATCATTCTACTGTTTGTGTTTGAAAATCGAATATCACTTTAACGAAACGAATGAACTGGCTAGGTGCATCATTGTTGATCCGTGTATACAGAGGAGGCCTGAAGATTCATTTGAGTAAATCAATAAACTTCATAATCTCGACCTAATTTACAATATTTTTATTATTATTTACGGTTAAACTACACTCAACATTCAAATCTTCTCAAAATATGAAAAAAAAAAATTTAACTCTAAAATTACTTTTTTGGAAATTATTCAAAAAACAAGATTGCGAATATTTACAGTTGGTTCACGTATTTCTGGCACGTTTTCAAGGAACACCAGCAACATTTAAAATTTTGACCTTCTGGTGAAAATTTCAGCTGGGACCTACAAAGCTCTATTCGTGGCATGTCAATAGAAACCCATTGGTACTAAAATGTCAAATACCACCATCACTAATTTTCATTCTGTCATTCTGTGTTCGGTATTTTTTGTCGACATTTACGTATTTTATAGTTAGAAAAAGCCTATTTTGGCTATATTTAGGCTATCTGCCTCTGAAAAATAAAATTTTTTTATAAACACTATTCGAGTATGTTCTTGTTTTATTAATTTAATAAATATAAGGGGTGATAAGTTCAAAGTTAGGAAGGTATGGTTTTTTTTTTAAATTAAAATTATCAATTTTTATGTTTATTTTTTATCAAAAACTGTCGAAGATATATGACTGAAATTTTAATCACACTTTTTCAAAATATTAACCTTTAATGTAGTGTTTTTAGTTTTGAATGATCTGTGTCTCATTCCTGATTTTTCTTTACCAAATGTATTTGTTTTCCTCCTTTTTTTTCCTCACAAAAAATCGTATTTCTTTTTTCAGAATGAATATTTCAGAACATCCTCCTCTCCTTTTTTCAAGATCCTTCAAAAAAAAAAAAATAAATAAAGTAATTAAAAAAAAAAAAAAAATGAAATAAATGAAAATTTATTTCGTCAACTCTGAGAAAACGGAACATTAAGTTGAAGATTTTTTTCTCCGAAAATTGAATTAAAATTTATTTTTTTGAAAACTGCTTCATATTCATACCTCTATAGTGAGAAAAATGAACTAAACATGTTCACATTCCAATAGTTTTATAAAATATAAAGTGTCTCTCTCTTCTACGAAAAATTAATTGACAAGAATGTTCAGAAAAACTTATATTACAGTTGAAATGTTTGAGGAGAAATTTAGAAAGAATAAATTTTTGTTTGTTGAAAATTTTTGAATTTTGATTACATTTTTCGTCGAAACAATAAAAATTTTTGAAACTGAAATTAAATTTCAAGTTTTATGTATTGGATATCATCGAAAAGAAAAGACAAGTTTAGAAATGAAAAACTCCAGTGCAGCAATATATCGCTAGAAAACCTTATTTGCCCATTTTCATCTATAATAAAAAAAAATCCAATAACTTGAAAAAAATAGAATAATATCGACAGTAATCGATATTTATAGAGGATAAGGATTGGTGAATACACAAATTAGTAACATGAAATAAAGTATTGATCGAAGTAGCGTCCCAGAAGTGTGTGTATTTTACATCAGTTACATAATTTAAGTATGAGTACAAGTTGAGTGAGGTAAACAAAGATGTACAGAGATAAGTGAGTGAGCGGCGGAGATGGTAATACAGTGTAGCTGGGAACAGAGATGTAAAATATATTAATGTAGTCGTGTGTTCGCAGGAGTGAGAGGGGAGAAGGATTGGTGGTCTCAACAATATTTGTGCCGATAGTTAGGTATCGATATTTGACAAATATATAGATATATCGATATTTCATTGCTGGTTTCTGGTAAAAAAATTTCAAAAATTTATTCATGGTTATCGATATTATTAACAAAAATTTTGATCTATCGACGTTTTATTGATAAAACCCGAGTTCCTGGGAATTTCTATAGAGGATGAGGACCGGTGAAGACACACGAAAGAAGGTTTTGTACGAAGTTACGTCCAAGAAGCGAGTGTATTTTAAGAAAGTTACATAATTTAAGTAAGAGTACAATCTGAGTGTGACAAACGAATGTATATGGAAATGGACGAGTGAGCGGCGGAAGTGGTAATACAGTGTAGCTGCAAACAGATATATAAATTATGTATGAAGGTAACTGTGTGTTTGCAGGAGTGAGAGGGGAGAAGGATCGGTGGTCTCAACAATTTCAGACATCAAACCTCTGTCGGAATTGGTCCCATATAAGGAATATCTTTCACGAAAATTTGAGCCCCATCTCTTTGGTAGTTTTTTCAAAACCACGAACACCAAGTTTTTCTAACAATTTCTCTTCTCCAGTTTTCTCAGAAAGTACCGAATTAAGGGCACCAAACTTCTATCAGACTAGCACCCACATAAAGATAACCTATACCGCGAATGTTTCAGTCCCATCGCAGTTTTTTGATCTGACGCTCCGCTCAAATTGATAAATTGTATCCATAATTTCATGTTACCTGAAAAATTTTCGATTTGGTATAAATTTGAAACTAATATTATTGCACTATCATTAATTAGGTAGGTATTCAGTTCATTCGATTGCTTCTAACATATTATACTTTCGAGAGAAAAACAAAATGTATAGGTCACGAAAAATTTAAACTTTAATAACTCATAACATTGTTCCCCCCTTCGATAAGTACTGGAATTATTGTCTGGCGTTGCAAACGAACTCACACTTCTCTTATAATCTTGATAATTTATGGCGAACAAGCTTTAAAACAAAAATAAACTTTTTTCCTATCTCTTTCACTGGTTGGCCGTACAATTTCCAGGAATAGGAGACTAAACAAAATTAGACTGTACTTATAGGCTACCTATTCGATTCGAAAATTTATTCTATGCCCCACTTTTGTGAAAGAAGTAACACTGTGCATGCTCTCACGCCGCGATCATTGATCGTGTGCATGTCCAGTCATCATTTTGTATACGTGTTCGTATTTCATTTCTGTGTGGTACCTACGATATGTGTATACCTGCGTGTGTGTGCGTGTGTGTATGCGTGCGTGTGTATGTGTGAGTGGATGTAAGTAAATTAAGTAGAATCCGTTCACCGCCGTTGCCGGTCTTTCTTCGTGTTCTTTCTCTTTTCCTCTTCTATTTGAAGGTTAACGAGTGCCTGGAAGCTAATCCCAGTCTCGATGGAATCTCGCTTCGAGGAGGAAATATGGAAACGAAGCTCCGGCTTTGAAGAAATATATTACCATATTATATCCGAAACCAGTCGCACACTAAAAAAATTCATTTTTTCGTTGATCTGAAAATATTGCGATCCGAGTGGAAACGCCATACGGCGTATTCAAATCTGTACCTAGGTACCTTTTGATTGATTATTTATTGATATAAACCGAAAAGAATTCCGAACAGGTCAGCTGCTGATCAATATTTCAGTAGAAAAAAAAAAAAAAAAAAAAAAAATTATGGCCTTAAGGGTAAGGTAAACTTACTACTGATTAATTTCGTTTGTTTCGTTTTGTTTTTTTTTGACCGAAAGATAACTTTAGGCCCTTAGGTACCTACTTACCTACCTACCTAACTGAATTTGTCCTAATTTAGGGCTCATATGGGGCTCATTTTCGAATTTTCTGTAACTGGGACAGGTTTGTGACCAGATTTTCGTTTAAATCGACCAAATTGTATTTTCGAAAAGACTCTAAACGTTATTCGATGAATTCTATCTGGCAAAAAAGTGGTGTACAAAAGATCAAATGCTTCAACGACAAGTACTTAAAATTTTGAAAGTACTAACTGCTATTCGAGCAATTCTTATCATAAGTAATTTTACTCGGTTACTGGTGTGCTAAAATGTTTTTTACGTAAGAAATAGGTTTGCAAGCAAACTGGGTATTAAAATTGATCTTATGGAAGGGTTAGGGGTGGGGATTATGCAAATTATCCGTTTCAGGAGAAAAAAAAAACGATTGGTATCATTTTTTCATTTAATTTTTTTAGTATATATATATATATATATATATATGTATGTACGTATGTACATATCGCTCAAAATTTAGTGTTCACGGTTCTGAAAAAACTACCAAGTTGATAGGGCTGAAATTTTTAATAAAGATAGTTCTCATATTGGAGCAGGTTTGAAAGAAGTTTTTTGCCTATCGGTAAATTAGTTTCCGAGAAAACTGGAAAACAAAAAATCCCTGGAAAAGTCGTTTTTCCAGGATTCTGAGGAAATAACAAAACGGATCCAACTGAAATTTTCACGATAGACTTCCTTTATGTTGGTGCAAGTTTCTTTGAAGTTTGGTGCCCATTGGTTCAGTAGTTTCCAAGAAAACTGGAGAAGAAAAACATTTCTGGAAAAAATTTTGTGTTCACAGTTTTGAGAAAACTACCAAACAGAGATAGGGTAGTTACTGTATTGGAGCAGGTATGAAAGAAGTTTGATGTTCATTGTGAGGTATCCCAGGTATTTTCGTAGCTTTTACTGTCAAGATTAAAGTTTTTTCTAATTTTGACAGGTAACTAGGTTTCATTAATTTGTTAATAATTTCTCTCTTGTAGTTGCTTACTTGTAACTAAAAGATAGAAATTCTTATTATGTTCCTGCCTTATCTCAGACAATTGTGACTTGTCTTCTATCGTCAGTAATTCGGCTAGACACTGCTTGTTCGACTTCTGTACGGTGTGGCATATGTTTTTCATTTGCATTATATTTTGCCTCGTCTTTATTCACGTCTTGTTGTTCCTGCGATGCCTAATTTTTCATACCTGCTTACAATTATGGCTTTCTGTATCTGATAAATTTCAATGGTTTGTACTTTTATGATTCATAATAAAGGTCCAGGTATGTTATCTTTGTATTTTATTATTTTCATAATGTGTTAAACTTTTTTTTTTACAATCACATTAAAACTGTAAACGTTTAAATGAGAACAAACTGTTAAAGAACTGGACCCACGCTAAAACTTTTCCTGTACTTAGTACTTTTTTGCAATATCGAGCACAGCCTATGGGTTTATCAATTAGAAGTTTATATCTTTCTGATACTTAGCCACTGAAATAAGTATTGATTTGATCAGTGCTTATGAGTAATAAAAAATTCATTATTTTTAATACGGTAAATGAAAAAAAAAAAAATCAAAATGATGATAATTATATGTACAGAAAATATGAAAAGAGAAAGTAGAGATTTAGATACGATCACATCTATAGGCAAAAACGTGTCATAAACTAGTGCAATTACTGTTGCTATCTAAACAATTATTGTCACGAACTAAAACCATTAGTGTCATAAATTAAGGATCTTGATGCTACATTGTTTCAGTATTAAAAATTATGAAAATATGGAAATTTAGTTCAATACTATAGGTACTTAAAATGGATAGTAATAGATAGATTTCCTATTCCAAGGTGCTATTAAATAATTATTTGATAAAGTGAAGTTGGTTTAGGTTATTTTGACTGGAGTGTCGCAAACTAATGCAGTAACTGGATATTTTTTAGTTTCATTGTCATCAGTTGTGAAAATAATGAAATTTAATTCAATACTACATTTAAAATTAATTGATAGATTTCTGGTTCCAAGGAGCCATGAAATAATGCTGAAACTTTAAAATTGATTTTACAATTGAGCTCCAAAGTTAAAATTTCTCTTACAGTATCGAAAACTACTGCTTTTACCCTATATTCTATAAATTTAATTATTTTTTTATAATTTACTTTATTATAAATGTCAAGTTGGTAGGTACTAGTGTTTATCTTCACTCCAAAATTATATCACATGTAAAATGGTCGAAAAAATGGCTGGGAAGACACCGTCCCCTTTGATATACATTTTTCATCCAAGCTCAATTATAAGAGAGGGTGTCCCCGCATCCTCTCTGCCATCTCTTCTGACCACTTTTCCTTACCATAAAATCACTAAAACAGACAAAAATAGGTACTAACTTTAAATATCAGGCTTTTTTTCTCGGTTAAAGGGGGGATAGATCCAAACCCCACTAGAATGAACCCTGATTCACACTCATACATTTTGTTTTGTTGTGTAAATAACAAAATCCATCGCTGAATTCAACGTTCAGTATGGTGAAAAATGAACGATTTGCGGGAAAAAGGAAATGTCCAGTACATCAAAGAAAAAAATTTTTTCCAAATTATCCTGCGAGCGAGTAGGTACGATTCAGACCACAGCCTCTCTCCCCGTTCAACTTAAATTTTGAATAAGTATTTCTTCGCAAGTATAATTATGTTCTCAACCAAAATTTCTTTCCACTGCGTGTAAGAGCGTTCGGGAAATATTTTCATGTCTGATATATTTTTCGCATATACGTATGTTTAAAGCCCTGGAGTGTGCGACTCGGAAAGCAAAAAATGACTTTCGATCTAAAATTTAATGTTTTCAACATCTGCTAACGAGGTAACTGGTTGCGGAGTGACGTATTTCTAAAGTAATAGATCAAATATTTCGCTAATTTTAACTAAAAATTTTCTCCATTTAATGAAACTAAAATATTAATTAATTAATTTTTTTTTTTTTACTATCAATTTCTTTTCTTTTTAATTTTTTTTTTTTTTTTTGACCTTTAAAGGATAGCTCACTTAATTTTGGAGGTGCAAAAGAGAAAGAGTAGAAGAAGAGAACCTTGCCCATTCGTGGAAAGTATTTTTCAATTTGGAACAATAAAATTATTTACGGTTTATTCGTGCTGGAGATGTGGTTCTGCCTGTTTTGATTTCAGTTTTAACGTTCGCAGCCGGTAGACCTGCTGTGGTAATGAAAGTGAAGATGATCGAAACGAAAAAAACAAAAAGTAAAAGAAAAAAAATCAATTTCGCAGATTACCATTGAAAACAAAAAAAAAAAAAAAAAAAATGTAGGTCTTCCTTTGAACCGGATGCGCGAGAACTTTTTTTTCCTCTCAGGTATTTATATTTAATACGATTGAGTTGTAATCAATTACCTGTAGATACTGAATTTAGCGCTACACGTATTTTAGTGCATCTGAATTTTAACCCCCTCTCTTCGTGTGGTCGACTATTGCGTTTTAGTTTTTCACATATATCAGCAGCTGTTTTCAAGACACTTCGAATGGTAGGTCTGTACCTACAACAATACCAATAATTCATATTTTATCCGATAATCTGCGGTGTATTACGTGTTCGTAGAACTGCTGTCTGGTGAATTAGGTATATTTCAACATTACTGACTTGTGGTCAGTGTGGCGTAGTGATTAGGTGCTGGGCTTTGCGATAGGTCATATTTCCAATTCGAAAGGGTGGTGTGTTCGTAGTGGCAGAATAGCGTCTGCCGTTACTCTGTTCGAATTTTTTATTGCCGCCCATAGCTGCCCCGTAGGTTTCATACGAATAATATAATTATTATTTTACAATACATGAACAGAAATGCAATATTTACACTGATATTTTTCCATCAAAAAATAGCGCTCATCATTGATGAAGGATAACCTCGATGTAAAGTAAATGACGGTGCTTCCTTCTAAAAATTTTTACGTGGAGGTGTTATAAAGAGGTATGAAGGTTGCAGGAAATAAAGTTATACTTTCTTTCTAATGCAACATTAATCTATAAAGGTGCGTATTTACTTGGCGAACAGGCGCGAAGTAATGCTCGCAAACAGTGGAAATAGGGCGCGTATTTTTTGGTTTTTTTCGATGTTGCCAAATTTTGTACTTAACCAAAACAAATGAAAACAAAAAAAAATCTCTATATTTTGTATCTTTTATTTACATAAGTAAAAAACAAAAAAAACTCAGTCGTTAAATCTACCAAACTTCCCAATCTACAATGAGTCACAAATGGGATGTTTCTGTGTCAGTATTTTAAGTTCAATATGTGATATGTTTGTTAATTCTCATCTTTTCCATCACTAAATTGTAGATGGCACTATGATGTGATGCTGTTGAGAGAGGATGTTATCCATCCGTCGCAGTGTTTTAAAGAAATTGAATTTTACAAATGATACAAATAATTGATGTGTGACCGTGTCAGTTGGAACAGTGTTCATCACAAACATACATAAGTCTTACTCAAGACTTGTATATGTTTGTGAGAATAGGCTGTCACCAGGTGCTATAATACACATTTTGATGGAAGTGTGACAAAAATGTGTTGACACATTAGCGTCACCTGTTGTATCATTAATAACCACCACAATATTTACACTGCTTGATACAAATATAATCAAAGCTTTAGCATCACAGGGTGATGTATCATATTTTACTGCATTTTCCCAATCATATTATGTTCACCATAACGATAAAATAGGCTGAATTTTTCACATCAGATTTTTTTGGATATATTAAAATCAAATTTACTGTCCATTTTTGGATTTAAACTCCTTGGTGGTAACTCCTGTAACCCAAAAAGGGGTCAACATAATGTTTTCATGTACCTATTATTGTAAGCTACATTTATGTGTATGTTTTTGGTTTCTGAATTCAAATTTCCAATCCATTTCTGGATTGATTCTCTTAGTACAGCCCATTTCTTAACTGTAAAAAAAAAATCAAAATAATGTTTTCATGTATGATTGAGAGATATATTATTGAATATGTTTTTTGAGGTTCTGAATTACAATTTACACTCCATATAATTAGCATTGAACCACTCACTGGGCTTCTATTACCTCGCAAAGGGGTTAAGATAATAACGTATTACTCAATAGTGTATGAAAAAAAATTTGAACACTCATTTTAGTGACAAATGAGTGTTTTAATCCAAAAGTGGATTGTAAATTGAAACTTAGCATCTCAGCACTCCAGACTGTTTAACCAATGGTGCGCCGTTTATACATAACTGGCAAGTGGTGAAGTGTCACTTGAAAAAGGGCCGTTTTACCCAGTGACGCCTAAGAACAATCAAGTTCACTTCTTCATAATTAGCTAATTACTTAATACTTACTGTCTAAAATTCTGTAAACAAATTAAATATTCATATTTAATCAAATGGATAATAAATAACTCTTTTTTGGTGGATTTGTTGAAAAAAATATCGTACTCAACTGGTCAGCAAAATGAGTGATTGTCGAAGATTTTGAGAAAAACACAGAAACGAGAGAGTCGAAATTTTCATAAAATGTAGGTAGGTAGTTCTTACGTAGAACCAAATCTGATACGACTTTGGTGTCTATTGATTCTGTAGTCTCCAAGCAAAATGCAAATCACCTGTGTTGCTTAAAGTATCATTTCCGTATTTACGGGGTAATAGTTATTTTACTTATAAATCTATAACAATGAAATTTCGATTGATCAATATATTTGTTAAATATCGATAACCGTCGATTTTTTTTTTTTTTTTTGTAATTTTTTCACGCATTTGATATTCAGGATTGTTTGTTGAATTCGTAACTGTATATATTTAGTCAAAAGTTTAACTGAACTCGAACGTAAATTGACTAACTGTGTTTTCTATCGAAGTATTGCTGCGCTAGAGGTTCTTTACAACTAATACTATTGCAATGTCGAAACAAGGACAGTTTTTTGACAGCACAACATTATGTCGCCGTTGGCAGAAACAACTTTCATTGCCATATTCGAACGCTCGTATCCTTTTCTTAAAGAAATGCTGGAGAAAAAAAAAAAAAAAACTAGCTACTAGACGAGACGATTTCTACGAGTAAAAGAGAAGAAAAGTTTTCCAACCACTTCGTAGATATTACCTTTCATTCAAATGCTCGGCGAAATCGCACGTAAACATAAATGCTGTATGAAAATGTTGTTTTCGAGTGCAACTACGTAATATTATACACTCGTGAGTACAATATTAAGTGCCACTTTTCGAATGCATACCCATTTGAGAATCACTATCTCTTACTTACCCAAGGTAGATATACTATACTCATTTTTATCTGCGTGATGATTTCCCATACTGTATGTATCACTATAGGTATATGGGTAGGGCTAAACGTATATGGAAGGTGCGGTAGGAGAAAAAGTAAAAAAAAAAAAATTTTCATCTTTCATAGAGAAACAATAGGAAAAAGTGGACGTTACACGCAGGTTATACGAGTGCTACGTGTATTAGAATTTTGATATAAAACGTTTCGCCATTTACAGTACCTGTAGTACCGTTGGATCCAGGTTGGATCTGTAGGTATACCTATGTTTGTTTAAGCAACGCACGTAAATAACCGATACCTACCTACTGAAAACGGGTTGGGTAAAATAAATGAATTTGAAAAAAAAAAAAAAAATGCAGAACAAGAAAGATAAAAAAATTTATTCGTTCTAATTTGGCAAAAAATTTGAAAAAAAAAAAAAAAAAATCGTTGGGCAAATTTAACTTTCGTCTCTTGTCAAAACTGTTTTGCATGGGCGATATTTTTTACAGATTTTCTTCTTTGACGAAATTTTATTTGTTTATTGTACTTAAGGAGACTTACCTACGTAGATATTGCGACAACATAATAAATAGGTAGCCTATTGTTTTGTTCACATCTTACTGAAATGTACTGTCGTCAGTTGAAAGGTGAAGTAGTAAATGATGTAAATTTCACGGCTCTTTTAATTTACAAACAAAATAGACGTTTACTAGGGGGTCACATTAGACTGAGACTATGAAGAAGCACATGACGTTGGTATGAAATAAAGGTGTTGAAAGTTTTGTCATTATAATTTAGGTACTTTTTTTTCCATACCTCGCTCCCTGAATTCGTGAAAAATTTTTCAAGTTACAATATTTCAATTCAATTCAACATAACATTTCGATTTTGAATAAATGCTCGTTTAGTTCACTCAATAATTCTTCAACCTCTAGAGAGTTGAGGTCGGTATTGCTTGAAAGACGATAAGATTTACAAAATTTTAATACTCATAACATGCTAATTATTTTCAGCTTCTTGTAAACAAACAAACGAAAAAAAAAAAACGTAAATTAGTAAAAAATTTTTCCTTTTTGCATAGCTTTGATATAATTTTAAAAACTGTTTTCCTATAAAAAATTTTTTTTGCGAGGAAAAATTGTTATAATTTTTTTTCGAAAAAAAAATTTTTTTTTGAGTAGGTACCTACTGTCGTTTCAACATTAGAAAATGTGAATCTGAAAGTAAATGGCTGTACTTACCACAGTCTGTGTTTTAACTTTATAATTTTATGATTAAAATCGCTCTGAGCTTTGAAGTACCTAGTTCTAAACTTGGGTTTCGGCAACCAACACTACCCTCTGTCTTTTAAAAAACGAGATATTTCATATTGAAATATGTCAGGTTTATATACTCCACCCTATATGTATGCTGCCGGCAAGTGCTTCAATCGGAGAGAAATAATCGAGTAGTATAAGTAATTTTCAAATTATTCTTATCCGCACGAAGGTCTCTAATTAGAACGAGAAATGAAATGAGGAAATAAAAGCTGATTTGCTCGAAGATAGGTATTTAGTTGTTAATAACGAAGTTCTTACATCTAGAAATGAAACAAGGAAGAACGACAAAAATTATCTATCTGTGATGTCATTAAAAATCATACGTTTTTTACTATCTACGTGGTAGGTAAAGAGACAAGTAGGTATGTTGTGAAATAAGTGTATAGTAGGGCTTGTAACCAAAATGTTTTTAGGGTTATTGGTTACTGGGAATCAATAAAAATCTATATTGGTCACTGGTTACTGGTTATTAATTAAAAATGTATTTATTTGATTACTGGTTATTGGTTGAGACAAAATTCGGGGTAAAATAGACAAAAAAAATTTTCTCCAAGTGAAATTATCGATAATTGCTAATTTTCCAGGAAATAATAGGTAATTTTTGAAAAAAAAATCAATAACACTGATATTTCATAAAAACCAATAAAAACTGACTCTTTCTGGTTATCGTTCTGGTTAATGGTTTCAGAATTTTGTGGAAATTGGTTATGGGTTATATGAAATTTTTTTATTTTGGGTATCGGTTCCCAAATCGATGTTGTTAATTTGTTTACGTTTTTAGCGATTATTGTTTTGGTTATGGTCGTGGTTACAATTCCTAGTGTATAGACACCAATATTTTCAAAAATATTTATAAATATTGTGTAACGAGAATAAAATAGAAGTTTTTTGTTTTACTATAATACTGCCCCTAAGTGATGAAGCACTTGTGAAATGGTACCTAATCAAGGCGATGAGTTTTAATAGGATTTCGAACATAGATTCAAGAATCGATGCGAAAATAAAACAGAATATACCTAAACTTTGTAGGTACGTATTCTAATTGAAGCCATAAAACAAGGATACTCAGCACAAATTAAAATTATAAAAACTTGAAGTTACTCACTATCGAGAAAGTTTTAAAATAATGCTTTTGTACTCGGAAATTGGGTAGTGAGCCAATGTCATCGATATGAAATACCTATTATGTTCAAAGATAATGACGGTTTGAATTATAGTCTAAGGGAGTAAATGTGGAAACGGACTGGAAGTTCGATTTTTCTGTTCAAAGAATATAAAAATTAGGAATATAAAGAAATATCTGAGTCTTCAAGTTGAGGAATTATTAAAACTTCGGGGAGAAAAAAAAAACTACTAATTCTCAAGGTTTTATTCTGTACTATCTACCCGAGTACAACCAATGAACTGTATTTCATATTCAAGAAAATGAGTGAATGGCTGTAAGAATTGTAAATGCCAAACTCAAAAATGAGAAAAAAAACATTTAAAAAATCAATTTTAAATTAAAATAAAATTGAATAGGCTCATTAATTTTTCTGACATTCATCGTTGGATTAATTTTCTTTGTGATTTTCTATTTGAGATGCTAGCAGATTTCATTTAAAATTTGACAAAAAAAAAAAAAAAAAAAAAAAACGAAAGAACAACATAACATAACTTCAAAAATTGCAGTTTATGTAAAAATTATGGTAATTTTCTCTGTGTTTGGATTTAGAAGGAATAATAATTCAGTAGGAGAGGGAAAATGTTCAAGCTAGACCTCCTCCCTTTGGAGACGTACTAAATTTGTTCTTGTACAACAGGAATTTAATTTTTCAAGTAAAAACATATTTTTATTTACACGGTAAATATTTATAATAATATTGTTAAACGATAAACGTATCTCTCCTTAGTTTAAATCGCAAAAGAAAAGAGAAAAAAATCGCCTTAACGTAAAAAACAATTTTTAAATGGCACATAAATAAACTTAAATAAAATTAAACGATTCCTTTACAAGTAAAATATTTACGTATTAGTATTTCAATTCTTCATTTTCGTTCTTGGTCGATGAATGAAAAAAAAAAAAAAAGTGAACAAATTACAAGGAGTAGGTACCTTCTTATTGTATCTACTCACTTAAAGTACTCGTAAATAATCGTAATGGTAGATATATCGACAAATAATTTTCAAAAAAAGTAATTTCGAAAAACAATTTTGTATTAATCCGAGAGCCTTTCATATTAAAAAAGTTGGCTGTTTAAAAAAAAGGAAAATACGTCGTTGATACAGCATAATATTGTGCTAAATCAGAAATATTTTCTTTTAAAATTGTAAAAATTAACTGAAACTGAACACAGATTGATTTTCAAATTTTGAAATTAAAATTTCATTTTCTTCGTCTTCTGGAATGTGTAAATTACTCATAATTCCCGCAGGAATGAAAATTATACTTTTTTCACGAAGAAAAAATTTTTTGGACTCGGTTGATAAAACGTTACCAACTTTTTTTGTCTCACATAGAGTTTTTACAACGATAAAAATTGAGCAATGAGAGCAAGCCATTCAAAAGAAAAAAAAATGAAAAATAAAAATAAAACGATTAACGAAAAAATATACAGCACTTAGTTAAAAAATCAAAAAATAACACTTTTGACGGTATGAACTCTTAAAAATTAATTTTACTTCGGTACAGGCTTAAAATTTGAGTGAGTATGCAATCCACAATCCACAAAATATATTGTTTTGTCCCAGGACAACACAGGAAGACTAGAAACTGACGAAGGTCAGAAAATTTAGATTGGGATTGTGAAAATTCGACTTGAATCTGAAACATACAAAAAAAAACAAAAAAACACCAAGTTAGAATCTAATCGGATAAAAATATATATTATGAATTTATCACTTAAATCAAATTCTGAAGTTACGAGTGGTTATTCACAGAGAGCAGTCGTATATTTAATAAGTTTATAACTTTTTGAACAATTTAACTCATTGTTATATTTTTAAATGGACAATGAACATATTATTTGCTCTGTTCTTTACGAAAAAAAGTGCAGAACTTATGGCAGTACGAAACATGGTTCTGTGAGGAGGTTGCTTTGAAGACTTGGACTTTAATTGAATTTTTTAGGCTGAGTGAAATTTTTCAAGGACCTAAAACTTGAATGCTGTATTTTTTTACCATAAAGAGCAAAGCCATTAATGCTGTCAGATTATCAGAGTTCCAAATATTTTTTTGGTTCTTATACCATCGTAGAATGTAAATTAAAATCAAGACTAAGACTACCTATATCAAGACTTGTGTCATTTCGATCTTTATTTTTCAGAAGGATTTATTATAGACTATGATTTAAAATTGAACCCATTTAAAGTAAATATTGTGCAAAAGCATCTGGTGTTTGCGTGCAGCAGTTTGCTTATCTACTAATTAACCTTTAAAAATTATTTAAATCTCATTTTATAAATAATGTTGCCTTTGGGTATGATATCCATTAACATATGTGACGTATTCACAGCTGAAAGGGTGGAGGGTAGATAATCGTTGTAAATTTTATGGTTTTAGGAATATATAGTTCACTTGTAGATTCAGTTTAATATAATCTTTGTAATTGAAATTTCGAGAAAAAGGAATTATATAGCTTACGAGAATCTTGAGGTATTTGCATAATTAGTATATTAAGCTATATACTAATGAAGCAAGCAATCTGTGATGCATAATTGAAGCCTAAAATACAGATTAGTGCAATAGGCTATTCTATCCACTATTTTGTTTTAATCAATGCATACATATAATATTAAAAGAATGTGGAACTATAGATTCCTACATATTATGTAAGGTAGGGTCATAAAATGTGACTGTCGTTAAATTTTAAAATGCATGTGTTAACCTTGGTTGGTAAGAAATATCTTTTAGTTAATATGCGAGCTTCAAACTCTAGTGCATTCAATACTATGGCGTAATGTGTTAAATAATATCAATGGTACATCCAAAATCACAGATCAGATGTTTGGAAACGCAATTATTTTGGTATCCCAGATCAGATCACAGCAAAAGAATTGATTTTTTTTCCAAAGCTGTAAAACTGCATCAACAATTAATAATTTTCAGTGTTTACATTGCTAAACAACAAAATATTCTCCCAAAACAACAGAAACCGGTGAACAATTTTAAAATATTTGCAAACATATTATCAAAAATTGTCAAAATATGAATATTTATGATTTTTATAACCAAATATGTTAAAATATGCCACTGAAGTTGAGCTCAAATTACTCAAAATTTTATGAATTGTAAAGATATTGCGGATATTCTAATGTAGAACGAAAGAAAAAACTACCTACCTATGTAAAAACATTAAAAAAAAGTAGCCTTAATTACCACAATATAAGGCTGCAGAAATTATTTCTCTTTTTTTTCCAGAAAGAATGGATTGATTTTCAAGAAGAAGACATGAATGGAAAGGGGTTGACGTGCATAATGCAGAAATAATTGGATTGGGAGAGCAAAAATTAGAGAGTAAAGAGTAAGGTGAGTCCCAGATTGATTGTGTCAGAATGAATTGATGGAAATAGTACATTTCACTACAAGAACGCAAAGTGAGCATTCTTCAACAAGTTACAATTTGCAACAATAGCCGCAGGCAAGTGTTGTAAATCGTACTATTCAAGATTGCTCATCTTGTGCTCAGTTGTGAATGCTGTTTCTTGCAATACATGTGCATGTACTATTAGGAAAGGCGTTTGATTAATTAGAAGGAGGAGCCAAAATTTTGTTATGGGAAGCAAATACTTGTTTTGCCCCCCGCTATTGACATTTGCTTTCTATAAAAAATGTTTACTTCTTGGTCAGAAATTTTATATTTTGGGCCTTGAAAATGAATGTGGAATACCTTGTTGTGAGAGATATTCACACATAGAAGGTAATCTACAGCTTTATATGTTCTGCCACTTCATACATTTAAATATGGGAGAGCCAAATCCAAGGGGAATACTGGCAATTTTGTAGCCAGTTTTGTGAGCTTATATAGTGGATTTGGCACACGCACACAGACACACATTTGTACATATATGTATAGTATTATGTCATAGTTTACGTCGTTTGTTGCCTCTGTAAGGTGATAAGAAAAGACGCAGCGTATTTGGTGCCAGTCCATGACATCACCAAGATCCTTATCAGGTAATTAATCACAGCCTGTATAATGTATTTTACCTGTAGGTACGTACAGGTATGAACATACAAACGTACGTGTATTTATTCGTTTAACATCATAGAGACGAATATATGCCAGCCTTTGGCCGTGATTGTTGTTAAGGGATGCAAGCCTCTAAAACCTCAGATGAGTTTTGTCCCCACAACAAATACCAAATTGCACATTTTGTGATAAGTATCGTGAAATATTATATTAGAGAGCAAAATAAGCGATCCTTAACAAGTTTCAATGGTCACATTGCACTCAAGTTACAAATGAAATTTTTCAAAACGCATACGCATGTGCGATTAAGCAATTGGTCTGATTGGTTGGATGGGAGGAGCCAAATATTTGTTTATGCCGGAGCAGTTTTGATCCCGCTATTGGCTTTTGCTCCTGCTAAAAATTTTTAGCTTCATAGTCGGAAATTCTACATTTTGGGCCTTGAAAAGAAATACCTAATCGTGAATTTTGCCACATGTGTTGTAAAAATACGTTTTTATTAAACTTACTGAATTATTCATATGAGCACATCTCGTTTTTTAAAATTACTGTTATTGTAAATTGTAAATTAAAATGATCATTCATGCCCAACAAAAATAAGAAGAAAAAATTAGATTAAATATTACGATAATTTCACCGTAAATTTGTGGCGTCTTGGTCTCGCAAAAATAAAAAGAGAAACAACTACAAAATCAAGACTAAGACCAAGACCAATTTTGCTCTTAACTAATTAAGGATACGAATATATTCAACTGAAGATTTTTACATTTTTAGCCTGAAAATTAAAATCTTTCTCTCAATATGCCTCGAAAATTTCGTTTCAAAGTTTTTAGTGTTTCTTTCCTATGAATTTAGTTTGATTGGCCTACAATAAACTCTTACACTATATGTTTCTCTCCTCTCTTTCTTAACAAAGTTACCTAATAGCTTCGCATTGTTACCAATCTTTTTAAACTCGAATATAATTATACAATATATCAAACTCAAAAGAAAAAGAGATTCCGTGATAATAATCTGTTGTTGATAAAAATAAAAATAAAAACAACCTCTTTCTTGCTATAGAGGACGTTTTACGCGGAAATTTCTGAAAACGACGAATACTTCTACTTAAATAATATTTCCACCTCGATGAATTTCGATAATGAAATTCTTCATCGGACACCGTCCATTTTTTCCTTATACCTACACATTTTAAGTGAGATCCGATAATTATTTTTTCTCGCTTGCTTTCGTGTTCAGAGACTCTTTGTCCACAATTTCCCTGTACAAACACCAATCCAGACACCAACACTACATAAAAACAAAAAGCAATATCTTGTTCGATAAAATAGATTCTTCCTCTGACAAGCAGACAAACACTGGTTGACGTCTTTTAATTCGTTTGCATTAGACGATATAAACGAAAAAAATACAAAAAAATTGAAGTGCAGTAGCCGCTTCTCTAGAAAATGTAGGTTTTCAAAAACCAGCCAATTACAACTAAAATTAGAGACAAATTAGAATAGATCATAAATAATGATTGCCTTAAATTTCATAGTCATTGATTGAAAATTTCGTATTTTGAAACGTAAAATCAGAATTAAATCGGATATAATGGAAGTAACATTTTCGCGATTCACATAAAAATCGGTCAACTTTTAACATAAATTTTATTCGATATTGGTTCCAAATTTCGTTACTGTTGGTTAGAAAATAAGAACTTTATTCCTGTAAAATCCAAAAAATTGGAACAAAAATTCTAGCTTAGCAGAAATTTGCTAAAAAACCCAGTTTAAGCCAATTTTCATTTACCTTTGGAAAAAAAAAACAAAAAAAACTTACAACCTATGTTAATGAAATGTAGAAAAGAACGCTCGTAACCCCTTGCGCCGTAAATAGGAAAAAGGAAAAAGATACTTCAAGCAACACAGGCGACTTGCTTTTCTCTAGCAATTTTTTTCCTTTTATATTTTTCCTGGAAACTACTGAATAAATAGACATCAAACTACGATCTGATCTGTTCAGACACACGAACTACATTTCGTGAAAATTTCAGCCTCATTCCTCTGGTAGTTTCCTCAAAATCCTGAAAAAATCAGTTTTTCAACAATATTTTTCCAGTTTTCTCGGAAACTACTAAACTAATAGGTAACAAACTCTCATCAGACTTGATACTATATGAGAAGTACATTTCATGGAAATTCCAGCTGTATCCCTTGGGTAGTTTTTTCAAAACCGTGAACACAAATTTTAAGCGATAGGTATGTATATACATAGGCTCGCACACACACACACATATATATATATATAGGTACATACATTACAAAAATTAGGTCAAAATGGAAAAACGGTATCTATCGATAGTTTTCTTCTTTCATGAAACGGAAAATTTTCATCATCCCCACTCCTAAGACTTTTGTGAGGGCAATTTTAATTTCCCGTTTGTAGATAATAAAAATGGCGAATCGAAAGCATTTATCGTTGGGCTGATCGGTAGGAAAATCAATAAGTCTAGACCTTAACTTAGCACTAATGTTCGATAATGTACCTACATAGGTACCTAATATGTGTTTCGATACGTATAATAAATTGGAGCTTTTGGAGCCAAAAGTTTCCTTGGTTCATGATTCCACCAAAAAAGAAGCCACTCCTTCCCATATCTGGGTCGTTTTATAAGATCGAAAATAATACATAGATTTTCATAGAAAACCTACATAAAAAGCGAGAGATGGAGAGAAACACAGAGACGGAATATGCATAGAATGAGGTGGTAGACGAGCAGATTGCAGTTTAGTAGGAACAGATCACTACTCTCGAAATTTTAATATAGGTCACGATAATTAAACCTGTTTAGATTACGTGTCGGTATGTCCGCATCGAATACACGCTGCGTATACGGGTCCGGTATTTCCCATTTTCCAAACACAAAATGTCATTCGCACCTTTTTGCGGCGATATGAGAGCATTTTAGCCCCACCTGGTGGTATTGTAATATTATCCTCTCCAAGATATGAGAAAGTTTTTTTTTAATTTTTTTTAATTTTTTTTTTTTGCGAAAGTTTAGAGCGTCGACGTCGGTAGTATTGGTAGGCCTATAATATTGTGTCGAGAAATGGCATTAGGTCGTACCAGAACATCGTCAACATTTTTTTTTTTTTTTTGCTAAAATCGTGTAACAATAAATTGTCCGCGGACAAAGCGCATGCGAAATTATGTATAAAATGTACGAAAAAATTTGCACTTTCTTTTTTATTTATGAAGGTACGTATATACTTTGGGTACGCACGTTTTGTGACACGCAGTCAATGATGTACGAAGCAAATATCGAGATTGAGAGTACCGTAATTTCAGGTAACATCTGCGGTGTGTGCGAACGATTTCTGTTTGACTTATTTTAGTGCAAACTGACGATTTTTGACACGAAAACGTGGTTTGCCACACCTAAGTGAAAAAAATTGACGAAACCACTCAATTTTGTTTCCAAATTAATCATATTTCTTTTACCATAGACGGATACAGCCTGACTAAAAATTGGGGGGGGGGGAGAATTTCAGTTCAGTAAGAGAAAATCCGGATTTTAGGGAAAGTGGGGGTTGTGCTAAAGAGTGAAAAACAAGGTTTTCAACGAGTTTTTCCTCTTTTTTTTAACGTGGATATGTTTTTAGGCTGGGGTTTTGCAACATCGTCATACATTGTGTTACGGTTACATTTTACATGCCCTGAAGCGTCGCAAATTTGCTTGCGTTAACTCAAGACCTTTGCTAGGATAGATCTGGTAACACTGTTTAATTCTTTATTTGGTCGAAACAAATCGATGAAAAATAATTTTGATAGTCGTCATATGCGCATTTAATTTCGCGAAATAATAAAGCAGAATTTTTTCTTGCCTTTACGTTTATTATGCATCAATATGGATGGTATGATGGGCCAATGGGCCGATGAGCCGATGGGCTCAATTGACACGTCGAAAGTAGGCATCAAATGAGCATGCGATGTTGATGGGAAACTCTGATGATGAGCCGGGGTGGATATGAACAGCGCAGGGCGAGGGGCTTGAAGGACATCCTAGTGAATGGTGTGTTAGAAAGCAGTTTGAGTGACTGATGATGTCATAATTTTGGACTCGGAAATTTTAGGGGCAGATTCAGTAATTTACGGGGCGTCCTGTTGATGTGTATGTTGGGTTAGGGGCTTGATGGTCACTCTGGTGAGGAGCACCGACAGAGGGCGTTTAGAGGAGTTGATGAAGTCATAAATATGGACTAAGAAATTTTAGGAGAAGGGAGTTTGCAAGTGGTTTTAGGCTCCCCCTGACAAGAGGCTGGGTAATGCCAAAAACTTATTTGTGATTCAGGGTATTGAGAAAATAGTTTCTTCGTTTTTTCAGCAATGTAGGAGGATAATCAGCTCTTCAGCCCGTCGGTATCATCGTATATATTTGACACAAATACAGAAAAGAAATTGGTTTCAAGCAAATGGATATTGT
Organism: Ericerus pela; assembly: GCA_011428145.1. Lineage (NCBI taxonomy): Eukaryota > Metazoa > Arthropoda > Insecta > Hemiptera > Coccidae > Ericerus > Ericerus pela. The sequence continues at coordinate 551,140 of WOFM01001634.1, read as the reverse complement.
TTCAAGGATTAAATTGTGTCATTCTCGGGCGAAGGAAAAAGTAGTTTTGAATAAATTGAAGGTATTTTGAAACTTTGTTACAAGTAATATGAAAGTTTGAATAGGCAAGTTAGAGACAATTTTCAGAATACACTTCAAATATTTCGTCAGCTCAATAGCTCAACGTTTAGATTGATTTCCATGAAAACAAAGGCTTGATGACTTCTTTCCCACCAGAGGCAAGAATTATGTTGATAAAAAGAAGCTAAATAATAAGTAAATTTAAGCTTTTATTGCTAGATTTCATATTGTCTTTTTTTAATATTAACACAAATCAGTCGTTTGAAAAAGTTACCTACGTGGACTGTGTTCATCATTACAATTCTTCTGTTAGTAATAATCAGAAAGCGTAAATATATAATCAACGACGTATTATACAAGAATATTATCGTTGGGTGAATTGAACGTAATTATCTAAATATTGAATGTTCAGAAACTCAACTTTATATTTTAGATACCATTTTGAATATTTTCGTAAACTTTATTCAGTCCTGGTACTGTTCTGTCGAACTGCAGGCCTACTTTTTAGATCATTTTAAAATAATTATGAAATAAATAATAGCTCTATTTACGAAAATTCGAATAATAGGAAACTTTTGGACTGATTCCTCGCATCATTATACATAATTCTTTAGAGGAGAAAAAAAAGCAAAAATGGAAAAAGTGTAACAAATGATGGAATTTTTTTATAGACAAAAATAAGAGAAATGACCGCACATATTTTAGAATATAATTATTATATGATGTATAATAAAAAATCAGCAAAGAAAACATAACAATCTTAAAAGCCAAAATATACATTAACATAATAAATTCATCAATCTTTAATTGATGGGAATTGCAGACGTAATATTTTGAATACGAACAGCTAAGAGAATAGGCCTAATTTTCTTTCAAAGCTCTTTATACGCACAGCTGAGTGATTAAGGATGACGATGTCAAATTTATGGAAATGCAAAAAAATAATTATTTAAAAGAAAATCAAAAATATTCCCAAAATATGACGTAATGATGTACGTGCTAATGAATTTTGTTGCCAATAGAAGCCTTAAATAAGGGGCTTTATATTTAAAAAAATCAAAATCTTATTCATCACCTACTCTCTTCTTTTAAGATTTTGCAATCGAATACATTATTGCAACGAAACTGAAAAAAACAACTCTCATAAAACTTTATTTTTCATAAGTGCTCCTGATGAAATTTCAATTTTATTTAATTCTTAATCAAGCAGCCAGCGTTTATTTTCGATTTAGAATAATCAACGTTCATTTACATAGTTATTAAGAATGCAATCAGAATTTGAAAAATTAACGTGGGTTGTGAACGGTGAGTTTTTGTAGATCAAAAATCGTATTGAATAGTCGCTGTTGAATTCGGCAAATAGTTTTGGAAAATTGTCCAATTCCTAGTAATTTGGTGGAGACCTTTTTGTAAACCATATGGAACAAATGAATTTCCCACAATTTTCTCTCTCATTTCATTTGTCTACAACTCTACATTATCGGCAGATGATTGAAATTGATGTCCATTGCTTTTATCCTCCACAGTTGGATACAGTCCCTATATTTATTATAATTGAACACAATAAATTATAGATACCATAAGAATTACCGGTATTTGACATGTAGGTTTACTTTATAAGTATATATAATGTTCTTTTTGTTTTTGTTTTTTTGCTAAAATATTATTTTTCTCAACTTATCAGTTGGTTACGTGACTTGAAAAAGAAAATAAATTGAGTTTAAAGAAAAATTGGATTCGAAAAAAAAAAAAAATCTTTTGAAGACATCAATGAACAAACATCAACCTTAATGCTGCCTGGGTATGATTGTTAGGTATCAGAAAGAAAAAAAAAACAGTCATTCTTGCTCAATCATCGAATAGCGGGGTTTGTTTATAGGCTAAGTGCAATTAACAGGTTATGTTTCTAATATAGGCAACATTTTTTTGCATTCCAATTGTTATTTTCTGACCGACTTTAAAATCTTGCCACGAAATTATCTTCTCAAATTACGGGTCTACTTCTTCAAAGGCACAGCCAACTCTTTTGTACATTCTTTGGCTAATTTTATTGACCTTACTGTAACACTAATAGTATAAAGAACTTGGATAATATCCTCTACGTCTACAGCTCCTGCACCCTCACATCGTAAAGGTGGATGGTATTTTGTCATTGTCCAAGTTGGGGTGAGTAGAAATGAGTGCTTTTCGGATAGTTTGATGGCTTAGCGTCAGCTGAACAATGTACGTGAAATGCTGAGTTACCACAAATTTGAGTTTTTTACACACAAACGTCCGTAAGTTAACCCACGCACATTCTCCCGGTGAAGAGTTAACTCGCACGTCATCTCACGCTGTACAACTAATCCTTCGAATGACATTTTTTTAGACGAACAATCAAACCATGCGAAATATATGAATTCGAAGCCGAAGAGCAAATTCAGTACAATATGAAGTTCGAATAAATTCCCATTCTGCTCTTCGTGCGAACAAACGGTAGTCTGTCTTAGTTGTGCAATAAAATCATAATAAAAATGGTCTGACGAAGGACTGTATGCAACTCACCTATCACATTTATTACGTTTCTTTCTTGCGGCAAATAAATGGTGTATGTTATGACTTATTTGGTAGCCGCTATATAGTTTCGAGTGAATTCCAAGCATGGGTTGGTTATACATAATATAACATATTCGAAATTTTATGAAGCCGATAGACGGGGCGAAAATTATGGACTATTTTTTATACATTTTCGCCCGTTCTTTTTGGCGCAGTTTCCTCACTCATTTTGAAATCTCAATTTTCCAATCATCGTTGCGGCATCGTCATTCCGTCGACCACCGGAGTAGAAATCCCATATTTTATGGTTTCATCTTCGTATAGATGCAGTGGTATTCGTACCTACTGATTTTCTTTAAAACCGTTCAATTCGTAGATACATAAACTTACTGTAAATACCTACGAAGTGATTGTACTAATAATATTTTTTACGGTAAAGCTATTGCTTATAAGGAATGACGAATAATTCCTTTGCGGCTTACCGCTTCGACGGCGTCAAATTTCCAGCTATAGAATTTCTCTTTCTTCTGTCTCTTTCGCTGTCTCACTCTCTCTCTCTCTCTCTCACTCTCTCTCTCTCTCTCTCTCTCTCTCTCTCTCTCACTCACTCTCTCTCTCTCTCTCTCTCTCTCTCTGTCTCCCTCTCTCTCTCCCCTATTTCATTGTTGCTCACGATGATGTCTATATCAACTGTTCAAAATTATGGGATGCAATGAATTTGACAGTTTTTAATTGATCGATTCAATTATACGGTAATTACGTTAGTATTTGGCAATCATTCTACATTCGCATACCCTGCTGATTCTTCATTCGTTTTTTTTTTTTTTTCATTTTGATTACGCTGTTGATGACATTTTCTCACGAGATATTATTGCCGAACCGTGGTAAAACATTCACAACTCATGGAAACGAAACTCGTCGCGAGAGGTGATAGAATTGTTTGCCCCACCACCACTTTCTTCTTCTTCGTCGAAGATACACGTCGATATTGGTGGAAACCAGTTGATGAGAATGAGCGATTTACTAAAATTTTTATGATTTTTCAACGACGACATAATGGTAGGATGTATTCCGGATGCGGTATCGAAGTTTCTTACTAATTCAACCTAAAAATTTCATCTTAATTTGTTCGTATTTTGCAACTATATTTCGAAGATCTGGCTGATATACGTATTGAATGCAGCCAAAACTGATTAGCTAATACAAGAGTGATAGCTTTTTTTTAATAACCAAAGAGAGAGAAAAAAATAAAAAAAATAAAGTATTTTTTCGTACACATACATTTTTATGAATGCAAAGGGGGCAAGTCAGTGGAGCAGGAGAAGCGAAATATAATATTCAGGGCGTCGGAGAGAAATTTTGGGCTAAAGGGAAATAAACTGACGGCCTCTTTCAGTGCTATATGCAGGATTTACCTCTCGGAGGTGGTTATAAACTGAGAAAAATGTCGTGAGCGAAAAAATGTATTTATGTGTTCGTTTTTTTCCGGAACACGTATTTTAGTGACTTTTTTTGTAGCCTTCGGAAGTTTAGCACCCAAAGTCCCCTATGGATACGGCTCTGACGGCCTATTTCAACATTTATTTCAAAATTTTGGTCTTTTCGGGCCTTTTGAAAAAACTCTGGACCGGTGCCATTGGCACACTTCCCCCTTTCTGGGGCTATGATTATAATCTGTCTGCAATTCTAAACAATACACAAATAGAAAACGACTATTCGCTGGAATTTATCTCAAATATTATGCAGAGGAATCAAAACTGATTGGTTAAATCTTGGTCGTAATGAATGAAAGTGCTTGTGATACCATGGACGTAATTTGTGATGAATATGTGACGAAAATCATAAGAAAGCCAGAAACATTTCATATTTGTCTGCTAAAAAACTAAAAGTCGAAGTTCCCCCTTCCATAAAAGCTCGTAATATTCTTTACAGGTGAATAATGTACATGGAATATACTAGAATGTAACACGAAGGGAGTATGTATAAACATTTTTTTTTGTATATTCTACATGAACTGTTATGTAACTATTTAGTTAGCGGAATCAGTGGTAAAATTATTGGAATGGAGAGGCTAAAGACAAATCATTTACATTCAACCTAGACATCTATGGTGTATGAAAGTCTAAATAGAAGCGCAAACCCAGTGAAAGAAAAATTTCAGAAAACAGATCAAGAGAAGCAAATTTTTATGAACGCATACTTTATTTCAGTGTGAAATGGATGAACCTGAAAGGGAATCGAGTGCTCATAACTTACCTCACACACACTTCACTTTGATTAGGTTTAAAGAATTTAACACATTGCGCAGATTATCATTATAATGAAAAACTGTATTGTGGACAACTTCAGTGCACCGAACACATTAAGTTAGGAAAATATAAATGAATAGTAAGGAAAAGAATGATGATTTTATCAAGAAAAACGAACATTGCGCACTTCACCAAATTTGAGACGGAGGTGTCGACTTTAGCTGGAATAGCGTAAGAAGCGCAAGTCTGACCATATTTCCGAAGATGAATTTCAGGAATTTGAATCATAAAAAAATATCAACTTCATTTTAGAAAAATGAGAAAAGAAAATCTTCACAAATGATGTATTTGACAATGATGTAATTCGTAGTTCGTCGGTTTCAATCTCATAATCCCATGTGCCTGTATGACGAGGAAAATGTTTTAGCTTCGAAATATCTACAGGGAAGCTGGTCTAATAAATAGTCATTTGTTTCAAATGCATAAAAATCTGTTTATGAGCTGAATTTCAGTCACATACTAGCATTTTTTATTGTTTTTATGTCTGCGTTAGCGTCAGATCACCTTGAAACTTCGACTGTATGCAATCCGTAGAACACAATACGCATATTTTCATTATCACGACCATTTTTTTTCTCATATTGGACTTATAATATGCAATCCTGTCGAGAGTGGGGAATGGGGGATTCTCCAAGAATGGGATTTTTAAGAGACGGGAATTCTCAAAAAAAGAAAAAAAAAAAAAAAAAGAAAAAGAAAAGTAAACTTTTAAAAAAGTTTTTTTGTCGCTCTCCTCGCGAAATAGACTTTCCCAGTGTTATAAAGTCCTTTGCAAAGATAAATTCTGGATACTGCACCTGAAAATAGATGCAATTTTCAATTTTTCAGGGATCCATAAATTTTTTCTCACCACCAGCTCGAATTTCTTTTCTACGGCCCTGTATAATTGTATGTAGGTACTATTTAGTAACAGTAAAGTTGAAAAAAAAAAAAAAAAAAAGAGCAAAGATTGAAAAATTATAGAATACATGTTAAAAATGATCACTCAAGTGACTTAAATAAATGTACATTATCATTTCTGCACGATAATCAATAAAATACCTAATTACGTTCTAAGCGTGTCTTCCATTGCAAAGTTGAAAATAGTTTAATTTCAATTCATATTTTTTCTTTGAAATAGTCAATGTTTCCAAAAGTCATTGCTAAAAGAGTACCTTATTGTTCTAGTGAATCAATCATAACCTCAGTTTTTGGATTAATGCGAGTTATAAACATAATATTACCGTTTTTAACATATTTTGACCGTGTTTTTTTTTTTTTTTTTTTTGGGGGGGGGGGCTATTTTTACGTAGATGTTGTAGAATCTATCTACTGCGAAGGGTAACCTGTCATGACTTCGAAGAAAATTTCATAATAATTTTCTTGACCATGATCCTCAGATCACAAATACAACGACACTAGTGAACAAACTGGACGATGTAACTCTACACAGATGACGACGAAACTTTGGTTGTGGCATAGGTAGGTAGGTACCTTAAGAGTTATCTATTCTAGGCGAAATCTACCTTTCTGACTGGCATGCAATTGAAATTTCTTCCCCATCTTTGAACAGACATTAAATTTTCGCGTTATCCAATGGTTCGACGGAATCGAATTTTTTTCTTTTTTTTTTCCTCGAGAAAATGTCGATGTAGCTCACACTAATACTCCGTAAAAAATCGGTTGTACTATGCCAATTACCTGGGTAGGTACATGTAATCAACAGTCGTGGTGACTGAACATGAAAAAATGTGGCTGTAGAGGTAACACTTGATACTCTTTTTTTCTTTTTTTTCTCTCTTTTACTTCCTCCTAATTAACCTATAACGAGGTTCAAACGTTCTTCACTCACTAACTTGACTTGCTTGGTTCAACTTTTTTGTTTTTTGTTTTTCTAATTTATTTGATTAATTCTTTTATGGTAACATAATTCAACCTAATTTAGTTTGTGTTTAGATTTTCGAGACTTATTTTAAGGAAATGGCAGCATACGGGCATTTCTTGTTTTTCTCTATATCTCTATACCTATCTGTGTCTGTATTTCTCTTACTTTCCCTGTTCGTTTTGTTTTTATTATACTTCAGCATTTAAGAGAAAAAGGATGGAATTTTTTCAACGGCCTCTCTCGCCTGTACCAAGCTAAATTAGTTTCAATTATTACTCTGTAATTATTTTTAATATAAAGCAATATAATTTCGTAAAAATCTTGCGAATCGTACAGTTCTCATTTTTACATACCCACCCACCCATTAGAAGACTTTTGATGAAGCAACATTTATTTAGTTAAACTAATATAATTTATCAAAATATTGATGAAGAAAATCAAAGGCACCAAAATTTGCGAGGCTAATTACACAAAAAATGTAGGATCTATCGTAATATAATATGTTATAACGGTGAAAGAAAAAATATATTTTTAAAATTGCTTTTGTTTTTTTGTTTTTTTTCTTCCACCTCGGTATATTTGTTTCGATTTAAGTTGCTGTTTCAATTATGTAACTGGTGAATTAGATTGTGCGTGGAAAAATAAATAAGAGCTTGCTGAGCGGCGGAAACGGAAAGCCGAAAACAAAAGAATTAAAGTAATTAAGGAGCTGCTAACGAAAAGCCAGACGGATAACACCGTTTTTAATCTGTTGAAAGAACAAAATCTAGCAATTAGAAAAATATTGTTATAATTTCTTTTCACGGTGAATGAGTTGACGTGGAAATTGTTCCTACGCCTCGATGGTGGGTGCAAAATTTGGTCATTGACGGGACCTCTCACTGGACGCAATCACTGAATACGAAAATTATAACCATGAACTAGCTACTAGTTGCCTTTATAGTGTCCATAAATTCGCTTTAAAAATTACGCATTCAGCGAAGAATATCGAAATAACTTAACTACGAGTCAAATCAAATTTAAATAAATGCTTATGAAAATCGTAATAATTTGTTTTTTAATCAATTATCGATGAAAATCGAGTGATGAAACGGTTTTCCACGGTGGCAAAGTTGAAGGGGGCATAAAGAATCTAAGCCCTAAAAATATGGCGAAGCCTCCCGCCAAAAAAAAAAAAAAAAAAAATTTGTATACTGTTAAGAAAAACAAAATCTAATTCTATTTATTTTCGTTGGAGAAAAAAATGACTTCACCTTAAGCCCTACCAGTGAAGTTCTACCATAGCTTCGCCTCTGATTTGCTCAAATATGACTTTAGACGTGTAGGCTAATCGAATGGATACTTAAGTATATTGATACAATTGGGTTGAAATTGCGCGTTCGAAATGCGAGGGCTGGTTGCACAATAAAGATTCAACTCAAATCTCGTCATTGGGCAGGGTTCATCAACTCGAAAGTTTCATTCCAGATTAGGAACAAGAGTTGAAAACTTATTCAGATTCAAAAGACATCGGCATTTCGAATTCCGCCATTATGTTTAAGAAAATTTATGATAAAAATTATATCTGAAGTATGGTATAACCAGGTTGTGAAAAGACAAAAAAGTCAGAAGCTATTAAGTGATGTATAAACGAATAAAATCATTTTTAAACATTAAACAGAGTTCACGTTTTTTGGTTAGTGGAATGATGGTTTTTAGTGTTATTTGGTTGGGGTCGGGGAAAGAACAATAATTAAAGAAATATTTGAAATTTTTACTAAGCGAATCCAAAGATGAAATCCTTATTTCAAAATATTTGTTTCCACGTTGCTGCAAACTCTAATATTACTAAAAACCCTTACATCAACCCTTCCGGGTAGAATCAAGGAACTGAAATGTTGATTTTTGATTTTTTTTTTTTTTTGAAATGAAAATTGAGAATGCACTTATTCTATACTGTAATACGAGCAATAATCGTATGTAGGTATTAGTGTATGTGTATATGTAAACGTGTTATGAAGAACCAGAACGAGGATGTAACTGAAAATTACAATATAGAGGTATTTGGGTATGAAAAAAAAACGATCTACATAGGTCTCAAGTTTGAGAAAATTCGTTTAAGAGATATAGGAGCATATCTTAATCTATCATCAGTAGCAAGTGCAATAACAACGAAGGTTGAAAAATTGATTAGGCCTAAAAGTAACGAATAAGAAAAGTTTTATTAACGACTTTTGCGAGGCCTAAACAGCGTATGATTATCATGATTTATGACTAATGACGTATGAGTTAAATATTGCGATCTTAATTCTCGAGATCCACGATTACGATAATATTGAAGGAAATACCTAATGAATATATTGTTGAAAATCTCCAGCTTGATTAAAAATTAACAAAACTTTTTCTATTTTCACATCCAAGCAAAGCTCGGTGAACCAGGTACTTTTCTAGGTACAAATGAACATATAGGTAACTGAAATTTACATTTTGTGGCACCTTTGGCAACTTAACTGCTTGATAATCGGTTCCAAACATGGTAATATTCCAGAATATTTTTACTTAAAAAAAATTGTCATCATGATTAACGCTGAAGTGAAAACTAAAGATGACATTTTTGTTCATTTTTCAGGATGACAGCTAATTTGAGGATTTTTGGGTTTGATGACGCAGCCACCCACTCTTGAAATCTAAAGAAATAATTGAAATAAGATGATTTTATTTATTTTGGATCCACGAAACGTCTTTAGAAAAAATTCTGACTACAACACTGGCATATAAAATCAAAATGACGAATGATGATTGTTAGAAGATGAAAAATTCGTACTGAATCTGAAAATCCAGACTTCTTAATGGTGATAAACTTTTTTGAATCATAATTACGCGCTATCCTTGTGAATTTAAGGCATGAGTTTCATCAAGTGTATTCTAAATTGGCGAACTCAATCAAAACATCAAAAGTATCCACAAAGTAGGTACACGTTGGTTGCTTACTTTCATGCTGTCACGTCTGTATATCACAAATTACATGGGGTTTATGGAACTTTACTACGGACAGTATTATGTGGTCAAAGACTGGAACACACATAGGTATCTAGATAAAAATGCAGAAAATCAGTAGAGGTCGAACTAATAACCTCCTCCTATTTCTGAATTCGGTAGAAAATCTTATTACTTTTAAATTTTCTTCATCGAAAAACGTTGCATTTTATTATTATTTTCCTCCTTACTGACCCTGAATCGCATAGAGTCGATACAAAATTAATATTAAATTCTTTCTACGATACTGACAAATGCAATATGAACAGCAATCTGCTCATCATCATAAAATTTTCGCTTTTTCTATTTTTCATTGAAAAACTTTGCATTTTATTACTCTTTTCCTTGATAGTTTTCTTAGCTAGATCAAACGAGTAGGAAATAAATACTGCTAAATGATGCATCTAAACATAAATTAAAGAAAATCAGCTCCTGCGTTGCAGAATTTCAATAACTATATTATTATTGTCATTCTAATTGAATATCCTCGCACTTTCACATTAGGTATCTATTGAGGTCGGTACCTATATATTTTTGATGTATAAACATCTTAGCGCTCGGTCTATGGTAAGGGCCAAGTGAGAATTACGATCATCAGATTTTTGCAACTCTCGTTTGTTTGTAGGCGTGTGGTTGTGTGCGTGTGTAATGCACACATAATGCAAACGCTCACAACCACACTATTAACTTAGATTTCACGGGAATAGCCCAAAGTTGGAAGTCAGTAATTTCAGTTTTTATGTTTAAGCATCAATTCCAGAAACTATAGAAAATATGTAATATATGTATATATATATACTGATGTCAAGGTTGGTGGTTCGGATCCAGTGGCTCATAGTCCACCATGCGCGAATGTTTCAATAACATACTGGAGCACTAACAGAACTAAAGAGAATACGTCGCCATTTTGGGTCGTAAATGTGAGAGCAGCTGGTCTTAAACTTTCAATTTTTTGGTTACAAACCCAAGTATCTAAACATTACGGCAAGGCGACCCCTAGTCTGATAAATTTTATTTTATTACATTATTATGAAGATAGGTTTTATTGAGAGATATTAAAATTTTTTTGATTTTTTTTTTTTTTTTTTCATTCAAATTTATTCGTGAACTTCAAAATAACTTGTCGTGTAACTAATCCAAAGTGTAGAGGACACGAAAAAAAAGAACTATTTAGCCTTCCTCTGATATTACGACCTACTTTAAACGTGGAATTTTTAATTTTTTAATTCTTATTGTTATTTTCATATTTCATTTATGGATAAAAGCGTAGCCAAGTAGACAAAGAAAATGTAAGCATGTCGAATATTAACCTTTCACCGAGGTGAGAAATCAGAAATTCACTCGCACATAGAGATTGATGTTTGACATGATTGAGAAGACATGAAAGTGAAAAATTCGAAACAATATTTTTTTCAGAAGGAATATGCAAACAAGGAACTCAACATGGTGACGGAAAATGGCTAAGAAACAATTTCTGCACTGTTTTATAGTCGGCTACAAAATAAGCTGACCTCGGAAGAAGTTAGGAAATACCTATAATGGTATACAAATGTTGAATGGCCAACGAAAATGACGTTGGTCTCTTGCAACACTAGTTTCCCTTAAACATCAAAACTCAAAATATTTGATGCCGACTATAGTGCTTAGATGAATCTGTATCGAGTTAACAGAATTATCTGGTTCATATTATTATTAAATTAATTAGAAATCGGCATTTTATACCAACTTTAAAAAAAATAAGGTTCTCAATTTGACCGATATGTATCTAGGTAGGATGCTGCATGTTTTTATGTATGTTTGTTTGTACGTGAATTTCTAGAGAATTATGGGGAGATTTTTACGAACTGTTTTTGTTTTAACGAAAAAAGTCATTCCCATAGCGGTTTCGTATTATGATTTTTTTTTTCTCGAATCGATGAAATAGTTCTTGATTCATCTTCAAAAATACTGTTTGCTTTAATGGTAAATTGGCGCTACCATAATTATAGTATTTAAGTTCATATGCGTAAATGGTGTGTTGTGATTGAATAAAATTTGTTAGCAGCTGAGAAAATATGTGAATTTTAAAACCATTATTTCTTAACAAAATGAAAAATTAATTTATATGATAAAGTACGGTAAGTAGTCATTATAATTTAAAATAAAATCAAAAAATACAAAAACGTGGATAATTTTCAAAAAATTGAATGTTCATGCAAATTAGAAAAAAAAGAGGAAAAAACGTCAAAATTAGTAGCGTACCACAAAAAGTTATGATAAATATTTACTCCCCTTTTCCCTGCTATTGGTGCAAAATTGAGTATTTTATAGTCAAAATAAAAACAAAAATAGTTGTGCGGGAAGTACCGTTCGGTCGATCCGTACCAAAATTGATAGCATGTTACAATGAATTATGATAAATATTTGTTCCAAATCTCATTCATATTGTTTAAAATTCCGCAGTTTATGACCAAAATAAAAATAAAAATGGCGGTATTGGAAGTACGGTCCGAGCAATCCGCACCAAAATCGATAGATCTGCTTCTTGGCCTAATAAAAATATTCGTATTAAATTTCGTGATTATCGAATAAAAAATCTACTTAAAAATTTTTCATAGTAAGCCGCCAAAAAAGGTTTGCTCATTGTCAAATAGTCTGAATGTCAGTTGGTGGACAGTAATCGGACTTAAAAAAAATATTTGCAGTTGTTTCGAAAGAGAAGTATGAGAGAAAAATTTAAATAAAGAATGGCTAAAACTTTTCAATTTTCTGAACAAAGTTAAATTGACATGTTTCCGCAGAATTCTGTGAAATATGTTTCAATACGAAAGCAAAGGCCTTCCCACTGAATCGACAAGGTATTCGTCTGAGAAAAACTTTTTACAATTTCACGCTCTCATTTTTTATGGATAGTTCGTTGCTGTAAATTTCTCTATAGATACCAAATTTCAGTTTTGTACGTGACCCACGACTTCGTGAATTCACGTCGACACAATATTATACTCGTTCAAACGAATGAAAAATTGATATTTTTAAAATCATATTATTTAAAATTCGCAGACCATTGCCAGACAGAAGTTGGCCTACAGAACGAATAGATACATTATATCGGTATTCTAAAATCGAGAATTTTCTGAAAAAAAAATTTCGAACGATTTTTTAGTTTTTTGTTTTGATTCCGATAAGGTCAATGTTCTCTTTTATGCGTCCGTGTCATTCAAAAATTTTTACTTCCAACTTGGCACTGTTGCTTTCAACTTTTCGATTAATTATACACGAACAGAAATTTGCCTAATTCATCATCAAAGTTGTATGAACGCAGTTTTTTGGTAGGTAACAAGAATGAATGCAGTGAAGCTCGTCTTCGAAATATTAAAATCAATGATTCGATACTTATACCGGTTTAGCCATCGTGTATTTCAAATAGAATAAGATACGTAAGTACCTATGCCTATACTTTACAGACGAATACTGAGAATCACTGTCATATTACGGATACATTCCTGAACACAATAATACGTACAATAAGTATACATATATATATACACCTGGATTATATATAGGTACCTATGATACGGAATTACAATTTAGGCCTAAATATTTTATAACGGTGCGAAAGGTAACGCGAATCGTTTAGGCTACTGTACGTGTCGTCTACAAATCGGATTGAAGTGGGCACCTATTCGCTTTTCTTATTTCATACTTCTTAGGTATCCAATTGAAGTTGTATATCGTTTGAATATTTATGAAACGTACGACCACGAACGTGCATGAATGTCAGATCTGGTATTTTTTTTGACGAGTTCATCGAACAACTTTTGGAATCGTTCATGAAAGAAGAGCACGTTTTCAAGTCCAAAGTTAAAACAGCAACGATTAATTCAGCTTAGCCTAGATTTATGGGACGGGGTACAAGTTGTATTTTTCTCCAAGTCATTCGCAAAAATAAACTGCCCCACGTGAACAAAAATGTAATAAATATTTTTACACACTAAAAATGTAATAAATATTTTTGCACATCAAAAATGTCATAAATATTTTTGCACATCAAAAATGTCATAAAATTTCATTAACTACCACAAAAAATGAATTTAAAGATGGGAAGTTTTTAAGGGAAGAGAGGAGGCTTCCATGTAATTAGAAGGTTAGTATCCTAGTCCTCCATAAAGTTAAATCCAGCCCTGAATTCAAGCTATAAAAACGCATTTGAGGATTTTTTGGCACTCGTGACATTCCTTTTATGTAGGTTTTCAAAAAAAAATACACTCGATCATTTTGTTATATCCATTTTACCACCTTCTGCACTTCAAAAGTAGCGCTGATATGGTTAATATATCACCTGCTTCACCCTTCAAAGTTTTGATGGTACGATGAACACGTTTTCAAGAAGTTCTTGCAAGCAATGTTAAGTCCTGTCATGTTCTTTTATTTCTTTAAATGTACGATGTAGTCTTTTATTTAAATCTTTTCGTGACGACAATTATTTATTTACATCAGTACTAATGTTTAATAGGTAGTAATATGTTTCTTGAAGTGAAGTCCGTTTGGTTTTTCAAATTCTGTTAAATTTGCAAACTTAATTAAAGTTATCGGCATATTAAACTTTCTATAGGTTTGTAGTAAGATTTGTTAAATGTTACTACAAGTGACGACATTAATTCTGAAGGTATAGTAGGGATTACTGTCTATCTTCAAGTCTAGTAAAATAGCAACCAATGTGATAAATCCCAAGAGGCTTTTACTCTTTTTAGAGGTATTCTTTTTTTGAATCTAACAAATCCTTTAACTGCTGGTTGCTAATTTTGATACAGCTCCACTATACCACAACTGAGAAGAGTATGTGTAGGCACAAAGAATATGATACTGATTTGTAAAATAGTTCAGGCCACTGACACATATGTCTGATTTATGGTTTGTGTAACCAAAGTATCATGTAAAATAGTCTGAAGGTACAGTAGGTCTATTTTGTGGATTAAAGGAAGTTTAGTATCAGTTTTTACTGACATAGGAGGTTGTAACATTTATTTTATTTTACTGCATATGTAATGTCATTTATGTCATTTCTCACCTCCTCACTTCGTTACCTCCTTCGAGTCCATTGCAGTTTGTAAGTTTTCTTTAAGTAACACCCTTGTCACGTTATCATTTCCTAGCGTTTTTTTTGTTATATAATTATGTTATTGTGTTTCCATATTTTGTCCTTGACATGTTAACCTCTGGGGGGAGTCTGTTCCCATTTCACTTGGTTAAATTATGTTGTATTCTTTTATCATCTTTTCATTTTAATTTGTTTATTCTCCATTTTCCTCGATTTAGCAACATTTATTTTTTGGATAGTATGACATCAAACATTACTGTTTTTGAAAATGTTTAGCCTCTAATTGTCTAAACCTTTTGGTCTTTAAACCCATTATGCATACTAGATATATCCTACCGTGGAAATATGTTTGGAGCCGGTGATGACCACAGAACCACATAATTATACACTTATTGTTGTCCCTTTGGACACTACAATTATATTCTAACATTCTGCGAAATTTAATTAGAATCGGCTTGGCGGTTCATCAGTAGAATTGATTTGAAAAAATCTTAAGCTGTTGTAACGAAGAGAAAATAAATTCCAGATGAGCCAAGGAAGCTATATTCGGAAAGCTGGGTTACTCTTATTTTATTTGCTAAGCAATAATTTAATAACTCTGTACGTTTTTTGTGAGTCCACAAAACATACAATATTCATTTTGAATTTTATTGACATTTCATTTTAAACTTATTTATCTGAGTTTTGGCCAAAATTCTGTAAAATATTTGTGGGGATTCGTCCCGCCTTGAGGCTCGGCCTCCGCCAATAGGCAATACATCAATCGTAAGATCGACGTATTAATAATTAATAATATTACAAACCAGACGATGTGCAGTCGCATACGAAGCGGGCTACGTAAATAAATACGTAGCCATTCGCTTATACGTAGCTAGGTGCGGCTTGTATATACCCGCGCCATATCAGCTGCGTTTGCCCGCAGTACCCGCAGTTCTCGGCACTGTGTACTGCTTAGGTTGGCTGCCTACACACCAACGATGTAGACTTATTGCGACACGACTTTGATCCTTCTGATGTGTGATAACTCGTCCGGTTCCCACAATATTCTTAATTTTTTTTTTGTATCAATCAATTTATTTTTATTTATCTATTTAGTTATTTTTTTTATGAAAACCTACATTTTCTAGCGTGGCTTGCCGCGCTAGAGTTTTTTGTTGTTCATTTGCTGTAGACATTACACGTAAAATTGTCACTTTTTTGATATCCTACAATGAGTAAATTATCTATATTAGGTAATCGAAAATTGTAAATACACTTTTCCAAACCTTTGTTAGTTGTAAAGGCTTATATGGATAAAGAGAAACATGAAAGCAGTGAATCGAAATATTCGTCTGAATTCGACGAGATATCCTCCAAAAACGGAATGAAAAAAATGGTTTTAACTGAAAATAGCACATTTTTTTAGGTTTACAAGTTTTAAATGGCCCCATTTGGCTTAAAAAATTACACCATTCATAATTCTATGGAATTTTTTAAGCATGAAAACAGAAAATAATTTAAGTTCTAAGTAGGTATGCAGAAATAATTTAATTTAAAGGCGTTCGAATCCGATAAATTTTTAAGAATTCAGAATTTGAACGATATATTTTCAAAATTTTACTCCAAGGAAAAGTAACGAATAAGTAAAATTACAACATTCATTAAAATTCTAAGCAAAAATTTTCATATTCAATTATTCGGAATTTTGAAAATTTTCAAACTAAATTAGGAGGCACGCCGACCTACTAGTTTCGAGCTGATAAACGAAAATCTAACTATACCACAAACCATTGAGACAAATAAAAGTGACCTACAGAAATTCAGCACGATCAACAACTCCACTGGATTTCCAAATTGCACGCAAAAAATATCCATCTCAAAAATAAACGCACGCTGTAAAAAAATTCCTGGACATATCATCGCTGAACGAAAATTTGTCTGCATGAAATCCTTTCTCTCAAATTTTTACAAAATGACATTTTTAAAGCACTATATTCGTTTTTTAAAGTGAAAAATTGGATTAATCGATATGGAACTTTATGTACGAAATATGAACTGAAATGTTAAAATATTTTTATTTTTCATCATACCTACTTAATGCTAGAAGCTTTTCATTTTCGAAAAATACGTATTTTATGCTTAGAATAAACTAATGTTTCATTTTTTCGAATATAGGTAATTATGACTGTCTTATTGATGAGGTAATTGAATTATGCAACTCTTTTGTACTTCTCACATAATATTGTAGCAGAAATTAAGAAAATTTTGATTACCTACTTATTTTCACGAACGTAAATTTTGGAAGTTCATAACGCAAACAGCACGCTGCCGTAAGCCAATTCGTATAAAATAATTGGGACTGTTGTGAAGTTATTCTGTGAGACAGTTTTACGAGTTGTTTCGTCGGTTACATCACTAAAAATTTATCGCAATATCAATTTCAGTTATCGAAGGAAAAATTAATTGTAAGTACGTTAATTTATTATGTTACGTTAGGTTTTCATAAAAATCCCATAAAAATTAAAGATGAATCGTCGTCAATCGTTTGTATTTGGTTGTCTGAAAGTGAATCGAACAGACTTCGCAGAGATCTTTTTGGTAATATCGTACATAGAGCTCACTGAAAGATAAAAAATAAGTTTAGGTTAAAAACGAATTTTGAATGATAAGCTTTTATTTTTTTGGGGGTTTAGTTTCATACGAAATAAATATTATTTCGTTGCGGTAGGTTGGCTGCAGTATTGGTATATTTTGAAATCACAGTAGTGAGTAGAATAAAAGCTTTTAAAAAAGATGTTAATGCTAGGTAGTGGGTTCAATAGGTATGAAAAAAAATTATGAACTCTTGGCAACTTTTGGCTGTTTTATCTGTCAGAGAATAATTTAAGAAAAAACTTTATTTCCCAAAAAATGAAGAACTTTCCAGCCGACTTGGTGGGTAAGATTGGGTAAAAAAAAGTTATTTTCTAACGATATGATCGAATTTGTATCAAAATTCTTTACATATTATAAAATATCTGTTTAGTAACTATTTTATTTGGTGGTGTCAACAGAACCAAAAACTTGGGCTCCATCTGAGGATTCAGTTGAACAGAACTTGGGAGCAGTACTTCTTTGTCGAATTTGTAAGAATTAACGAAACACACAAAATTTTCGAGTTGACAGAATAATGTAAGATGGCGGAAAAAATTTACTACCGTATTTCAGTATTTGTACGGAGACGGTCGTACGTTTGAATGTTGTTTGGTTCTTTGCAAATAACGCACATCAAATTAACTGGAACCCACATCCATACATACCATCTGAAAGTACGTACCCGGTATTGTGCATATTTTTGGCTAACCTAAGTACTCTTCTTTTTCCGCCTCCTACAATTTTAAAAAATGGGGTCAAATGAAAACAAAATTTTCGTTCAAAGGTACAATCCGAAGTTGTACCTTTGAACAGCCCAAGACGATACTTTGAACCCTCAAGACATACCTTTGAACGTAACATTTAAGTTAACTTGTGAGTACAAGAAAATTTAATATATATTATATCTATAAGCAAGAATTCGAGATTTTGTGGCAAAAATTCTTTTTTGATCATGAAAAAAAAAATGTATCAATCCTAACCCCGGTAAGATTCAAATTAAAAGCTTTTTTTTTTTTTTTTTTTTTTTTTATGAAAATTTGTATAAAAATGATAGTTTAATTTTTCACAAAATATTATGAAAATTAACATACAGTAAAAATTGGCTACAACAAATTCCAAGGGACTGTGAAATTTGTTAATTGTAGAGTAGATGGCTTCAACAAATTGTGGGTATTTGGCCCTATAAAATAATAGTGGGTACAAATTGATCACCGTACCAATCATCAACAATACATACGAGAACATAATTTTTTGCATTCACTGGCCATCAAAATGCTATTGTGTCCTAATTAAATTATACAAGATAATTTTTAGAAGCATAAAAGTGACCACTTGAAGAATATTGGGACTGGATGGAAAAAGTTGTTTATTATATGAAAGAAATTTAAACAACTCAGCTGCACTAATTTGTTATAGCCGGTTTGTTGGTTTTCTTTGGCACCCAAATGTGTTTGTTGTAGCCAATATTTTGTAGTAGCTGGATTTGTTGTAGCCGATTTTCTTTAACGTACAAGTAAATGGAGTTCTCCCGGGACCAGGCATTTTGTGTGTTGTAGCCGATTGTTTGCTGTAGCCGGTTTTCATTATAATGATTTTCACTGTATTTTCAAAAAATTTTCTATCCAAAATATTATTTAGACTTGCAAAAATCTGCTGAAAATATCGGCTAATCGAATGATTTTTGTATTTTCACTCCCGGGTTGATACTAATGCTTTGGTATAGAAGAGGAAACAAAATTCAAATTTGACTACTCGTCTACATCTTATTACGAATCTTTAGCTGATGCAAACAATACCTAAAGAGCACATTAATTATGATCGTAAGGTACGTTGTTGCATCATTTTTACGTGTCTACGTTAAATAGGAAAAAAAAAAAAAAATGGACGAAAGCTTATTTTACGGTTCGTGAAGCAAAATAATTGGCTACAAACACTGTGTGGCGAATGTCTGCTGCCAACCAGTTGGCAGGTAGCGTTTCGCAGGCCAAGAATGACCACCAGTCCCTAAAGAATAGTCGATGCAACGACGTTGTGGCCTTGACTCTTTATTGCAGTCAATACATACGTCGTAAAGTGCTCTAGAATTTAGATAGAATTATTATTTCATAAGAACACCGTAATTCAAACCATAGGTAGGTAGCCCATGGTAAAACGATCGTCGATGCTACAACTGATACCGTGGTAGCCTATATAATATTATGTATAATGTCAAATAAAACGTGGCTATACATATATGTGTAGAATCGATTTTATAAAATTTTAGTGTCACTGCAAAACATCCGGTAATGTTTGTCACGTTTGAATTAATTCGTTATAATGTGTTCCTTAAATTTTTTGACTATTTTCTTCATCGTTTTTTTTTTTCTTCATCTTCAAATTAATTTATTAAATTTGAAATCGCACACGCTGTCTCATTAATTTCGTATGCGTGTGGATTCTCTAATGGATAAAAAATACGTTGTTTTTTAGTCTTTTCTTCGCAATTGAAACTGCATTCCTTTGAATAGCAAAAAAAAAAAAAAAAAAAAAAAAAAAAAAAAAAAAAAAAAAAAAGTAAGATAGTTGAATTACTAGTCGCTTTTATATGTTGCCCTATAACGATGAGGAGAGAAAAGTTATCCAATTGCCGTTCTCAGCATATATCTATACCTGCACACACACATACACACACAAACACACACATATACACACGCAGAGTACAGGTATGAGAATATTGAACAACATGAGCTGGCTACCTGCTACAAATTATATATTCTCGGTTACAGTTAGCCTACGTGCAAAGTAACAGTTTTTCTTTTAGGCCCATTATGGAAAAAAATAAAACAAAAAAAGGAAATAAAGAAACCCACTAAAAGGGGGGAAAGTACGAGGAAATATTTCGCAGACCAGCAATTAAAGAATTTATTTTTGTCGACGAAGTTAGTCTACAGCATTGTAATGATAAAAAGTATAATTAGTATCTATATTTGAGAAATTCATCCAATATTTTTGCATCGACGCTGCATTTTCAAGATATTAGACAAAAAATAGGTAGGTAATATTTTTATCCAACTCTATGCTAATGTATTGTTACGATGACTTATTTACACGAAATACGTCAATTTCGGGTGAAATTTGTGCGGTTGTAAAACGCATATTACTCGAGTACCATGAAAAATATTTCACACACACACTGCCATAAGAAGGTAATTATTACCTACTCGAAAAAAAAAAAGAAACCTTTAAATTATTACACAGCTATGGACCTGACCAGAGACAGGAGTTTAAAAAAACTGTTCGCTTCGAATAACAGATAAAGAATACCGGTACGCCAAACCATATTAATAGAACACAATAACGCATACCGCAGAATGCAGACAAACTGACCTTTATTTTGATGCATTTTTGAAATTCTCAACTGTCTATAAATTTTGTCGAATTTTCGTCAAGTTTTATGAATTTAAGAAAAAATAAAGATTTTTTTTCTATTTTCTACTCAAGTTATGGAATTTGTAACCAGTAGATATGAATATAATGTCTGTTCCATTTGGTGTAGAACTGGAACTCAAAACTTCCTGAATATACTCACCAGATTCTGCTATAGGTTGCAGATTCCGATAAAAAGTTCTTTCTAAGGATAAGATCATGTCTATATTAGATTAAAGGTAAGAAGAAAGAGGTACACATCTTCTATCTTTTTTGAACCTCCACTCTAGTACTAACAACTCCATCACCGCTATAAAAAAACTTTTTTTTTTTATAATTAACTATTTTTTTTACAAGTATTGAAAAATCCAGACGCCGAAGATACCCGCTTATCAATACTATTGTGAACAGATGCTCTTTTAAATATAAATTTTGTTCTTTTTCAGATATAAATTTTTGAGTTTTTCGTCTCGTAAAACATAAACCACGCCACAATCGAACCCAAGAACTGAAAACTAACTTTTAACAAAAATGGACATGCACTAAATTTGTGCCATTCGTATTTCGTAATCTGCTTACTGTAAATCATATTTTTAGTGTATTTTTGAAAAAACGATATAATATTCTTGAAAATATATGAGCGGAACTTTTGTCCCGTCACATATTTCAGATAGTTGTAAAATTAATTTTTTCTTTTGACCTGAAAATCGAAATAATAAAGGCACCAATTTCTTCGAACGGTAGTTTCCGTAACTATAATTATACAATTTGTTAACGTTGATAACATAATAGCCCAACGTGTCATCGTAAATTTTTAAGTAGGTTTTCTATGAAAATCTATTTACTAATCTGGGTGTTATGAATCAACTTGATGGGGGGTAAGTACGTTTTTCGTTTTATAATTCAAAGAAAATTTTAGCGACAAAAACTCAAATTCGTGTATATATATATATATATACATATCTATTGTAGTCAATTTCCAAAATCAGCCTTTATCGGAAGTGCCTACGTACTTACTATTTTTCGGTCAAATGTTATAATGAATCCGCATTAAGTATAACTTTGACTGAATGAAATTAGGCATTATATTATGTATAATGCTCATCACTCTCCCATTTTCTATAATTTCTTTATAGAATTTGGCCAAGTTTTATCAATATTATTCGTTAGTCAAATTAATAAACCAACAAATACTAAAAGTTAAATTAATTCAAATGTATTTTTAATAGATATAATATGAAAAAATGTCAGTCATTTCACTTTTTTTTTTTTTTTTAATTTAACTGAGTACAATTAATTCTTGTGTATATAGTATTGAACAAAAAAAAATGCTTGAAATGACTGAAATTTTTCCATATCATTTTTATTGATAATACATTTGTATTAATTTGACTATACTAGTTGTGGTATACCTTGTCATGAGAGATATTCACACATCGAAGGTCTTCAACTGGTCTTTTGCGTGTTCTGCCACTTCATACTGTAAAGTATGGGAGAGCCAAATCCTCGAAACACTGTCAATTTTATAGCCAGTTTTGAGAGTTTATATACCAAATTTGGCACACACACACAGACACACATATGTGCATATCATACGTATGGTATTGTTATCAGTTGCGTCATTTCTTGTCTCTGTTGAGGTGATAAGAAACGCCGCAACCCGTTTGGTATTGGTCCGTGACATCACCGAGATTGTTATCAAGTAATTGATCACAGCCCGTGCAATGTATCTTACCTATACATACATACAGGTATAAACATACAAACGCACAAGTCTGTATTTGTTTAACGTCATTAAGATGAATAATTGCCAGCCTTTAGTCGGCAACTGTCGTCGAGGGGTGTGAGCCCCTATTACATCATACGAGTATTGTCCCCACACTAGTATTTGATGGTTTATTGATTTTGATTGACGAATATTATTGATAAAACTTGGCCAAATTCTATAATAAAATATCGAAAATGCCAGTGAGTGAAGCTTATTATATAATATTATAATGCCTAATTTTATTCAGTCAAAAGCTATAATGCCCATTCATAATAGCATTTGACTGCAAAATATGGTACCTAAATGCCTGGGGATAATCGAAAAAGGCTGATTTTTGAATCCGATTTGTGACAAATCATCTATATCTATACTTTTAATAAATTCGTAAACGTATTCTTGCAAACAGGGTACCTGTATTAACATTACCCTAATAAAATGTTAATTACGTGTTTACGCTTTTAAGAAAATTACAAAAGAGATATGGCTGAACACGATACATCGTATTTATGTACGTGCGAGACTGATACAGTTTTGGTGCTTATTAATTCAGTAGTTTTCGAGCAAACTGGAAAATAAAAAATTTCTGGAAAACATTTCGGGTTTACCGTTTTTGGGAAAACTACAGAAGAGAAAGAGCTGACATTTTGACGAAAGGCGGTTCTTATACGTATAAAAACAAGTCGACTGATGAGTTTGGGGCGAGAAAAATGTAAAACACAAAAAAATTATCCGAGTATGATGAGTGGCCTGTGTTGCTTGAAGTATCTTTTTCATATTTACGGCGCAAGGGGCTATTCTACTTATTAACCACTTCGCTGGAAAACGGGGTATTATTATGTTGGTTTTCGAAGAAAATCAACATATTACAATCGATTTGGTATTGAGGTCAAGGATCGACCCGAATAAACTTTTGGTAATATTAGCCGAAGGTCGCAATTTTTATCTGAATGTCATGAAATTTAGTGTATTTATTCGACTCTAGATCTGTTTCTTGATCAAATTAATGTTAATTTTCAGAAAAACGAATGATTGAACTAAGTCCACGGGTGCAGCTACCATATATATATATATATATATACCAATTTCTTGTTTCCTCGGTACAAATCGCAATTTTTGTCCGACAGTCACCAAATTTCGTGCGAAGATTACTACTAATTCAAGAACTTGGCCCATTGATTTTGGTCTGGATGGATGGATGGTAGTACCGGCATCGCTGTTTTCGTTGGTCGTCAAATCGTCTGATGTCCCATCTATTGAAGATGCAAAATTCATATGGGTTTGCATACGTTGTTAAGACTTTGTTCCCAGTCTGAATGAAAACCTGTTCTTAAATTCGAATAAGAAGAATTTTCAAATGAGTTTCTATAAAAACTTTTCATTAATTCTGATCCGATATTAAAATTTTGGTACTATCCGGTGAAATTTATATATTAATTTATTCTTGATTATGTACCTAAGTATATGTTCCATTTTCTTGTTACAACGGTATTGGTCACAATTTTTGTCGGATAGTTAATAGTGCTAAACCAAGAATCAGGTATAATGATTTTCGGATGGACTAGCTGGACGGTACCTTCGGTATCGCTATTTTCAAGTAGATTTAAAAAAATCTACTGATTAAAATTGCCTGAGTATTCGGACCTAGACGTGGGAAAGGGTAAGTTTTTCATTTCATGATCTTCTGAGCATTTTGGCACTATTTTTGAAACTTCTTTTTTTTTTTAGTACCCTCTTTTGCATTGATTCCATTTCCAGGTGTGATTTTGATCGGATGATTTCGAAATTTAAAACATGTATTTTAATTCACACAAGGAAAAATCCTATTGTTTTTAGTCTGAATAGGGCGTATAGTTCGTCTGCTAAGTTAGTTTGTATGCAATTTCTATTGAATAGTGTACAGGTCGTAATTTTCAATCGATAAGCTTGAAATTTAGTAAACATATATGATTTAGATTAAGGACAGTACCTACAAATTATGGTGTGGATAAGCTTTATGGTACGTCTGATAGATGCAATTTTGTTGCAGTTTTGGCAGATTAATGTCTCTAAAAGGAGTAATTTTCAAGCTACAGTCACAATATTTGGTACAAGTATTAATTCAAAATATATTCAACACGATTCCAAATTTGGTTCTTATTGGTATTATGGTTCATTCTCTGGAGCTGTTGAAGGTGCTAATTTTTCATGTTATTTCAATAAAAATTGCAATTCTCTTTCAATAGTCACGAAATTTAGTATAAACAATACCTCTTATACAAAAATCAGACCTACCAATTTTTGTTTTGATTGGTCAATTTGTTCTCAACTTGTTAGCTACTCAGCGTGATTTTCCCACTTTTACTTTTCTGATAATAGTCCTGAAAAATTCATTTTCTAGCCTTCATCGAGATAACCACTCGTTTCAACCTAAAACCAACACGATCTCAGAAGAAAGTCAATTTTCGCCCTCAACGGTTGCTGTACATTAGATTTGAACACGCTAGTATTTTCGTAACTAGAACGTAGACAATTGCACTACACTTCGTTTCGCAATGTGACGTATTTTTTTCTTATATGTGTATTTTTTTTTTTTTTTATAATTCACAATTCTCGTCACTGCAAGAAAGAAAACCATCGAATTATTTCCTTAAATTGTGTTTATTAGAACTTTGAATAATTTTCTATTTCACAAAAAATTAATAATTTTTAACACATTCGTGAAATATTTTGTAAACATGATACTTAATCAATATATTTTATCGCATGCATCGTATTTGTAGGATATTGGAAATTTTTTGCAAAATATATAAATATTTTATATATTACTTTATTAGAAGAATGCTGGTGATATAGGTGATTTTGAAACAAAGAAAATCTACTTTTTTTTGCGAAGCTTGCTGCGCATGAGTTTTTTCAATTTATTTTTGTTTTAAATTGCTTAATTTTGAGCAGATATCAGTGAAATTTGAAACAAATGTTTACTTCAATCTATTTATAATATGCTACCAAGTTCCGTGCCTCACGCGGCATGCATGTTTGTTTCGATTTTAAAAGAGGTTATGGTTTTAAACTGTGTAATTTTAGGTCAACCGTTACAAAATTTAATTTTAATACAATCATTAATTGAAAATTTTTTTCTAACGAAGCTGCTGCAGCGTTAGTGTTTTTTAATTTTGATGTAGGTTTTCGAGAAAAATTTACTTATTAAAATTGATTTTGTACTGAGACCCAGGAGAGAGAGTAGGATCGTTTTTCGTCTCATAACCCCAAAAAAATTTTGACACTATTAGTTGAAATTCATATATTATACTTACTTACACGTTTCTGTTGAACTCGGTGCAGTCCCAATAATTTTTTCCGATAGCGTTGAAATTTACTACTCCTGTTTGGACTGACACAAAGACAAACCCTATTGTTTTTGGTCTAGACTGGTGGTATATTTGGTCTATTATATTCTATTATGTTTAATTTTTAGGGTTTAAATTGTTCTAAAGTGCGAAGTTTTTAACCAATTTTAACGAAATTTGTTACAGACATTGAATATATTATATTCCATCGTTCTGAAAAATTTGTTTTCAAACAGCTCAACGGTTCATGCGTAGGGAGGATTTGAGAAAATTTTAAACTATTGATACGAAAAGATATTGGGTTAATACTACCAAATAAGAAGGCAGTGTTATTTTTATCAATTGTCTGTTCAGTGAGTTTACCAACTGTATGTGTAATTTTCATTGATGTTAATTAAAGTTGAATACAATTAATTGGTAGCAAACGTGTTTCAAATCTTGTTTCTAAAACATACCCTGATTCCTCTTTACGACCTTGATTTCGATAACATTAAGGAAGAACGTCCACTAAAATTACCACTGTACGACAATGTCCCAATGAATGAAGTGCTTTAGATTATAGGAAAAATTAAATTTCGAAAGAGAGGAAGCCAAAAATAAAAACTGTTTTTAATATAAACAATACCTACATAAGTATTTCACCTTTTTAATATCATAATGACCTGTTTATTTTACGTGTCAGGTGCTAATTTCTTATCATTTCACACCTTGCCTAACTGTTGCCAGGCTATGAAAAAAATGCCTAGGAAAACTATACAATTTTTCAATGTTTTCTCATTTGCCTGTAATATGCACACAAAAAATAACAGAATTACCAACTTTTTGGGCTTACAACAGGTTCAAACTCTGACCCCTTTCGCTCGATGGCTATATGTGTAGCCTCAATTTGATAAACTTGTACTAGACAAAAATATCATAAATAATCGATATAAGTGATAATAATTTTTTTGAATTAATTGTGACACCGATGCTGGAACATCGTATTAACGGAGAAGTCTGCCAGCGAGATAAAGAATTTATTGTAAACGCGATCGTGTCTCGTGTACTTTTTTCATCTTCTCATACCTTTCCAACATAAAATAGGTTAGCCATATTTTCTCGCCTACAAATGTAAGAGTGTGTCATGACGTCACATACCTACGTTATAATGTGTTTGTGAGTGTGCATAAATTGGCACACAAAAGACTGACGAAGAAAAAAAAATTGAAAAAAAAACTAGGAAAGCAGGAGAAAAAAAATTGTTAACCGACAAAAATCAAATTTTCTCGATTCTGTAAATCTGTTCGTTGCCTATTCAACCGAGAATTTTCTTTCACTGACCTTACTTTAAAATCATTGAATGGCCGTATACTTATCGACAGCGTCGATTAATTGTGGAAATAAAATGAAAGACTATTCAGGTGTCCAGGTCAAGCACTCCTCCAGCAGAAGCTTCCTTTTTGATTGTTGTGTGTGTGTTGACAGAATTCATTAAATATAGAGTTTTTTTTTTTTTTTTTGTTTTTTTTTTTTTTGTTGAACCATATTACTAGCATATCTCTCATCTCATTTTTTTTCTCCCCTCCTTTCTCTCAGCAGATCCTCCTGCTTGGATGTCGCGCTGGTTTATTGAATACTTTTATAAACACGAATATTACGTGTCTTAAAGGTAACAATATACATAACTGCTACAAAGCATTGTTATATTTGACTGTAATTTATTTTTTAAGGTCTGTTGGTTACGAACAGAGATATAGACTGTACGCTGTAAAGACATTTTCCTTGTTGTTGTTGTTGTTGAGGTTGTATTTTTTTCTCCTTCATTATCTTATACACTACAAGGTCGCTTATAGAATTTATGGATAAAATATATCTACCTTCGTAAAAGAAAGAAAAAAAAAAGTTTTTGACCTTTTTTTCTACTTTAACATTTTGATTGCTGTCGCAGCATGCGTGAAGACTAATTAGAGCAAACCATGACGAAGGTACCCACACGAATACATTATATTGTATCTACACTTTATATATTTTGATATATTAATTTATCGATGAATTTGTATGACAAACGTCGTAGACGAAAATACCGCATTAAAAAGTGGAAAAGTAGTCCACATGATGATATGACGTGCTGTATTGCTGTATATAACGTCAATGTCATTGAGAACCTAATTTTTTTTTTTTTTTTCATTTCCGTTTACTCCCGTATCACAATGAAAACATAAAGCGATAAGGTGTACAATCGAAGAAATATACCTATCGTTTAGATTTTCAATTCATAGGTACTCTATACCTACTATGATGCTGATTGGTCATATCAGCGGTTTTTGTTGGAGTCTTTTTTAATACTATTTTCTCTTTATCCTCTATTCATCTCAGTCTGGGTGTAGTAATGTATCCGTGGACCACCTGCTTACAGACCTATACTAGTATACACTGTAGGCTATAGGCACATCAATAATGAAGTGATGACAATATTGTAGTTCAGCAGAAACGCCCCTATTGTCGTGATATTACAATGACCTGATGATTTACGGGTGTGCTTTTTCAGGCCAATGTTTCCAATAACACATGAGAGTGATAGAGTGAGACAGGGAGAGAGAGAGAGAGTGAGTGAGAGAGAGAAAGATCAGTACTAATTTAAATTCGAATGAATTTTTTAATGACTAAGTCAAATATGAATTCCTGCATGTTGTTCATTAGAACTGAGTTGAATCACGTAATGCAAAATAGATAACGTTTTAGTGTATAGGAAGTCCAAATCTGAGGAAAAATCAAGTTAAATACGAAGAGGCCATTCGAAGTGAAGTTTTTCTGTGGGGTGGCGTGGTGATCAGTTGATTTTTAGAATGCCAGAAAATTTGGTTTTCTCAAATAAGAAACTAAGTAAATAAACAAATAAATAAATAAATAGGTAAGTAGGCTATACTTAAATTCCGAAGAAAAAAATCAAAATATCAAAAGTATTAGCAGAATGGTAGCTAAATTTAGGTAAATACGTTTAAATTTTGCAGAATATGTAAAAATATAATATATTCAATGTCTGTACCAAATTTGGTGATTGTTGGTTGAAAATTACGCATTTTAGAACCATTAAAAGTTCAAAAATGCAACATGGTAGAACGTATCCCACGCACCATCTAGCCAATCTGGAGCAATTACAATGGGGTTTATCCTTGTTTATATCAGAGTAAGTGTACCAAATTTCATGACTATCGGATAAAAATTGCAACCTGTACCTACAGTGTTCCATATAAATGTGTATATTTATATAGGTACCTAGCATAACTCCTGTGGTGGCTCTTTGCAGAACTTTGGCTTGTGCCAGCCCTGGATTCTTGATGGCATATTTGAGTAACATTATGGCATTCATTGTTTCAGCTGAAGCAACAAAAATTCTTTTTTTTATTTTGGGTTATGTGTATGACCCTGTGGGTAGTACTGCATGCGCATCGAATATTAGGGAATGATATTGGTGAAATATTTTTGAAGAATTAATTTTTTCGAATAATTTCGGCTGGCTTGTATGTTTATTATGGTGATACATATTCGTATATTATGTTATGTTGAAAGAACAAAAATGGTGTATGTTAATCATTGGTCAAAATGAAGTGAATGTCGACGTTTACCTCATTTCAGTCTTCCACACACACACACACACCCACACACACACACACACACACACACACACACACACACACACGCACACATACGTGATTATAGTATCTTAGTTGGACCTTGACACCTAACTGCCTTAGTAAGACCCAAAAAAAAATCTTTATTTTTGAGGTTAGAATGTTGCTTGACAGCAGAATGTCGTAGTTTTCAAAACATTGAAAAAACCGCCCAACCCACAAAGCTATACACACAATAATAAAAAAATACTGTAACAGTATGTTGGTTAGACTGCGTGTGTGTGTGTTTTTACACACAAAAATGAAATCATATCAGTCTATAGTCAGACCTTTGTGTTATTTGAAATTGACTCCTCATGAACATTGGTCAGACATCAAGAGTACACATCACCTGTTCTTGTATGTCCCTAGTAAGACATAAATGCAATGTTGCCACAGTTTTTCATGGAAATATGGGTAGAAAGAATAATTGTTGTAAAAAGAAATTAATTATTGTCAATAGATCAGCTTCTTTAGAAAACTAATTTTGTCTTTTTCTAATTAGAATGGGACTATAGAGTTATCAAAAAGCACTAATAGTTTTTTTCATCCAAATAGAATATGACTACTTTCTGTTTGGTCACCTAAAATCAAACCTCCCCAATTTTTTTGGATAAATGCATGTTAAAGAACTATCTATTTGTAATTTTTAAAATTAGGAAATTATTATTCAAGGGAAACACTCTGAATTTGTCAATTTACAAGACTCTGACCAAGATTGCAGAACCTAGATCAATTTTGTTTCTGACTAAATGTGATACCTCCAAAAATAATCAAGGGATGAGTAGTCACCATATTATTTGTTCTCAACATCCTAAGCATCCTAATTGAACCAGACACTGAGGCCAAAAATGTCAACCACTATGATAAGTTAAACACCATATTGATGCACAATTTTTCCTATTCTCAAACTAATCAACCAAAAGCTTCATCTTTCAATTTATTTGAGAAAAACAAAAAAACAAAAACAAATACCTATATATCCTTCACCAACAGTGTCAACTCAGTGTCCAGCAAAGTTTAAGTGTTTTATCCAATATGGTGGTTTGTTATTTTGACCCAGGTATTAATTTCTGTGAAGTCTGACACAATTTATTTGAGGAGGCTATTTGATTTCTCTATCCAGAACTGGAAATCTCCAAAAAAAAAACTTCTCAAATAATGTCCAGTTTCTTGAAATTTTAACCTAAATTAGTGAATAAGTTTTGATGAAACATTCTCCTCTAAAGATGTAGTCATATGTGTATTACATGATTTTTATATTTCAACTTTTCCTTTCTATCAAACAATTTCTCTCCCACTTCACAGAACTGACACTGAAATAAATCCATGGAGTAGAACTGAGAACTGAGTTTAAACAGAGTTGGTTTAGAGCTAAAACTTCAAGGGTAGATTTTTTTGCTTAATCAATGGTAGTTCTTTCAAGTGTAGGAATTTATGTTCAGAGGTTTTATTGCATTATTTTACATTTTATATAAAGTTTGTGGTTCAGGGAAAGCTTGACCCCCAACCTTTATAACAGGTTTTCGACAAAGTTGAAAACTCCTATTAAATTTGGTCTGCCTTTCAAAATAGGGAATGGGACTTACATAGTTATTCGTATCATGATCTCCAGATTCCAAAAATACCCATCTCGCATTTTCATATTTCTTTATTTATTTTATTTAATTTTTTTTTATTTCGGCTATATTTTTTTGGGAAATAAAAACAGACAAATGGCTGAACCAATAAGGCTGAAGTTTGCACCAGAGGTCAGTTTCAGTGTAAGAAGGGTCTGATAGAAATTTTGAGTCAATTGGTTTAGCGTTTCGGAGATATTGGCCAAAATATTAGCTAAAATGAGCAGGTTTTTAGGTTCATTATACCACACCCCTGTGCCACAAATTGAAAACCTGCTTTTTTAGTGGAGCATGCTGCGCTAGAATTGTTTTTTTTTCAATGAAAAGAAAATTTTAAAAATATTAGCGTAGCATGCCCCGCTAGAAAAGCAGGTTTTCAATTTGTGGCACAGGGGTGTGGTATAATGAACCTTAAAAACCTGCTCATTTTAGCTATATTTTGGCCAATATCTCCGAAAACGCTAAACCAATTGACTCAAAATTTCTATCAGACCCTTCTTACACTGAAACTGACCTCTGGTGCAAACTTCAGCCTTATTGGTTCAGCCATTTGTCTGTTTTTGTTTCCCAAAAAAATATAGGCCGGAATAAAAAAAAAATTAAATAAAATAAATAAAGAAATATGAAAATGCGAGATGGGTATTTTTGGAATCTGGAGATCATGAAACAAATAACTATGTAAGTCCCATTCCCTATTGTGAAAGTCAGACCAAATTTGATAGGAGGTTTTCGACTGCTAAAAACTACAAACTTGAAAAAAAATTATTAGTGTACAAAATTGTTGTTTAAAAAAAATTTTGGGGGTTTAACCCCATACCCCCCCCCATAACTACGCCACTGGCTATCAGTTTTGGTTTGACAATATTTCCGGTAGAGCTTCCTCAAGATCTGATTTTTTCATATCAAGAAATAATTCTAAATTTCACAATGTCTAATATTTCGTCAACAGTTGACAAATTTCATTTAATCATAACATACCATTTACTCATTATAAGCTTTAAAACAATTATTTTAACTATCAAAATTCATAATTTTTTTTCTCAGAAACCTACTTTTTCCAGCGAGGCTTGCTGCTCTAGAGTTTTTTTCATTATTTCCTTAGTTCTTTTTGATAAGCAGTTTTCTTTCCTAGTCACTCCTTTCATTCAAGTTTGAGAAGGATTTTGATCATCATTTCATTAACTTTTAATCCTTTCAAACCTTCGCACCCCCCAATTTACCAACCTTAAAATTTTCCTGACACTCTCTACAACTTCTGTTACTTTTATACATATTCTAATTCGGGGGTTTTCTTAATAACTGATGCATAGGCGTACTACTTTTTTAAACAAACAGAAGAAAAAAGTCCACATTTTCAATTTCTCAATCATTTCCATGTGGGCCTAACAAAGTGTCGTCTAAGTGCCTGACAGATATTTCTAGAACTTTACGTGAAGTTTTTATCTTGGTTTGGATCTTCAGAAAATAAAGATAGCTTGCTAGGTCAAGTAGCTCATTTTGTAAGACCATGT
This sequence comes from Ericerus pela, assembly GCA_011428145.1. Lineage (NCBI taxonomy): Eukaryota > Metazoa > Arthropoda > Insecta > Hemiptera > Coccidae > Ericerus > Ericerus pela. Next base: position 518,388 of record WOFM01001634.1, on the reverse strand, counting down.
TTTTGAAATAAAATTCCCGGTATATTGACCATACCTTAGATCCACGTTTCTATAACATATGTACCTAGTAAAAAATGCTACACAGTTTATCCAGGATAGGTAGGTAGTTCAAAAAAATTCAATTATTTTAATCAAATGCCATTTACCATTCTCTGTCACTGCCTTTTTACATGTAATCATCTTATAATATAATACCACGTGTAATAAAAAAAAAAAAATAGAACACTCACGGGAAGAAACAACAAAAGAATGAACAGAAAAGAAAATAATTCAATAGAACATACATCAATATCAACGGGTGTGTATTTTTTTTTTATTATTAAATTTTACACTAAAATTGGTAAATTTCAAGGTTAACTCTCATCTTACTGTTGACTTGAAAATGTTTTTTTTTTTTAATATCATTTGCATCTATCGTAAGACAGACCACAAGTACTGACTAAAAAAATCTCTTGTCAACGTCAACTGGAAAATGTTTTTTTTTTTTTTTTTTTTCCTTTATTATCCAGTATTATTATTATTTGCAGCTGTCACATCATAACCAAAACTGTGGCAACGTTGATTTTAAAAGGTCTGACTAACATACCAGCAGACTCAAGTCTAACCAACGTCACACACAGAAGTCCGACCAACGTAGTACTATTGTCAATTCCAAAATAAAATTTCACACACGGGGTGTAACATTTGATGAGTGGGCCATAAGTATGCTAGTCGGACTTTTTACAAGACTAACATTTTCCAACTTTTTCAATGCAAATATAACCCCCTGAATCCAAAAAAACAGTTAAAACGTTGGTCGGACCTTGTGTGTGTCCGACCAACGTTTTTAGTCCGACTAAAGCTGGTGAGGAGTCAGGTGTGTGTCCGACCAAGATACTAAAATCAAACACACACACACACACACACACACACACACACACACACACACACACACACACACACACACACACGTATTAATTTTAGGTAATAGTGCCAAAAGTCTGCTGAGGTTATGGAATGAAAAACAAACCTACCATCGACCCTGGGTCTTAATACCAAAATAATTTTAATATGCAGATTTTCTTGGAAAACCTACATAAAACTTCATCAGTCTTTTGATGTTTACAATAGCAGGTCAATTTTACCAAGAGCTAGGGTTACGGGGGTGTTTCACCCACACTCGTCCTTCAAGCAGTATCTGTAAATAGTGATAAATATTTATGTTTATTTTATCTATCGGTATGAGTGATTCACTTAAAAACTGCGGAGGAAATGGAGAGGGGCTTGAAAAAGTAGGTAGTTAAAATTCATTTACTACAATCTAATTTTTAAAATTTTTGGATGAATATTATGGCAGAGTGTTCATAATTTTTCATAAGTAGTATGCAGTGAAATGAACCATAGACTTTATCCAAATTCCTAACGGTTTTCAGACCTTCGACAGCCTACAAGTAAATTATTATTTTACTTAAAATTTCTGAAAAATTATCAAAAATCCGAAGTTACATTTTTTGATACATTTTAGACTAAATTTACTCAAACTGTATTTGGCTCAGAATTGGGAAACATCGCAGTGAATCATCTTTAAAGTCATGCGAAATATTTATGGTTCATTTTCTCATTGTGTAAAATTAAGTAAACATGGATGCAGGTTCGTGATTCACTAAAGAGTCAAATGTATAACTCAGAAGTTCATTAGGCGAGGTTTGGGTGTTCACCCTTACAATCCATAGGTTGAGGCGTTCGACTATATTGGTAGTCCAGTATCAGACTTAAAAAACTCATCTGATAAAACATAGGCCACCGGACACCTACCATTTCCCTTCCTCACCTCGATATTAAATGTAGTATCTTCCCCACCGATCACATTGAAAATAAAATCCATCGGCTCGACAGCTTGACATCAATTCGAGAACCAGAAATTTTTGTGAAAATAATGTATCAATGATCTGCATGTTTTGTAGCAAATTTCTCAAAATATGTTTCTTTCTACATTTCAGAAAATATTGGAATATAGAATCGAAATTATTCGATATCCATTTTGATAATTTAGAAATTTTAAATAATATCCTACATTTTTTAACTGAAGAGAATTTTCTATAGTTTGGTAATTTCCCCCTCCTCAAGATAAACTTATTTATTACTGATGAGTTGATTTTGGATACCAAGAAGCGCAAAAGAGATCAAATATTCACACAACATATTCGCTAGCTTTCGAAATTTATTTAAATTTATAAGATTCAAAATTATAGAGGTCATATAGTTAAAATGTTGGTTATTTATCGCCATCGAAGGGCTCTGAAATGGAAATTATAAAAATATTTCATAAAATGTAGATTAAAAAAAACAGTACCTCCCTAAATTTCCTTCACAAACTACAAATTTCAAAATGTTTTGGCCTCAAGTACAGTCGAACGTGGCATTTAAAATTTCATGATATATGAAAGCTATGGTTAGCTAATTTTCGCCTAAGTATTCCATTAAAAATAAGCAAAATTATATTTTTACCATCGAGCATAGAAACAGGATCACTCGAAAATTGGGGTGCTGAGCTAAATTTTCAATTTTAAAATTTTAAAACGGAAAATTTTTTGACGTCTATTCGTTACAATAGTTTCTTTGAAATCCTCTCATATTTTAACAGTAAATACTATTTTTTGCTGCTGTCTAAATTGTTATGCCCTTGCACATAATATGTCAAACATTAGTAAATTTTCATTTAAACAAACTCGTTTCGAACCATCATTCTGGCACCACGCCTACCGCAGTTCATCAAAGATGTTTCATTCTCTGATGAAACTCAAAAAAATTGAATAATGCGATGCCACCGCAACCGTGCACGACACGTATATTGTTCGATAATTTACCCCCTCCAATTCGTTCCTGACCAAAGGTATACGCTTAAAAATTATTTTAAAATCAAAATTTGAAGCGTATATAGTCGGCTTTTAAAATGATTAGAACCTGTTTGTACGTAAATGAAAACCTATGCTCAAAATAACATTAATTAACTGAACAACATTCTTTCGAAACCGGTTGAAAAGCCAAACAACATCGTTTATTTTTATTTTTCTATTCTATAAAAATGTATTGATAGATACCGGGTGCCGTACAATGTAATCGGTATTTTAACGATGAAAGAGAAAGAAAACAAAAAAAAAAGTAATCTTTCACAATTTGAAATTCAAAATAGAAAAAAGTGAGAAATTCTTAATCTTCTTCATAGTTCGATTAAAGAATATTTTCTGACCGATAAAATTCGAAATAATTAAATTGAAAATAAAAGCTGAGAGCACTGAAACAGAAGAGCCACTAAAAGAGAAAAATAATACTTTTAAAATTTCTCAAGCAGGATCCAGCTATAGGAACTGGAATTATTGAAGTTGGTGCTAATTAAAAAAGTTTTTTGTCATAAAATTTGAAGGAATTGACGTACATTTAAATTGTAAGCCTACATGGTAGAGAAAAAGCGGGCCTACTTGAACAGTTTCAGTTCCTATATCTAGATCTTATTGTAGTGGCGGGTCTAAAAGAGAAATTGGGAAATTTCCTCCAAATCCCAAATAAAATTAAGAAAAAAATAGAAATGAAGCGAAAAAATGAAATACGACCGCAGAAATGAGATAAAAACTGTAAAAAAATTACTTGAAGAGCAAAAGAAAAGAAGTTCAACTCTCGAAAAATTTTGTCATTTGCCCCCCAAATTGATATTCTGAATTAGCCACTGTCTCAATAAAGAAATTTTAAAAGGATTATTTTTCACTTTTTAGAACTTTTATTGTTTTTTCTTTGAAGTCGGTTTTAGTTTTTGAAAAAAATCATCAATTTACCATATTGTTATTTCATTTTATTCAAATTCTAGTAAATCTTATTAGAGAAATTTTAAAAGAATTATAATAAATTTTAATTATTGTTTTTGGCAAGTACAAGTTGGTACCTACCTACTTATATTATAACCGCATAGGCTTTTACTTTCCTATTTCAATGTTATTCTGATGTCATCATACATCAGATGTTATTGGCGTTTGAAAAGGCTTCTCGTAATGTCTCACGATTTTTCAATTTCAAAATATACAAGATGTTTTTCATCTTTAATGCGGTAACGCATAATTAATTAAAACGAGTTGAATAACGTAGATTAGGTACTTACTAGCTTTTTCTCAGTTCTGTAATTGATTTTTTAGATAAAGTACACCCGCACGACTTACCTAAAATAAAACAAAAACAAAAATTTTTCTTCAATAAATCAATTTGATAATTTAAATTTTAATGTATAAAATATTCGTACATCCTACGTCTTATAATGTAATCCATTTATGTGAAGAAAAAAAAAGTGAAATGAAAAAATGGCATTCACAAAATTCGGAAATACTGATAGCGTCTGCAAACCTCATAATTAATTCCTAAATAAAATTATACACATAGAATTTAAATTAGATACCAGATAAATATGGGTAGATTTGGATAAACTTTATTAATGAGTACTTAGATTAGGGATGGGACATAATCTTTAAAAATTGTGAAATCATATAGAAGCATAATCCAATTATTGTTAAATGAACAACTGAACACCAACCAAAATCAGGAGATTAAGTTGCGACTAAACCACAAATCTGGCGCCAAACGTTACCAAAGCAAGTTGAATGTTGGAACCATGTACAAAAAATCAAGTCCATTTGAAGAAGGTGGACGTATAATTATAAAAACAAAACACCCTCACAGACAATCAATGAGCTCAGAAAAAAGATGAAAGAGCGAAATAGCTTCTTTAAAAAGATGAGAGAACGAAAGAAATCAGGAAAGAATAATAAGTAAAAAATTTTGCTTTTGGTTTTGCCAGATTTGACAGAAATTTTGAAATAATGAAAAAATTTAACGTAAAAAATTAAAATGAAAAAATACCTACGGCATTCAAGAGAATGGTAATAAACCCTCCTTGACAATCCTAAAAATTCAGATTTACCTGAGATTTACAATTTATTACAACCACTGACGTAGTTTGGTGGATATATTAGGGAAACTATAATTTAATAGCCCAAAAAATTTTTATTTTTAGTGAATTATTCATATTTTTGCAACAAGCTCGAAGTTAAGTGTGTTAAAAATAAGCCTGAAAGCCTTACAAGATGTTTTATTTTTTTTCCCCTCTTGAGAAGTCCGTTTAAATCTAAGACCAAACTTTTTTTGTTCGTGCCCTCTTGACCGGTGACTATACTTGGATATCACCTAACTCAATATCAAAATTTTATAATACGAGTATAATATAGTATTTTGTATAAATCTCAAATTGATTTTAAACTCCATTAATATTTTTATGAAGGGAAAACACGTGGGTAGGTAATTAGGCAGTCAAAAAAAAAAATTATTTTATGAAAAAGATTACTGCGCATGTAGGAACAAAAAGAAAATGAAAAAATAACGATAATGCTAATGACAGATGAAACATCTCTGTCTGAGAAAGTTTGTTTTAAGACAGAGATTTTTTTTTAAATTAATTTTTTTTTGTGGTGTCTCTCGCCCTCAGTTTGGGAACCATTACTCTAATCATTTAACTACGTAAAGATAGGCCAAATTAAAAAGTCAATCAACAGTTCAGTTCACAAACCTATTGGATTATCAGTGTGCCTAATGAGTGGTGAGTTTTTTTAATCAAAAATAATGAGTTCCATAATTTGCACCAGTGAAATCACATAATTTAAATCATATTTTGGGATACACTTCAAATAGTTCCATTAATTCATACTGAAATTTATTTAATTTCTTAAATTTACACTTGCAGATAAACTTTCTGTTTTTTCTCCTGAAAAATAGAAAAAAGTAACATAATATCAGCTTTTTGAAAATAACCACAGAATTGATCACCACCCACGCAACACCTTATCGGGTTCACAAGGTTGAAGTTAGGTTATACCTACTAATAAATTATAATCGACAGGTTGTGAAAGAGTCTGACTTATTTACGAGTGAATGATGTTTGAGAATAAGAAAAAAAATTTGTTAGTGCAAGTACTCGTATTTAATTAATGTAAGTTCTTCAAAGTATTTTTTTTAAATACGTGAGTTTCGCTAGGGCTATACTCATGAAGGATTGATGTGTAAATATAATAGTGTGGTTGTGAGCTTCGAGGATATATATATATTATTATGATGGAGACGATACGGAACAGTTTTAACATGGGGTTGAGTGTTGAGACTATGGATGCCACGTGCTGGCGTACGAAATACCCCAGACTGAACACTCCAACCAATCAGAATCAAAAATTGGTGTAAAAGTCACGTACTTTGTACGCCAGTGTTTATAAACAAATGCACGTTGCGAGATTTTCCTCTAATCAGATATTTAGCTGGAAGTACACGCGTTTTTGTAGAAGCGCTTTCTACAAGGTAGGACACCGAAACTGCCCATGTGTCGTCTCCATCATATATACATCCTCGAAGGTTGTGAGTGTGCGTATTGTGCACACACACAACCCCACACCTACACATCATGTAGCACACACAAATGAGAGTTACAGTTGTAAGAGTTACGCAAATCTGACGATGATAGGTATATGGTAATTTTTGTTTAGTCCCTACCATAGAGTGAGTGCTAAGATGTTTACACGTCAAAAATGAAAAGTAATTCAGCCGAATTTCAGCGTATCAGATGAGCAAAAATAATCAGGTTATTAACATGATATGTCCAATTAATGATACCTACCACAAACTGCCGAGGTGACCTACTCGGCTAATGTATCATAGAAATAAGTAAAAAAATATGTCTAGGTATCAACGGGTTAAATTCATAGTCCTGCATCATAATTTTTGCGATGAATTTAAAAAATTTTAGCTGTAAGTAATGATTACTATTTCGTGAAAATTTCCCACTGTAGGCGAGTTAATTTTCTGAAACTCGGTCAACTCAGTATACCTTATAAAGCTATTGTTACGATAATACTCGAGAACAAATTTTTGTGACTCTTGCAAAATATATCTTGGCCAGGAGCGTTTGCAGGTTCTTGTTGCAATAGTATTATCGGTGAAAACTTTAAAAAAAAAAAAATTATCTTCTTTTTTCTCTGTTCATTTTCTTCCTCCAGCTAATTACACCTATAAGAAATTAAATGCATAGCGGATTTCATGCGGTATTACATAGGTAGCCTACTTCAGCCAAGGTGGTAGTATTCCATTCGCACAGCGTTAATGGATATCGGATAGTCTACTTCGATGAAGGGAAGATAGACAAGAAGAGAGAGCTCATCAGAGATTTGCCATATGAAATATTGAAAAATCAGTTGTAATGATGAATGGCAAAGTATACATACGCCAGTTAATGACTTCGAATATGTCCGTTGTGGAAATATCACGAACTTATTGCTCGTCTGTTCGTGTAAGTTATATAAAAATGAAGACCGTCATAAATCATTAATTTTCTTTTCTTCCTTTTCTTTCTCATATAGCTCCGTTCTTCAGTCACTTTTTACACAACGTTCAATAGGTACAGAAATTCATAAAAAAAAAAAAAACAAAAAAACAAGAAAATCACATTGATTGAATGCTACGCGTCAGAGGCGAAATAAAAATTATACGCTTCTCACAAGCTATTTTGTGCGAATTATTCGTTCAATTATTTTACAAAGTGTCGGACAAAAAAGCAATTTTCGGCATCATTAATTCCAATGTGGCTGTAATACTGAATTTGCAATTTTGCCAACCCAACAGAGTCTATATGAAGTTGCTTTATCGGGTAAACTACCCCTCCTCGCAACGAACATAAAAGGGTGTAGTCTGTTAAATGGTTGACTGTCTTAAAAATGAAAATGTCTGGGATAGCTGCTAAAGTGTTCGTAATGCAACATTTTTTCTCTCAAAATCTAACTGATAGAAAAAATATGTGTCATGTGGCAAGAATAATATAACTTGAAAAACTCATATTATTTGTAACATTTTTAAAACTGGTGTCGATAAACTATATTTTTCATATTTTTTGTGTCGTAAGTATTTTAACACGAATTTAATTTAAACCTACAAATGTGTTACGTAAGATCGACTCAAAATTCTAATTACACGAAATTATATACCTCAACGACAGAACTTCTTCGACCGTACACTATTAATTTTGAAATTAGCCCCCTTCAAGAGTTTCATCTCAGCGTCGCCTCTATGTTAGTCACTCGATGAAAAGTGTTCAGAATTCATTCTGTATAAAGATTTCATTTAGTCGAGTTCAGGGCACGAAAAGTATCTAAAAATGGGTTAGTACTGCTCCCCTCCTTTGTTATTTTTGGTTTAAAGTGTTTAAACTATAGGTAACTACCTACTACCTACCCGCTCGTCGAATTATCGCCAATTAGCATAAGAGACAGTCGTACGCACTTCAAAACAACCTGGAGTGTTGTTAGAACTGATTCCATTCAAGTTTTTTTTCTGTGATTTCAAAAATTTGGTAAAATAATTTTTATAGATACCACGTGAATAATAGTGAGGCGTTATTCAAGGGAGTCAACGGGGCTTTAGCCCCAATATTTTGGGAAAAAGAAACCCCCTTTCATCAATATACCTAACATGATCTTAGATTCAATAGCAACGTTCGATGTTTAGCCCCCACCCATCAAAATGAATGCTGCAACAGATCAAAAAATAAATATATACCTACCCACTTCCAATAGTAAATCAGTCTTTGAAATTAATTTCAGAATTTATGAGCATTATTTGTACAAAATATGACCATAAAAATAGTTTCATCAATTTTTCTCGTCTTAAAGCATCCACTGAGCGAAATTCTTTGAATCACTTGACGTGTTCTATTCCGAACTATTCGCTGAATTCTCGACGTCGTTCCATATTTTTCTAATTTGTTCATCTTGCATTCATTTCATATTCATTATTACAGGGTATAATATCTTGGAAAATAATTGCAGCTATTCATATTCAGCTATGTGAAAATAAATTCTGCCATCGAGTCTGAATTCCTGGGATAATCGTAAGAATTATTCAAAAGAATAGGTCTAAATATGTTTTCTTTTTGTTTTTTTGTTTTTTTTTTTACCCATCTTTCATTCCTTTTCTCTGAATAAGAATTTCTGTAAAGATTACTGTGCATCGGTAGACCTGGGTGAAAACCACCTGCATATTTGACTTGAAGAGGGTGCATAATTCCTGTAGATTTCTGTTTCTCTGGTAACCTGTTTTTTCTCTCCCTATTCCTCACGCGCAGTATGTATAAGGTGAACAGTGGGGTACCTCCTCACCAACCTATATAAACAGAAACATATTTTCATCTTTTGCAAACGAATATTCTATTCGATCACTAAATCAAAAATACGAAAGAATTTTTGGGACCATAACTACATTCACAACGGGTTTGGGTTCAGAAAATTCTAATGGCTCAGAAGGGAGAAAAAACAAAAAAAAAAAAAAACAAAGAAAGATCGGAGACCAGTTGAAAATTGCTAACACTCGGCGCTGACTAGGACTTATTTTATGGACCTCTAAGCACATTTATGAAGTATTTGACATTTTCCTAACATCGTGGGTAGGTACTACATATAATATTCGTGTCAAATAATTAACGTTTCGTAATTAACTTTTTAATTACGTAATTGGGTCTTGCAACGACGCCATGCAGAATGAAGAAAAACATTTTGTGACGGATATTAAATGAACGCTTTAACTCGACTTATTATTAACCTTTATCATCATTTAACGATGCGACGTTCACGAAGATATAGTTTAGCCATTATAACTTCACAAGTCAGGAATTCACGTTTATTTCGGCAGACTAATGATCTTTTTTTTCCTCCAAGGGTAATAGGTTTGATTTGGGAGCCACGTAAATGTAACACATCCATAACAAAAAAATAGTAACTACCCATTGTATGTTTAAAAATTTTTAGGCGAAATAATACTTAAAATTTGTCAGTTCAGTTATTTTTTTACAAAATTAAAAACACTGACAAATAGTGATGAGAAAATACTAATCTTGTTATCGCTATTTTCGTAATACAAAAAATAAAAGTCCAAGACTGACTGGGTAGGTATAACCAAAATCAAGACCAAGATTTGACTGCAAAATATCAAGACGAGGAGATGACTGTGCAAGACCAAGATCAACTGGCCGAGAGCAGCAGTTGAATGTGAAAGACCAAGACTGACTGTGAAAGACAAAATTTAACATATGATTGTAAAATACGAAGACAAAAAGAAGAATGTGCAAGACTAACTTGGTCGAAATCAGCACTTGAACGTGAAAAACTAAGACCAAGGCAAAGATCAAGACCAAGACCAAGACCAAGACCAAGACAGACTGAAAAACAAAATCTAAGATATGATTGCAAAATACCAGGACAAGGAATTGACTGCGCAAGACTAAGAAAAACATGGCCGATTATGTAGAATATGGCCAAAACCAAGACTGATTATACAAGACCAAGACCAATACGAAGACTTGAGTGAAAACACCAAGACCAATCAACTTTATAATACCAGGATCAACAAAGCAAAGATCTGGGCTTGAATGTAAAATACCAAGACCATGATCTGACTGTACCTGTAAGATCAAGATCAATTCTAGACCACAACCGAGACTACTATGGTCTTGGTCTTCTTTTTAATCATCACTACGAGTAATAACTACAAGGAACCAGCTACAAGTAATCACTCCTAGTAAATGATAAATGTACCTACTCGGATTGCTTCAACTACCTTTGGAGTTATGACGTAATCAAACAGATATGAAGCAATGAGGGTTCTGAGAAGACTTTTTACCCATGTGGTATCTCAGTGGGGGTTGCTTCATTTATAAGAAATTCACTAACACCAGAACGGTCATATACTTGTGAAGGTCGAAAGTAAGACCAAAATTTGGTAATACAAAAACTTTATTTATTTTTTGAGTGTCTGGATAAGTCAAAATTCAGGACTCTACAGTCCCCCAAGGGTTTTTCCACTGTTCCTGACCATTCAAGCCAATAATTATTTTTAAATTACCACATTCTCTTGTTTTGAATCACATCCCCCTTCAACACACATTCATCCTTTTCAACACGTCAACTTATTTTTAAAACATTAGCAAACCATGATAAAAAAAATCCACAAATGACCACAAAATCAAATTTTAATCAACCAAAAAATTATTATAACAATTCTTATCTTATTTCCAACTTAAATTGCACACTTAATTACCATGACTGACCAGTTTTATTTCCAATATAATTCTACGACTGATGTATTTGGATTCATAGATGTACAGATTACACCGTCCCCGAGTTATCGTAGTTTTCCAATAAATTTTTTTTCACCAGGCAGTTGACTAACCAGTCTACTCAAAATGCCAATATTTTATTATCAGCTCACGTACTGGAATTGACTACAGGAACTTGAAAATTTTTTGGACTGTTACAACTAAAGTCAACAAATTTTACAATTGGACTTTTTGCAATATATTCATACTTTTGGTACCAAGTACCTAATTCGACCAAGTACCAAAAATATTTCGGTGTCTAAAAATTTTTATTTTCAAAAATTTTCACCAAAAATAATTTTTATGAAGAAAATATTAATAAAATTCGGAATGCTGAGAAAAAATAATTTTATTATCTTATTATCAGGAAAAATCATATTATATTTATTCTTCTGGTCATATAGAGTTTTTTTTTTTTTTCCGGGGCAATAATTTTTATTTTTTAAATATTCCAATCGCACAGTTACTTAATCTATACTTATAATTTTAGGCAAAAAATAAAATTATATTTTCTTAAAACCCAATTATTCTCTTTTTCCTTTCTCGTATAGATTCTTATAGAGGATTTCTGCTGGTATCACCAGAAGAAAATCTATCAGTGCTATCGATTTGAGTAAAAATTTAATGTTGACCTATTTCATGCGAATTAAGATCACTAAAGTTCGCCGCCTCCCCCTTCTATAGCTTATCACTGACCACTCCAATGATGTATTTCTGAAAAATTCAACCGTTATGTCTCAACGCCACAAATTCTGAATGAAGTTTACACCAGCACACGTATGCCAACCAGCGGATGAGCGGATGACTACCTATTTATGAAGATTTAGCTACCGTATGTTCGTGTTCACAAATAATATATAAAAGTTAACGGTTTTTCAAGTCGATATGAAATGAACTCCACCTCTCCTTTGGCCGCATTTAAAATGCTTCCGTGACTTCCTACATTCGATGTAACCTCCGCGTAATTCTTCTCCAACGTGGATATAAGAAATAGAAACGTTAAGTTCTCTTTCCTTCGTCTCGTTCTGCTCCAACAAATTTTTCATCATGTTTTGTGTTTTTTCTCTCCGTTGTCTTTTTGGCCTCATCCTCTTTTTATAATGAGCGAATTTTTTTCATACAAATTTTTAGTATGCAACTGCACCGCCTATTTGAAGTTTACACACGCAGGCGCACGTAGAAGTTACATAAATTATAAATTAGAGGCAGCCTAATGCAACAAGTAGTCTACGTTGCAGACGAAATTAACCAGTCACATCGCAATGCACCTAATATTTTGACCAACAGACTGAATACACATTTTAAATTGGACCTTTTTTCTTTTTTTTCTTTTTTTCTTTTTTTTTTCTTTTTTTTTCTTTTTTTTTCTTTTTTTTTCTTTTTTTTTTCTTTTTTTCTCCAATTAATTACTTTTGCAATATAAATGCTCGACTGAGACTGATATTTACGTTTTTGATTTTTGTTGGTTAGCAACCCTCGCGTAATGATTCAATGGAACTCTACTTATACCTACTTTCATAATTATGTTGCATGCGATCACGATATAAAATTAAGTCATTACCTACTTTACGATAGTCTAGTTTCGGGTTGTTTGAAAATAAATAAATGATAATATTAATAACGAAAAAAAAAAAAAAGAAATAAAGAAAAAAGAAAGTAAGCAGTCTGAATGTTTTTCTAATCAAATCTCTGTATATAATTAAATGTAGTGCAGCGTTACTATAGCTAGTTAGCTTTTAAAATGTCTGTACCATTGCAGTCAAGGTTAATTGCAATGAAATCGGCCCAGCCCTAGATGCATATATTCGTGACGTGGTCGAATTTTATGGACATGATACGGTTTTGATGTTGCTCGTACACAGCGAAATTCTTCAAGTCATCGATCTTGATAAGACAAATTAAAATACCAATAAGCGTTGGTTTTTATAAGCTTTTTTTTTTTTTTTTTTTCGTTTTTTTCGATTCAATTTGCTTTAGCTTTATTTTATTTTCACGTATTTTAGTGTTTTTTTATTTCGCTCGTGGAAGGTGGATGCAAATTTAAAAAGACTAAATAGATTTCGGATATGGTTAATTTCTGACTAATTCGTTGCATGAAATTGAATTTTACGACATTATAAAACTATCGAAAATTACGAATTCTGAAAGATCTTTTAGACGGATCTGACGGACAAAAAATTACTGAACAGATTTTTGTAGAGTGTTCAACGTTTGAATTACACCGAAGTGCCAAAGGTTGGACGGAGTTTGATTTTGGGGTACTCACTTGAAAATAACATTTGAAAAGTTGAATTGTTTTTGTGTTCGTGACTTTTTCGATAAAAATCTTCGATGAATTTTTGCCATTGTGAATGACGGAATGCAATCGCTTTCACTGATGCATTTCTTAGATGCTCCTGTTTTGAGCTGATGATACGAAAATCGAGATAAAGCATTATTTTGTCGTTCATTTTGAATCCGCGACCAAAATTTGGATAACTTCTCGATGAATAAATAACATATTTTTCGGTAAAAATATTCGAAACTAAAATAAAATTCGAAAAATTTTTGTAACACCCTGACAGTAGTGAAAGAAAATTTTTCATATTTTTTCTGAATCAACATAAAAGTAGGTAGTGTTTCTATGAACGTTGATATATTTATGGAAATTCAATATATACCTACAATACCTACTAGATCTTGAATAGCCTGAGTACATGTACCTACTCTGCTGGTATTTGGGCTAAATTCTAACTAACCGATTTCAATAAAAAAGTAAGTTCGTTTATATGTAGGTATGTATGTTTGTTTGCCTGGAGAACCACGAGATAGATTTTGATAAACTTTTTCTAAAATCATATGGGGTATAATCTCATGGTTGTCCCATATTATTATTTTTGGAATCGATGAGATAGTTTTTTAGTTATCATTAAAGAAGTGTGTATTTTAAACCAAAATTACCGCAAATATTACCTAATGCCTGAAGAAACGAAAGAGCATTATGTTTTTTTTTTTTATTAGATGAACTTAAAAAAAAAACAAAAAAAAAACAATAAAAATAGTTACCCTAAAAAGTGAAAAATAAACCTTGAAAACTTTCTCCAATAAAATCTAAGGACGGGAATAAAATTATCGAAATCAGCGCTCTTTTCCTTTTCTTATCAATAATGTAAGGTATCTAGGCTATAAGTCAATTCTGTCTAATTTTTTCACATAACTTTCAATTCACGCCGACTTCAATAATTTTAGTCTCTAGATATTTCTGGAGAAAGTTTAAGAGAGTTATGTTTTTAGTAATAGAAATGAATGGTAGATTTAATTTTTGGGAAAGAGGATGCCAAATTTTATAATTTTTTGAACGGCAAAAAAACAATCAATCTGTTCAAAAGATTATCTATGAATTGTTTTGTCAAAAATTCGTAAATTTACAAAAAATGAGGATATTCGTACCACTTTCGGAGAAAATATTTTCAAGGTTTCATCTTCGAAGCCGAAAAGAAATGAAGTCCTCCCACAAACTGTGTCACTTCTTTTAATTTGTTTCTGACGTGGGATATTTAATATTGTGTAGGTACAGGTTTCGGATTCAACTGTTAAGGTACAAAATAATTTTGTTGATGACTTGAAGAATATGTAAATAAGGCTCAACGGATCATTCCTTCTTTTGAAATTTTTTTTTTCTTCTGGAGTCTTATTTCATCAATTCAGTCCTCTCAGGTGCTTGAATACTGCTTTCATTAGAATTTACGAATAAAAAGGTCTACTCATTGGTAGACCAGCGTTTGAATAAAACAAAATTAATTATTTATAAAATTAGGTTGTAAATATCAGTTTTGTGATTTTTAAGGGGGCAGATATATTCTATTTGGAAAAAAAGACGAAACTCTTAGCAATTTTTGATATTAGATGGGACTAATTGGAAATATGCGAAACAGAGAGCTAGTTCTTTGTAAAGGCTGAGAACTTTAGTTCTCAAAAATTGCGCTTGGTTAATACAGTGGTGGATCCAAAGTATCATTGGGGGAAATGGCAAAAATTTTTATGGCGTTGAGCATTTTTTTTTTTTTTTTTTTTTGCTTTTCAACAAATTTTTGACGGTTTTTATTTGAATTCTGTGATCATACTTATATTTTTTCCCCTAACTTTTTTCATTTGTAAGGTTTTAATGAGATATTCCTTTTTAAAGATATGATTGTGTCTATGGAGCTCTTTTAATGTGCACAAACTGCATTATACTAGGTAGGTACCTATCTCTAATCCAAAATCAATAACCGTGCCAAAATGAAATAGGCATATAATTTATGAATTTTTAATTAGTTGCCTACCTAACGTAGCACATGTGTACCGGATGAGTGTCGACACGAGTCATGAGGACACTGAAGATGCTCGTCGTTTTTAAAATCTTCATCAAGAGAAGGGCACACAGAGTAGTGCGCCCAACTGCCTACTAAACCCGGAACTTATGAACGAATATATCGATGCTTCAGACCATTTCTCCAGATAAAAAGTAGTCATAATCAAACACAAAGATGAAATCTGAACGAAGACGACTTCGAATACGACGACGTAACAGAACCAGCAAAACGTGTCAGAGATTCGGTCAGGTATACCAGCCTATTTTCTTGGTCCCCCCCCTAGTTCCAGTTGGTTAAACGTTGCTGATTCTTGCATGAAACTGTGGTTTTTCATAAATCCCATCAAAATCGGCGGAGAGAAAGAGACAGACGTAGAAAGAGTGGGCGAGGGAGAAAGATTTTCGCGAAAAAATTCGTCGATTGATTGCGGTACCTATTCTGATAAACGTTTTTCTTCTGTCCAGTGACTCGTTCACAACATTAGTGAAGAAGATACTGACCTCGAACAACGAAGGTTTTATAGAATCCGTTCATTTATACTAATATATAAAGAGGAAAATTTGGAAAAGTGTATGTTAAAGGTAATCTCAGAATGTATCGAACTGATGTTGATGAATTTTTGTACGTGCGTTCTTCATGAACCCAGGAAGGTTCTAGGCTGAGTTTTATTATTTTGTCACTTCGGAAAACTTTTTTATAAAAGAAAATCGATGAATACGTTCCGTGTATATAAAGTGAACAGAGGAAAAATATTATGCAAACTTATTAGTGCTTCACTCGGTGGCCTTTTCCTGATTCTTAAATTTACATCATTGGACATATCTTTTGAAGTGCTGAATTCGAATTTGATGTTAATTTTTTAATTAGATCCATTCTTCAATCCTCAATGGACCCAAAAAGGGGAGAATTTTAGTTTTTCAGATTTTGTTGTATGATATGTCAGTGAACACTTGGCTCAGGGTTAGGGTCAAAGGTCTTAAGCATCTGTCGAGCAAAGCCGACACCAAGGGCAGATAGTTTTGAATAAAGATGGGATAGAGGTAAGGAATAATATCTATAAGTTTGGTCAAAACTATTGATAGCTATCGATAGTCATTTTTGAGGTAGGAATGGGATAACTATCTCAATAGTTATTGATTAGAAGGATTATCGTTAATTATTGATAAACGATGCTGTCATCGTTTATAGGTATCGAAAGGTTCTAAATTTCAAATATTTGCAGTTAAAAATTAAAATTGGGTTTTTCAAACGCAAAAAGTAAAAAAATGTACCTACTCTCTCAGAATAATTTGGTACTTTATGTCTTTACCTGGCAGCTGATGTACCAGTTTGAAGATTTCTATTTCATCGTTTTCTCTTTTCCAGTTTGTTTTCTAGAATTTTGGGGGTGGTGGAGGGAGGAGTGCTATCGATAATTCTTGATAGTTATCTATAACAGAATCAGAATTATCAATAATTATCAATAATTATCAATAATTATCAATAAAAAAAATTCCGGTAGTTCTCATCCCTATTAGTGTTGGGACCACCATTTCTCTTCCCTTCACACTCCTGTGAACACTCTACTATCTTTCTATAAACACTTTTATACTTTTTCATTCGCGGCTACACTAACACTCCTTCGGCCGCTCATTCGTTCATCTCTGTGTATACTCGTTTCTAAACACTTTCTAAATCTCTGTACTTAACATATTTCCATTTCTGCAATTACATACTTTTGAGATGTAACTTCATTAACGTCTTTATTATTTCGTTAATTACATTGAATCTGTTTTCTTCAACCTCTATTATTAGAAAACTATCGATAGTCTATTGATAGTATGAAGAGAGAAAGAGCAAAATTAGGACCAAGACAACCAACTGTCTTTGCCTTGCACATTCAATCTTTTTCTCGCATCAGTTTTCTTAGTCTTGGTCATCTTGCATCAATATACTCTAAGTCTTTGTCTTGGTTATACACACTGTCAGTCGCAGTCTTGGCCTGGGTATCATATACGGTCAAGTATTGCAGTCTTACTTACAAACATTTTCAAAACTTACTATCCATGTGTAAATTAAATTTATACTTCATGTCCCTCTAAAGCATAATAGAAAAAAAATTAAACACCGAGTAGGACTGCAAATTATTCAAATAGGATGATTGCTAACAATTCACAATTTTCTCATATTTTTCATATGTTGCACTTTTTGCAAGACGAAGACAGTGAAGAATTTCGCTCATTACTAGTTGAGCAGGTTTCATTCTTTTGTTTATTGCCAACTTATGTTTAGTGATGCGAAACATGATACGTGCATATGAGATGACGAGATGCTAAGAAAAATTATTATTTTTTCGTCAATCCCACACGAACAATTTTTTTTTCGTCTTCATGAGCAAATAAAAGTAGGTATATCTGGAAGTAAAAAAAAAGAAAAAAAAGAAAGATACCTAATTGGCTTAATTTGTTCGAATCAATCAGAAACAATTTTTTAAAACAAAATACAAGGATTTGGGTTCTATTATAGGTAGTGGCGCTTGAAAATATGAATTTGATTTTTAATTTTTGGTCTTATCCCCAAACATTTGGACAAAGATGTAGTTTTTTTTTTAATTTTTGAAAAAAATTTTTATCAACAGTGGTATTTGGTTTGCGTAATGAAATGAATTGAACTGAATTGTGTTTTTATTTATACATATTTTATTCAGTGGTGGATACATGAAAAAAGGTAACTTTAAATGAATTTCTCACCCGACCATGCAGTATTTATAGGCGCAAAAAGAGTTTGAAATTTAAAGAAATCTATTTTGATTTTCTTTTTTTTTTGCTTGTCAATTTTGTGGTATACAATTTTTCTGCGAATAAAATCCATGACCATGGCCAACTGCCAAAAACTATTTGACGACCCTTTTTATTGTTTGTTAATTGTTAAAATCACAAAGATTAAAAATGATTTTTGGAAAATATTTTGGGGCAGAATTTATTTTTGGGGCCGGGCCCCCTGTCATTCTGCTTGCTTATATGGCAGCATTGAAAAATAAAATTGTATAAAATGTTTATACTTACCACAAGAAAAGGTAACACAAATAGTCATAAACATCGAAAATATGATGTGTTTTTACGTCGTTAAATAGAATTTTTCCAAATTTTTTTTACGCTTGTGAAATGCGAGTACGTAAATTTGATACTTTTTGCTTTATTACAGCGAGATGAAAAATCATGTAGAAAGTTACGACTTCTAGTGGAAACTGTTCTCAACTTTAGTTATCTTTTTATCGATAATTTGTCCTTTGATCACAAGAATAAGATATTAAGCTTAAAATTTATTTTTTCTAGCCTATTAAAGTCTTCATCTGATTTCAAGAACTAGGTAGCTTGAAATTTTCGCCTTTTGATTTAGCTATATTATATTATTATTACTATGGAAAGGAATTTTAGGTGTTCAAATAACCGAAAAAATTCTTTGGAAGTCCCAAAAATATACATTCATAAAATATGAATCTATAATTTTGCTCAATTTACTGAAAAACAAGAAAACATGTCGAAATATGTCCTGAAAATTAGGAAAACCGTATTAGACTACCTTTGAAATAATTGAGGAAAAAACGAAATTAATAAGGTAGGTAGGTGGTAGGTTAAAACATAACAAAACGTAGATGAAATGAAAATTTTTATTAAAAAAGAAAAGCAACAATTTATAAGAAAAAATATTTTTTGATTGAATATATAAGTAAAAAATTCACTGAAATATGTCAAAAAATAAAAACTTATAACAAAATATTTCGTAAAAAAAAGTATTTATAAAAAAATATATGAAAATACCTATGCATTCATTCCAAAATATGCAAAAATAGGTGAAATAAAATTGGCATTTTCAGAACCAGGAAAGTGGGAATCGCATTAGTATTCGATGAAAAACCCTTTGAGAGTTGGCAAAAAAAATATATGTTTAACTAAAAATCCTCGGTCTAATTATGACATAGATAAGTCAAAACATGCAAAAACGAAAATTTCGAGTCAACTAGTTTTTGCAATAACCTGATAAATTTCTCAGAATACATTCAAACCGTTCGCTTATTAATTTTAAAGAGTGGCTTCACACATTACCTGCACGCCGCTAATATGACGTAGGTACCTATTTACGACTTTCTGAAGTCGAGACACAGTAACCTAATCGACGATATTTTTGTGATACACCAAGTCATAAATTTGCAAACCGTTGGTCTAATCTGCGAATATTTTCATACTCAATTTAAAATCGAACGTTCGTGAAAGTAACGTTTTTAATAACATTAAAAACGCGTTATTTATTACAGGTAGAGGTATGGTAACCATAAGTTTTTTTTTTTTATAACTATTCTTATCATTATTCCAAGTATGAAATTCATAAAATAATGTACTGGAGGAAACCACTGTTTGTATGAAAATGTAAAATTAATAATATAATATTACCCACATTTACGAACACGTGTTTTTTCTTGTTTTGAAAAAAAAATTTTATCTTAAAAAAAAATCTGTACCTCTAATCAAAAGACCAATTATGTGCTGTCCAAGAAACTATGCATGTGTATCAACTGTACCTATCAATTTTCGATACCCTCTCCCTTTACGGATGTAGTTTGTTACGCAAATCATACATCCAATCTAGTTATATAAAATTTATAATGTTGACGAACTGGTTTCCGCAGCAAAAGTGCATCGCTTCTAAACTATTTAAAGGCTAGCCTATATTTAACAAAAAAAAAAAAAAAAAAAAAAGAAATTATTTATACGTCTTCTACCTATTAGTTGAGAATATGGGTGCTTTTAAACTCACCCACATGAATTTTATTCCACGGTAATGTGTTTCATTTTAGAGTGATGTTCAAATTTGATAAAACAAAAAGGAAAAACTACCTAATGAATATTGTTCAACCAATGGTCAAAAAACTTTTGAAAAAAAACGATTACGTTCGTTTTAAATGCTTGAAACATTGTTGGATACACAATAAAACACCAATTAATGGCGAATTAAAAAAAAAAAAAAAAGAATTACTTCCCACACTAGTACACTCCACTTCATTATTCGAAACTTTCTTTTTTTTTAATTGAAACGAAATTATTGAAAAAAAAATTCGTGAAATTTTAAAGACGAGTTATATGTAATAGCAGGACTAATAACTTACGATTAGTACCACAAAATCTGTTCAGTGTTTTAAAGTTGAAATTATAATCTTAAGCGAAGACCAAAGGAAACTCATGTATCACTTTTTTACCTCTTTACGTCTTAATCTACCGCAAAACTAGTTTGAAGGCCTCGTTTTTCTGATTTTTTTGTAATACTGCAAAGCAAACATGGTGAAAATTACAGCATCATTACTTGTGTGAAGGATTTTTTGCGCAATCAACGGTATTATTTCAAATTAATGATAGGATGGAAACTCACACCAAATTTTCTCACAAAGATTAAGTTTTCAATGGGATGTTATAATACTGAAAATCAATGTTAAGTAATTTAAGTTTACCCCATAGAACAGTCATGTAAAACAAGATGACTAAAGTTTACAAATTTTTAATGGGTAAACATCTTAGCGCTCAGACTATGGTAGGGGCTAACTAGAATTCCGATCATCAGATTTGCGTGACTCTTACAATATTGTATCCTTTATGAGTATAGCTCCAGCTGAACTCACGCTTTTTTTTAAATACCGTACACATGATATGGGAAGGGTTTGTTGAAGGGTAGCTCCTCGGGGATTGCTAATTACGTCTCTGAGATTTGTTTTAGTGGCATTCTTTTACTGCTCACATTACTCGCAGACGTGAAAAATACTATCAACATTTCAATCATTCCTTTATTTCGCTGATTAAGGTATCTAGGTACTGTTGAATTTTTTTTAAAATACGTTTAATGTTATGAAAAATTAACTTCACTCACAAACCAAAAAGACCATAATTTTAGAATAAAAGTCTATTATTTTATTTGTTTAATTTTAGCTGCCAAGCTGGAGACGGACATGGCTCAATTTCAATTCCACCAAAGGGGTAGGTATAGCTCTATCTTGAAGTGGGGAAGAGTTTCGCATATTCATAACCAATTTTTTCAAGCCCCTCACTACCTCAATAGCACCAGCCAACGAATACACAATATTTTGTTATGTCAAAATTTGTTTTTCAGAGATAAAGGGGAGCCAAGACTGACAACTACCACCTTTTATCTTCGTCTTTAACATTCAAAGACACCTATACCTACATCACCAATTCGTTCAAATAAAACTCCATCTTTCTGTGTGGAATGGAGTTTGTATGGTATAAACAAAGTTGACCCTTTATCAGACTAGGTACAATTTAACCGCATAAGAAGAGGATAAAATGTATCGAGAATCACAACAACAATTCTACTGCCACTGTACGTATGGCGTTTATACATGCTCATTAATACAGAACAGGCAGACCTATTCGAACGAATATAAAAAACTCTAGCGCAGCAAGCCTCGATAAGAAAAGTAGGTTTTGAAAGAAAGAATTATGAATATTGATGGTCACATTAATTGTCTAAAAGTTTATGTGCGTTAATGGTATGTTATGATTGTATAAAATGTGTTAGCTGCTGACAAAAAATTAGACAATGTTAAATATAAAAATAAATTAAAATGATAAAGTATGTTACATCATCATACAATTTAAAATAAAAGCAATGAAATATAGAAAAGTTATGAAATAAAAAGAAAAGAAAATATGAACATGTGGTTAATTTTTGTAAAAATAAAAGTTCGTGCAAATTAGAAAAAAAAGGGAAAAAACGGTTAACTAGAAGTATCTTCCGGTCGATCCGCATCAAAATTGATAGCATACAATAAATTTTAATGAATATTTATTTCAAATTTCGTATATATGGTTCCAAAATTCCGCATTTTATGACAAATATAAATACAAAAATAGTGATACCGGAAGTACCGCCCTGCCGATCCACGCCAAAATTTGAAGTGTACTATAAGGAATCAAAATAAATATTTACTTCGAATTTCGTGGCTATTAGTACAAAATCGAACATTTTATAGCCAAAATAAAAACAAAAATGGTGGTACCGGAAGTACTGTCAAGTCAATCCGCACGAAAATCAATATGTCTAAGCGTAATAAGTAGATTTTCTAAATAAAACCTACTTAAAAGTATTTGTTCTGAATTTCGAAATTACACAGTTTGAAACCATTACAAACAAAAATTAACTTGAAGGAAATACCATATACTGTCGATCTACACGAAAATTGGTAGAATGTTACAATCAATTATAATAAATATATGTTCAAAATTAAGCATTTTATAGCCAGACTAAAAAAGAAAAGAAATATCTTAACCGGAAGTAGCTTCCGGTCAATCCGCACCAAAACTGATAGTATGCTACAATAAAATATAATAAATATTTGCTTCAATTTTCGTACATATTGTTTCAAAATTGCTCATTTTGTGGCAGATATAAACAAAAAATAGATGTACCGGAAATATCGTCCGGCCAATCCATGCCAAAATTAGTAGCATACTACAACAAATTATGATAAATAACTGTTCCGAATTTCGTGGCTATTTATGCAAAATTGAGTATTTTATAGCCAAAATAAAAATAAAAATGGTGGTACCGGAAGAACCGTCCGACCGATCTGCACCAAAATTGTTAGGTCTGGTCCTTGGCTTAGTATAAATGTTCGTATAAAATTTCGTGATTATCTGATAGAAATTGCGACCTGTACCGTGGGAACAAGAAATGGACATATCTATCTATCTACATATACATACATACATACATACATACATACATACACGCATATATATATATATATATATGAATTTGAGTTATTGGTGCCCAAATTTTCCTGAGATCATGAAACGAAAAACGTACCCACCCCGAACCCTAGGGGCTAATACCGCACCAAGCGTAATAAGTAGATTTTCTAAAGAAAACCTACTTAAAAATCGAATGATTCCATTCTACCCATCTAAAGTCAAACCGTAAATTATCCGCGGTCGATAATAAGGTTTCAAAGATTCTCTGTGAATTCTGGAATCGAGCCTTCTGGCCTATGCTAGGTATATCATTTACCTGCGTGTAACGTTTTTTGTGTTTTCTCTCCCCTCCCGTGTCGACGTTCATTTTATGCAATCAAATCGATGAGATGAGCCAATAAGGAGGGGAGGGGCTGGAGAAGAATCGAAGCTTCAGACTTAATATTGTCGAATGCAGTAATGCAAGCCTTACACACATTACGATGGCATTATAAACGCGTTTTTAAAACCATACAGTCGAATTGCCGATGATTACGTCATTTCGAATGCGCCACTTACGAGAAAGTGAAAGTATGTTAAAGTCAAAGAACATACCTATATATATATATACACATGTGGGTTTTTAAAAATGAGTGGAGAAAAGTAAGAATGAACGAAAGAAGAAAAATAATTTGCTAAAATCAAGATATTTTATTGGTGTCATTAAAAGAGAGAGAGAGAGAGAGAGAGAGAGAAAAAAAAAAAAGATGATCGCGATGAATCTTTTCATGCATACGCAGCATACGTCGATATGGACCTCATTTTACATTTGACGAATACAAAGATTTTGGTTGATTGAAAACAACAAAAATCCCATTAAATTCGATGGATGAAAAAAAACAACAAGAAAATAAAAACACAAAAACAAATGATAAGCACATAAAATATGATAAACTAAAAAAATCATTTGTACGATGACGATTTCACGATTATTTTCTGCATGAAACCCACCATTTGTTTACGCCATTTTATATCAAAAAATAAGAAATAGACATCCCACACGTCTAATCCTAAAACAAAATTTGCCTACGTTTTTTTTATTTTTTCTTTCTTCAATCTTTCATATTACCTATACATTCTACCAAATGATTTTTGATGGAAAATCATATTTTCTCCGGTCATCTTTACGGTTGTCGTGTCCTTGCAATGCTACCTCCGCACCAATCACCTGCTTTGTCACGTCAATTTGTAAAACTATGTAGAAAAAATATAACAATTCTTCCTCGATGTCGCAGTAACTTAAAAGAAGAATGAAGTGATTAGAGGGGAGATATAGAAGGGGTCCCATATACATGGTGCGAACAAATTACGAGAATTATATGCGACCTAAAATCGAAACTCCATCGGCGTAAAATACGTACACATATAATAGCTAATTTTAGCTTAAAGCCAGATAACAAGTAGTTATAGAATGTGACATGTATACCAGCTGAACAGCGCAGGTACATCATCTAATATTCGACACCTTCTATATCGTTGATGGAAGTTTAAATAAAATAAATTGACAACACTGTTTTTAGAGTTTCAGCATTATTGACGGTGAAAAGGCATAGGTAGCCTGTAATGCAGCACCATTCGCATACGTGTTGCATGGATAACTTGTTTGCGCTTAACTTACCTACGTTCAATTGGCGGCTCCATTGTTCGAGGAAAGATCATGGAAATGAACGTATAAAGTTATAAAGTATATTCATTTCAACGAAAAAGTGCTGCACTCAGGTTTATGGTTCAGGACAAATTTTGTTACGAGTGAGACATTCGATTTTTGAAGGCTAAGATTTTCAGAAGCACCTCGATTTGAGAGGGCTGCAGCTGCGTACTGTTTTCCATAAAGAACATGGCTACATTGGCCAATCATTGAAGGATGACGAGGATAAAAAAATATAAAATATTAGATCAGAGAATTTGGTGTGCTGCGATGTGCAAGGCTCGTAGTTTATAGAATGAACTCTCGTCTTAAGAGTCTTATTTTTATTTGCTATGAAAACTGTAAAAAGTTGTCCGATTCTTAGACTTGATGTTTGTGCGTCCTCGTCTTCGAATCGAATATCACGAGCACTCGACCAGTAAAATAACATGGCTAACAGAAAGTGAGGAAAAGTAACCTGAAAAAGTCATAATCTTTCTGAAACGATTTCCTTCCCTTCGTCATTGTATACACATGCAGCAAATGAAATATCGGTATTAGCTCAATCGAATAAGATTCGAAATTAACGTTGGATTGAAAAGGTAGAGAATCGAACGAACCTTTGACGACAAGAATATAGTGAGTATGGTTTCCTAAATTAGTGATAGAAATACTCAACCTCCCAAAACCTGTTTGTTCACCAGTGGTCGCTCAAATGCCATGATGGTGATACGGAAAGGATGACTTCCAAAACGTTTGGCCCTTCCTAGAAAATTACTAATCAAACGTCAGCAGACTAATTTACTTTTCTCAATTTCCCTTAGTATGAATAAACTATACATACGCAATTTAAGTTATCAACGGCGTTGATAGTTCGATCTTACGTAGGGGGCGGCGGTTTCAAATCTTCTCGATCGTCTCTTCCACCAACCCAATCCGTCAGGATACCATTACCACCAATAAATTTGTCGTTTTTCACGCCTAAATAGCTAAAAAATTCATAGTTTTTCAGGAAAAAAACTGTGAGATTTCGGAAAGGTAGTACAAATATATTTAACATCATTAAAAAATCTTATTTTTCAACTTCCTAATAATTAATGCCGGGAAATAGTAAATGTTCATACTATTACTTATATGATAGTAAAAAAGGTAGATAAGTAAGTACAACTGACGTCGAAGTTTATAGATAGGGATATTAAGACTTATCTGACAGTGGTAATTATTTATTTAGATTGTAACTATTGTTCAACAATAAGTGTCGGTACATTAATTATTGTTCAGTCACTAGTTGGTAACACTGTATCAACATTCTCCAGTTCCTATTCAGTTGTGTTGTCAATCTGTTCAGTTTGTGACTTGTGTCTGTTCATGTGAATATCTCTCTCATCATTAAAGTCTTTCTTTAGTGCGGTACTTGTGTTTTTCTTATTTATTTATTCTCCGGTGTAATAATTAATGTTCCTCTACTCACATACTTCAACAGACTTCAAGCCCCCAGAGTCCAACAATAAGAAATATTATTGCTAGGTATATAAAAGAAATTAATGTCAAACATATCTTTATTATCTTATAATTAATTGTTTGTTAATGTCAAACTTTTTTTCGGAGCTAGTTCTTTAGGAACACCCTTATCTACAGCCTCGAAAATTGCGTCAGTACAACCATAATCAACATAAAATTTGGAACAATTTATTTTTTTCAGTATTTCTGAAATTCAGTTGAATACCTTATAATATAGAACTACAGTTTTTTACATTATTTCACTAATGTTTCATATCCATTAATAGGGACACCATATATGATAATGAAATATAACGTGTAGACTGCCTATTAATTAGAAACTTCAGTATGAAAATTTTTTCAGCCAACCTTTTATATCTCTCTAATTTCAGTTTCTTAATAATGAGGAAATAATGTTGATTATTACGATTTTGGAAGAAAAATTCTTCTTTTCCACTGATCAGTATCTCAGTCTCAATGATGGTTAGGAAAAACAATGAAGGGAAATTTTTAGTTTCAAATTTAACGAAATGTATTTTTATTGTATATCCCTCAACTTAGTTTTTTGAAGAAAACCATAAGAGAAGAAAAAAATATAAACCAATAACAACAAAAGATCGCGGAAAGGAAGAAATAAAATGAACAACAACAACAACAACGAAACAATAAGTTCTCTTTTTTCTGTTTTATCGAAGAAAATAATTTAAAAAAAGTGAAATTAGTCATCTCATATGGGAGGAAACCATCCCCACCATAGGCAATTCCAGATTAATTTTGATCATTTTCAAACCACGTATTTGTCTGAGCTGTACTGAGTAATTGATTCACATAGTTTTGAACTAACTATATACTAGGTACAAGTACACTGAACTAAAATTTTTACCAACTCACTGTAACAGAAAATATTACATAGAATTGTATTTTATTCCTTATCGTATATTGAGTATTTACGCACCCATGTTTAGTTTTTAATTTGAATTTTAAACTTCATTTTAAATGGTAGTCCATACGACCTTTTCACTTTATCGGTAGTAAAAAGTTGAGAAAATCAATTTTTTTTAAAGGAAATTCTCGCATCGAGTGAGACGGTTTTATAAAAAACAAAAAATAAATAAAATAAATCGTAAAAAATTGTTAAATCCAGAAGTGATGGACGAGAAAAGATAACCCTTACCGCTCCCTTTGTGTACGCTCATGACACCAAATTTTTTGAATTTCTGAAGAAAGTATACCGTCATGAAATGGAAGAAAAGAATTCAAGAAATGCTCTCCTCTCAAACAGGTATACTTCTTAATTACACAGTCTCATTATCGCTTCATTGGCGTGTATACAAATCGTCGAGAACACAACAATAAATTCTTATTGAAAAAAAAAAAAAAAAAAAAAAAATAGTAGAAACAAAAAAGGAATGTTTCGAGTTTCTCCTCTTCGAAAATATAACGTATTTATTCAACCAATTCTTAACTCATTGTTGACTCGTGGAACTGGACAAAAATTCTCATTTTCCTAGTTATATTAGTACATAGAATAAAATGCTGAGCTTCTTAAAATGGGGAAAAAAAAAGGAAAAATAAAACACAAAGTACCGACAGATTTTGTTTATGATTTCAGTGATGCGTGAATCTCACCGAACAAAACTTTTTTTTATACTTTCGTTTGTATTTTTGCTGATTCTATAGTCTATATATATCTACCTAACTAAGAAAATACGAATTTGAATAATGTATGAGAAAGTCCACATAAAAAGAATATTAATAACTAACAACTAAGTAAAATTAGCGAAACGCATTTTTTTTCTTCATTACATTTAGCTGGCAAAAAAAAAATTTATTCCGCGCAAAATTATTTTATTGATTCAACAATATTGGCGAAGATGTGTGCCGGGCAATTAATTTTTTTTTTCTATCTGCTGCGCATTACATTCCACAAACGTGTAATCTTGAATGCTGTAGAAATTAGCCGGACGAGAAAAAGAATAACATAAATTCTATACGTACCACTAATACTGTATATTAAGAGAAGGTGCGTTTAGAATGGAATGTAACACTGGTCTGGAATATAAAAATGGACGTATCTACGTATCTGAAAAACATGGAACGAGAGAAACAAAGATAGAAAGAGGAAGAAAGATAGACGCAAGTGTTGACTAACAAACCGCATTAGCATATGACCTTTCTCGATGTGAATAACCTGAGGTGTGCAATTTATTTAATCACTGGTCAAAGGTATGGAAAACATTTATATGAGGAATTTTAAAATTTGACTGCTGCCGATTGAGTCGATTCAGAGAAAATTCAAGTGCCAATGTGAATCTCGATGTAAGTAATTTATTTTTTGTATTCAAATTTCAAATTCTAGTCATTACAAGAAACTCGCTTGCTCGGCAAATAAAAAAATTTTTTTGAAGACTAAGACACCTTTTAGGTTGTTGAAGTAGAGTCTGCTGAAGTGGGAATTCATACCCCTCTCCTTAAAATATACAAACAAGGAGAAACAAGACAGTAGACCTGGAGGAAGAAGGTTGGACTCATCCCCCAACCCCCCTGACTTTGACTCGACACTCTACAAATTTAGCAAATCTGGAAGAAGGCCCTCAACACCCAGAACTAGCACGACTGGGAATTGCAATAAATAAAGAACAACTAGCAGTTAAAACATTGAGAAGTGGTCAAACTTTAAGCAAAAGTTCTGACCTGAAAACACCTGTCCTACAAACACAGGAGCCAGTGTTTTTGACCAGCAAGGAAGGAAGTAGTTCTGTGGAATACGCTTGTCATCAGAAAGACATAGCAATGGTCCCACCACCAACCGAAAACCCACAACCATCACAGGGAGGAAGTAGTCAGCTACAGCTGACACCCAAAGTCTTGGCACAGATTATGCAACTTTTGCAATTGCAGCCAGGGCAGAACCCCAACTTCTACAGATGGAGGATAGAGATCCCGGAATTTCTGCCCAATGAGGTAGACTTATGGTTGACTCTATTAGAAGGCAGGTTCAAGACCGAGAACATAACTCTGAATCAGCGGTATCTACACATCTGTGGAGG
Organism: Ericerus pela; assembly: GCA_011428145.1. Classification (NCBI taxonomy): domain Eukaryota; kingdom Metazoa; phylum Arthropoda; class Insecta; order Hemiptera; family Coccidae; genus Ericerus; species Ericerus pela. The sequence continues at coordinate 488,899 of WOFM01001634.1, read as the reverse complement.
CATGCCCCTACAGATAATCCGCCACATTCCGGACATCATGGAATGCCCTTCGACAGAAGATGATAAATATGCCTGGTTCGTCAAGAAGATCAAAAATGTATTTGGAAAAACAAAGAATGAAATTATTGATGATGTAATGGGTGGTATGAAGATGGGGGACGACAAACCTTCAATCTTCATGGTAAAATTGAGGCAGAAGGCAGATAACACAGTAGCCCCTTCTGTCATAGGCAATCAATTTTGCAAACAACTTCCCCAAAGTGTTATGCAATGCCTAGCCGCCGTAGGCTCGACCGTGATAAACACATCCGCAGACTTGGACTTCCTTGCGAAATCTGCAGATAATGCACTCGAATAAACCAGGTAAAAGCCCATGGTCAGTGCAGTGTCTGCAGAGACTGGAAAACTTGCTCAACTTTGAGCCCAAATAGCTCAGTTGACCGATGAAGTAAAACGGAACAATAGCCAAAGCTCGACGAAACCCAATAGTAGCTGGCGACAACGATCTAAAAGTAAAAGCAACAACAACAACAGTGGCAATAGCAGAGGACGACAGTCCTGGTCCAGAGATCGAAGATCGAGTTCCAGTTATAGGGGTCAGAGTTCAACTCCCCCAAGAACATCATCTCCCAAAAACCAGTCTCGAAATTGGGATGATAAAAGTTACTTTTTTCACAACAGGTTTGGCGCAGAAGCCACCAAATGCAACAATAGGTGCAAATGGTGGGGTAAATCCTACAACAAGGAAGCGTCAAACTAGAACGAGGGGCCATCTATGCGGCCAAAGACCCCTTGGAAAAACACTCATGCCACCTGTTCATAAAGGACAGGACAAATAGGAGATGGTACTTGATAGACTCAGGTGCAGACTTGAGTATATTGCCAGTAAATAAAAACAAAAAAGTACTTCCTCCCAAATACTATCTCCATACTGTGAATGGTCAAAACATTCCAGCTTACGGACTTGAGACCAGCAAAGTTGACATCGGACTTAAGGAAAATATGATGTGGTCCTTCACAGTTGCTGATGTTCCAAACCCGATCCTGGGTGCAGATTTTCTTGCACATTATGGCCTGATCATTGACCTCAAAAACGGCAAACTGATCAATAGTGAAACTAAAAATTGTGTGGATGGCAAAACGCATGCTTACAGACTGGACACAAATATATCCAGCTGTACAAAAGTCGACGGACAACTCTTACGGATCCTGTCTGACTATCCTGGAGTCACTCAACCATCAATTCGCAGGCATCCTACATACAAACACGATACGGTTCATTACATAGAAACCAAAGGACAGCCTTGCCATGCTAGAGCACGAAGGTTACTGCCTGACAAACTCAAAGCGGCACGGGAGTACTTTCATCGCATCATTGAGGAGGGTGTATGTCACCCCTCAAAAAGCTCATGGAGCTCCCCTATCCACATGACCAAAAAAGCAAGTGGAGAGTGGCGTTTTTGTGGCACAAAAACTGGGGGGAGTAGCTGTGGGGACTCACCAGTATGAGGTAAAGGGGCTTGGACCCCTCGACAACAGTCGCCGCCCCAAAGGACAGGCAAATAAATGTCCTTGTGACGTTAAACACACAAAACTCGTTCGATCATAATTACCTGTATGTACTTGCAGGTAATGTACGAGTACCGAATCGTGACACAATAAGATGATGTCACAATTTGTACACAAACCGGACAGCCATCTCTTATCTCGATAGGGGATGATGCAACCTGGCCATTCTCACCAACGTACGTATTCTCTTACATACGTGTGTTTGTGTGCGTGTAAATAAGCCGTATATAAACCACCCAAACCGGCTCTAAAATCGCCAGTGTTCGCCTTGGTTTTGGCTTACACGTACTTGTGTACGAAGTGGCTGAACACGCTTAAATTCTGTTGAATTTCCTTCTGTTGAGAATATCTCTCACGACAAGGTATTCCACAATGACACTTCTAATTACATTTCTGAACCAAATGAAAACAAAAATGAATTACCATGGAGAAACAAAATTGACCACAACCCTACATATAAGTACTTATAATTTTTGCAGTACGATTTCAAAGAGAAAAAAGGCGAATGTGAATATTAGACAACTTGTAAGCTGTAACATTATACAGAGCAGCTGTCTGACGAGATGAATATAACAAAATAAAACCACCTGAGAAATACATAAAAATTATAACTTAGGTACGAATAGATGTCATATATGTTTGGCTGGCATGTTGACAACTTGACTGGTATTTTAAATTCAACTGCACCAAATGCTTTACAAATTGTTCGAAAATGTTTATGGATCATACATTTATTTCTCGAATACGATATGGAGTATGTAAGAAATAAAACATCCAACCAACAAACGTTCGGACGAGTAGTGTTTCAGAGTAATTTTTTATGTATATATTATATAAATCGCAGTTTCCCTGTTCTAGGTTCTGAGTTACCTGCGGTGAGGAGAACTTTTCACAAGATTTATCCGTTTAAATAATAATTCAAGGAATGCAAATACATTAGTAGAATGATATAATTCGGAAGAATTTATTGCAAGTACCCAGCCGCAAATAACCATTATTCACGATAAAAAAACAGTCTATAGAAATTTTTCTGTTTTGACGCTTCATGAGGAAATATTACCTATACCATAAATGTGAAAATTTTCAATATTAAGATTTTCACCAGCTTTAATAGAGAATTCAACACCAAATCGAATGGTAAACATCGTAGCTCTATGTGTTTAAAATTGTCAGGGATACAGCACTTTCAAAGTTTAAAATTCAAACGCTGGAAGTATTGAAAGCAACTCTTTTGAGCAGTCTCCGTTAAATTAAAAATTTTCACGTTATAATATGTTTTCTCTCGATATTTGTTTATAAAAGTGAAAAGTTATGCAAAACTCAAGCTAAGTACGTGGCCCACTTTAAAATCTCATTAATCAATTTAATTCTTTTTTAAAATTTTCTTTGTAAAGAACAACCATATGAAATTCAGATTGGATTAAGTGGAGAAATGTGCACTTACATAATACCGTGGAATTAAAATGGATTATAGAGAATCATTTTAAGTCATGAAGGAGACATCAAACTGAACACAAATAGAAACTTGGAATGTCTTAAAAATTGGAGGACCTTATTATCGATCAATGATATTTTGGGTAAAAGTCGAAATTTTAACATTAATGACTGTTTAGTTCAATAGAAAACATTCAGCGAAAGATGACTAAGAATTTTAATCAGTTATACAATCAGTTCGAGTTATCAAAAGAGATACCTACTCCTACATTTAAACTAGACTAATATAACTGTTCACATTTAGGCTAGGTACTTATGTTTGTATGACAACATTATTAATTAAAAGAAAATAGTCGTTTAATACATGAAGATTTACACCTGTATTTAGAAGATTAAATTTAATTTCGTATTTTCATAAAATGTGATCTTCTATGTTTCGACGTGAACCAAAAAAGGACATTACAGAAATCAGGGTAGCAGTTAAGGGCAAATAAGGTGATAAAATTTGTTATTTTTAATCGGCAAAAAATTAAAAAAAAATCGAAATTACAGTATATTCAGGGACCTGAAGTTTTTGAAGCTTCAGACTTCTATCGAGTTGTTAATATCATCAAATGAAATACTCCATTCTTTAGGATCTAATTTGATGGCGAACAAAAAAATGGAACTTTATTTTTTGGAAGAAACATTAGTGAAAGTGTTGGACCATTGACCATGATTAATGGATTCCACGGTGGAGAATTCTTTTCCAAAAATAAGTAGGTATGTTCTAGGCAAATGAACCTTACAAACATTAAATACGAAACATTTTAATGGAATAAATTAATACATTTTCGTGAACACTGAAAATCATTAACTCGACTGCAGCTGGTCAATCGTTTTAGAAATATTCTGGAAGAAAGACGTGTTCTCATATTAAATATAATGCAACGTAAGTATAACTAATGGACAAAGTTGAAAACTGTCTAGTCTGGCAGCACCAAAGAGGTGTAATAATATGACTTTTTAAATAATGTGCAGCTAGTGATGAGCAAAATAAGGCTTAGACAAAAACTGTTGTAATTTGGATCAGTGACATAGATAAATCAGGATTTTGGTGGGGATGTTCAAATAGCAAGACAAAAATAAAATAAAAATAAAAACAGTTATTAACGTAACTTATTAATTTGACGAATACTATTTACGTAGAAATACATTTTTCTAGGCTCTGGAGTAAAGCTGGTTCAACCCCAAACCCTTCGACACATACGATGCAAGGGTGATGGTTTTACTTAGAAGATTTTTACCGTTACTGCAGATGGCCGAATTAAACTTGCCATTCATAAACTTACTTCCAAAATATAGGAGAAAAGTAATTGACCATTAAATACTGCAAATTATTTATACGTAGTACGGTTGTTAATTTTTTCAAAATTTTTCTTTTGCTCTCAGTCTTGTGAAAATAAGACTTGGTTTTGAGTGTTTAAGACCAAGACCTGTAGTAATTTTGCTTATAACAACGTGTAGCTTGATTGGTTGGCTGGCCGACTGGTAAATCGTTCGAGACTTACATGTCCACATAATTAGGGGAAAATGGCGTAATTTTGACACGTGCGTAGAATGATACACATGCAAAATTTGAGCAACCATTAGTGCTGCTTACACAAAATTTATACTGAGTATGTATGAAGATATCCAAATATTCAGAATCTATGTACAACACTTTTTTATCAGTGTAGTTGAAAAAAACTGTTTTCAGAACAACGAAGTAAAATATTTTTTGAAATTGATGTTTTTCATCTGAAGCTGGCCAAGTGAATGAAAGTATGCCGAACTTATCTGTCAATGGAAATCTATTTTACTGCTGAATTAATTAATAATAATGTTGCATGAGTGCTTTATACGAGTCGAAGTGTAAAACCAGAGCATGTGGTAAAGTGACACAAAATTTGTTTTCTCAAAACATTCCGCATTTCTTAGGAAGACCATTTTCAGCACAAAACATCTTACTTTGTGCAGAAAAAGTTTTTCTTTCGAATGAAATCAAATTTGAACAATTCTCTTGAAAATTAGTGACATTAGTACTAGAAAACTTTTTATGTGTCAAATTACACCATATGCTCCCACCCACTTAATTTTGTAAACATAATAGAGGTATAAATTTTAGTCTAATAGTACTGAAATTTGGCGTAAGAGTATCCTTACGCATAATCTCACATGAGATTTCTTCTGGTACGAATTGGTTAGGGAGGGTGGTTATTTTTCTATTGTTTTTATGGCGTGACGTGTTGTTTTATAACGGGTGGTGTGTTGACACAAAAATTTTGATTTTTCGCTTTTAACGTCAACCTTCGAATAATTATTATAGATCAATAAAACTACCCAGTCATTTTATGCGTTTTTCTATTCTTTATCGAATGGTGCCAAATGGATGGAGATTGGATGAGAAATAAAAAAGTTATGGCAAAATCAATTTTTCTTCCCCTACCACATACGAGTGGGTATAATCTATACATGACAGTGACAAGAGAGTTTCCTTCTACGAGACGTCGATAATAGGATTGTATAATGTTGAAATTGATATTTAGATTTAAGATTTTTAACCACATTAGGGTACCCAGTAAGCACATCTCTTTCTGCCACAAATTCACTTGTACCGACTTGCTTCGATATTATTTTCATATTTCGTGTAAAGGTATCTATAGAACAAAATAACGAATCGAAGGGTAAAGTTATCGACAAAAATTAAAAACTATGCCGCACTAAAGAAACAATCTATTGGCCTAAAATACGTTACATAATTTACTTTATACAGAGTTACTTTTTTTTCCCTTCATTTTTGTTTTTGCCTTTCCTGAAGAGGAGTTACGCCTCAGTAAACATACCAACAAATATATAAATAATTTTTCTTCAACAAAAAGAAACAAAAGCGATACGGTCGAGATAAATATAGTTATACTCAATTATATAAGTATACAAGCAGTAGTATTCAAATCTGTGTGGGGACTGCTTAGATGACTTTCGACATTGCCAGACAGAGAAGCAAAAAGAAAGAGCAGGAGAGCGAGAGAGATTGCTGAAAAGAGTTGAAGAGTACGAGAGTTTATTTTGTACAGCTTTGGAAAAAGTAATAATCCGCTTCAAATACTTAATGACAGAATAAGTTATACCATTTATGCACTCGCTGGTCCGCATTTCCTGTATTTACACGCGTTATACATTTTAAGTAGCAGAAGCTATATGGCTGTATATGTACTGGGTAACGAGTGAAAGACACAAGAGAATCTCCATCCTCTATAGTATCGTTCAACGAGCATGGATAGGTATAGATATATAGGTACACAATATACTTCGTCGTTTTTTATTTATTTATTTATTTATTTATTTTTAATAGGTACACGTTCTGTTTCGAGGCTTTCGTCGATACCTGAACTTCGCTTTCCCAACTGGTCAAACTACCGATTAATATGTCTTCATCGATATGCTATACTATATAGGTAAGGTACCTACTCATATAGGCACCAACTAGGCACAAAGATTGTGTTGGTGTGGACGGTTTTACTCGAGTCAAATATCTGTACGAATACGTACAGCCATTGTTTTTAAATAAATAAAGTGTTCGTTGCCCTGGTGGAGTTATCAAATCTTCGAACTCCTTCAACTCTCCTTCCCAAGTACGATATGATGCGATTTATAGACTACCTAAACTGCGTAAAATAGCTGTAGCGTAGGATTAGGAGAAGGCGTATTATTCTGTTCGCACGCTGAGACGAAAAAGTTTGATTTAAAACATTTTTCATAGGTCTGCTTTTTTGCAAAAATTTACCAAAGCTCCTAATGCCGCAACAAACAGTAAAATTGTAAATTTATGAACGAGTTCTTCGTTCAGCCGCGTAAACAAGTTCGAAAATTCCACAAACTGGTGGAAGTTTCCGCCAGCAACTCGTTCGTCGATCGCGGCAAAAATTGCGAAGAGAATCATAACAATAATTCGAAAGCAGAATCAATTCGTCGAGTCTATGACCCCGGCATCCATACCAAGCGTGTTTCGTTTTCTGGCCAATAAGCTATTTAAAAAAGAGTTTCAAAAAATCTGAAATAACGAGTTTCTCGTCAAAACATCCCATAGCCTATATTAAAATAATATGTTGTAATGCGATCCATTTTCTGGAGAGATAACTTCGTTTTCTGTTGGTAGGCTATAATGAAAAAACTATGAGTTCTCTAGGTTTTTTTTTTTTTTTTTTTTTTTTTTTCATGGAAACGTTTTACAAATGACTTCGTTAACGTCAGTTGTGTAGCAAAGATTCTGTCCGGGTATAACATCGGCATTATAGTTTTCAAATTTTTGAACGCAAAAATAAATTTTTCGTCACTGAAAAATAGGCATTTAAACTAACTACGCTGGATGCTTGCAAGAATGATTCTTTTAAAAGTGATTTTTTCTACGAACTTAACGCGACACATACAGGTAATTGTAGGCTGGAGAGGCACTGGTGAACGGGGAACTTTTGCTCTTTCAATACAGTAAGATAGAACGGAATGTGTATCAGCAGTTGCCACAGATTTAGTCAATTCCTAGAAAACTATATCTTTGGATGGGTCAGTTTTTTCAAGTATAGCTATGCGGTCGAACCACCCGCCAGCTGAACACATGGTTGATCAATCCTCAAGGATAGCTTTACAGCTATATGTTAGGCCATCAAACGTAAAATATTAGTTTTTAACAGCAATATCATGCAGACACTTCCCTTCCCTCTTAAGATAATGACAGGAGTTCAATGCAAAAACCCCTTGTCACCATTCTTCGAGTCTTTTAAACACACTACAATAATTCAGCAAGGGCATGATAAAAATAGAGAGGTCGAGAAGAATCCGTTTTTATTTACTTTATTAATTTTTCAGGGTAGGTATTTATTTTTGGTATTGTACTGGATAATTTGGACTGTAGAAAGCCTTCTTCACATCATGTAAACTATACTTTGTTATCGCTTCAAAAAATAATTTAAAATTTATCGGCGAATATTTATTTTTATTTTTTTTCAAGTATTAGTTTATTAATTTCATTTTAGGATTTAAAGTAAAATAAAATCCCAGATAAGCAAAATCATTTTTCTCGTCGAAAGCTATATAGAACGAAGCAAAAAAACCTGTTAAAATATGAGCCACGTAATTATGATATTTAAGCTATGTTTCAAGTCGGAAATATTATTATGTCATATTATTATTACAATTACTATTCAAAATGATTTAACTAAAGACATTTGAAATTCGCAACCGACGGATTATTGATGTGTATAATTATGGGTATCGATATTATATCAACATATATATCAATATAGTATATCAAGACCAATTCTTTCGATATAATATCGATTTAAATACTTGAGTGAAACAGTAGCAGATCTTTGAAATAAGGTCCATTTTAATTTACTAGTTTCATAATACAGGAATAATTATTTTTTATTAGGCTACGAAGGGGCAGAAGACCTTTTTTTGACCTACTACCTTTCCGTTAAACCAACCACTGATGTGAAATATTGAAACTACTATTAGAATATTCGTAGCTCAGAAGTAACTCGCATTGTAGCCCCTACACACAGAATAATACTTCTCGCAGTACAGCTGCGTCGAATTGAACCGCTTTAAATAATAATTATATTGTGGAAACGTGCTTTCCACATTTTAATTTTTATATTGGAAATGTTTAACCCGAGGTACATAGTAAAAAGGTGACGTTATGTGTAACGAAAAGTGAAAAATGTAAACAAAACCAAAAAACCATATATAATTGTTTTGTTAGTGTGGGTGAGTACTTGGTTGTGTTCATGATTCAATATGCACACACACACTAGCACAAAACCGAATTCGTTGTTTCTCGAACTCAACGAATTTAGCAATGTTACCCTAATATAAAAACTCTAACGTAGCAGCAGTTCCATTAGAAAAAGTAGGTTTTTGAAAATTATAAAGTTAGTTACTAAAAAGTTATCAATATATTATACTAAATATTTGTTCAGAATTACGTTTTTATTAGTTCAAAATTAGGCATTTTGTAGCCAAAATAAAAACGGAAATAGTGTTACCGCATGTACTGTCCGACCGATCCAATCCAAAATTTATAAAAAGTTATAATAATTTATAGTGAATACATATTTCAAATTTTTTAGCTATCGGTCAAAAATTGAAAATTTTATAGTCAAAACAAAAACGAAAATAGCTATACCGGAAGTACCGTAGCGATCCACAATAAACTCAATCTAGGTCAGGTTCTTGGATTGGTATTACTGTTTGTTCCAAATTTCCTGACTATCGGATAAAAATGCGACCTGTATCGTGATAATAAGAAATTGGCTTATATATGTGAATTTGAGTTAGTGCCAAAATTTTCATTGAGTTATGAAATGAAAAACGTACCCACCCCCACCCACAGATCGTTCCATGGCACAAAGATTAATAAGTAGATTTTCAATAGAAAACCTACTTAAAAATGAAATGTGTGCGTTTATTTAACAAAACGAAAATTAAATACAACCGTCATTTTCAATGTATTCTCGACTGCGCAAGAAATGCAAATCGTGTAAATTTTTATATGGCAAAGGAAAATTGGCGAAGCTTTTTCTTCTGGTGCCCTCTGCGTTCTGCGACGATGTCATATTACATTTAAAATATTGTGTTTTCCCTCGTATTGTTTGTAGGTATCTACCATACCTATAAATAAAGAAATTCAAATCAATAATTTTTGCTGGTTGTCCCAATCATCTTCAATAATCACAATTTTTTTCATTTGATGCTTTCTCCAGAAAACCTTTTCCCCGTTTTCATAATTTCTTTCATTTTTCTGTGAACTTGTGCAGCTGTAAAATATCAGCTAAATAACATCAAAATTTTAATTCAATTTCAAATGCTAGCAATTCTACCAGATACGGTTGGTGCTTTAAAAAAATTATCTTTGTATGCCCGTAGTTCTAAGAGTTTCCGTTTCAAGATCCTACCTGCAAGTTTAAAAAAGAGGAAAAACATCCTAAATAATGACGATTGCCTATGCGTGGCCACTAAAATGGGCATAGGTACTGGCTTCTTCGTATTTATTAGTTCAGTGGTGGGGCCATAAAATAAAAAAAAGATTCGAGGTAGTCAAAAAAGAATGAAATGGAAGATTTTTCGTCGAGTTTTCACCATTACATTAGTTTCGTGAGTTCGTCATTAAATACTATACTTCAAGTGTGACAGCCTTTATCTGTGCCTCATATTACGCATTTTAAAATCATACATGTCCTACACAACCGCGACGCCGTTCATGCTAAAATTCCATTCGTACCTTTCATTTTTCTCGCGCACGTAATACAAAAACCTTTCGAAAGAAAAAGGTAGATACCGTAAGGCAAAATGTCAGCTGCAAACTGGTAAAATGATGAAGTGAGCCTATAGCGTTGCAGAAGATATAAATTTTTATCAAAATGCTGCAGGCTATAATTAACGTTTTTTTTTTTTTTTTGTTTTTTTTCAAACAAAAGTGCAATATTTAGTTCAGGTAAATATTTTCAATTAATCTCGACCACGTTCTGTATACTATGGGCTCTAAAATGTCACTCTAGTAAACCCACCAAACTTCTTGTAATAGTCATACCTGTACCTTTCTTTTTTATATTATCTTGACATTAATATTAATGGTCAACGTGTATAGGCTACGTATACTAGGTATAAATGAGTTAGGTACGTAGTTATGTGCACATTATATACATATTTCGAACAAGAAAAATGTAGCAAGTTGTTGCAGGTATAGTCTAGATTATTTTGTTGTTTATAATACGATCTAGTTGAGTATGCTATGGGGCTGTTGGTAGCTGATAGTGAAGATTATCTTTTTTTTCTTTTTTGAGGCACAATGAATTAAAAAAAAAAAAAATATATGAGGAAGAATAGGAGGAGTGCGAGGTGGTGGTGAAAAATGAGTAATATTACGTATCTAGTCATTATATGTATCGATACATCCCATCAACTTCCTAGCACGCAAGAACACGGATACCTATTGTATTGTATTATTTTTTTTTTTTTTTTTTTTTTTATCCTATGGTCTTTTGTTTACGAGCTCATTCTTTTAGTAGAACGCCGACAGGTAATTCAAATCCGTTTCTTATTATACCCCAACGATATTTGTATTGATAAAAAAAAAATAAAAAAAAAAGTAAAAACAAAATAGAACGCCTCGTTCTAGGCAGCGACGTCAATAGGTATTTAAGATAAAATATTTTTTAAAACTACAAAACAGATTATTGGAAACATCTCTCGATTTTTCCAAAATTAATTCGAACAAGAAGCGCACCAACGATAGTTATTTTATCAATAAAAAAATATTAATACCTACATAATATTATATTTTTGCTAAATTTTCGCAAAATCAATGCTCTGCAGGCTTTATCTAAATATTTTTTGTTATTTTTTTCGGATAACCCATGCAACAAGGGAGCCTTTTACTTTTCAAGTTAATCATGATTTGAACACGAGCTACCAACACAATATTGAACTTTAATCTTGCTAATCTGAAGTGTAATTTGCTTTTCACCATCCGAACTCTTCTATGCTGTATAGGTACATACGAGATACGATTCTGTTCTCCAAGTACAATATCTTATATTATAACCGAATTCCACCGTAATGGGTGCAGTTCAGGTGAAATGGTTGAAGATGTTCTGTTAAATAAAGTTAATAACCCAAATTAATCTCAAAGAACTTCAAGAATTTTGGCTAAATGTACCGAAAATAACGTGGTTGCCACAAAGGTTAACTTTTCTTTGATTTTGGTTGGAACAACGCACCGACTCGAACTGTATCAAAATACTGTTTTCTTTTTCACTTACGAAATATAGCAGCTGCTAGGAGTAAAGATTCATTTCTTATAATCTCAATAATTCATCTAATAAAATATCTTATAATGCAGTAGGCTATCAAAATTATGTTTATTGTGTAGCAGCCAAAAAATTATTTTATTGATAAGAAAATTGAAAAAAAAAAAAATTTCATAGATTTTACGAAAATTCACGTAATTCTGCGTCATTCAGCTGTTTTTTTGTTTCAAAAAATTTCTACAGAAGAGAGAGAATTACATAAATTTTAAGAAAAAAATAACAGAAAATTTGATTTTTTTCGGCACAATTTGACACGTGAAACTTCAACTAAGTTTCAGAGGTTACCGAATCCATTCTGGGCAAATAATATTAGTTGCCGCATTGTTTTTTATCGGATAAGTCTCCCCAAAGTAGGTATGATAACGTTTTACGTACCTACTCATCGTATTTGGAGGATACACTCCACGATGGCTCATTGATGAGCACTTTTTGGCCATATCGAAAATATAATATTACATAGACTGAAGATTTCGTCCTCTACGAATTTACGTCATATTTTCATTCCTGTCTTGGCCTTTAAACGAGAAGTGCCTACGAGAAAGTTAGGTAGGTATAGCTCATAGCTGATGAGTTATAAACTTAAAACAGGTTTCACTAACAACAGTTTATGATTTATTATTGTGATGGAGTGATACTATGAGTACTACAATCTGACAATCTGTGAACGTATAACTAACCGAGTGCAGTGATCGGACATTTTAATCTTATTTAAAAATATACGCAGATAGTAGGCATCGAAATAAAATAGCTATAAATTAAAATCCTCTTTAGAACAACAGACTGATTATTTGACTGTAAGAAATGAAGACGAGAACCACATAGGCTAACCCAAATTTATCTTACCCAATAGTTGAACATTAATGCATGTTTATGATAAACAATTAGATGTATTACGAAAAATTTGATAAAAACAAAACATAATGAAGGGCGCTAATGGAGAAAATTTAAATCAATAAAGAACTTTGATTACTAAAAATAAAATAAAATTGCACAGGAATTGAAAATGAAATCTCACGCAAACGGAAATATCGATTTACTGCCTTAATCCGTGGAAAACTTGAAAATAATTTCCTTTATGTCGAAACATTAAGGATATATAGTAAATTTTAACACCAAAATTGAACAGTAAAATTTTCCTGTATAAGAACTATCTGCCGCGAAAATTTCACTCTATCGATTTTGTAGTTTTCTCAAAACAGTAAGAAAAAAATCTTGGGTGACATATACCTACATATATTATGTTATATATATATATATTATTCACACGTAATGGTATAAATATATACATTAAAAAAAATTAGGTCGAAATGGGAATTAGTACCAATCCTTTTCTTTTTTATACGCTTTAATTCTACTCACTCAATTTGTTGAAGTACACCGGATGACCAACTTCAGCGCTGCTTTTACGTGTTGTGATACACGCACACATACATTTATATCCGTTTTTATCAGTTGTTTTTTCAATTTTTATTGGTTTCTGTCTCGGAAAAAAAGTGAGAAATTTTATTTTCTCTTTCGCCGTTATTTTCTTCTTCAAATTATAAAAGGGTATTTTTTTAAAACTCGTTATTAACTTAACTTATTATAAGCTTCTATTCTACTCACTACTGCGATTTATAAATAAAATATACCAATGCTGTTGCCAACTTTCCGCAACAACGAAATAATGTTTATTTTGCATGAAGCAATAGCCAAAAAAGAAATAAAAGTTTATCTTTTAAAAACTCGTTTTTAACCTAAACTTATTTCACGAAATGGATAATTTTCATCACCCCCACCCCTAAACCTTTTGTGAGGTTAATTTTAATACCCAGTTTGCAAGCAAACTGGACAAAAAATGAAAATAAAATATAATATAAAAAAACACGCAAATGCAAACGTAATTTTTTCAGGACAGCAGTATAAATGCTGATAATAAGCACAGGGAAGGTCAAATGATTCTGTTGACAGAAAATTCGGTAAGTTGATAGGGGATGCGAAATTATTATCTGATATCACTATATCATACTGTAGTCTTCACCTTTTATGAAACCTTATTGTTTACAAATGAGCACGTATTTTTCGCGGTGCATAATGAAAAACCAAAGATAACAGAATTTGACTGAGGATCATTATACTATAGTTTCTGAATTTCGACGGCATGGGCCGCAAAAAATGAACAAAAGTACTTTCACATGTTTTGCATCGAGTAAAAAAACGAAAGAATGGGTCACCATGACGAAAAAACAACGGGAGTTGAAGGACACGCTTCGACAAAAAAAATATAATGAAAAATAATTACGTTATTAACCGCATTTAAACAATGAACGTTGTGTACTTATCTATGCTTAAATTTCACCGCAAAAGTGCTGAAATTACAGAAAAACAATGAACTATTCTATTCGGAATACAAATCCACAAATTATTCAATCGAAAATGAATGATAATAATCAGATAGCCTGGTTAAACTTCCTCATCTGTATAGATTTTGTCTTGCATTTAATTTATACCAAGTACAACAAATTAAACAAACGGAGGTGTTAGAACGGGTAATGAGGGGTTCGGTATAAGTACACCCATCAACTTTTTATATCTTTTATGCCTTCAAGAGATTTTCTAATCAAGCTGTTGCCAAAAAATATTCTACCAAATACCCCTCCTATACAATTGTGCTCTGGCTATGCCACTGCAAACAACTAGCTACAGAATAACTGTGTTACAAAGGTATTATAGTTGTGGGGTGGGGTCTCTCCCGTATGAGGAATAGGGCCTCGGACCCCTGATGACAGTTGCCACCAAAAGGCAGGCTTATTTTCGTCCTTGTGATGTTAAACGAAAACACAATTACGTTCGATCGTAATTACCTGCCTGTACTTGCAGGTAATGTACGAGTACCGAATTGTGACTTATCTCAACAATGCGATGATGTCACAATCCATACACGAATTGTCCCATCATCTCTTATCACTACAAGAGACGACGCAACCAGGCCACTCTCATTTACATACGTATTCCTTACGTATGTGTGTATGTGTGCGTGTAAATAACCAGTATATAAACCGTCCAAACTGGCTCTAAAATCACCAGTGTTTGCCCAGGTTTTGGCTTACCCATATGATAAATATGAAGTGGCTGAACACGCTTAAATTCTGTTGAATTTACCTTCTGGTGAGAAAACTTTCTCACGACAAAGTATTCCATAATAGTTTTCCAAGTAGCAATTAAATTTATTGTATTAAATATGAAAGGCAAGTTTTGATAAATGAAAATTCAATTTGGTTAGTAGCAAGTGTTATAAAGTGACTCGCAGTCATGATCTTGAGAACTATTAAGAGTACCTACATGTAATTGAAACTGAATATACATCGATGTATTCTATATCAAACATATCTTCACAATCTATTGTAATTATAAATTTACATCAGTTTTAATATCAAAAAGACTGTTTAGAGTCATGCAAAGTAATTAATTTTGAAGCTGCAATTTTTGTATTTTTGATAACCATTTTATCGAAGTTAATTAAAAATATTTATCAACTTAAAAATTAATCCCTGTGGCATAGAATGTGAGAATTAATTTTAAAATTAAATTATATGTTAAACGAATTCCAGATCGTTGACGATGAAAAGTCATAGTGTTGGAAAGTGACACATTGGGCTTGTTGCAAAATGACTCGCTAGAAAAAACTGATAAAATCTAAGTTTTAACTTGGTATTTTTTTGTTGGTAGCTTACCATACAATCATACCAAATTAGTATGTCGTTGCATACGTCACAAATAAAGCCAAGAGGGTGGAAAAGAAAAACACAATCAACAGTGCTCATTAAACTGCGTTTCACTACTTGACAAAATGAAATAATTTCATTTTTCATAAATATTTCAAAAAAATTTTGTTTCGTAGACTACAGGTAAACTTAATTAAAACTTTTTTGTTTCAATCGTAACTATACTACTTTTTCAAAATTCATTTTAATATTTGATAAAACAGTAAATGTATCATGTTGCAACATGCCCGTGTCACTTTGAAACAATAGTGTTGTAAAATGACACAGATGTTGTAAAGTGACACATTCAAAATTATGAACGTATAGGGATTTGAATTCAAAATTTCTCAAATCCACTGCGTAGAGTTTCAACATTTTTTGTTTCATCCAAATCGGATCAAAAGTGACCCAGTTATAGTAAAATTAAATTTTTTGTGTCACTTTACAACACTTGCCCCTGACTTCATACATTAATATTCTAGTTTAGATCATTTCAACTATAAAAATGGGGAAGGGAAGGGAATGCAGAAGGGCGAGGAGATACGACTAAAAAGAAAATCAAAATCTGCATCTTGAAAATGCAACCAAAATTACAGTTTTAGATGAGTGAATAATTTGTCTGAAATGTTCCAAAAATTCTAATTCTCAAAATAATCTATTTCGCTATATGACTTTTTGATGATTGCAAAACGTATGTTACCCAACGGCGAGCAGTTATTCACAGTTGGTCTATAAATTTTAGATCAAAATAATAATTTCTAATATTTTTCAATCGAAATGGGTTGAAAAGAAAAAAAAATACATAATTAATTAGTTTCATTCCTCAATTTCGCTGTAGGTTAGGTTCACTAGCCCAAATGAAATATTGTCCATCGAACATAAAATAAAGTCTGGCTAATCGTTTAGAGATCGACATTAAACAACATTACATCAAAATCATTTCAATGACTACGATATAAAATCATAAGATGAAGTTACAAAAGATCCTCATTTTTTGGTCTGGTAACAGCGAATATAAGTTACAATAGGTATCTAAAACAATACAAATTCATGATGCAAACGCATTCAAAAACGTGTTTAAAGTGACCTTAAAATGCTGCCTTTTACTCGGTTTTTAAATATCATGTTCACTTCTATTTACCCCTCTAGGTGTTTCCATAATTCACGAATAAATGCGTATGAAAATTACAAAAAAAAAAAAAAATCATCAACCGACTTAGCATGCCCCGACGACTGATTAAATATGTAAATATGATTACATAAAGAAAAATAAACCAGCATTGTCTACACAGTACCCCAGAAATCTGGTTTAGTGAATTATTGTAATTAGTTGGTCGTCAGATCGGAGAAAAGTTGAAGACGTAATTACATATTCACGCCAATTCAGTTGTGTGAGTGGCTATACCTTATGGGTAAAAGCTGAATTATTGGAAAGGTTAAACTTTTAAATTTTCGATAAATTCGCGTAACTATTGCATCAGTGGTTTCCAAACCTTGTTTGGATGGCGCATCAAAATCGATAGCATGTTATAATTAATTATATCTAATTAACATTTGTGGAATACCTTTTTGTGGAGAAGTATTTTCAACAAGAAGGTAGCCAACAGCTATTTATGTGTTCTGCCACTTTGTACTTACGTATGGGGAAGCCAAAACCTGGGCAAACACTGGTGATTTTGTAGCCAGTCTTGTAGGTTTATACTGGAGATTTTGGCACACGCACACAGACACACATATGTACATATATGTATAATATTGTTTCGTCTATCTACGTCATTTCTTATTGGTCACTGTTAAGAAATGATGTAAGATATTTGTTACCATTCTGTGACATTGCAGAGATCTTTATCTGTCAATTAGTCATGGTACAAACCTCGTATCTTACCTGTATGTACATACAGGTAAGAATATACAAATGTAAAAGGGTGAACAAAATTCATTTAAAATCATAGAGACGAATAACAAGCTATTCTTTTGGGAGCAACTGTTATCAAGGGGTATAAGCCCCTATACCTCATAGGAGTTGATAATTCCCACAATTGTAGCTATTGGATGAAAATTTTGGTTTATCTGCAATTAAATAATATTTTATGTACTAGGTTTATAATATTATTCATAATATATTTATGTAGTATATATATAATTATGAATTTGAGCTTTTGGTGCCAAAATTTTCCTTGAGTTATGAAACAAAAAACTTTCCCACCCTCACCGCAGGTTGTTCTATGACACCAAAATTAATAAGTAGATTATCATAGAAAACCTACTCCAAAAATACTTGAAAAATAAAAAAATTCATTAAACAAAAGAACGTTTTTGTTTCGAACTTGACTTTATACATAAGTTTTGAAATGTTTTATTCCACTCTTCCTTTCTCCAACCCATAGAAATTAGGTACTCAACATAGCCCTCGAAACAATTTATAGCGGTGCGTTTAGGTGCGGAGTTAATTATATCTGCTGTTAATTCACTTCTCACACCAACGCACTTGAAATTTCTGTAAATAATGAGTATATGTAGGGTTGATTTATCTGTAAAGTATCAGTTGAAAAGGTAATGTTCATGTAGGTATCTGATAATTAGCAATATTTTGTCCATGAGAAAGTTAACTTTCAACCAAAAAATAACGTTTTCTGCAAAATTACTTTCTTATATGCATTATTTACAGCTAAAATATAGAAAAAATAATACTAATTATGACGTATGTAAATTAGTATCGCTGCAGCTAAAATACAGACATTTATAAAAAATAATTAGCTGTAAAATAGCCATGTATTAGCTGTAAAAAGTATGCCAAATTAGAGCGACATTGGTTTTTAGCTGTGAGAAATTTAATGTACCACGAAAATTAGCAGTGGAGATTCCTGATTTTTCACCAGTTAGCCGTGAATTATTTGCCTGGTGTCTTGCCTACTTAATTTTAACCGACCAACAGTGTAAAGGTATTGTTCGCATGATAAAAAAAATTAAGTTTTGATTCACCCGAATGAACTATGGAGCAATGCTCTCGCTTGATTGAGTGAAATTCAGTTAACTACACCACTAGATGAAATCCTTCCTTATTTATAAATATCTGGGATCATTCAATGTGATACTAATGGAAGTGAAAAAAATTAGCGCCATTATGATTGTGGCGGATTTAATGGGGATATATCTGAGAAAAATAGGCCTGAAACTTTTGTAAAAAAAAATTATTTTTGCTTTTCCTAGCTTCCTACGGAATTATTCAGTCATGCATCCTGTACCCAATTAAAACGGGCATTTTCAAGCATTCTATTACCTAGGCTCTTTTTTTTAACTCCACCCCTTACGGAGGAAATGGTAAAATAATTCTTCGTGAATAAGTGATTTTGCTTAATCGTGACAAGTGAAAAAAGAAAGAGAGAGGGAGGAAAAAAAGGCCGAAAAAAAATGAAAGAAAAAAGGTTCGTTTCTTAGAGGGGTAGATAAAAAAAGTCAAACGACCTACACTAAAATGAAATTTTTTTTCTTTTGTTGTTCGAATCCTATATTACAATACGAGAAATAATTGTATGTATGTATGTGTGTGTGTGTATGTATGTATATATGTATATATATATGTATGTATATATATGTATGTATGTATGTATATATGTATCTAGGTATGTGTGTACATATGTATGTGTGTATGTACGTATGTAAGTAATCGCGTTCTGAAGAACTAGACCAACAATGTTATTGAAATTTATAGGAAAGGGGGTTTTTGAGTATGAAAAAACAATCCAGATAGGTCCCAAGTTTGAGAGCATCTCAATTTATCCATCAGCAGTAAGCGATAACAACGAATGATGAAAAATTCGCCTGTTTAAGAGTGGATAGGTAAGGTTTTATTAGCGAATTTTGGTAGGTCTAGGCAGCGTATCATTATTATGATTTATGACTGATGAAGTAATGAGTATGTAGTTGCAATATTTAATTATTATTCTCGAAAATCGAGACATGTTATAATAATAAATTTATGAAATTCCCCTGCTTGAATTAAATTAACAAAACTTTTTTCAATTTCCACATCGAGCAAAACTATCGGTAAACCAGGTATGGAATATTGAAGGAGCAACAAATATTAAGGCCTATATTAATAAACGTCACTTTAACCTCCCTTCGCTTAAATTTCACTTTAAAAAAGTTTTTGCACAATTTTGTACTTAGAAATGTGGGAACATTGTATCTCTTATGAGAGTTCCAATGTAAAAATAAAATGTTACCACACCCTTGAATACAAAATTGTGCCAAAAGTAATTTTTTAGTGAAGTTTAAGTAAAAGGAGGTTAAAGTGATGTTTGTGAATATGGGCCCAAGTATCGTGGACTGGCCAGCAGTTGGTGCGCACCTACAGGGCGCATTGATTTGGCAACACAGCAAGAGATTTGTGTTGCCTGTGCTGGTGTTGTGGCGGTTGCCAAACAGTTACACTTCGGTGAGGAGGAGTGTGACGATGTATTATTGTTCGTCTCATGGACGTTAAACCGAACTAGTGGGTATGCCACAATATGGTAGCAGAGGCAATTTTGCGGTCTTTAGGACCTTTAAGACTTTATTAATTTAAAGCCTTAATGCAAATAAATTAGAGTTTGAATTTTCCTCATGAAAATTCAATTCCTAAGGTGAAAGAATAACTGACGTATTTCTTCTAACAAAGAAAGACTTTATTTTTTCAGACACACTTCCATTATTTAAAGAGAAACATCGAAAGATAATTCCCTTTAAGATTTTTTTCAATGTATGAATAATACACTGAAAGACAAAAGACTTTAGTCCCTTCATTCTCACAAATAATATTTTGTTCAAATCTATTATGAAGAATTGAACAAAAGACTTGAATAACATTATTCAACAAAGACAGTGCTTAGTACTAGTTGACACTAGTACTAAATGAAAATATTCATCGAATCCTTTATTCCTACCTATTGTTAGAAATAAAATCAAATAAAATGAAGACGGCAAAAAATATTTTTTTTTTGTATAAAAAAAAAAAAAATTTTGCCACCCTCAGTATCTTATACTCACTATAAATGAGGATAAAGACAGAAAAAAATTATATTAAATAATTTATTCCGCCGCCCTCAGCACATAGTGTCATATATATAGACAAAAATTACGGCCAGTATGGTAAAACATGGCGACCGTAAATTCGTTAATTTAACAGAGTTAGTCGTCAACAATTACGACTAAAATAAATTCCCCGCCAACTGAATTTTTTGGAGAAATAATAAAAGATTTCCAAGAAGTCCTTTAATACTGACGAACACCCTTTTGTCATTATTACGAATGGAGAGAGAAAAAGAATATAATCTATCTCTCTTCCACTCGTACAAAAATTAATGATTTTTAAAAAATACGAAAATACCACGTTTTTTTAAAGGAATAATGTCGATCTTGTCGATATGGAAAAAATCAACAGTTGCCAAGGTCAAAAAATCACAATGACAAGGCGACATACACTTGCAGTTCCCTGCAAATGTACAAATATTATTGTATGTATGTGTGAATGTTCACACATACATACATCACATTACTATTACTAACGCTTTTCAAGGCGATAGTACAACCCTATCTATGCATTAGTGTGCAATAAAAAAAAAAAAAAAAAAAAAAAGGAGGCAAAGCAAACATTAAGTTAAGAGTATACGCACACACACATACCCTTAAATCAACCACCAACAAAATGAACAAGTACATTCTGGTCATTCTCGCCTTGTGAGTTGAATTTGATGTTTGGGCTTCTGTTCTTTTTTCAATTTTTACCTGTTATATTGTGTGCTTTTTTTAGATTTGTTATTTTCATTAATATATTATTAATTAAACTATCAGTGTCAACCTTTTGTGTTTTTCAAAATTCGAATTTCGCCGTTTTTATTGCGAAAAACTTCTCGTATTTTGAAACCTCTAGCGTTACACACGTGGTGTTTTGTAAATTCGTCTTCTCAAATTTGTTTTTGTTAAAATTTTGTGTGAAATTTTAATTTTTTGTATTCAACATTCCTTTTTTTTCTAAGGAATTTGGTTGTTACAGTTGAATTTGAAAAAACTCAATTGTAAGTATTTTAAATATTCATTATTTTAATAATATATGCTTAGGGAAATGTAATTTGCCTAATATATTCCAGCATTTTTGATCGTGTGGATAAAATCACATCAGAGTTCAAAAAATATATGGTAGTTTTTACTTATTTATCCACTAATGATTTTGAATAATTTTGAAAAAAAAATTATTCAAATAATAATCTTGTAAATTCTTAAGGATTTCAGAGATTATGTAAACTTGCTGAAAATCTACAGGTCCAGTGAAATCCACACGATCTGTATTACTACAATAATTTTTACAATTTTTTATAAGTGAATTTCTAAATTATGCAGTGTTGCGATTAATTAACCACATTGCCATTACGGGTCATGCCCAAAATTTGATTTGAACATGACTCGTAACAAAACTTATGATAGGTCTTTCATTAGGAAAATAAATTTAATGAAACCCTCTCATAATTTAAAAACATCACGTCTTTAAGTACTTAGATATTATTTATCTAAAATATACAAAATTTTATGTTCAAAACTTCATTATGTTCAAACCCCATATTGGAATTTAATTTCAACATGACGTAAATTTGTAACGTTTTGAATGGATATTATTTGATAAAAATTTGATCATAAGAATTACGATATATTCAGAATTTTTTTTTCTTCTCTAAAATCGTAATTCGTGTCTCTTTATTTCATTTTAGACCCCCTATCAAGGTGCCTAAATTTTACATTACCTGTAAATTAATTATTACCATCATTGCGCCCATGGGTCATGCCCAAATTTTTATCAGACATGACCCATGATAATTTACTTGGTAAAAAATAAAAAATTTTTTTTACGTTTGACCAAATAACTTGTACAAAATTTTTTTTGCCATCATTGCGCTTACGTTTCATGCCCGATTTTTTATCGGACATAATTCGTAACAATACTTCAACTAAATATTGACCAAATTATTGATACAAAAAATTAATAATTATCAAATCCTTAAGAAAAATTTCCCTTAACAAAATCTACTCTTTATGGAACATATTGATGCTTTTTAAAATACAAAAATTATATATGTCCTTTATTTAGTGTCAATATGTCCCATACGTCTGAACCATCACAAGGATCATCCAGAGGACGTAGTTCCTCATCTCAAACACCACCACCTCCACCACCCCTCCCAATCCCTGCAGATGCAGGCCTACGAGATCAGGAAGAGGAAAACGTATTAGCCTATGACGACGAGCAACAACGTATTGTTGATCAACTCGATGAAGCAGCTAATATGTTGTGACGTGAGGAAGAGGCCCGCCAAATAACATGTGACCTCAGTTATAATGTACCAGCTTCTCCTATGTTACCAGTTAGACCACCACCAGGGTTTGAGGGTGCCTCCAGATGAAGATCATACTATCTCAACTGCAAAATAATAGACAGTCGGTTGTTTCTTCTTGGAGTAACCAAGAAGAGATAGAATACTTTGAGAGTCTGTTGGCTCAAGTTATCGTCTCGATAGATGAAACAAAGGAATTACTGAATTCCAATTTAGTAGTTCCTTTGCAAGCACGCCGCAGGCTTCCAAACCTGGAGTATCTAATCGACGAATTACGAAGAATTCCGAAGGGAACTCCAACGGAAATGGTAACCCAATCCAGGAAACAGATTGGTGATATTTTGGGACTAATTGCGGAAATTCAGGAAAGATTTCCAAAACCTCCGCAATTAATTCCAAATCAGCAGGAACCAGTCCAGATGGAGATTGACCAGTTTCAAGTCCCTCCCTCTCCAGCTCAACTCCCTTATCTAGTTTTCCCAACTTCCTGGGAAACAGAACAGGAAATAGAAGATAGAGAGAGGGTGAGGTTCGAAGAAATGAAGAGGCAGGAAAAACAGGAAAAGGAACGTAGTGCACTGCTTCAAAAATTAGGTGAAGACCTAAGCAAGCTGTTGAAACAGGATAACAATCTGCAACAACAACTCGAACGATTGCGTCTGGATATCGATTCTATCAAGAATCGTGTAGCTGAGGAATTGCATACTCCAATTGAATCATTTATACAAAATTGTGTCAAACCGGCAGAACGCAGAGGTGAGATTGCTAATTCTCAAACTGATGAGATATCTTCTCGAAAGAGAAATACCCCATCAAATGATGAAACTAATGATGGACCAGCAAGTAAGAGATTACACCCTAGTCCATCAGTTGATAATAACTTATCAACATTAGCTTCGTCAGATAATATTTTAGTAAATTGTCCATCACCAATTACTAATTCCATAACAGCTTTGGTTCCTGAGAAAATTGGAAACCAAAAAACAATAGCATCATCTTGTCCCAAAAGCAACATTATTCCAAAATGTTGGGAAATAAATCCTTTGGAACAAAATGAGGCACCACCAATGAATCTTAAAACTCCAAAATTCTATTTAGATAAATGGGATGGAAAAATATTAACCTATCCTGGTTTTATTCGAGGTTTTAATTTATATGTTCACTTGCGAAATGATTTTGCCATTCCCCAAAAAATTAATTATCTTCAAAATACTATTCCAAAAGAATTAAAAGATAAATTTACTCATCTCGCACCCGATGAAAAAGGTTACCATCAGAGATTAGTATTTTTGCATGATCGCCGCAAAAGTGAAAGCTGAAATTTGGATGCAAATTACAGCTTTCCCTACTGCAGTAGACACCATTTCATCTATCCAAGATGGAATGGATGGCATTGCAGCCCTCATAGACAGGTATAGAGATATATCTGCAATTATAGATGAGGAACAAGTATTTAATGTTACTGTTAAAAAATTTCCCCCCAGGTCGTATTTAAATAATCTTAAAAGCTCTGAGAGACATGTCTCTCATCTATTTGCGGCCATTAGAGAGTTCATCAAAATCCACAAACTTTTCGAGGAGAAAGATGGGCCTTCTAAACAAAATTTAAATAAAACTCAAGGGAAAAATTTTAATGATAATAAAAAAGGTAAGCCTAAAGCAAACCCGCTTTTGCTGGAGCATCTTTCAGCAAAGATGATAATAAAGATAAAGGAAAGGATAAATCCAATCCCAAAAATAACAGTAAGAAGAAACAACAAAAATCTAAATCTAAAAATTCAGATGATTCTCCTTCTGTTCCAGAAAATGCAAGATTAGCCAACATCCAGTTGGCTAAGGACATTCCACGCTCAGTCCTGATAACACCTCAGACCAATGCGTGCCTGTTTTGTGGTGCTCGTCACCACAGTTTTTTGTGTTTCTCTTCAAAGGGGAACACAAAACAAATTTGGGAAGAGTTTTTCTGACAACGCAATTTGTGTTTTCGTTGCAACGAAAAACATGACGATGATGCCGATCACTGTGTTGGGACTCCACCCAAGCACTGCAAATGGTTCAATTGTCTGAGTGATCAGCACAATTCCATTTTCTGCTCAAAGGCATCATATCTGATCTGTACAGGCATTTGTGATTCCTGGTACGCAACGTTAAGGGAGTGTAAAGCCACCTTAAGTAAGTCACTTATTGATTCTCTACAAGAAGAACCAATAATAGAAATAACTAAAAATCCAATTATTCCACAGGAAGCATCGGCAAATGGCAGTGACCAGTTTGAGGTGAAAACTTCAAAGAAAATTTGCGATGTTTTATCGAATAACCAGTTGGGCACCTTACCTGTACATAGTAAGTGTTTTACCAATTATTCAAAAATTAAAAATAGTTCAACCTTTTTAGTTTTTGAAATGTATGCACAATCCTTTAATATAAAAAACCCTATTAAAATACAGGGATTCATGGACTGTGGCAGTGTTGATACTTTTATAGTCAATAAATTTGCTTTCGAATCTTTAAAATTAAAAGGTTATGAAGCAGTAAATTTACGACTTTCTAGTCTTCAACATCAAACTTCAAAACCAACAAAGTCCTTTTCAGTAGACTTTGATTTGTTTACTCCTGATGGAGTAAAAATTCCTATTAAAGCAAAAACTTTGGATGTTATAGCCCATAATCTAAAACAACCAAACTTAACAAAATTTTATGAAGAGTTTCCAGAATATAAAAATTTAAAATTCATGTCAATCAATAAGGAGCATACGATTCAATTACTATTAGGCAATGACTATATGTGGTCATTTGTTCGTAATATTAAGCACCTTTCACCCTCTCTGACACTTATCAAAACAGCTTTTGGAAATATGTTAGGAGGTTTGATTGAACGAAACCCTTCAATAGATGATATCTTTACTCCAGTCTACTTTTCTGATCCACAGAAAGTAGAAAATTTATAGAAACTTGATGCCATTGGCATTGAGTCCCATAACTCTGACGAGGCTCAAGCTGATGCAGAAGCGCTAAGCTTGTTTTATAAAGACGTTCAATTGGTTAACAATCGTTACCAAATAAAATGGCTTTATAAAAATTATCCTCCTCCATTAGGAGATCATTATAATTTGTGTTATAAACGTCTACAAAGTCAATTACCAAAATTTGTTAAAAATCCTGAATTTTTCAAACGTTATACAGAGTATTTTGATCTCTTAATTGATCTTGAAATGATTGAATTAGTGGATGAAACTGCAAAACCAGGATTAATTCACTACATGCCTCACAAGGGCATTTTAGACTTAACAAAAAGTACCCCGCTTAGAGTAGTCTTTGATGGGTCTGCTAAGACTAAAGCCTCTAAACATTCAATAAACGATTGTATGTTTAAAGGTGCAAATTTATTACCCGATCTACTTGAAATCCTTTTATCATTTTGCAAAGAAAAGTATGCAGTTATTGCGGATATTAAAAAAGAATTTCATCAGATCGGCTTACATCCTAATGACAGGGATGTAACACGTTTTTTGTGGATTAAAGATCCATCAAAACCACTAATTAAAAGTAATATAATTATTTTTAGATTTCAAAGGGTTCCCTTTGGAATTGTAACTGCTCCCTTTTTACTGGCAGCAATCTTAATGAATCATTTTCAGCAAGTTGATCCTGAATATTATCAAAAGTATGCCAAAAATTTGTACGTTGATAATCTAGTCGTTTCTTTACCAACATATAAAGAATTGAAAGATTTACATGATCGTTCAAATAAATTGGTTACTGATATTTCCATGGAGTTGTCTCAGTGGGGTACTAACTGTATCAAACTGAGACAAGACTTTAACGCTGAAAACGCATTAACAAAACCTCAAATAAAAGTATTAGGAATAACTTGGGACATGGATAAAAATTTAATTTCCATTAGCCAACCCAAAACAAAAGATGGAGATATAAATTGGACAAAAAGAAATTTTTTAAAAATTGTATCTCAATTTTTTGACCCTAATGGTTGGTTTGCTCCAGTCTATGCTCCTTCCAGAGTATTTATAAAACAACTCTGGAATGAAGGATACAAATGGGATGAAACTTTACCAACAACGCTACATCCTATAACAACACAATTGGTACAAGATTTATCCCTTTGTACATCTTATTGCCTACCACGCCAACTTTATCCGGGTACTTATGATCCGAATAAATGCCAATTACATATTTTTGTCGATGTATCAAAAATAGCATATTCTATGGTTGCATTTCTTCGTTTTTATAAACAAGAAACCAACTCTTTTGATGTACGATTTGTAATAGGCAAAAGTCGAGTAGCTCCAATGAAACCAATGACAATTCCTCGATTAGAGTTGTTAGGGGCAGGAATTGGAGCTAGGGCAATAAAAAATATTAGACAACCCCTAGACTTATCTAACAGCCCAACTTATTTATGGTCTGATAGTAAGTGTGTTCTAACTTGGTTGTTGGAACGTAGGGTGTTAACTCAATTTATTCTCAATCGAGTGACTGAGATTAAAAAGATACCAAATGTGCAATACAGATATGTACCTACAGCCGATAATCCAGCAGATGTCGGTTCTAGGGGAGCAACTATAGAAGATTTATTAAAAACAACTTGGTGGACAGGACCTGAATGGTTATATAACAATTCAGACACCTGGCCACCAACGGACCTTCATATAATCCGATCTTTACCAGAGATAGAGGATGATAACACATCATCACCTATCTTTTGTACCTTAAGAGAATCTTTCTTAATATCAGAAACTTTAACAAATTTGATTCCTCAAAATTCTGAAGATATCTTTGACAGTCATAAACCTGCCAAATTAAAAAGAAAATTGAAATCAAAAAAGTTAAATGTACCTAAATTTTTTATGAACAACAAAACTTTTATTTGTGAAACCAAAACCTTTGCAACACAAACTGTTGAATCACAAAGTACTGACTCTCAAGTAGACTCAGTTTTGGATTTATCAAATAAACCACCTTCAAAAGTCAGAGATAACCCTTTTGCTAGTTTTGTTCATAAACCTGAAAACACTCCTTTTAGAATTGAAATTGAAAAATTTAATTGTTTGGTAAAACTAGAGTGTGTTTTCTACAGCTGTTTAAGTGCACTTAGAAAATTTTCTGCCAAGAGACTTAGATGTTCTAGATGCACAAAACCTCATGCAATTTTACCAAACAATTTTCAATTTGCACTCTTATGTTTTATTTATGCAGATCAGATGAAATATTTCCCTGACCTGTTTAAAATTCTTTTATCACATAATCCTCCAGAACATGTATTATATGATAAATTTCAAATAGTTTTGGATGAATCAGGCATACTCAGGTTAAATAATTATTTACCTGAAACTCCTTTTACAGCAGACGTATTGTCTCCTGTATTACTTCACCCAAAATCTCATTTAACAAAATTAATTTTGTTAAACGTACATACAACAAATAGTCATGCGGGAATAAAATTTACTGTCTGCTTTTCGCAGAAGTTATTTTGTACCCAGATCTATGCAAGTTTTACCAAAAATATTAAGGAATACTTGTGTTGTATGTAAAAAACATGACAAATGCCCATTTGCACAACCAACACACTCGGCCATGCCAGATTTTAGATTGATGCCCTTTTCTCATCCATTCACCTACACAGGTGTGGATGTTTTTGGACCATTTGGAGTTTTTGATCAATTCCTGCCAAAAAAGAAAAGGGATTTGTCAACTCCAACCTCTCCAATATATAAAAAATGGATCTTGATATTCACTTGTCTCTCAACAAGAGCAGTGTATTTCATATCACTCTCATGTCTAACAACATGTGAAATTTGGACTGCTTTCCAAACATTTTTTGCGGACCACGGAACTCCAAAAGTAATTTTGTCCGACAATGCCGCACAATTTTTAGTTATCGCTACCCATTTACAAAAATTTTAGGACACTATTGTTGCTGACAATACAATTAGCGATCAACTAAAACAAAAAGGAATTACGTGGCACTTTACTGCGCCAAAAGCTCCATGGTATGGTGCCCCGTATGAACGGCTTATAGGAGTCTTTAAACAAGCCTTCTATAGAGTATTAGGATATCATTCTCATCATAAAAACAACTTTCAAGCTGCGTTAAAAAATATTCAAATTATGATGAATGAACGTCCATTATGCCCTGCTGTTGATGATGCTGATCAAATAACTTTGACACCAGCTCACTTCATGCATACCAACTTTATAAATTTTACGTTAGATCTTGAGAAACCATTGGATAATACTCCAATGACAAAAACACTACAGAATCTGTGGAAAATTGATCAAGAGAATTTAACAAAATTATGGCTTGCATGGAAAAATCTTTATCTCCCATTCTTGAGAGATAAAATACAAAAAGGTGTCGATAATGTTTACCAAACAGTAAATTTCAAACCAAAAGTTGGTGATATAGTTCACGTGTTGGACTATATGACCAAGCCAGGAATATACAAAATTGCCAAAATTATATCCCTGACCCCTTCCCGTGATGGAAAAGTCCGTCACGCGTAAATTTTACTACCAAGTTCAAAAACAGTCACTAGACCCTTAAAGTTTTTGGCCCCGTTAGAACTTGATAGTAGTGATAGAGTCCCAATAACCTCAAATTGAAGACTTTATCAACATGACTTGTTCTGAATGACACGAGACTAAGTGTTTCGAAAATTAACTGATGGAAATTGGCACCATCTTACAATTTTCTAATTGACTGACTTAAGAGCTATTTTCTAATAACTCATTATCGTTGTCTAGCCCCCTATCTAGGTGAAAGCGAACGATAAGTGTCAGTGGATCGATCCACCCTTTATTATAACCAATAAATTTGGTGTAATAAGCAGACTGACTAATTTCCCATTCTTCCTTACAGAATCCATCCATTATGGCCAAACCTATCTTTAATCATATCTTCTCGTGTCCGGCAGTCTGCGGAAGTTATAAATTTAATATATTCTGTTTTTGTTTTTTTTATGACTTAGTTTTAAAAGTCTTAGTCGTTTTTATATTGTTTTATATTTTTATAAATAAACGCATTATAAATATGTATGTCTTTACCCGTAAAACGGTAAATTTCTCTTTTCAGAACAAGCCTCAAACTGATAAACTAACCCCAGAGGGTTAGCTTGGTGTACACCGCCCCCAGTATCGTGGACTGGCCACGAGTTGGTGCGCACCTACAGGGCGCATCAATTTGGCAACACAGCAAGAGAGTTGTGTTGCCTGTGCTGGTGTTGTGGCGGTTGCCAAACAGTTACACTTCAGTTAGGAGGAGTGTGAAGACGTATTATTGTTCGTCTCATGGACGTTAAACGAACTAGTGGGTATGCCACTATACCAAGTTCCTCTCGAATACCTCACTCAACTCGACCAATTTATGGTAACTATTGTTATGTAAAATGAAAAACTTACGACCGAAAAGATTGTCGTCGTCGTCGTCGTCAAAAACACCTAACCTTTCATAAAGAAGACGTTCAACGACACAAAATCACCCATAAAGAAGACTAAAATACGATTCCCTTAGCAATTCATTCTGGCATCCGCTTTCCTCTATGTACTATAGTCAGACCATCGTATTACGTCACGCCCGTAAAAACCCTGTTTCCAGTACTTACACACACAAAAAAAAAAAAAAAAAAAAGTAGATAGACGAAGGTATACCATACAGGCATAGAGGGCATACGGAGAAAAAGAAAAAAAAATAGTACCTGTTTTCCGGAAGTACGTACGGAGCTGAAAAAAAATGGACAGGATACGCGAGTAAAATATGCTATATACGTATATACGTATATATTCAGTACAGACAAAAACTGCGTACAAATGAGAGCGCAGCAAAATAAAAATTGCACATTGATAGGTACAAAACGATAATGATATGATAACGATATCCGGGCAGACTGATGTACTCACCATTCAAATCCGATATACGTATTAAATTATTGTTAGGTATTATGTGTGTGGTATGTGGACGCGCACTTTTTATCGGCGGACTTTCGTCGATTTCGATTTATTTTGCTGGTAAATACCGGCCGGCACCTCCGACCTCTCTAGCTCGTCGCCGGACAGCTCCAGATCCTGCATCATTTGCATAATTTCACGTTCTTTTTTGATCTCCTCCTTGTTGACGCCGTTCGGTACCACCGGCGGTGGTGCGAATTTCAGATTCGACAGCGAACCGTACGACCTGGATCGATGCTCCTGCCGGATCGAGTACGAAAACGCCCTTTCGTTTAGGTGTCCTTTGCGCTTATAAATGCCCGTATTGTAGGCTGAATCGCCTTCCTCCAGCTCGTCGTCGTCGTCGTCGTCGTTGTTGGCCGTGCGTGCTGCGGCCGCGGCCGACGCCGGTTTACCGTTCGGCATCGAATCCTTTTTCGATTTACTCTTCTTCTTTTTGGTTTTCGCGTCCATGGAGGCGTACTGCTGCATGAGGTAGGCCTCGTGCGGAAAATGGCCAGGCTGGTACGAGGCGACCGGACTCATGGGTCGAGCCGACGGCATGTAGATAGGCTCCTCCATGGTGGCGGGATGCGGTACGGGCGGATGCTGCGGATGGTGTTTGGAGAGTTTGCGACCAGTTTGTATGTAGATGGGCTGCTGGGAGAGCGGATGCGGGTGTCCGGCCATCGGCATCATGTGCGGTAGCATGTGCGGCGGCACTGGTACGAGAATCGGATGCTTGGGTTTGTTGTACGAGCCGGTGGAGATGCGCCGAGGTGGATGCGGTAACGTGGTCGGCACCATCATCAGGTGAGGCGGCGGAGGCGGTTGCGCCGCCGCCGGATGAGCGCCCGGCATGGCGTGGAAGCCGTTCATGGAGGCGGCTGGTCGCAGCATCGTGCCGTTTGCGTATACTCCGTTCATTGGCGGATACATTTTGGGATAGCCTCGCATCATGGTTCCGCCGCTGATCGAGCTGGAGGATTTCACGCAGCCGTTCATCATGGTGGCGGCGCCGTTCATCATGGCGGCGGCGCCACCGTTCATGTAGTACATGTCATCGCGACTACCTTCGGACAGTTTCTTGCGGCGAGTGCGCTCTTTGGGCTTTTTCAACTTCTCCTCTTTGGTGGTGGGCGTCAGCGTCGGCGGCGGTGGCGGCGGCGGCGGCGCAGCGTTGGTTATTTGTCGCGGGCGAGATGATCGCGAGCTGCGCATAGTGCTGGCGCCGCATTCGCCGTAGAGGGCGGCATCTTTTTCCGAAATGTCTCTGGTGCTGCCGGCCCACACTTTGTGGTTCTCGTCGCCGTTGTAGATGGACATGTCGTCCACCGAGTTGGACAACTCCATGTTGGCGCCGATGCCATTTTCGGTGGGCGTTGGTACGGCGCTGTTCAGGGTGAGGGTGCTTCCGGCGGCGGCCCCGGCGGCGGGCGGCTGCGTGCGACGCCAACCCTCTACCTTTTCGATGCTATTCGAGGAGGAGGGCTGGCCATTGCACAGCGTGCCGTACAGACTACCGCCGTTCGCCGTAATATTTCCGTTGGGTGGGCCGCCATTTTCGATTTGTTTGGCATAGGAAAAATCGGCGTACGCGTGGAAGCAGCAGCGCACCAAAGCGTTGGCGGCCATTTCGCGTTTGCAGATGAACGCGTGGCACTCGAGCACCTTGATGCCGGTGGTGCGACGTAAAATGGCCGCGAACAAGGGCGGATGGTTGGGGTTGGGGGAGCGCGCGAACGGCGAGTCCAGCGGAAGGAAACGCGGCTGCGTGCTGGAGGAGGGCGACATTTTTTCAGGCACCAGCACGTAGCGCACCGCGGCGCAATAGTGCAACGAGTCTATGGGAAAAAAGCGGGTCACCTTTTTGTAGTTCTCGTCCACGTTCTCCAGCAGCAGGCCGTTGCTCCACACGCTGAGCCACGAGTCGATACCACGAGCGCCCAGCGCGCCTTGCTCCGGATACAGTTCGCGCAGTGGTTCCTGTATGCCTTGCAGGCCGTCCTTAGTGACGTGCGGCACCGCGGAGCCCAGATAGAGGACGCGACATCGACAAATTGGCGTCGACTCTTCGCTGCGCGAGATAAAGGGCATATTGTTTTGGTTAGGGTTTTTATTTTTTTTTTTTTTTTCGTTTTTTATGGGCGGCGGTGGTGGTTTTGGCAAACTTAGCCTCGCACGCTAACAAATACGACGCATTGCGCAAAAATACCCGTTTACGTGTAGGGATTATTTTTTTTATTTTTTTTTCTTCGACAAATTTGTCAAGATGACGCTGGCAACTTCGATACCAAAATCGATTATATGGTACGAATTTTTTGTATTTTATTTATTTTTTCTAAGCACTCACAACGCGACCACGTAACCAATAAGAGAACCGGTTTAATTCCTTTCCTTTTCTGTGTGCGCAGATACTTTCTCGAAGTGAGTAAAAATCGTTGTTTTTTATTTTTTCTGTTACAGACGATTTCGTATTTTTCTATTAGTTAGCTACGTGAAAAGTACGTAATACTGTAATGTAGCTACGTTATAAATTTTCACTGTACGAACGAACTATTAGCGCGAAAAAATGTGCGTAAACGAATGCGACAAATTCGAAAATACGAGACGAGCGCAAACACGATTTCGACAAATACTACCGTAGGTACGATAAGAGAAAAACACGCGCACAAACACACACACACACACTCACACTCACACACAAAAGCAAAAAAAAATTGTATCCTTATTGACGAAACTTTGACACACAATAATTCGAATAGTGCATGGTTCGCGCTACGCGTTCACTCACCAA
This sequence comes from Ericerus pela, assembly GCA_011428145.1. NCBI lineage: Eukaryota > Metazoa > Arthropoda > Insecta > Hemiptera > Coccidae > Ericerus > Ericerus pela. Next base: position 455,163 of record WOFM01001634.1, on the reverse strand, counting down.
CTAAATTCACTACCACCAGGTAACAGGTAACCTGTTAGTTCTGCTTTGACCTCTAGAATTCCTTCTTTATTTTTTTTTTTTTTTTTTGTTTCTCTCATTCGCTCGCTCACTCTCTCTCACTCGCTCTGTTTCACTCTTCTTGCCTCTTTGTTACTCCCTCTTTTATACACTCTCTTTACTCCTGCACTCTGGCTTTCATTCTCCATCATTCTTGTTTTACTCTTTTTAGATCTCTTTCTTCGTCGTCCCCTTTGCTCCTCTTATTGTATCTTCGTTCCATCGCCCATCCACTCTATTCTTATGTCTTAAGCCAGATACACACTGATGCGTCGCGACACAAACGTTACGTTGCGTTTTATGCGTTTTTTTTTTGTTTTTTTTTGGGGAGGGGAGTACGTAGAACATGTTATGCTAAAGCTCTATACATACCATTCCGGTAACACACTATTTTTTATCCTACAACTCCAGGACAGCATACGATTTTTTTTTCCCTCGGGTAAATAATAATCTTATCGCTCCAAACCTATATTTAAAAAATCAGCTTTAATGGTGAGGGGTTTACAAAATCGATGGAAATTACAAAAAATCAAATCAAATAATAGGCGATAATTTCAAATCATTCAACAAAAAAATTAAAATAATTTAGATTTTTTTCTTTTTCTCTTTTTAAAATCTGCCGACCTGCTGGGCTGAAGCCCACTCAGCCTATATGTTGTAGTACAGCGCTGTACAACTCATAAGTGAATTCATCGATATATGTATATATTATATTAAATTTGGGAAATTATAACAGTTTTAAATTCTTTCGTTAATTTTATAGAGTTTTTCCTTTGTTTCACTTGTAATGTACATTCGTCTGGCAGATTGAAGAGCCAAATAAACTAGCCTCTTATCGTAAATAATTTTATGCGAACAGCCTAAACAATCAAATAGCTGGCAGAGGATCGAAATTTTGCTAAAACATTATCGTATATATGTTTAAGATCCTATGAAAATTTTATTGAAATCGTACCATTGGTTCTTGAGATATGGATGAAATTCTGTTTGGGTTGATTAACCTGTAATTTTCACGATACATTGTCCTTATGTATGTGCAAGTCTAATAGAGGTTTGGTGCTTATTACTTCAGTAGTTTCCAAGAAAACTGGAAAAAAAATTTTCTGGAAAAGTAGTTTTTCCAGGATTTTGAGAAAACTACAGGAGTACGGCTGAAATTTTCACCACAGGTAATCCTCATATAAAACCAGATCTGATAGGAGTTTGGTGCTTATTGATTCTGTAGTATTTGAGAAAAATGTAAAACAAAAACAAATTGATGGAGAAAAGTAAGTCTCTTGTGTTGCTTGAAGTATCATTTCTGTATTTACGGCGCAAGGGATTATTTTACTCGTTTTATTCGAACTTGTGAGAATGAAATTTAGATAAATCGATATATGTTTGTTGGAATCGATAAATATCGATGGTTTGTTTGCAATTTCTTCCCGCAATTAGGAGTTCTGGATTGTTTGTTGAATTGTTGATGTAAATTAGCAAACTGGGTTTTCTAACGATATATAGCTGCGGTAAAGTTATTCATTCTTCAGTTTGCTACATTAAAAAACTAGGGCAAAAACAAGTGCAGTTTCAGTGAAATCCATTTTTATAAAACTCAAATTTAAAACATGAATTATTTTTATTAATATGTTTTTGTTTTATTACAGCTGCGAATTTACTAAATAGTTGCCCAGTGCTAGTCTACGCTCGAAAAAGTAATTGATAACTTATGAGCAATTAAACTATTTAATCACTCGATGAAAGAGTTACTAGTGCGCAGCCAGCCATGCTCGTGTGTACTCGGCTTTACCTGGATTAGATTCACCTGGACGCATGCGCACGAATAGTCTAACTAGTTCTGGAGATACATACATTTATATAGGTATCACATATATGCGAGCAAAAGAGTATAAACGATGACGAAGACAAGTTACGCACGATATAGGATGAAATGAATGCTTGTTATCTGAAACTGGGTCCACACAAAACGCGACTTAACTTTTTTAGGACTTTTTTCGTGTATCAAGTATTAACAGCATTCAGATTCAATACATTAGTCATATGTAACAGTTATGGTTTCTTTATAATTATATAGCTCTGTACAACATGGATAAAAGTGTGACACTTTTAACATTGTGCAAAAATAGAATGTTCTGTTTCGAAAATTTCCGAAATGGTTCTGCGAAGTAGTTGTTCGATTTTCAGAGGAGAATCTTTGAAACAATTTTTTTCTCAGAAAGAGTAGAATTTCTTGTCAGCGGATTCAGTGAGAAAATTCTATTGAAAAGTTATTTTCTAATGATGTAATCGAAGCAGGCCTGGTTTTATGATTTCTTCTTTGGTGGGAGGAAATTGAATCACATTTTACAATATTCATGAATTGTTCGGGGGGGAGTTAACACTTTTTTACGTATTTGGTAGACGTAAAATTTGAAAAACCAAATAATTGTGTTTGAAATTGACATTTTTTTTTGGCGCTGGGAAAGAATTATACCGCAAATTCTCCCCTTAAAATCGGCTTTGAAGGCCTATTTGTATCACGTGCTCTGTGTGTCTCATCATCTCATTGACGTGTGTAGGAGTGTTTCAGTGTTTTGTTCCACCGGAACACTTGTTGAATTTCCAAAAGGCTAAAAAAAGTTTGTAATAATTCAATTAAGTATTATCAATAAAAAGACAACAAAATTAAAAATCGAAAATGGAGTTATTTTTTCAGTTTATGGCAAACCTGTCATAAACGTCTGGATACGCCATTGCGATTCCTTTTATTAAAAAAGTTATTTTAGTTGTTCTGTCTAAGAAATCAGTTTCTTGAAGTTTTACCAGAGGCTGCGAGAAGCGATGTCATCTGGAGGGAGGTAGGTGTAATTAATCAATTTTTACAACACGTCCAAAAAAATCACTATTTTGACAAAAAATCCGAAAAAAAAGTCATCTGATAATTTTGAAGCCGAGAAAAAAAAATTTACACGATTTGCATTTTTTGCACAGTAGAGAATACGTTGGAAATGATTTTTGTATTTAATTGACATAAATTTATAAGATTAATAATTTCTTCTAGCATGAAATTTACGGTAAATGACGAAGTCACCCTCTCCAGGCCATCGACTTCATTGAATTTAAATTTCACGGTCAAAATTGAAATCAGCAAATAATAAAACATACTTATTGATACATCACACCCTCGATTTCATCCACATATAATGTTTATCTTGAAACCTTTTGTTTCAGTCCCCGAAGCCCTTATGCTTCATCGAATTCAAATTTAGAGGTCAAATTGAAATCAGCGTATCAGAAAACATGCATATCGATATCATACACATTATTTCATCCATGTTTACCACTGATATTGAAACCCCATGTTTCATGCCCTACCTCCTTGCGCTACATCAAATCAAAATTTCGAGGTCAAAATCAAAATCAGCATATCAGAAAACACACACATTGATACAACACAACACTCATTTCATCCATATTTACCATTGACCTCGAAACCCCATGTTTTATCCCTTTACGCCCCAGCACTACATCGAATCAAAATTTCATGGTCAAAATCAAAATCAGCATATCAGAAAAGTATATACCATCGATATATCACAACCCTCGTTTCATCCATATTCACTATTGACCTCAGAACCCTATGTTTCATCCTCCTACATCCTTGCGCTACATTGAATTCAAATTTCGAGGTCAAAATTGAAATCAGCATGTCAAAAAACATATATATATATATATTAATATATCGTATGTCTCTTTATGATCAAAAGCTCACACAAAACACACAGACTTTCGTGTCGAAAATTACGCCCAGATTTATGCCAAAATTCGTGCCAAAAAACCTGCACCTTTTTTGTTTTTACTCCGTAGTGAAATTAAAAAATGTGTACCTATCACATTAAAATTTTTTTGTTTGTTGTTTTTTTTTTGTGGCCTTTGTCATGTAACAGTTATTTTGCCTAGCAATTTCAAAAAATATTCAATAACATGTTTTTTTCGTAAACTTGGTTTTTAATATTGTTTTTTTGTAAACAATGAGGCCACTCCGTTTTTCACTTCCCAGAAATAATCGAGAACTAAAAATCAAAGTATGATTTTTTTTGATATATCTAACGCAGCTCATCAGTCTGTAAGACGGGGTTTAGTACGTTCGTAAGTAAATTTGTTGATAATGGATTACATAGGCTGATTTTGATGATAATGTTTGGATGGGCTAAGTCTCGGTCAAGTTTTATCTATCCCCCATCTCTAACTTCCAAAAATTTACCTCACCCCCTTAATCCGGGGACGGAATCATAGGAGCCGACTTTAGTTTTTTTTCAGTGTTGCCAAATTTTTAAATTGTAATTTGTATATGAGTGAAAACTATTAACTAGAATGAAAAAAATAATTTTAAGGTCGACAGAATGAATTTTCAGTGTTGCAAGGCAACCCTGAAAATCACTTCCCTTATAATTGTACTTCATTTGTCCGTAAGTCGGCGCATATGGACGAAATTAAGGAAAAAGTTACGGCTGGAGAATCACCAAAAAACTTTAATGTAAGAATGACAGGTTGTCTCGAGTGAAGCGACCGAAACGTTTTTTCGTACTTTTGGAAGGCTAAAGTACTCTTCTCCACTAAACTGATACTAAAACGAGCGTCTTTCTCCATAAAAAATTATACTTTAGCGCGATTTTCTTGCTAAGTATAATTTTGCGCGTTATGTAAAATTGTTTTATGAAAAATCTCGTCGGTGGGGGCCTGTATATTTGTTTTAAGGAAGCAAAGCCCCCTAGTCCCCTTAAATCCTCCTATGATGGATTAATTCGCAGAGAAATACGAAAATAACGTTTCTGTCTGTTCGGTCTTCCTTGAATAGGTATACTTACCATAAAATTTCTTGGTTCCAAAAAATGCAGAGAAAAACGCAAAATACTTTACGAAATAATGCAAGTAACCCAATTCACCAAACCCAAATAGTGTAAACGCGTCCTCAGCGAAGTCTGTTACCTATTTTAAACGTTGAAAGGTATTCGGAGAAATATTGTTAAGGTTAAGTATTGGAGACTTTACAGTAGGTACAGACTACATGATGGGTAGGTATGCAGTATTTTTAAAATGCATGCGCGATATTACTATACGTGGCACCGAGAGTGTGGGTGGGGTCAAGTAGAAAATGTGTAACTTATACCCTTATTATAGATACGACGATACAGGAGAGACGGTCGTGAGACTCTTTTGTGGTTTCGTATGTCTGTTCGGTTGGAGCTTGTTTCACCTGCGACCTTGCACATAGAATACCGATATACTTACACCTTCGTCTTACATATGCACTAAATGGATTCAGTTTGGTGTCTATCCACCAATATAATTATTAATTTTTCATTTATGCAATAATGATTTTCAATGTTAAGATGAAGGCAAGCTGGAAGAAAATTTATAAGAAAAAATTATTCATTTGAATTCCCAGTTTGAATTGATTTTGAAAGAAAAAATCTTCTAGCGCAGCAATATTTTGCGAGAAAATCCGATTCGCTAATTTTCATCAATAATAAATTCAAAAAATAAGCTCAAAATTTCGAAATATTTTGAAAAATTTTAGAAAACTCTCGATGGTTATTGATATCTGTTATACATATCGATTTATCGATATTTCATGGCTAGATTCAGTTAAAAAAAAAACATTTAAAAAAATTACGAAAAACTATCGATAATAATCGATATTTTCAATAAAATATCGATCTACTGATGTTTTATTGCTAAAAACCGATTTTCCAGGAATATTTTGTTTGTTATTTTTCTCGGAAAATATTGAACCAATAAACAACAAATTGTTATCAGATTTGGTCCCATATAAGGGATACTTTTCGTGAAAATTTCCGCCCTATATCGTTTGTAGTTTTCTAAAACCGTCAACCCAAAATATTTTCCAACAATTTTTCTATTCCAGTTTTCTCGGAAACTACTAAAATAATAGGCACCAAACCTCCATTAGATTTGCACTAACATAGGGTTAATCTGTCATGAATATTATTTTCAGACCTATCCTTTTTGTCGTTTCTTCAGAATCCAGGTAAAACCATTTTTCCAGGAATTTTTATTTTTATAATTTATTTCAAAAATTACTAAACCGATAGGCAAGAAACTTCTTTCAGACTTGCTCCTATACGAGTACTATTTCTCGTGAAAATATCAGCCCTATCTGTTTTTTAGTTTTCTCAAAACAGTGAATACGATGTTTTAGGAAAAACATACATATTATATACCTATATTAATATTGTTATAATTATAGTAGCCTATATATGTATATTTACACATTATTATAATGTATGCACGAAAAAAAATTAGGTCAAAAAGGGAAAATAGAACCAAACGTTTTCTTTTCTCATGAAACGGATAATTTCCATCATCTCCACCCCTAACCCTATTGTGAGGTCAATTTTAATACTCCGTTTGCAAGCAAACTGGGTGAAAAACAATTTTAGGATTTGAGGTTGGAGCATTTAATTTCATTTCTAGGGATATGAGATTCGAATTCAAAAAGAAATGAGTCTTATTTCGTATTATTTTTCATTTTTCTTTAATTTTTTCCCCATTAACTCTGCTCATACAACTATATTTTGGTATAATTACGTTAAAGGTAACCCGGGATGGACACGACCCCAGTTTTAAAAATTTTAAATCGCATTTAAAAGTGATTTAATTTGGTGAAACCCATTACCATATGGTATTAAAACATATTTTTAGATAATGTTTTGTCATATATATATATATATACGGCAGCAGTAGCTGAACTAGAAAGGGTTTCAACGGACTGGTTTTTATTGTATTTTTTACCGCAATAAATGAGCAAAGAACACATTTTCACCATCTTGATCCACAATTGGAGTTGAATATGTGGTAAGGATTCAGGGAATTTATAGGATATTGATTATTGTGATATCTCACCGAAGTATAATGAAATTTTGTCTTTATCTTGCTATTGTCGAACTTATTTTTAGTTTAATTGAAATAAAAATCTTACGAATGCCTTAGTATTATAAGTATGCAACTACTCGGACATGCGAGTAGAAAACCGTACGAATAAGAATTGAAATAATGTTGGGAGTGTCCAGCATTTTCTCTTTCGTACCTCCTGCATCGGCGCTAGTGCATGATAGGTATTGCGAGAGGGGGATTGGGGCTATACATCCCAGGTTGCGCTTAAAGGGTGGTGTTTTTATACGTTTATATATGTTTCATATTATATTCATTCAACGATTATATATCATTGCATATATCGTGTGAACTTATGAAATAGAGAATTACGTCTAATTGGATACTGAAAATATAATCAAGCGAGTTCAATAGAACGTCAGGGACTAGGTATAGCGTCGATTTGGATACCAATGAAGGGCTGGTTTTCAGAGTTGAAAAGGTGGTATCCAAATGAATTTACGTGAATTTTATTACCAACATTGGTTCTATACTTTAGATCCTACCGTACTCGGAACAGAATCAAGTGTGAGTAGCAGATAGGCGAATTGTCTCATCTTTATTATTATGGGAAATCGCAAACCAAATTTCGGAGGAGGAAACATTCTGTTTCCAACCACCGACCCCTAAAGCTACTCGTCTAAAGAGTAACCACTATCATTGTTTAGTTGCAGTGAGTAGTACCTGGTATTTGCCACTAAAAGCGAATATTGGGTTACAGTGAGACTGTCATTTTGTCACAAAACACGCAATTTTGTGCGAGGCGATATCGTTCTTCATTGAAGTGTTATCTCCAATAAAGAATTTTTTTAATTTTATCAGCCTAATTCAATTTCTAGTTTCAATACTCCTCCCAATTACTGCACCTAGGTATGTTATTTTAGACCAATAATTTTTTTGTTCACCTTGTAATTAATCTTTTCGTTGGACATGATGATAGGTGCCGACTTGCGGTTTTTTTGGTGGCCGGACCCTCTGTAATTTTGCGAATTCAAGGATGTATATTATTATAGGTACCTGAGAACATAGTTATACCTTTTTTTTTTTTCGTATTAAATAATTAAAAATTCCCCGTATAGATTGTGAACCAAGCGACTTTTACATTTTGTTTTCCTTCATTAATTATTTTTCGACACGATTACTTGAATGAGATGAAAATTTTCTCGTGAAAATCACGCATTGATGATGGAAGCTGATGTGTTGTACCTATAATACGTAATAAAAACGCCAAAGTTTAAAAATAACAATGCCATCTCCTATTTGTTATCCAATGGAAGTCAGTTTTTGGTGAAAAAATAAATTCTAACGCCGGATCATCCCCCTTCCTCGCACCATATTCAAGATATTTTTTATTCCCTTAGCTCAAGTGAGAAAAATGAGAAAGAGCAGTTTCGAATAGATTTTTTCGAATCAAAAAGCTGTTACATACGGTTTCCGAGACGTAGGAGCCTCCAGTCAAATATTGTATTGAAGAGAATAATTTGTTGGACTAGGAGTAGACTAATATTCGCTACATAATATACAGTGTGTTCCATTAATGAACTACCTCACTTCACGAGAAGGTAGCACCGGGGAGATATTCCACTAACACTTTACGTCAATGAGCCACTTACGCTGTTTAAAAAAACTTTAACTTGAAGGATGGTTTCATGAGATTCTTACGGGACTTTGGGACTTCACGCCTTGTAAAAGGAGACGTGAACGGGGTCAGTGGCTGAAATAACAAACTGTTAGTGGAATAGCTCTTCTGATCGAGTACAATAAAAATGTTATGGAAAATTTCACATATTGTTTTTAAAACATTTCTTCGTAATACTTTTTGCAACAGGTACAGTTTTATAAAATTATGCCTACCAAAAGACTGCTATGCAACAATACGCAAAACGTAGAATATCATTCTCTCTTTTGTAGGTTATTTTTTTTTTAGAAATAATTTCTTTTTTAAAACTATATTAATGAGTAAACATTCTTGCTCTCTAGTCCGCTTCCTCCCGGGTGTAAAAAAATATTAGATACGAAAAAGTTGAGATTGCATAAAAAAACTGCATGGTGCACTGTCCAGTTTTGAATTTTGTTTGTCACATAACACACATACACACACACTCACAAGCAGACATCCGTGGTGAGCTGGTAGCGCGATAAATGCACGCACACATACACACACATTCTCTGTGGGGCATGGCGGCATGACACTTACCCACATAAGCATTTTTTTGTCCTGGTTAATGTTAAAGTCATGAATTTTTACACATTAAATATGTGAGGGGAACCCTAGCAGCTTTTTTTTTATTTTGATACTTTTTGTTTTTAAAACTCGATTAATGCATAAAACATATAATTTTTTCAACATTGAAAATGCTTCTCGAGTCAGTTTATGAAAAAGTGTTCACCCCCCAATTTTTACCTATGTTTTATGTGTGAATTGTAAGAGAAGGGGTAGATAACAATAGTAAAAAAAGTAGAATGAGAAAATGGTATTGAAAAATAAAGAATACCTTCTGTTGTTGGAATATCTTCCAAGATGTGAAGTATTTCAAAAAGCTGATTATTAATGAATTTTGATGTATTTTTTTGTAATTATTTTCTATTTAAAAATAACGTGTTATGCTATTTTAGATGTGGAGCACTCAGCGGTAGAATACAAGAGAATGTGGGAATTGTTTGACGAATAAAAATAGACATAGACTAATTATTGTAAAATACAGAAATTAAAATGACAAAAAACTGAAAGTGTGGTAGAAATTAGTGAAATGAACATTCAAGACTGATCAATTGTCCAGGTCAGTTGGAAGCCTCTACTTTACGAAGGATTGTAAACGAGCTTTCTTATGCAGGGTGTAACTAGGAATCCACTTCCAAACATTGGTAGTACTTGACAGAAGTAATAATTAAAAAAAAAAAAGAACTACCTACAATACGTATAAAAAAATTTATAATATTATACTTTTTCTTTCGTTCTATGTATGCGTGCACATGAAGTTGCATAGTATTTTTCGCCAGGAGTAATTTTAAATCAATGGGAATCGTTTGTGAAAATTCAGAAGTAGATTGTATATGATGAGACGAGTAAAAAGTGTTATTTTAACATGTGGTATATATTCCATATTGAAGGAGCTATAAAAATTTAAGGAATCAATAATCTTTCTGAAACAATTAAGCGTAGGCTCAGTTCTCATACAATATACGACGTTTGATTTATCGTTTAATGGTTTTTTATTTATTCTGTTAGATCCTACCAACCACTAAAATGTAACAATGGTGAGTCAGTGACTTCTTTTAGTGTAACAGTCATTGGATTTCTCATGGGTTTCGGTTATTTTGAGGTATACTGTAGGTTCTAACTTGAAAGAAGATAAAATTGTTTACATTGGCCTGGGTTTTTTTGATTTCACTGATTTTCTAAAGGACAGTTTGGTTTACACTCACTGAATTTTTGTGTATGATCTAATGCATAAAAATTTCATTAATGGAACAACTGTGTTTGGTTTATATTATTCCTCTTGATCTATTCCCTAAAAGTTTAAATTTCCCAACTTTACAGAATAGGGATTAGAGATTAGAGAATTGAGAAGAGTTTAAACTCTCCTTAAAGATTTTTAGAATAGAGGTCTTCTCTTGTTTCGTTTGTGCATAACAAAGACAACCAATCTTAGTGGTCTGATAATTTCTCTCATTGATTAAAGTTTTGAGGCTTGCTCTGGACTTCGATCGTGGTGAAAAATTATTTCTAATTCTCGATTAGACCTAATAAGTACTCTTTATCTTTTCATTTTAGTTCAAGTAAAACGTACTATAACTATGTTTGATTTTGTCAAGTAATGAAGTTTGTCTGTATAGGTCTGGATTTTCATGTTAAAAGAATATGTTTTTCCAAGTTTGTGTTTTTAATCGATCACCGTGTTATTAGTATCAGATATTGTTATTAATATCAGATATTTTAGTATTACATACTGATATATTTATGTAACACCCGTCGATTCTCATTCTCTTTGGTTTGATATTATTTCAACCGTGTTTTGTGGCTTATATTGGGTAATTATATGGGCTTGTACTGGTTTGAAGTGAATTCAGATTCGATCCTTGTGTGAGACGAGATACTGTAAATAGCTGTCGGGTTTATAATTTCCATTGTGCAAACAATATGGGTTGTAATAAATACTTTTGAACTGCATGCTGACTATCCTGGTACTGTATTTTGTGATTTTTAAGTGGACTCTGGTATGGTTTAACGTAGTTATGTTGTATGATAAGTTTAAGGTAAATGAAGTGGTGTAAGAGTTTGTGTTGTCATTAAGAACTCTTTTGTAGAGGATGTGCCCACGCCTATTGGAACACCACAATTCCACCCCAACTTCTTTACCGCCCTTAATTCAGAGTGTTTGAAAATATTTAGATGAATATGTTTGTAGTATATATAAAAATAAATTGTCATCAAGAAATAAAATTCTCTTATATCACAAATATACCATTCCTACTTTTAGATTTGTAATCTTTTGCATCATTCTGCTCGGTAATTCCTCCTCAAAATTACAAATGATTGCTGAAAAAAAACATTTAAATGATTTGAGAATCAAAATTCTGGTCAGTATACCCACTAACACTATTTCTAAAATTACTGTCATTTACTCAATTATTCAAATGAAAATTTTCCATTCTTGTTGCGTATTTGAGAAAAACTAAATGATATGACAACTGTTAGACACTATTTTAAGATGAGAAATCTACGATTATAGAAAAATCTCAAACTGAGTGACAAACTATCGATGTAGGGTATGGTTGCCAAAATTGTACCATTTCCTAAATTGTACAACTGCTGGCATTTAAAAAATGAGAGAGTTAATTACTGATCCATGTGATGAATAATGAAAATAAATACGAATAACCACTGGGGAACCAAACATTTTCTATATAAATAATTTGATTATGTTGTTTTAATAAGCTTAGACTTGAAAAAAATGTTGCGGCTATCAAAATTGTTAATTTGGCTAAATTTAAAACCTTCTTTATAATTTTCCAGAAAATTTTAATTAAAATTATAGTTTGAAGATGGAAAATTTAAGTTTTATTGGAAACGAACACCGTTTCCTAAATTGTACGACTTTTTGTTGTTATGTATTTCAAAATATTGTGATTAGTCTATTGCAACTTATTTATTGAAAATATTCCCAAAAATATGGTAAAAAATAAAACAAAATAAAATCAACCCCAAAAACAATAAAATAAGATATAAAAGTGAAAACAATATTACAGGTACGATTTACAAAATTGACTCGTACCATTCAGTAAATTAGTTGGCAAATCGTATCATTTGGAGTTTGTTGATAAAATCAGCTGTAATTTTGATAATATTTGAGTGAGGCCAGTGTGAATGAAACTGGAATAGAAGTAAGGATGTAAAAATCAGAAAATTTATTGTTGAGGATTCTAATAATATTATTTTTGTGACTATGAGCAGCTAAACTGAAAAGTGGTACTATTTTGGCAACCTTACCCTAATAAAATTGATAATTTGGGTGACTGGTGTCGTCGAAAATAAATGCCAAGCCCACAAACGAAAAAATCAAAAACATGCTTAATGCAGTGGTAATTTACTTGAGACAAACAAAAATTTTTTTTTCATACCTTATACGTCGGTGAAATTTTTATTTAAACAAATAAATTATTAAGACACTTTTTTCATGCGGTTTTTTTTATCTTCTTCATATTGGAAGATGCAGGGAATTAGTGTAACAATCGAACATGAATTAGCAGATACATTGTAGGTACATGACGTACATGAAATATTCGCACTGCTCTTCAGCATTTGATAAGAATTACTGACTCGATGAGTCCTACCTATGGCCACGAAGTGCAAAAAAGCCATTCCATTTCCCGGTATAAAATAATGTAGGGCTTTGTTACGGAATGAATGTTCACTTTTGAGGCCAAAGAAGATTGTTGGTTGAATAATAGGAAGTTTAATTTCAGTCGCTTATTAAATCTTCGTTTGTATAATAAAAGTGAACCGAGTTCAAAAAAGTATGGGACAAAATTTGATAAGGATTTTCGATTACTGATTCTGAAAATTTTGCAGGAGAAAATTTCTCGAACAAGATCGGCCTGCGGTTATTTTGTAATTTTTTTTATTTTTATTTTAAACAATAAAGTAACAATTTTTTCGTATCTGAGGGACTATTGATTCATGAACAAGTGGATACACTATGTTCATTTACTTACCTTGGGTAAAATTTGGAAGTGTTAAATTTATTGAGGTTTCGAGAATTCAACTTTAATCAAATAAAATTTCAAATGTGATATAAAATAATTAACCTGCCTATATAATAAAGTATCAGACTAAATTTTGTAAACCTGTGCAACGGAACTGGATTATTAAAAAATATCATTAATTTGAATGATATTCATTTGTTTATTTGCATCTGATTATTGGTGGTAGGCAGTATCAAGATGATTTTTTTTTACTTAAATTATATTTATCTTTTAGAATAATACGTTATATGACGAAGACAAACATAAATTCAAAAATTTTGTTCATATATTTAGGAAAAATGATATATTCTTTTCTAATTAATTAGCTGCGTAATCATTTGGAATTTTTCTCAATTCATGAAGTCCTTAGATAGGCATGTATGAAATTCTGGCAGTGTAAAGAATGAAACGAATTTGTTCGTACTTCGAGGTATTATGCATCTTTTGCTACCATTCAATCAAATGTTTTTTCCAAAAAAACCAAGTAATAAAAAAGACACAAAAACTCTAATTTTGGCTATCTTACCGGATAAGTTTGGTAAGATACTGCATAGTTTCGACTAAGATAACTTATAAAAATTGGCATGTATTTCAAAAAAAAAAAAAAAAAGGTAAATCCAAATTTGTTAAAATTTCTGAAAAAAATCTATTAAAATTATAGAAAAACTAAACAGTATCATTTTTCTTGGCTTTTGAAAATAGAAACAAATCAGTTTGATTTGTTTTCTAAAGATACGTATTCTTCAGTCCTTGAAATCATAATAATTATATTTTTTCAATGTATTTCTCTAAAATTTTGACTAGAAATAAAAAAAAAATGGTATAAGCTGACAGGTACTTATTTTAATTATTCATTAACTTTAATCAATTAAATACCATTCTGCAATGAGTAATTTCAATATTGCTGCGGCATCTTAGCTACTATAAATGTTAACCATATTAGCAGATTTGAATTTTTTATTATTTCACATTTTTTAAATTAAATAACGACAATCAAATCAGCAGATTAAATACTACCCTAAATTACATAAAATTTACCAATTATTTCATAAATAAATTATTGGAAGAAATATGAAAATTCATTCCCATAATAATGTAAAGGGTGAGACTTATTTATACCTATTCTTAATTTAATTTACTTTTTTTTCTCTTTCTTTGCACTCATCTTAAGACGGATATACTTATTATTAGCCATTACTAATATAGAACTCCATTTTTGTTTTGCCTTAAGCTTCTTTCTTTTAAATCTTACTTTCGGCACTCTCTGTTCAGATACCATTGTCTTAACATGGATCTTCTCAAATTTATAATACGGATCTCCTGAAGTTTTCTCTTCATTTGAATAGATTATATTCGTGATTCTTTCAAAGTATGTCAGTAACTCCATCTCAGTATGTTTGTGCGCAATTTAATTTAATTCTCCGGATCATCTGAACATTACATTTTCTCATATCAACATCATTATGAGTAATTAATTTTGTGTTTGTAGTATAAATAATATTTTCAATATAATAATATTATACTCCAAAGTGTGCTAATTTTCCTCTGAGTCTTTCATGTCTGTAAGTGTGTATGAGAGAGATGTATGAGCACTGAGTCCAACCTTTGATCGTTCCCCATGAGAGATAAAGTATGTGTCCAAATTCAAACCTGTTCTCTTTGATTCTTCTCCGCTGTGCACTTTTAGTGGACTTTTGCACACTACAATAACTAGCATCAAAATTCAAGATAATTGTTTTTAAGCTTATCAACTAACACAAAATTCACTTTAAAATAAAATGCAAGGAAGAACCCAGATTTCTTAGCACAAAAACTTGAACAGAAGGTCTGTTGACTACCCTACACACACCAGTGATGTTATTTTTCCCTCAACAGTGCTGCCAATATGACTTTGTGAAAGTACGGTGGCATCTTCACGGATACATTATCTTCGCCGCCTTTACCTTATATTTACATTAAATTGAGTGCGAGTATCTACATATACCTACTTTTTTGGGATATATTAACTCATATTGAAATTTTTCATGTATAATTTTTTAATTATTGCTTATAAAGTTATAAGTTCAATTCAAAACGAACAAAATAATATCTTAACGTATAAATAACATATTGTTTGATTGTTTGTCGCGGACTCAGACGAGATCGAATTCTTCAGCTAAATTTTCATAACTTAGTGCAATATTCTTTCGCTTCATCAAGAATACCAACTGTACAAAAATGTAATGCCGAAATTTTGTATAAATAATGAGTCAAATTCTCAATTACCTATTTTTCCCGCAGAATTATCAAATGCAATTCGTAAATTTGGATTTAAGTGATAAAATAACAGAAATTTATGGAAAATTTGCCTTTTTAAAACTGATTTGTTTCTCCATTTCGAACTTATATCCATCATGTGACGTGACAAACGAATTTTATGTTTAAGTGCATAAAAATCACAATATTGTGTTCATCAGAGAAGGCGGTTCTGTAGTATCAAAGAGGTCGAAGGTTAATACCTTATTGTAACATTAAACATTATTTTGTTTTCTTACTGGGCTTTGACGAAATACCCACTTTATCCAGAGGCTGGAGAGTAATCAAGTAAGGATGGCGGTATGGTTGGAATACGGTGGCTAGTTGTCTACCAAATATGAATTTTTCGATCACATACTAGAGCACCTATAGAACCAAACCGAGTACTCCTCCATTTTGGGTCGAAAATACGACACCGATTGGTTTCGAACTCGAGCACCAAACCACTTCGCCACACAGACCCCCATAATCACTTTAGTCCGTCACAGTTGCAAGTAGGTAAACGAGTAGGTGACAGTCAACGAATTTTAACCACTAGTACCTTGGTAAAATCTTTGCACAAAGGAGAACAAAATAATTGATTCTCAATATTAGGTAATTAATGGGTAATATAGGTATATTAAAGTGAAATAAAATTTAAATTTTTGAGAGGTAATGAATCTTCATATTAAGTCATTTGAATTTCGATACAATAATGTACCACAATAATATTATTTACACTAATATGTACGTTTACAGCTTTTGCAGAGCCGTACATATATGATGATAGGCAACATGTTCAACACCATAGCTACATGTATTACTACTGAAATAATTCGTTTTTGCTGAGGTTACATCAATTTTACTGTAGAGTAGCATGCAATGCAATGGCTATAATATTTGATTGTTTGGGGCTGGAAATTACAAAAAGCCTTTAAAATAAGTTAATAACGAGGCAGATTAAATCATTAGTTCTAATAGAGAAAAATAACATTTTTCAGGTACGAACGTAAATTGATAGGTAGTTCCCCAATGACCTAATTACTAGTTCAAAGAATATTACTAAAATATGAACATTACGTGCAGTTTTTCATGTCCGTCGTACAATGGGCCGTGCGATTTTTATAGGTAATATTTATTGATAAATAATTTTCGTCGACTAAGAAGAAAAAAACATTTTTTTGGGAGGGAATCATTCGTCTATCTATACGAACGCGACGACGTACACCGAATGAGTGCCTCAATGGCAATAATAGTTTACGAGGTACCAATATAATAATATTTCCAATACCTGCCCAACATTTTCTGTCGATAAGTTCGCCGGCAGCTACTTTCGATGATTTATGTTAAGTAGGTCGTCGTGCACCTGTACCATGTAATAGTACACATATACAAACATTTTCTTCTTTTTTTGTAATAGTACACATATATTGAAAGATGTATTAAAATGAAACTTTAAATTACCCATCGCCCGCTGTTAGCTTTGCTGTAGTCTGAAACACGGAGTTACAGTAATTCGTGAATAAAAATTAGTTTTTTTTGTTTTTTTGTTTTTTTTGTTTTTTTTTTGTTTTTTTTTGTTTTTTTTTGTTTTTTTTTGTTTTTTTTTTGTTTTTTTTTGAAAACTTAAGGTGATATGAGCATATAGGCGCTAGTTTAGTGAAAATTAAATTTGTAGGTCGAAAATATTAATTGAAAATTTTTAACGAAGTTCGCGTTGAAAATGATGAATTTTACACTTAGGTATATCGAAATGCTCCTTAAAATAACTGCAAGTTCAGCATTAAACTGCATGATTATACTCATACTTTGCAAAGGAAGGACAGTATTATTTTTTGTCTCATCTTCTTATTTTTTGGCGAGAAAAGAAATAAGTACCTACTGTCATCCTTTTTCTTCTATCAAAATGAAACTATTGGACATCAGGGAAGTTTTGATGTACGATGTAGTTAGTAGTGAAAAAAAATAATAACTACTAAATAACAACACTTGTATACCGCATCAATTAGCTGTTTTATTAGGAGAAAATACAGATGATGTTTTCTCAAGGAGAACACGACGGAGAGTAATTAGGTAACCAAACGTACAATCTACAAAACAAAGATTTACAAAATGCAGTGTAGCCAACTAGTGTTCGTACAACATATTGAATGTTCCAACACTCTCTCCTTGGACAAGGTACATGGTTGGCTTTGGATTTAGTGAATGGATCAAATTGATTTATCAGGATTTGCATTAAGTATGGTACTGGTGCAGTAAATGGAGGAAGCCAAATGGTTAGAAAAACTCCAAACTGCCAGAACAAATTTATAAAAGATTTTCTAATTTTCTCTTCAAATTTTGGCTAGTGAAGAAAACCTGTACATACATTATTATATACAAAAAAAACCATAAAATAAATACATTGATATTTATTTCCCCGATCTTTGAGGAAAACCTATTCTTTAGAAAAGAACAGTAAATCTCCGATTTGAAGAAACCTCATCCTGTTTGAGTAAAACTTAGAGAATTTGTGGTATGCCAATCAGGGTGGCAACACGCCATAGCAAAACAAACTAGGTTGAATACGCATTTTTTATAAAATACCTCCCTCAAATAACCGAGACATCCCAAAACGTCTTTAAGGCTCATAACAAAAGTCCCAAAAAACACAAATTGTAGAACAAACACCTGGTATAAGTCCAAAACCTGGTGTGTCTGGATAGCAAGTCCAGGGTAAAGTTCACGATAACCCCTGTAACGTGGACATTTTTAAATAAAAAGCTGAAAGAATTAAAAAAAGCTGAGTTGAAACTTAGAAATCCTATATAAAGGAAGACGCTACGAAAATAGAAACATGATCAGCCCTGCCATTTCACTCACGTGTAGACAGAATTAGAACATTATAGAAATAAAAAAATATAAACTAAACATACCTGGACCTTTATTCGTGTTAATAAAGGAACAAACCACAGTAGATGAATATTTACAAGTATCCGTTTTCATAAGAGGGAATGAATGAAAATGAGGCGATTATAACAAAGTTGACAATTATAGAACATGATGCAAAAAATATGTTACCATGCCAGTATCAAAGTCAAACAGAGAGTGATTGGCAGAATATATTACAAGAACGGACTAGCTGTAATTGTAAGAGATAAGGCCAGATCAAGATAAAAATTTCCCTGCATTTAAATACACATCTGTATTTAAAAGAGATAAATTATCATAATTTTAGGACCTGGTTACTGTCAAGAATCAACTAACGTTGAAGGTTGACAGTAAAAAGTGTGTATTTCATTGGGATACCTCAAATTCAGTACAAATTCTGAATTTGGTACAAACTCTGAATTTCGCACAAATTCTGAATTTAGTACAAATTCTGAATTTAGTACAGAGTATAAATGTAGTAATAACTCTTAATTTAATACAAATTCTAAATTTAGAACAAAGTATAAGTGTAATACAAAGTCTAAATGTATCTGAAATGTAGTAATAGCTCTGCATTGGAGAAGTTGTCAAAAATCTTCATTTTGATTTCGTTTATCATCACAATTGACCCTTTTCAGTTGAAACCTTTCTGTTGTTCATAAGGGAAACAGTGTTATGCCTAGTGGCATAACCAAAGAGAGAATAAGGGGGGTCAGGCTTCCATAAAATCCAGTGACCTCAATTGAACTTCTCCAAAAAATTCATCCTTTTCTGTTGCTAATTTTTTTTTTTAACTCCCTGAGCTCTACAACGGACCCCATGTATTTTCTCGGATCTTAATTGCTCCCAGAAACTAGTTTTTGCTTAGATCAATGGTTTTGCAACTGCACATAGTGGCTGATTGCTTCTTACCTACCACTAGATTACAAGAAAAAAAAAGTTAAGATGGTTAATAACTTACAATCGTCCGATCATTGAAGTATGTTTAGTAACGTCTTTTCAGTTCCAAATTTGTAAAATTTGTAAAATAACGTTGAACTCAGTTCATAAGTATCAGCCTATTTGCTCTATTGGGTAAGTCGTTCAATGAGATTCGTTAGCGTTTATTTTAATCGCAGACAAACTATCATTTTTTTTAATATGTCGAAAAAATTACCGAATTATACTTTTTTAATTTTATTTTTGTATTTTAAATGAGTAACTCGAAGCGATCTACTTTTTTTTTCTTCATTTTTTTCATTATCGTCGGTAGGTACACATTCCCGCCTTTATTTTAAAAATGCACGTACCGGTAGAGTGAATATAAGACGCAGTCGATGATAACTTATTAAAACAGAAACCAGTAGGTGGATAGGTACTTTTAAATTCAGCCGCGGTATTTAAAAAAATATATAAAAATAAAAATTATTTGTACCCGCATTCCATTTTGCTCGAAAAAATTCCTTAATTTTCGCAGTC
This sequence comes from Ericerus pela, assembly GCA_011428145.1. NCBI lineage: Eukaryota > Metazoa > Arthropoda > Insecta > Hemiptera > Coccidae > Ericerus > Ericerus pela. The sequence continues at coordinate 435,288 of WOFM01001634.1, read as the reverse complement.
AAGTGCATTCGTGTTTTATAAATTTATAAAAATCTGCATAAAAAAAAGGGGGGAGCACGAATAACTCGATGTATTAAATTAGGGCCTACAAATTTGAGTAATTTTTTTACATTTTTTCTCTGTTTTTTTCTTCTTTTTTTTTTTTTTTCAATATTTTTTTTTATTTCTTCATTTATACGAACTCGTTCGAACTGGTTTAAAACACCTAAAAACTCAAATTACAAGTTGTTGTAGGTTGCTTTATAATGTCGTCAGTTCGCCGAGATACGAAGGATAGGCTATTTTGCAATTTCCAGCTATTTGCTCGAAACACAAATTGGAAGATACGCGTTCGTATTTTTTCCTGGACATTACTTCATAGCCACGATTCTAATGAAGAAAAACCTGAATACATGTATAGTTATGGTGCGGATTGTAAAATGGGATTGATGAACTTTATCGTTAACGCGTTTTAACTTTCACCGTTTATAGAAATATTTTCACGTATACAATTTTTTTTTCTCCAAATGATCAACGTGTAAAAGAAAAAAAAAAAAAAAAAGCATTGCATCGCTGTCTTAATTGTTCAACTACCTGCGTATCATTATTGAACACACAGACCACAATAAACGATAAATTACACAAGGATATTTTAATTTTATACTTATTCAGGCTTTTTTTTTTTTTTTTTTTTTAATTTAGTTTAAGTATATCGAAGATATGTTATAGGAAGGCTAAAATTTAGGATAATATGCTTTTAGATTCTATACCAGAGAAGTGCAATGACCTGATCGTTAAAATTTTTGTTCACTACTCCAATGTGCAATCTTTGAAGATCCCAAGGTGTAATGTTTGCTCCAAGCCACGTTCAAATAGAAAAGTGTATTGTTACAGATTTTCATTTTCTTTTCATGGACGGTGAAAGTTAGTTGGACAGTCGTTTTATCCCCTCCTCCTTTTCCCACTTCTTTTGTCAATTTCTTCTTTCTTCTCTCTCATCTCAGAAATTTTAGTTTTTTCTACTATAAGAAAAATTGTTGGTCCGAGACAAATTTATGAAATATTTCACGAAAAGTTAGCTAAAAACTTATAATTATAGTGTTCACTAAAAAACCGGTAGATACCTACAGGTACTAGATGAGATAGTTGGAAAAGTTAGGTAATCTGAGGAACCTACCTATTTATTTTGTTCTGTGAGAATAATTTTTTTTTTCTACTTCATTTGAAAATTTAGTTTCATACGGTAATTAAACTTTATAAAGGCACATAGCATGCGGTAGCCTACTAATTCCCAATTTAGGACCACATCCTGTTTTTCATGTTTTAACCAATACCCAATCACAACAGGAACGTTTCGTTGTATCATTTACCTAATTATAATATTTTGATTATTATTTGAATACCTAAAAATTTTCTTCATTTTTTTTTTATTTTTTAATTTAAAATTTTCTGTTAGTCTACCGCTTTTGGCGGATTTTATATGATAATGAATGCAGAGAAATAATTAGTCAGATGTAATGAAAGTGGAATAAATGTATAGTGTGAATGATCTACTTGTTGATCATCCATGAAGAAAAATAATTCAAAATAAAATAAGATGAGCCGTTAAAGGACCTCTGGAGTGGCATGGTCCAATCCTTAGATACCATTTTTGTTTTGTTTTTCACATCGAATAGAAAATTGAATAATGTCAATATTTTATCACTGAGCGGGCTTCACTATTGTGGCGACCCTTCATAATAGGGGAAAAACTCGCCTGTTTCCCTCATAATGTTTAAGGCTACGTTGTGACTGCATCGGTTCTAGAAACATGTACAATGTAAGATTGGCTTGTTCAAATCCTCAGACTGGCATCTGTACACTGGTGACCACTGGTATGATAGAGAGTTACACATGGTGCTATCGCTTAGCTTGTACCACAGCATATTAGGTTGGGCAACATGCCACCAAATTCCAAAAAATTACTACATGTTGGCCAAATTCCCAATCAAAATTGGCTTTTGATGACGTCAATGGCTCTTGAGTTGGAATTAACCAATCACTTGCGCGCCAAGTTGAACACAATAAGAAGTTAAGATCTTTTCTATCTCTGGACGCAATAATTTTGTTTTTTATAATGTGAACGTAGTCTGATACAAATTATTGTTGAAGCCATAGAACCACTGATGTCATTTGTCACGTGGGAAGTATTTTTGTTTTATATCCAAGTTTTCCGACCTATGGTAATTTTAAAGACTTCGCGTACCAACTGCACTTACCATTTCAGAAATATGATGAGAGGTTATACTAGCAGCAGCAGCAGCAGCGCAGTGCCATTTGTTGTTTAGCGTGTACTCTCTATGCATCCACTTAATGCCCGCACAGTGTCTCCTCCATTCTCTTATAACACTGGTATAGGGGGGGGGGATAATGTGACGAGCCTGCGTAATAAAAGAGAATCTCACTTGTTTATCTACTCGTGTTCGCAGCCACATGGTTTAGAAATCAGTTTTGAGGACATATTCGATATGACAAACTCACGTTTGGATCCCCGAATTAGCAACTACATAATTACGTTTACTTACTGTACCTATTGTCAAGGTCAGCAGGCGTTATCCTTTCATTGACGAAATTTTATCATAATTTCTCATAAATCATGATACAAAAGTGATAATAGAAAGTATGCATTACGTAAAAGGCAATAAGTTCAGCATTTATTCGAATTCCAGCACCATTTCTTGTCCGCAAAAAATGTTATTGGAAAAAGAAAGAAAATTTAAATAAGTACCAACAGAAATTATTTCAATAAAAAACGTTCAAGAATCATTAATTTATTAAAATCTCATGAAAATATGGTCTACTCGAAGTTTCATCACTGATGCAGAGCAATTAGTCATAATATAAGAAAATGTTCTAAAACCAAGTGCACAATTCGCTACTACTTATTGATGAACATTTTTAGCCAATTAAACCTTGAAAGCTAAAAAAAAAAAACAAAAAAAAAACATAAATTCTGAAATGTTTCGAAACTATACATACCTACCAGTAGCACTCAGTCGCAAACTCTGCTGCATCGAGCCCGATCTGTAATCCAGTGCCTTTCATTCCATTTCGAAAAATTCTACACTCTGTGAAAGGAAACGAAAATGAAATAAAAAATTCTTTCTTATTTAAACTATTACTTCATCGACTGGTGGAATGATAACAGCCAGTTATCCCTTTCTAAGGAAGTTTATCTTCGTGATTGAGCATATATAGTTATAACAGATGTTATCGACGAGTAAAACTTATGGCAATGGTAATTATTGTTGCCTCGGCGGCGATGTGTTAATTACATAAAACGTATCAGAGTGAAAATAAGTACAAAAAATAATAAAAATATCGATCAAAGTAAACGTTTTTCAAAGTTTCAGACGACACCTTGAGTAGTGTTAGTTCATCATTTAGCCTAACTATAGTAGAAAGTATTTGAACAATAGAAAACATTAATTACAGCCAATATTGCAGAAATTAGATTTTGAAATTTGTCAGAATTTTAAAAAGTCGTCTTAGTTTGATAAATTTGACGAAGGTAATATGCCTATTATTCAGGAATAATTTTTCCTTAAGACAGGCTAATACTGAGTCATTGACTATCATTGAGGTAGACAGTAGCTATAACTCAAAAGTGTTGCAAAGTCTGTATCGATGAAACTTTTTCGTATTAGACTGATTTCCGCTGTTACTGCCATTGCCACGAGTTCTTAGGCTACCTAATTTGACAGTGGCGGAGCGAGAATTTTCTAAAAAGAAGGGCCAAATCTAGATTTTTTTCTTTCCCTATCATTGAAACCAATATTCCTCCTTCCCACTACCATATAACAAAAATCTACTCTATTAACACGGCCACGTTGACTACTGAATTTTTGTTTCAGATAACGTGCAGTCACTAACTCGTAGCCCCTCACCCTTGGATCCACCACAGTACTTCAAGCATCTAGAATATAGAAAAAGAAAAATAAATAGGTTGGTGGGTACCTGTATACTTATAAAATAAAAAAAATTTGAGAAATTCTGGTGACAACTATAGTAGTGAAATAACAAAGCTCGTCGAAGCCTTGAGTATAAATTATAAAGTAATTAACTCCATTTAGTGAATATACCTAAACCGTTGTGGAATCGAAGTGTTCATCACGATAATCAGTTGAAGATCATCCATTTAAAAATTCTAATCAGCGACCGAATATCAATTCTCGTCCTATTCGACGTTTTTTTTTTTTTTTTTTTTTCAATGACGATATTAAAATTTGGTGAGAAATGAGGTCGAAAAAGTATACAAACCTTTAGTTTTTCGAAGGTCTGAGAACAACTTTCCTAAAAATTAAACTTTCAATTCGTCTGTTTCAAAAATTTCCCTTTTTTCCCTACCATATTAGGCCTATATTTACGTGATTAATATGCGTCTAAATTGACGTGAGTTTCAACAAATTTCTAGTTCACGGCTTTCCCCTTTTCTAAATTACGACAATTTCTTTTTTTCTTCTATTAATGCCTTCATTTTTATCGTCCGCTCGTAAGTTGAATGTGATCAAATTATCTCAAAATATTGGAATAAAGTATGCGCTAGAAAGCTATATATGTCTTGTCTAGATTGAGGAACGAATTTCATCAAAAAGATTATAACGTTATATTTTTCTCGTTGAAGGTCATACTACGTGAATAAAGGTGGTCCGATAAACAGAAATGAACCAGACATAGAGATTTGAAGTGAGCCAAAGCCAGTCAGAGTGAGAGTTACAGTCTTCATAATGCAAAATATAAAGTAATGAGCGATACTTCTGTCGATGTTCATTTGTAGGATGTTTACGAAATTATAAATCAGAAAAAATAGGAAAATCAATTTAGTTTGAGCTTTAAAATACGTCGGTTACAAATTGAACATTTGAAGAAAACAAAATCTGTAAGTTAATTTTGTGAACTTTCTTCCCTCTATTATCAGGAGTTGAAACTTACAACTCTTTCGAAATAACATCCGAGAGAGAAAAAAAAGAAGAAAAATCATCCTATGATGGGTAGTAGAGGGATTTAGTGTTAAATATCATCAGTGGCGTAGCTAGCTTTTTTTTCTATTGAAGATAATGGCTGGGCCTTGGAAACATAGTAAGCATAATAACTTTATTGTTTGAGAGACAGGGTTGTTATTGAAACCCCCTCTCTGCCCGAGAAAAAGTGCGAGTACCCACAGAACTTGTCGTCAACAACTTACAAACCTTAAATTCAAAAAACCATATATTGAGAATTTACTAAATTTTCAACGGTTTTTTCTCTGTAAAATTTTTTGTAGGGCTAAGAATTATTTTTGAGGTCGGCCATGGCCCATGCTGGCTCATTCGTAGCTATATTAACCTCCACATAATTTAATTTTCACCAGATACAGATACGATTGAAATAGAATTATGGACTTCAGCCCTCTCATCCCTCTCTTTTGGTTACGTTCGCGATCCTTTTCATGATAAGGACACGAAAATTGGTTCATTTTATATTCTGAATTATTCGTTGATTGCAATTTGTTGCATTTCGCCTGAAATCTATCTCCTGTTTTCTAATGATTAGGTACAGTTTTTTTTTTTTTCAAATTCACAGGTACTTATTCAAACAATCTTCCATACATATCTCACTTTTTCGCCAATAATAATAAAAAAAAATTATAGTAATTTCTCCTGTTACGAAAAACATTAAATAGTGGATTCATTTTTTTTCCCTTCGTCCACCTCTGATTATCACCAGGGCGACCCTCAAATCCCTCAAAATGGCTCTAAAATTTCTCGGTCCATAATTATAACGTTGTCAGCCCCTCGACGTAGCCTTTTTCACTGTCCCTTGTCAGAGTGACCATCAAAGGAAAGAAATTGAGAAAAGAAGAAAAGGAGAAAAGGAGAAAAGGAGGAAAAGGAGGAATAAGAGAAAACTGAAATAAACATCATACTAAAACGTGACTTATGTAAATCCTGAATTAACCCCCCACTCAAAAACATACCCATCCATGTTAAGGTGATCTAAATTTCATCCGACTCGACAGAAGGACACCTTTAGTTATAGGAGAGACAATTTTTGATTCTGATGGATACCTATTTATTTGTGGTACTTTGTTCATGATAATGTAGAATAAGAATTACTGTTTAGATGTACCAAAATTTAATGCAAGTGAGTAAATTATTCATTTTCAAATCATGAAAATAAATGCAGTGCATTTATTATGAGTACATAGTGTAATGGCCAGAAGAGGTTGTTTAGTACTAGAAATGAACCTCTTTTGGTGTGGTTACACTTCCTTCAAGGTATAACAATATTCACTTGAATATTATTACCACTTAAGAATTATTTTAATTTATTACGTTTATTATCCAGAGCTATTGTAGACCTTAACTGTTAGAGAGACTTTAAATAAAGTAAAACATACAATAATGTTTAAAACTTTATTAAAATACTATACAAAAGCACAATGTTTAAATAAGTTTGATTATTCCCAGTAAAAAGACTGGATGAGTATAAAATAACAGAACTAAGACTGAATGAATATAGATTTACAGTATGATTGTTCTGATGGAAACAAAAGTTTATATACCCTATCAGGGAATACATTTTTACATATTATTGGATATAAAGTAGGGATTTGCTGACTAGAGGGATTTATTAATTTAAGAATATTTGAGGGACCAGTACACTGAGGTCACTGAATATCCCGTTAAAAAACGTGTTGTTGATGCTGGCAGGAAGTAACGGTTCTTTTGGCTGCTAACTGTATAATTTAAAGGGACAAATGTACAGAGTAAAAATACGTTTTTTTGTGTAGACGAATATTTACGTCAATATAATATTATAACGAACATATCCGTTACACATAGGATAATTTATGTCTGAAATAAATGTAAATTTGATAAATAAAAAATACAAAAACATAAATTCACCTCATATTTTTTGTAAGGAATACGAAATTCTACAGATGCATGTCGTCATTGTAAATGACGAAAGTAAGGTCATAATTTTTATCTTATAATTTACTCCAGCGTCATTTTATGTCTAAAGAAACTATATGAGAATTCAATCATCGATGGGAAAAGGTGAGGATCTTAAACTAGTGAAATAAAAAAAATAAAAAAATCTGCAAAAAATCTCAATTGATTTCACTGAAATTGATGTAATAGCTATTGATAAAGTAAGCTGGAGTAGGCTATGTGGAACCATTCAGACAATACAAAGTACCTAGGCAATCGGCAACTTGGTTCTTCTGGACATAACAGACTGATTGCGATGAAGTTCTTCTTATGAATCAGTAGACCTGCCAATGAAAGCTTATGCTATTATAATATCATCTCGGTTGAATTTTTGTTGGTGGGAGAGGATGAAACATTCAGAAGTAAATACCTACTTCTTTTCTCATCATTGGTTTCATATTTCTTATTTTATCAGCAGGTAAAATTCAAATTCAACTCATCGATACGTATAAATAGAATAATTAGACCTTTAAATTGTCTATTTGGATGTCTTTAGACTAATAATTATCTCATTTTGCAGGAAATTAAACGAATTATAGCGAAATACCCGACTGAAAAACGTAATTGAACTGAAAGTTCAATGAATTCAACGAATATACTTACTCCAATCATGTTAGGAAAATAGATTTTCTAATCATTTGTCAAGATGAGAGAAATAAAATTAGCTAAGCAACATGTAGGATATTATCCTGAAATATTTTTGGGAAGCTACAATATGAGGGAGAGAGAGCCTTCCTTACCGCTCTTTTTTGGCCCAAAGATGTCAGTTTCTAGAGATGTAAGTGGTATTATGGTATTTATCAAGAAAATTATCTTAAATATAGGTACTTGTAAAATATCTTTGGTAGTGACAATACAAACGTATTCACACATCAGAAGATAGTCAACAGACTAATTTGCGTGTCTACTTATGTGTACATTTAAGTACAGGTGAGCCAACCCCAGTAAACGCTGGCTAATGGGTACCATGTATAAATGCTTTTTATACACAACTCATCATACAAACACACACACACACACACACACACACGCGCGCGCGCGCGCACACACACACACAATTATGTAAATAAATATCTACGTATGTGGCAATTTTGATTGGCCATTAATTATTTGTCATACCTTAATAGTAACCAAGGTAACTGATAAGGTACGATAAGTGCACTTACTATCAGATGACGCAACTGGTGATAAGCCAAGTAGTCATAGTTCAATAAAAATAAATTACGTGTCTAGTGCAACGTGTACTTACCTATAATTGTAAGTGTGTGATTTAACACACAAGGTATGAATTTGGCCAAGCTTTTGGCGTCGCGACTGTCGTTGATGAGTCCGAGCTTTTGATTCTCGTTCAGAGTGAATCCCCTTATGTTTATTTTGGAAAATTTCTTACCCTGTTGTTTCCCGAATAAATCCCTCGAATTATTCAAACTAATTTCAGTGTCGGTAAATATTTATTCGTCATTGTATTTGTTAATAGCCGATCATATATTTAATTATTATTCACAGAATTAAGCACTGATTGATATCGGCTATAATATAATAATTTATGAGAAGAAAAATTCAAGTGAAGAATAAATCCTTTGGTTTTGGTCATCCGCATGTAAATTCGACACTTTCTTGACGTGTGAATTACCTTGTAGAACAGATGAAAAACGTGTGTACAGAAAACAATACATATAATAATTTAGCTTGGGATTTTTGCTATTTTTTTTCTCACTACTGAAGTTAAAAGTATTCATGCTACGAAGGCCTATACCTACGTTAATAATTGAAGTCAACTATAAATGGTAAAAGTAAGTAGAATCATTTAGGAAAAAAAATAATAACAAAAAGAGTGGAAACAGGAAGAAAAAAAAATTTCTAATTTAATGAACATTGTTAAATAAGATTTTCTTATGTCTAAAACAATGCTATTTCAATGCTAAAAAAAGTAAAAAAAGTAAAAAAAAAAAATTCTTAACATTACTAATTATCGTTACATCGGTATCGCGTGTATGTATCTGTCTTCACGAAAATTTTATTTCTCATATTTTGTTATATCGTTTTTTTTTTGTTTTTTTTTTTTTTTTGCGATTTTACCAAAAAACACAGTTTCTGCCATCTAATTTTTTTTTTCTTTACATCTTCTATATAAAAATGATTTATTTTTACGTCTTCTGTAATTACTTAGGCACCAAAAAACCTCCATCACTCATGCAAGATCAATGGTCGGATAGGTAACGCAAAATATCAAATATAGGCCTATTTTAATTATTGTAAAATATTTATGTCGAGACATTCTTTTTATACAATTCGACAATGGAACAGAAATAGAATTCGTTCGAAATTAAATAATTAATTTCGTCGATTGATTGCGTATTAATTATAAATGTCTTGATTTGTCGATTAGTCGGACAAATGAGGAATAATTACTACGTGAGAGAAAGTGAAAGATATTTTTAACACAAAATACACGTCGAACCAAAAATATGAAAAATAGGCTACGTGGAATTTATGAGAGAAGTTCACAATATTATTTGCAGTTAATATTTAAAGCAGTCATAATTTTTAGCAACAACGCAGACGACTGTTGATTCTGTAGTTCGGAATTTCGATTTGAATATTATTAGAAAGTTAAAGAATATGGGGGTCGATAGTTTATCACTGAAGCAATAAATACTGAATAGTATGATTATAGATTCGATATACATAAAGATTTAAAAATTTCTTATAAATCCATGAAGGAACCATTCGAAGAAGTAGTAATATGTAAGTTAACGGTACTGGGAGTTATTATTTCAAATCCGATGAGAAATAGTCTAGACACTTCGACGTATTGACCGATACTTAAAAGGACTCTTATTTTGTTTATCTGCCAAAAATTGGAATACAATTTTTCCTCTTGAAGAATAAAAACTAATGGTTAGAACCGTCTGTAGGGACAATACTCGTATGAGGTATTAGGGGCTCGCACCCCTTGACAACAGTCGCCGCCCAAAGGCTGACAATTGTTTGTACCTGTATGTATGTACAGGTAAGATACATTGCACGGGCCATGATCAATTACCCGATAACAATCTCGGTGATGTCACGGACCAATACCAAACGCGTTGCGGCGTTTCTTATCACCTCAACAGAGGCAAGAGACGCAACTGAAGACATAATATCATATGTATTGAGAAGTCCGAGATCTGGACCTTCAAATAAAAATTATTTTTTGACAAATTCTGACAAAATAATGACGTTACAATTTAAGACAATTTTTCAAGAGACAAAATTCGAATTTGGACATTATATTATCCGAATCCGAACTTGTATTCAGATGAAGACGTGAAGACAGAAATAAAATCTGATTCTCTTTCAGGCAATTATAATGCATTTTATTTCAGTAACGACTCTTCCAAATTCAGACAATTTCAGACAATAATTTGGTTCGATCCGACAGACTGGCGCCATGAGATATATATTAGATGAAGAAGAATTGAATGAAAGTAAAAACCCATCGACAGACATGAATGCAGCCAACCTTTTTGCTTTATCTCCAGTCTTTCCACGCTTTGCTTGCGGTTAGCAGTCATTTAATATATTTTATTATATTCTATTTTATCAGTCATCCACGTGTGCTTTTGCCTATTATATGTCGACGTATATATATTTCTATCTGTAATTTCATTGGCTGTAAATATTCGGTAATTCCTCTCGCTTTTTATTATCGACATCGCATGTTTGAAGGCAATTAGCAGACAATAAGTGGGGAAATTTCCTTAACAAGAAGAACTGATTTGCAAACACGAATTCTAATTTTAAAATCACTCTTTTCTTTGCACTGGGGACACCCGGTACTAGGTGCGTCTTTGCAAATGAGTCCTTGTGTAGGCAGATAGTAGCAGGTCCAAGTCACAAGTCGTACGTTTAAGTCCTCACATTAGGCAATTTAATATGCGTACCATCTTCGAGATGCAGAATACGATTCAATCTGATCTACCTTGAAGACAACTAGGGTGGTAGTTGGTATTCCAGATAGGTTCAGTTGAAGACAAAGGCAAACTAGGAATGTTCTTTCGTCATGAAGGATTAGTAGTAACGACACACAAGTCATTTCTAGTTTTGCCAGTTGTACATCGCACTTCAAGGCGATCTTTTAAAAACACCTGTGAGGTGATGTATCAGTCGACAACACGATCAGATGGAGTTCCTGGCATCTGCTAGGAGGGAAATTTGGTGCGTTTAAGACAACTTTAAGACAAGCTTGGTTCAAGATGACTGCCTTGCTCTGTCATTTAAAGGCCGCATCGAGCCTTCTCTTTGCGCATAGTGGATTTGACTCCATCTATGTTAATAATTTTTCTCACCTCATCCTCAATTTCAACCAAAAGCTCCGAGACCTAAAGTTTCATATTAGGAGTATTTTACACAACAAAACCATCACTCATAAAGACACACAATTAGGTGAAGACACAACAGCTTTCTGATGGTTTCCCCTACTTGTTGTCTGCTATATCTTTTTTTTTAATTTTATTTTTCCGCTATATACTTTGCTTTGCTCCGCTTTGTTGATACTATGGTTCTTTTGTAATTATAGTCTTTAACAAAATAATTCTGCTGTTCGTTTTTGTAAGTTTCAAACCTTGTATGGATTGAAACTTTGTTAGGCTCTTCTATCCGCACAACTTAGCTTATTGCTGATTTGTCATATTAATTTGCTGAGGTATGAAGACAAATGTAAGCTGCGTTTTGCCGTGTCCGAAGAAGTTTAATTCAAGTCAAGAAGAATTCAGCCGTAGGACATAGTCAAAGTCAAAAAAATAAAATGTCTTGAAAACACAATTCAAGACCCCTTGATTCAGTGTTTCGGCTGCATGATGCCCTAACTTTAGGACATTGTGACGTCATTAGCATTTAAACACCACTATACATTAAAGGTTGACTTTATGACACGTGAAAGGAATTGATTTCCTATGCCTCATAAAATATGGCGACTGTGGCAGGAATCAATTTCGGACGCCTCAGTATATATACGTATGTGTGTCTGTGTGCATGTACCAAATCCGATATATAAACTCTCAAAACTGGCTGCAAAATTGCCAGTGTTCGCCAAGGATTTGGCTCTCCCATACTGTAATGTATAAAGTGGCAGAACAGTGCAATACTGTTGAATACCTTCGATGTGTGAATATCTCTCACGACAAGGTATTCCATACCTTCAAAATAACATTTCAATAGAAAATCAGTATCAATTTTCATGTTCAAATGCCAGCATAGAGAAAATGTTGTTTATAATAATCATTTTTAATTAAGTACGTATCTATACAATTTAGGGGTAGTACGTAATAAATTGGGGAAAAGTGGATATTTCATTTCACGAGTCGGTAATATCGAATAACAGCTGATGGAAACTTTTGGATTGTGTAAAATTTGTTAATTTTTACAAAGGTAAGGATCGATAATTAAGAAGAAATAAATACTTATACCTAATCAAAATTTTTGGGAAACTATTTGAAGAAGGAGGACGACAAATTAGTAGAAACTGGCAGAGATAACTGGGAAAAAGAATTTTAGGTATTTATAATCGAAAAGTATTCTTTGAGAGTGCCAAAAATATGCATTTAAGTGTACGAATTATGTATAATTTTTCATGCATATTCGCTTAAGAGCGAGAAAATATATCGCTCAAAATTAGGAAAACCTTAAAAAACCTCACGATTCACGTTAACTGTAACCGAAATTAATAGGTCTAAAGGCCGTATTGTTAGTCAGTCAGTACAAACGTCCACTTTAATGCCTCATCGGACTGGACCAGTCAGTAAAATGACTGCTGATTATTTGAAATAAAGAAATTATTAAAATACCGTAATTCTTGTAATCGAATTTCATATATTTTTCTTCATTTGTCGATTAGCATTTTTTTTAAATTTTCAATTACTAATCAATTGTCCAGCATTAAAAAAAAATATACAAAAAATACAAAAAATACAAAAAATACAAAAAAAAGCACGATATTTAACCGATGAACGATCAAAAAATAATTATGTTTTTCATTCACGTACAATTCATAAAATTAATTATCGTGCGTTCGTTTAAAATATTTGCTCAATAGATAATTAAGGAACTGAATATAACCGCATTTTTTTTTTTTTTAAACTTCATTTTTATTATTATATGAATAGCATACATAGGAGAAGAACATATCGAGTGCAAGTGAGAAAGAGGTAGAAAAAAAAATTGAGAGTAATGACTGAAATCACGTGACTAGCTTAACCTTGAAATATACTTACCATTGTTTTTTTTTCTCATTTTTCTTTCGTCATTTTCTCTTGTCTATCTTCTTCGATTTACTCTTTCCTTCAAATATGGGTATAAGTATGTATATACGTGAATTTTGCATGAAATAAATTTTTTAACCGTAAGACATTGTTTTTGTTTTTTTTTTGCGACGTGTTATTACTTCTGTTCGATGATATCATATTAAGACGACATCGTCTCATAAATCATTTCGTAAAAATATAAAAATTAGGTACCTACCAGTTTTAATGGCTAATTACCTTCACTGCAGAAAATATAATTCACTCAAGTTCTGTAGAAAAAAAAAAAAAAAAAAAATGAAAAAAGGAAAAAGAACAAACACAATTTTTTTTCTTCTCATTATTTGTGTATGACTTCTACAGCTGAAAACCGACCAGTCACATATTCCCATGATGGGCCCCCATAATTATAGGCCCTTGTTGGCACGACTCGAATGTGGTATGACTAAGGTCACCTTCATTAGAGGCGTTGTCGCAGAATTTTCTTGTTTTATAAAAAATAAAATTGAATTTTCACGAAATGTAGAAAAATTGAATGTTCATTAAAATAAAGTATGTGCATGCGTGGACATAAAGTGCAATACGTGGGTTCATTTCTCGATGATCGAGAAAAAGGAAATAGGTACAGCCTACGTTGAAAATTTGGTAATGATAAATGTTTGATTTTTCTTTTAATTTCTTCAAAATGCGTTATACCTCCATTAGTAGGCCTATATTCTATACGCTTTCAATCAAAAATATTTTTTCGACATAGAATTAGATAGTTAGATATGTCTCATCAATTATAGAGTATGGGAGCTACCTTTAGCTAATCTGCATGCAGGAAGCAAAACACGAAAACGAGACACGCAAAAGGCGACTCACGACTCGTAATACGAAATGCGCGCGCATCATTGAAACATGAAAATTGTAGTCTAGTGCCACACCTAGAGAGATTCTGTCAAGCAGTTAGGATTCAGCCTAAAATTTTTCTTTTCACGAATAGGTTAAGATGAACCTCCAAAATAATACATTCCAGGTTTCACCCTTCCCTCCGATTCGCCGCAGTGGTAAATATGATCAACGTACCTCTCCTTCAAATTATTTTTTCACTTTTATCGATTTTGGTCATTATAATTTATTACGTATGTTCCAAAAATAATTCACTAATAAAATATTCAGCTCTCAAATTTCAATACCAACAACATCATTCCTGACGCCATTTCGCATTCGATACATTCACCCCTCAGGGTGTGAATTTTCTTAAAATCTTGAAACTGATTGAGATTCATCTTCTAAGGAATGGACAAAAAAATATTTTAGAGCGGAAATTTCTTCGATATCTCATCGCCTTAAAGCCATATTGAAAGTTATTCAACCATTATTCAACCATAAGATCAATAAATTGAGCAGATTTTCTGTGAAAACCTACTTGAGAAAGATATAGATATATAGAGAGTGAGAAAGAGTGTTTGTGTAAATTTTTTTCTATGCAAGGAAAAATATTGAAGCATGTCCATGTTTATGACGTCAGAGAATGTCACACAAAAAATATCATCTCATAAGCAAATTTTCGGTTTACTCTCAGATTAAAAACATATTTATATGAAAAAAAGTAAAAACACAATTCACCCTTTTTTTTAGCCACTTAAGGAAAGAATTTCGAAAAATCATCCCTTAGTGAGCACCCACATAATGACAAGAATAAACTGTTTAAATTTCTAATCGATCGATGTTGTGTTTTCAGCTGGGCGGTGACTATTGAGTACAGGGTGTCTAGAAATTGGACAGCGTAACTTCCAGAGTGGAGGGAGAAGCTATAACATGTACTTTGATTTTTCGACCCAAAAAATCTGTCCTGGAAATTATGCCATTTAACTTCCGGACACCCTGTGTATCTAAACACAGTCAAAATTATGTTATATTATATAGTTGATGATATACGTATCATAGATTATAAAAATTTAATGTCATTCTGTACGTTTGTTTTTCTGTTTTGAAATCAAGCTGTTGGGATTAGAATATACGATGATGAGAGAGAATCTATCAGTTTTTAAAATTTTATCTGTCTGTATGTCTTCTCTTAGTTGGAGTGAAAATGGCCCTTTTTTTCTGAAATTTAGCGTATGAAAATAAACGCTTCTAAACTTTTCCAACACATTATTTCGGCTTTGATTCATTAAGTAAAAATTGAGAAAAATCTCGGGCACTGAATTCAAAACTTTGACATTGCGTTCAATTTCAGTTTTATTTGTTTTTAAATCTTCAAATAGTTAATTTTTCAAAAATCCTAAGTTAAAAAATATGTCTTAAATTGAATTATTACCTATTTCTCTTTGTACAAGTCATTTTCCATTCAGAATTCAAGTTAAAATATTTTGTTACATTTTATGAAGCAGCCTATCAAATTTCTCCATTTCTGTCCCATTGCGCCGGAATTTTTTTTTATGTAAGAAAAAAAAAAGTTGCACATATCAAATTATCGTCATATCATATCGATATTTTTATCATCGATAGATTTTAAGAAGAAATGCAATATACATTTCCACATAATCGATACGTAAATTTTTTTTTACATTGAAAATATTACGGTACCACCGTAATATTGAATATCTGAGAATTTCATCCTTCATATAATATGATTGTAGATGCTCATAAAATTACGTGTTTGAAACTATGTTCGGTATGTACGTAAATAAAGTAGTTGCAAATATTTGATAAAGTGGAATTGCGTAAAAGAAGAATAAAAGGTCACAAATATTGTCGTCGAATTTTTAAAATTACATAGATAGGTAGGTATTTATACACATGTATAATAATATATAGCCTATAATATATTATACTTAGGTACTTCGAAATATAGCAATAATTTATCTGAAATAATTTCATCGAATTAGGGTCAAGATTTATATCTGTGTTTAAAACGTTATACGAATGAACAAATCTTTCAGCCAATAATACGAATTAATTCACGTAAATATTTGACATCCGTGACGAGAATTATTTTCAATCGACGATAAAATTGCCCGGAAAATTGAAAATTAACGGCAAAAAAATTCAAATTGTTTTTAGTGCTCTCTTCCAATTTTTATTTCCTTTTATTACTCCAAGAACACCAATAAACGCGTAGGGTAAAATGTACTTCTTTCTAAATATATTTCGTTCTTCGAATCTTCTAGAATAATATTATTTTCTTTGAAGTTTTCAGGCTACGTGCTTAAAAATTAAGAAAATTTTTGAGTAAAGGAGGTGAGGTAAAAAAGGAAAATTCTTCTCTTATCGGCCGATTTAAGTGACTTTATTTATTTTTATTGCATAATATATTACCCCTTATAGAAAATACTGAAAGAATCAATTTATTTTACTACAAAAAATTAGAAATAAACTCAATCGAATTGAGCGAACTTGTGATATTAATCGCTTTTTACTTAATTAATTCCTAATTCTGCGTAATCTTCATTAATTTCGTCTTCTGTGTCTGTAGGCGGGTACAAGAGTGGACGAAGGGGTCGATCGCCTCTTCTGTTCCAGAAAAATATTTTTGTGGAGGGTGATTCTCCTTGGGCCGAGCGGTAGCACAGTTACATTTCAAAGATCAAACCTCCTTATGTCCATGCAATTGAAAAATTTAACTAAAGTTTTTTATTTTCTTCTTCGGAACCATCTAATGAGCTTAGGTTGCTTCTCATAAAATTCATCCCCTCCATTCAGACATGCTACATCCTCCAATGTCTATATTAGTGATGAGAAAAAATCGATTAATAAATTTTTTCCTATTAATCAACCAATTACTAGTCTGTATATCATTACTGGACCATTCTTCTGATTCATATCTTTAAACGTCTCAGCATATTCTAAACTTAGTCTTTTAACATCATTTCACTACAGACGCTGATTGATAATTTTACCAAAAACATGTCTGGACAAGTGTCGCTAAATGTTATGTTATATAATAATTTTTTTTTTCTCTTACAAAAACTCAGTGAATCAAAGTTATTTTATACCCATAATTATAAAAGCCTATATTGTTCGAATAACTACATGATGTGCAAAAATGATGATAATTTGGTTTTTTTTATTGAAAAAATAATTACCTACATAATTATCTTCTTAAAAAATGCCAAAAAATCGAAAAATTCTTTAAAAAAATTGTAACAACTTAAATTTGAAAGACCATATATATATAAAAACTATTTCTTGTTACCACGGTACAGGTCACAATTTTTATCCGATAGTTTCGAAATAGGTACCTACTTAATATGCAAATATTTATAAAATAAAGTTTTCGTGGATATAAAGTGCGCATATTTAACTGTAGGGTACAGCAATAAAAAGTTTAGGATTAGAAAAACAAAATTTCAAGTATGTATGCCATAGGCAAAAAATATAGCTCTTATTTAGCCCTCCTCTTCAGCTTTTTATGTTCTCTGTGGAAATTACCATCCAAAAGAACAGGACGATCTGACGATAATTTTATGAATCGCAAATTTGACGAAAAGAAGAAATCTTTTTCATCCAAGAGATTTGACAGCTTAAAAGAGAATCCTCTAGATAGAACTTAATTTCGCGATGGTGGTTTCAGTTTATCTGGAACGGTGAGTTGGGGTGTTTTTCAAACTAATTTTATTTTTTTACTCTTACAATTTACTATCAGTTGAAATTATGTTCCAGTATTTTAGAAGTTTTTACTTCTAGTTTCTTTTTTAGAGACAGTTTTACACTTATTACCTATGCGTTTGTCATTGGAAAAATGTGGGCAACTTATTTTGTTGACGAATAATTTCGTTATTTTCTTCATTATTGATGCTATAATTGGTATCCCGTTAAATAGCTAAAGTGGATTTACAGTTAACAGAAACACGTGCTATTTTGTGCCAGAGGCTGTTATCTATTATAATGATGAATAAATAAATTTAAATAAAAAAATACTCCTTAAAATTTTTAATTGATCGGAGGTGTGTATTATGTTGATTTAGTTTTTAAACTGAATCAAAACAATTACTATGCTAATTTATTGCAAATGGAAATGTGTTAAATATGTATATACCTACATAAGTACCTATTTAATTTATTTAAAAAGCTAATTATGCTATAAAAAATGTAGGTTTTTCTATATTTTTGAACTGAAATTCATACTGAGGTATAATTCATTCGTCTTAATTTGGCAAACGTACAAAACTAAATAGTTTATAAGAAACGTACGAGTAGGTACCTATACATATAAGTACCTTATAGACTATTCCGTTCGTTCTAAGAAATGCATGACGTCATGAACCATATCCAAACTTATCTGTTTAAAACACCATGTTTGTTTAATTCCAAAAATTATGCTTATCATTGTATAAGGTGCATCTTCTCCTTTTCCTCTATACTCAAATGTGATTCTGAGGTTACGCAGTTCTTAGCCTGAACAGAGAACAGACAGAAAAATTTTGGTAGCTCGAAATAACATTCCAACCCTTAAAAATAATATTTAGCAAATAAATAAGATTTTTATTCATAAGTAGACATTTTGTAATCGTATAACGCCTAGGCAGGCTATAGCAAGTTATGGTCTTCAAAAATTTCATAATTTCTAAAAAAAATTGCTAATAAGTAGGTACCCACTTACCTATGTTGTTCATTTTTATACTACTTTCTTTTTTCTTTTTTTTTTTGCTAAGAAAATATTGTTATTTCTATCTTTTTTCTATGCTTTCCTCAAAGTTTTATTAATTTCTTACAATCACAAAGCTATGTGACTTACTATGTATAAGTTACGTCAAAAAAATTAAATTGATAAATAGATCGATGAAAAGCTAAATAATTACATTCAAATAATTTTTCTAGATAAAGTTTTTGGGAGAAAATTGTCCTCAAGTTACCACATTCACTCATACAGTGAACAACCAATGCAGGTACCTAGCATCAATAATGATTATTGTACTCTAAATGGATTAAAAGAAAAATTATTCAAAACAGAATCAAAAATTAACCCAAACAATTTCATGGTAACTAAATAACTGCTGTTTGAAATTAAGCTATTCAGTAATACATTATGGTTTTTACTACATATTACATCGTACGTACTTTTTCATTCGGTTGTCAAAATAACTTAGTCAACTTAACGACCTACAAAATAGTTTTTTATTTGATTCAATTAACGTTTTGATTAAATTTTTAATGTTTTTCAAGAATAATTTTCTTTTGAGTATTGAAATGTGAAAAAATCTGCATCATTTGGTAATCTTATTTGTGCACAGCGAACATCTTTCTCGGCCAGCAGGATATTTTAAAGAAATTATTACTTTAAAACTCGAATATCGTTGAGAAACGTTTTTTGTCTGTCGAATAAGAATAAATTTTACATTAAATTTAATAACGAATTCGGCTTGCTAGATAGGTAGGTACACAATTGCATATTACATTTTAATTAGAAATAGTAATTCTTATACAATTATAAACAAAAAAAAAATTCTTGCATCACAAATTGCTTCTCTGTTTTAGTGCAAGTTTTTTCGTTTTTACCATAATCGAATTCTACATGAACACCAGAGAAGTATTTTAAAATACGGATATTATATAATTTTATTCCACAACAGAAACCGTTCCGAAATACGAATTTTTTTCGATTATCAGGCCGTTGACACTTTTGTTAATCTTGTGCGCCCTAGGTAGCGTTCTACCCAGAAAATTTTGTTTAAAATTAATAGCATTCATAAATGTAAAGTTTTTCACACTAACAAATTCACAACAGGTTTTGTTAATAGAATGAAAAAAAAAAAACAAAAAACAAAAAACAAAAAACAAAAGTAATTGTTTTTTGAAGTTCCTTTTTATCAAATTGTGTACCAGTAGTAGAAATTTATTCTTCAAAATTTCGTCATCAGTAAATTACATAAAATTTTTACGATTTTAAAAAGTTAACTAAGATAAGAAAGCTTTCTAATTAGGGGCTTCGAGCAACTGAAATTTTGTTCAAGACCTTTACTTTTGTGATACGAAGGTATATGGCTGTAGCTATATATTAAGAATCAATAAAATATAAATTTTAAAAATTATTTTTCCCTTCACTTCTGAGGGAATGACGAACCCAACGACATAGATTTCACTTATAGGTACAATGTGCATACCTTGAAAGTGGAAAAATTTTTTCAAGATCATGTTAAAATACATGAATCTCTCCAACCGTTAATTTTTCTTTTAATGAAGTAATTTGTGGGCTCGTCCATTCATTGAGAATAGGTAATCTTCTAAGAAAGAGAAAAAAAAGGATTAAAATAATAGTTATAGGTACTTCCGTAAGGACCTACAAAAACCAGTAATTCAACTCTATATTCTAAACATTGTGTAATGTCAACTAAAATGTAAACTTTTCAAGTGCATCGAGATTTTGTAGATCGTATGTTTTTCAATTTAAGTTGGTGAGTACCGGGTTTGGTACTAAATTAAAAAATGTCGAATTTTGAAATAGTATAGGCCTATAGAGTGATTCTGTTAGATTGAGGTTCATTCTATACCCTTAATGTTGTAGATTACTAAAGTCTAAGAAGCGCATACTAGTAGTCAAAAAACATAAGTTCCTAAAAGTCGAGTTGAAAATTACAGATTTGCTGACCAACACTTCGTTTCAATAACTCAGCAATGAAACTGAAGCGACAGAGTGCACAAAAATACCTCACACATACTTACACTTCACAGTAATTCATGAAAAAAAATTAACACATTTTATCTACAGTTCAAAACTACATATATTCAAATGAAACAAACCACGAAGCAATAACGAGTACATGTTAAATAAGAAATATGACTGAATTGGAAAAATTCATTAATACTTTAACTTTGAAAGTTCAATGCATATTGCAAAACATGTAGAAAGAGAAGATACCAAATATACTTTAATTAACTGTAAGACAGCGAACTTGGACCATAAATTAAGTAAAAGAAACTTTCCAAAAAAGAAAACAAAAATTTATGTTGCTTCATGGAAATAAAAATAGTCATAATCTAATTTTGAGAAGACGAAGAACCCGTGAAAGTGAATAGTGTCCAAATCAGAAGTGCCGAAAAGTGAAAATAAAAGGGAAGAGTTTAAGAGAAGAAAAAAAAGGTGGTGGTCCAAAGTTCAGTTGGTAGCCAGCAGTTGGTATCTCTTCTTCATGAGAGTTCGAGACCAGAAACTGTCACACTGCCGACCCGAAATGGCAGTGTATTTGGTTAGATTTGGTTGGTGCTCCAGTATATGACTGAAAAATTTATGCTGGTGGACCACTGGTTACCGGATCCCGACCATTCCCTTCGTTTAATCTGACAGTAAATATAGATTCTATATGATGCCGAGTAAAATGGCCACATTACCAAAGCCCATAAAAAAATCTGGACGAATAGCACGAGCTATAAATACTCACTTCATGAATGAAAGAGACTTATTTTGACGTAGGTAATAATAAATTAAGTTGTAATTCACTTCTCCGTCGCTAGTATATGAGAATTTGCATGAACCTTCTCAGAATTGAGAAGAAAAATTGAACTTTAGACACATTTGCTGTCAAAAAAAAAAGTTTATGAACATGGTCCACTTTGCCTCTGAATCTCTCATACAATTGATGACTTTCGAAATTGAAAAGTGATTCTCAAAACAGGCTCAAGTCCACTAAATCAATTTTCTGGCAAGTAAAAAAAATGGCGTCATTTGTCTGGTAATGCATTTATTATGAATTTATACTCTGTTTCAATGAACCATCTATTCTAATTTAATTTATTCAGATAAGTTTCAAAATCATTTATATTTTAGGAGCGAAAATGGTGAACGACCCAAAAAGAAAAAATCAAACTTGGGTCCACCCAATTAGAAAAATCAAAACTTTTGTTTTCTTCATATCTCATGCAGAATGACTAGTGTTAGCCAACTTTTCAAAATGGTAGGTAGCTGCCCAATAAATGTCCTGATCTCTATCTCTCACTCACTCACTCACTCACTCTACGTATTCTATCTAAAAAGTTAAAACCAGATATTTGGAAGGGATTTTAAACACAAATATTTTATATTTTTGTTTGTTGCAAAAAAATATTATCCAATAGACCTTCCGACACATAATCTTCATTCACCGTTTCCACCCGTAATTCCATTTTGTTTCACACTGCCATATGATGAACCAGCAGAGGTGTTTCTGATTTAATCACTGGTGGTTTCCCTTTTTGGAACATATATTTTTCTAATTAACAACCATTGTAAGTCTGTAGCTCCGAAATAAAGTTACATACAGTAGAGTAATATAGTAGTCTGTTTTATAGTGTTTTTGCAAGTCTCTTGTATTTATCATAATCAATCGAAAAAAGAAAAATTTCAAAAATGGACTCGAATTCGTATGGAAAGACACTCTTTAATTTCAAATATTTGACGTTCTTAGAAATTATTGTATATCAATTAACACTAAACCATTGACTGTCCTTTTAACTTACATAGGCCTAAAAAGAACAATTATCCAACTATCGTGCGATCTGTATTCAACCAATCACCATTGAGATGAATTCACTAACCTATTGTTATAAATAACTGAAGTGTCAATCTTAAACAATACGACAGTTCTGCAAAAACTTTTCAGTTCTAAAAATCTAAAACCTTCAAATCTGTATAAATCATTAACATGTTCCATATTGTAGTCTTGTGTTCTATTTCATAAGAATTAATGTCTGAATTTTGTCAACGTAGTTCAAATACGGTCTTCCTACTCACAAAAATTGTGTTTTTTTTTATTTTTATAATTGATTTATCACGTAGAACACCTTGTATGCATATGCGTACAATCTTTCATTCTTCTTTCATTGCATGTAGATAGTGTATTCAAAAGTATTTGAACCTTGCGTTAACCTTTGATAATAATTGAGCCTAAGCACGAAATAACCACCGGATAAAATCTCGATCGCTACTCTCTGACGTTTCGTCAAACAAATTTCCAGATTGAGTGCGAATGTGCAAGCTCTAGCTTAAACGTATAATTTTCGAATAATCAAATCTTGGTTGATAATGGTAGGTACCTAGAGTAGATACAGCTATATAAGTACCTGCTAAAAAAAGAAATAAAATCGAAGCGCCCATCCAGACATTGAGTAAACACGATTTCGTCCTGAGGTAAATGGCCACGAATAGGACAGCATTAAAAAGAAAATTAAAATTGAAAACCATACTTGCGTGCTGAACGAATAAATCATTCTGATTACCTTGAAATTTTGCAAATTCATCGGATAAGTATTTGTGGTTAGATTCAGATACTATGCGCAGAAGATTCGCAGTAGATCTTCGCAAGGTTGACGCATACCGTCTTTATTTTTTTCTGATTTTTTTCCCCCTCATTACGCCCATCTTTTACGTGTTTATTTCACCTAATGAGTTCATTCTTTCAAAAGCCTATCCCAGGTTTACGTATGGCTTCAAAAATATAGAGATTTTCAGTCTTGCAATAACATTAAAAACTAATTTGTTTTCAAAAAAAAATCATCTCATTTTCATCGGAACAAATGTGGTAATAGAAAATTAAAATAATAATCTGGATATGTGGCAGGTAGGTAGGTAAGTTCTGTAACTTATGTAATGATTAAATACAAAAAAAAAAAAAAATTAAAGAAAAAAGTATTATTGAATTTAAGCTCTAATGAGGGTGTAGGTATAGTGATGGAATGTTAATAAATAACAAAAAATTATCAAAGAAGTTTATTCCAATATGGTCAAAACGCAAAATTTGACATCAAGTTAGGAAATTTCTTCCTAAATTTTGTTGCACAATTGCACAAAGCCGATTAATAAGTATGTGGGTAGGTATATATTCTGTGTTTTTGAATAGTAAGCCCATTTGAAGCAGCTTTTTAAACTCACTCTGGGACCAAAGCAAAATGTGTCTGATAACCGATTGAGCATCTATTAGGCGAAAATAATAAAAATAAAAATTTTAGGTTTAATTTTAAAGTAGGTAAACTTTATCATGTTAAACGGTCGAATATACCTAGACTAACTACAGTAGAATTTATGTAGGCTACAGTGCTGCAGATTATTCGGATACAATATTTTATGGAATAGCTTCCACCTATTCCAGATTTGAGGATGATTTTCTATCAATTCCTTCGGCCTTGTCACAATTATTTTATTGATTAAAATCACCGTTGCTTGCCGAATACATTAATGAAGTTATGTTTTTTTAACCCCAGGTCAAAAGTTTGATTACATTAGTGCATAGAGCGAATTTTTGAGTTCAATCAACAAGCTTTTTTTTAAATGCTCTTAGATATAGCTTATTTTTCATAAGCCGTTTCGAGTCCAATGGTTGGCTGAGTCCTTCATCCGTAAGTTTAATAAACAGATTCTACAATGATTTCAGATTGTCTCAAGTGCAATGTAAGCGATCATACTTAGAGTAAAACTCTTGAACATACACTCTCGGAATAAAACTATATTTGAAACTTCCAAATTAGTAATTTCAAAGGTTTTGGTATATTCGTTTGTTAGAATCGAATGGAATACTGCAATAACTTCCACCGCGATAATTTAGACATAATCATGGAAAAACAGTAGCTGAATATTTATGTTTGAGTTACACTGATTGTTTGAGCACTTTTTGGCAACACTGTTATTACTGCAGTTACTAATATTCTTTCAATATATTTCATCCATAATTAATCTCGGTCTGGTGTTCTTAGAGTTAACATATCCTCTGTTACTCTTTAATAATTAAAAAATTAATTAGTGCAGTACACGAGTATTTTCTGTTTATTAATCTACTTCTTTATTTAGTCATCTACAACTCATTCAATTGACATATTATTATTGCCCCCCCCCCCCGGTGTCCAGTAATTCAATAAAGTGATTTTTACAGTACCTTTTTTAGAGTATACTGTAGTATAATGTTACATACGTCAAAAATTGTACCTAAGTCAATTTTTGGAAAACTGTTTCAGTAGTTGTAATAAATTACGGTATAACTTCCACAAAATAATTTTCAATTTACAGAAAATTGTTGTGATGTAATAATGTGTCAAAATTGTATTAAATTCCAGCTTGTCTTATTAACACTGTGATAAAGCATGAGAAAAGAAAACAATTAGCACCACTTTCCCATTTTCATCTAATTTTTTTTATGTGTATGTGGGGATTTATCCCTATGAATACAAGGCTCAGTTCTGGTCAACAGATAGGTTTGGCCATAATTGTCCTCTTGACATGAAATTATCTCCTTATCGTCTGTATGAATCCATATAGATGATAACCGTCAAGAAATGGCGATCCTAAACTCTGTGATGTAGAGAAAACACAGTGATAACTATGTATTTAGGCACTCACAGATACAGTACCATGGACAGCTAACATAAGCAACAATTCAAACTAAACTCAGTTGCCTCCATGATCCCTCCTATGACTAGACATTATAAACAGGTTGACTTCCTACACCTGAGAAACAATTCAGGTCAGTTGAACTTGGTGAACAAAATGGTTTTTCTCCAAGTCTGTAGGTGTCATCCCTTACATTATATCTGCAAACATACTATAATTGTATATAAGTATGTATGTATGTATGTATGTATGTATATGAATGTATGTATTGCCAAAAATTTTGTGCTCAAGGTTTTGAGAAAACTGCAAAACGGATAAAGCTGAAAGTTTGACGAGAGATACTTCTCCTAAAGAGTAAAATCTGAAAGAAGATTGGTGTCTATTGGTTTATTAGTTTCTAAAAAAAATGGAAAACCAAAAATTCCTAAAAAACTTGTTTTTTTAAAATTTGAAGAAAATGACAAAAAGGATCGGGCTGAAATTTTCACGATAAATTATCCTTTATTGTTGGAAGTCTCATAGAAGTTTGGTGCTTTAGTTCAGTAGTTTCCAACAAAACTGGAGAGGAGAGATCGCTGAAAAATATTTTTTTTTCACTGTTTTGAGAAAACTACAAAAGCAATAGAGTAGAAATTTGCACGAAAGGTATTCTTTAAATGGAACCAGATCTGATAGGAGTTTATTTACTATTAGTTCAGTAGTTTTTAAAAAATTAAAAAACCAAAATTCATGGAAAATCTGTTCTTAGTAATAAAACTGTGGTATGCCAGGGGGCCATTTTGGCAGCCTCCCTTCAGTCCCTACAAGATTTTACCGCTCAAAATTCCACAAGACCACAGACTTTAGTAAACACATCTGTACAGGACAGTGGCCACAGAATCACCACTGCCTGACCTGATAACTCTGCGAGGTGGCCTTGGATTCAAATTTATATCATGTGCAGGTGATTTTGATGAACCTTTTTCACCACAGACTCATATTTTATTCCATGGTATAACTTACTGGATCAGCATTTAACCAGGAACCATTTCAAAACATCGCCGAATTTCTCCCACTGCCCATTAGAAAAAGCTGACACATTTTTATGTAAAAACACATGTAATGTATTAAAGCAAAAATATACATATGAGAAACTATGAGAAAAATACATGTTGTTTCTTTTACAATTGTAAAAACTGTAGTGAAGTGACCGACAGAAAAAAAGTTAAAGTTTGTGTTCAAAGTTACTTATCTGTCACTTGTAAAAAAAGTAGTGATGGTAAAAACTGGTTTATAATACGTATGAGGTCTTATTATCTAATTCCACAGACAATCTTTTGTGGGAAGGAGAGAAGGGAAAAAGGAAAAATACGTCGAAGGTGCTAGAATAAAATTTGAAATCTGGAAAAAACATACATGAGATATAAGGAATAATAAAACATTGAAGAACGAAAAGAATTCCATTTTCAACAAGAGGGAACTTCCGTGTAAGATAAAGGGTGTGGGGACAATATTTGTATGAGGTTTTAGGGGCTTGCACCCCTTGATGACAGTCACCGCCCAAAGGCTGGCAATTATTCGTCTAAATGACGTTAAACAAATACACACTTATGCATTTGAATGTTCGGACCTGTACGTATGTACAGGTAAGATACATTGCACAGGCTGTGGTCAATTACCTGATAACAATCTCGGTGATGTCACAGCCTGATACCAAATGCATTGCGTTGTTTCTTATCACCTTGACGGAGGCAGGAAATGACGCAATGGATGACATAATACCATAAGTGTATATGTCTATGTGCGTGTGCCAAATTCTGTATATAAACTCTCGAAACTGGCTACAAAATCTTCAATGTTCACCAGGCTTTGGCTCTCCCATACTTTACAGTATGAAGTGGCAGAACACATAATAACTGTAGAAAACCGTCTTCCTGTGAATACCTATCACAATAAGGTATTCCACAAAGGGAATTAGGGTTTTTTGTTTTTTGTCCATGGAAGATATGTGTTCAAGAAATTACAGGTTTTATAAAAGTTGATGTGGATTTACGTATTTTTTAGAGAATAAATTTTTTAAATAAAATGAAATAGGCTGAATGTGTCAAAACATCAATAGATCGATACATTTTTTAAATATATCGATTACTATGGATAGTTTTTGTGATTATTGTACCTGAAATTTGCAATGAAATATCGATAGATCGATACGTTTGTCAGATATTGATAACTATCGATAGGTAATGTTTCGAAATTTTTTTAAACTAATTGTAAATTGGAAATTCGTTTTTTGCAATTACTAATAAAAATTGAAAAATTGGGTTTTCTAGCGAAGTATTGCTGCGCTAGAGTTTTTTTCAATAAATTCTCCACCTAAAGTATTATATAATGTGACTGTAGATGTTTCTCCCAGTTGTATATAATAATATAAAGTTTTAAACGTTGGTATAAATGAGTGGCAAAATATTCTAATTTATTTATCAAGCTTTCATAGAGTTCTGACAAAGCCAACTTTAAAATTCGTTTCCCCAAACATTAAGTAGATTTTGAAGTTACATCAGTCTCATTCTATCTAAGTGTGTAAATTATGAAATTTTTGAAAAGACAATCATCTATGTGGATATGTAAGATTTTTTCCAAGGGACGGTTATAGGAGGGCTGAGTCTACTCTTCCACTCCGATCACTACCTCGCCGCTCTTCTTTTTTTTCCTTATCGTTTATCAGTAATTAAATGTAGTCTGATCACTTCCAAAGTTTGAAATGCTCTCACTGACAAATCTACCTGGCTACGACACACGTGCAAAGTAGGTGATCGTTACTCGTACGATAGGTACGTATATACCACTCACCTTCGGCTCCTGTTGCAATCGTCATACTGTACTGTAGTCGACTACTTTTTGCCTTTGTATCACAAAAACCGATTAGCACTCGAAGAAGTTTATTTGGGACTCAAATTTTCCATAATTTTGCCTACCTATGTGGAAAATAAATTATAATTTTAGCATTAAATTAAATGAATTTTTTATATTAATTAAAAAATTGAGAAGTGCTACTTTCGGAATGACACACCTTCTTTATGACGTTATCTCAATCTCTTTGTTTTGCAAGGATTGAATATAATTTTTTTTTTAAATCCGAATGTATGATTGGACGAAAATACGTTTATGAAAATTGACCGGGTGTAGGTACATGATTATGTAAAATATTCAGAACGTGTATATTTCAAAAAATCTATCACAAAATAGATGACAAAAAATGTCTATACCGAACTAACTAATTTCATTCAAATATTTTTCGCGTGTTATCGCTTAATATAAAGTAATTAGGTACCTACATGGCATTTCTACGGCCTGCCTTTTTTTCCCCCTCGCATTCCACGTAATAAACAAATAAAAATTCTATCCGATAATTTGAAATGAGAAAAAATCATTCTACTTCATTGTTTTCAAGCCGCATACTCGTACATGATACACGAGCTAATGATAATTACCTTTCTCTCATAAAAATTTTCATTTCTACATTGTTTTACCTGTTCTGGTAATGATTTCTGACCAATGGACGTCCGAGACTGTTTTTTCTTTTTCCACCTTAGTTACTCTCTTTCTTCAATTATATTCATTCGAATTCGTTAAATACTTTCTTTTCAATTTAAGAGATAATAAATAAAAAAAAATAAAAAAAAAAATAATGAAAAAAAATAAGTAAGTAAGTAAGTAAGTAAGTAACCAAACGATGAAATACCCCAGTATGTAATGCATTTATATTACGGCTGTATAGGTACACGTGTGACGAAGCGCGGCCACTGTTTGTATTAGTTCTCTTCTTCTCTGTGTTTCTTTGCATCCACCTTACAAAATATCTTCGTCTTCACCTTAAGACTCGGTTTATTTAGCATAACCGATGACTAAATAAGCTAATAAAAAACGTTAGTTTTTCAAACTGGCAATTACGAGTGATCAATTATGTTTTTAAATCTGTTATTGGTTATTCGACGAACGGACCTATATCTGTTTCAATGTACTCGATTCATGAATATTGTACTGTATTGAGGGTCGATTCCATCCACTCTGCACGTAGAAAATTAGCCCCAAAAAGTTTTGAATAGCTTTAAAAATTTAATGGCCCTAAAATTAGGTGATTTATGTTACTTAAGAAAGTATCAGTCACACTCTACGTGAAAAGACTAACAGTACGCACATTTTCTTATGATATGCGTATGAAAGCTTCTTGTCTACCTAAAATACCGCCAGAAATACACGTCTAATCTCGTCGTATTGAAAAATAGCTCGTTCTAAATAAGAGCAAAAATGAGTCAAAAATTTGCCAAAACATAAATTTTTGTGCAATCCAAAACAACAAAATTAATATAATAAAAACTATCGAAAAAATTTGTTAAAAAATTAAAGTTATCGTCATAAGAACGAGAAAATTAAGAATAAATGTGTGTAAATAATTTAGAAATTGTTTAAATTCAAATGTAATACCAAAACTCAATAGGTATCTACGTAAATATCATAGAAATCATAAATAGAATTCAGAAAAAATCGGCAAATTTCGAGTATTGATTCAGTCTCAAGAAATTTGATGATAATTCCTATATGCCTGATCAATTCTTAATATTTTCTGATTTTAAGAGAGGAAAATTCTCCACCCTGAGTCCCCTTGTTTACGCCAATGATTCTATACCTTTTATCACTTTTTATTTTTCTGGCACAGATCACATTTTAAAATGTAGGCTAAAGTAACTTTTTCCTCATCAAAAACTGAAAAGAGTTCGGAAACAAATTCCAGTGAGTAACGCACGTCATTCATTCAATGTTAATGCCATTTCTCATTTTCAACTTCTCCCAAAAACCAATCAACATATGTATTGCCAAAATCTGTTCGAATGAAAAAACTAATATCCTGCATATTGATACAGAAATGGAACCTTTCAAATAAGAATCAACAAAAAAAAAAAGAAAAGTCATAGGTATTTGCGCGTAGTGTGACGTTAGAGGAAAGTAGGGGGTTCTTTTAAGAAAGAAAAACAAGATTAAAGAAAGTTTGATGGTAGTCTACTGAGTTAACCCATCTTCTTCTATGCAATAATTTTTTAATTTTTGCTTTTAGCTAAACGCATACGTAGACAGTGCGAAATCGAAGACATACGGAAGACTAATAGGCTTATTAATTGAAACAATAGGAAAAAGAAGTTATCAATTTTAGCGAAATTTTTCCAACTGAGATCAATCCAGATAGTGAGACCCTCACAACCCTTAGCTCGATTTCAATAACTTTATTTTTGTCTTCTTAATTTCATTTCTGGAAAATATAATTGTAATTTTTTCGAAAAAAAAAAAAGTTTTCTAAATTTAGAATTTCACCTCTCTTGGCTAAACTCCTTCGGAGAGCTACTTGCCCCTGACGGCAGTACTCTGATTCTAAAGGAATTTATCCTTCTTCTACTTCTTTTTTTTTTTGTTCATTATTTATTTTCCAACTTCAAACGCTTACACTGTATTTTTTAAACATATTTTTCATTTCATTGGTAAACCAAACCTAGATCGCACGTTAGTCCTGATCGTTGTCCTAGACTATGCCATAAATCAATAGGGAGCGATATTAAATAACGAACACTTGAAACATATACCTACCTACTATAAGAAACCTCTGTGTGAAGACATTTCTATACCTAGCTACATGTTCCGAGGCAGAAATCATATATTTTGTTTTTAGCAGGTTTTCAAAACTGCTATTTAAGGTTGTGTGAGTTAGTGAAGTTTGGGTTAGGACTATGATAGTTTTTCGTTTCATAAAATTTTAATCATCAGAAATTTATATATTATTATATTTATTTAATATACCTATGTCCTATTCATTCTAAGAACGACAAGACAGCATTAAGGTAATTACACATACCAGCGCAGTTGAGCATGCAGTAATCAATATACTGTGGTATGTGACTCTGGGTGGCAGAATCCAGCTCAATACAAACCTAACATAATTTCCCGTAAATAAAAAACACACTCAATTGAGTGTTCCGAGAGCATCTCCACCAACAGAATTTGGTGAAGATGCGAGTTAAGAGCCCAAGACCTGCTCAGCTAGCCAGGTGATCGTTTGAACCACTTTATACCATGCAACAGGAAAAAAAAAAGGTTAATTGAAAATTAATTAATTACCTTATAGCTGATTTTCTGAGAAGGCGTCTTTTAGAAAAGAGTAGCCTGAATTAACCTCAGTTAATTTCTTCGAGCGGGCCGATGCCCGCAAATATAAATTAAACCATAATAAAAAAAATAAAAATTATGTATTAAAAACCAAAGTTTTACATAAAATGAAGACGAAAAATATTTCAACCAATAATGGTCGATGACAAAATGAAGGATGATTTGTACAGAAAAAATCATAATATTACAAGGTACCAGAATTAACAACAATTTAGAAGAAAAAGGTAAGGGAATTTCCGACCACCGAGATTTTATTATAATTTTACCACCACTAAAAATAAGATGGTGGTAAGAAAAGATCGAAAGGTTAAAAGAGAGGGGAAACGTTTAGGCTACGTGGCTAGGCTAAGAGTTTAACCTAGCTGAAGACGCTCACGGCGTTTCAAAATGCGTGTGTTTTTATTTAATTTTAAGTTTGTTTTATTATGGGGGAAATTAGACGAAAAAATTTTAATTTG
The DNA here is from genome assembly GCA_011428145.1 of Ericerus pela. NCBI lineage: Eukaryota > Metazoa > Arthropoda > Insecta > Hemiptera > Coccidae > Ericerus > Ericerus pela. Next base: position 403,085 of record WOFM01001634.1, on the reverse strand, counting down.
GTTTTTTAGGGGATGGTCGCATCCTACAATACACCGTTGAAATTGAAAATTTATAACTTCCTTGGCCACGTAATTATGAATTATTGTTTTTTCCTTCTCCCTTTATCTACAACCTGCGTGTGACAACATATCGTTCTTAAAGTGAATAAGGTATATATTAATTAGGATGTATCTATGTATGGGGATCATATTTGTATGAGATAAAAAAGGGTTTGGACCACTCGAAGACAGGCGTTGTCGAAATGTTGGCTAATTTTGTGTACTGTACGTTACACAGAAGTATGCACAAATTACTTGTTACACTCCACCCATATTCTAGAACTTTTCTTAACGCTAAGTAAGACTTAAGTATTTGTTTGACCAGGTTTATCCTATGCTTATACATAGGAGTCACAGATAAAATGTTACTTAAGTAGCGAATCCGTACTTAAGTATCATTCTAGAATACGGGTTTCTGAATGTAATTCATAATTTCCAGACTGTGACAAATTGGCTTATCACCGATTAGTTGAAAAATACGTTCATTTTACGATGTTATCTCCAAAGTACAATGTACTTAGACCCAAATACATACTTCAATAATTATTTATGTATGTGTGTTTGTATCTACATACAGAGCGAAGGATAAAAGGCGCCAGATGAACATCAAACTTAAGCCAATGTTTACTGAGGTTGGCTCCTCCATAATACTTGTTGTTCGAAGGTGTTGAATATGTAAAACTGCAGACTACCTTCTATCCAGTGAATTCTTTGCCAACAACCAAAGGTATTCCACAGTATTTAAGTATAAGAAAGTAATATCAGGAATTTTTCTTGTAAGTGTGATTGAGGATATAATTTTTGTCGAATTGAGCTGAAATTTGATATATGAGTATATTTGGGCATAATCTGGGACGAGATTGTTTTTCGTGAAAATTGGCTGAGGGAGTGATCTTCGGGGAGACAAAATCAGTTACAAAAATAAAGATCCAGATGTGATAATCATTCGATAAAGCTGAAAATTAGTAGGTAGCTGGTTCAGAACCTAATAAAAAATGGTATGGAGTTTGACGAGAATAGGTCAAATGGTTTAGCTATGGGGTTTGATGGAAGTTCTACCAATGAGGGATAGATGTAATTATTATCGTTCTGTAAAGCTAAAATTTGGTAGGTAGATGGTTCTAAACATAATTAAAACGTATACTTATAGTTTTTAATGAGAATTGGCGAAGCGGTTTAGCTGTGGGACCAGAAGAAAGTTCTACAAATGGTGATTAAGACGTAATTATCAATTCAAAGGGTTAAAATTTGGTAAGTAGATGGTTCTGAAGTTGATGAAAGCTGGTATCGTGTATATTGACGGTTGATCAAGTGGTTTAGATAAGTGAGCTGCCAAAAGTACCATCTATGAGGCTTCACACGCGATTATTATTCCATGGGCTGAAATTTGGTACATGCGGGTAGCATTAACAATGTTGACGCAGAAGTTTATAAAAATTAATATTAAAAACAAAAAAAAAAAAAACAAAAAAAAACATAAATCTAAAAATTTTGATGAAAAATCAAAAACAGTTTAGACAGGTGTAAAAAAAATGTATGAATATATCATGTAATAAGTTTAGGTTAAAAACGAATTTTTAAAAGATAGGCTTTTTTTTTGGCTTTGCTTGTTGCAGTATTGGTATATTTTAAAATCGCCGAAATGAGTAGAACAAAAGTTCATTAAAAAGAGATTTAAAAGGGAGTGTAAACAAAATGTTTAAAAAAATGTAAGATAATAATGTAAAATAAGATGTAAAAAATGATAAACGATTTTTGGTGACTATTGAAAACCTGCTTTTTTAGCGCAGCAAACTGCGCCGGAGTTTTTTGTATTTATTTTCTTTCGTTACGTTTCTTCGACTATACTGCGTGTTTATTGTGGGTATCAATACAGCGAAATTTTGTCCATCCAAATGCGAACTCAATTTAAAACGTACCGTTTAGGAATTTATTTATTTGTTTAGGTATTTACATTTATTTATTTTATTTTCCATACGAACGAATGCATCGGGACGCACCAAACCAACGCTACGACATCCGCATACAAAAATATACCAAAGAAACGAATGACCTCTTCCTGTACCCAGCCGTATAACCTAAATAAATCTAATTTTTCGCACGACCTTATGGAAAAAAAAAAAAAAAAAATTAATTATATTTCGTGGGATATCTGTTTTCGTGCCAAACTATACACATGTCCACGCAGCGTACACACGAGTGTTTTTCGTTTAGGATAAAAACCAACTCTCCGTTTTGAATCGGTAATATTACTAATCGTGTTTTGTGGCGTCGAGTACCTACTACCTACCTACAGCTATAGAGTTATACCTTCCCAGATACTACCTAACAGAACTTTGATGCGGAGCCCAGAGAGCACAAAACAAGAAGGTGTTTTTTAGCGCAGAAAGTAAAATAAATTTACCTACTTACACACTCTTATAACTTACCATAGAGTTAATAAGACCGATGCGTAAGGCGTTATTGAACGATGAAGGAGGCGGGAATCGTCTATGGTATACTGTATCATCCACAATTAGTTTCTTTTTTCTTCTTCTTGTTTTCGTTTTTTATTTTCATATTTTGTTTTTTCAACTTGTTCGCCTATTCAAATGAAATAAATACTATATTACAGGTAAGTGCTTACCTGAAAAAAAAAAAAAAAAAAAAAAAAAAAAAAAAAGTAAGTATCTACATTTGACCTGTAAGTTCGAAGGTAACCTAAGCTGATGCATTCTACTATTCATTTGATTTTCTGGTTTGTTGTTTCACAATTTTTGCGAAATTATACTACGAAGTTGTGATTTGCGATCATACCTCCCGATGTAAATAATTGATACTGGTTACGTACCGAAGAGGAGCGATTTGGTGAAATATGAACAGTGACATAGGCAGCTTTTTATTTCGAAGAAGGCTGTTAATTCAGATCAGAGATGGGATTAGACCGCAGGAGCCCAGTGAAAGAATAGTCGAGTAAAATTTGGAAATAATTAGTGAAGACATTGCAACAAGCTGAAATTTTGTACACGTGTTCACGTCATCGTTCTAAATCATAGTACCTGGTTCACCGAGCATTGCTCGCATGTGGAAAAAGAGACAATTTTGTTAATTTCAATCGAGCTTGAGAATTTCAGCAATATATTTATTACGTATATCCTTCGGTGTTATTGTATTCGTATATATTGAGAATAAGGATCGAAATATTTAACTCGTATACTTTATTAGTCATAAATCATAATAATGATACGCAGTTTAGCCCCTAGCAAAATTCTCTAATAAAACTTTTCTTATTCGTTACTTTAAGGGTTCATCAATTTTAAATTTTTCAATTACTTTCGTTGTTATCATTGGCAGCAGATCAACAGATTGAGATGCTCATATATTTGTTCAAGGAATTTTCTCAAACTTGAGACCTATGTAGATCGTTTTCTCATATCCAAACACTTCTATACTGTAATTTTCACCAACATCGTCCGTCTTGTTCTTCATAACATATTTACATACACACATACTCACAAACAATTATTGCTCGTATTATAGTATAATATAGGATTGGATACTGCGGTAGTGCGTATTAGTAAATACACAGCACCACACAAATACCAATGAAGGCTGTTGCGTGTTCACAGTGTGCAAGTGTGTGGGCTGAGCCCAGTAAACAATTTAGCTACGTAGACGAAATACATAGCCATGAGTGCAAAAAGGTAGTTCGTGGATATAATCCACTGGCCCACTAGGTGGTCGATGAGTGTGTAATACACACTCGTTTGCTAACGACCATCTGTTGCCACAGATACTAAAAGTCCGTTTGCATCCTGTGGTGTGAGCGTCATCCCCTATGGGGTTAAAATGGCATAGTACAGCAGTTTTTCACATTTATTTCACATAATTTCCATTTGAATAAAAAATTGTTGGAACAAAATTTGAAGAATGCTCAAAGATCTACAAAAAGTATTGTACTTTTATTTTGTCAGGTACATATTTTTTTGCCAAAATCATCGTTGAAAAATGCCTACTTTTCTGTTAACACGTAGCTACATATTTAATACAGTAATATCACGCAACATAACGCATCTATACTAATGCAGTATATGAGTAATTTCTTCAATAATTTTATTCATTCTGTATCAATAGGCACCTGAAGTGAAATTCTCTCTCTTATCACATTTCAGCACCACCTCCTTAACTGATTTTTCATTATATTGTGTATAAAATATATTACAGTAGTATATGTACTCTTTGTCTATATCAGCGAGGGAGGTGGTTCTGAAATTCAGTAAGGATAAGAATTTCTCTCTTGGTGTTAATCTATCCATTATGAATAAAATTACTGAAGAAATAAACTCATAATTACTGTATTCTTGTAGATTAGGGTTCTTCAATCTTTTAAGATCTAAGGGATAAACTTCATTATTCTGATTTGCGTATAAATGGCAACAAAAATTTTTTAGACTAATTTATTCACCCAAACCCTCGAACCTAACAGAATTAAAAAGGAAAAAATTATATTTCTTGACTAAATGGACAAAAACGTAGACAGGTACGACAATTATTTACCTGCCCACTGCTCATGAGATAAACTGAAACAATTTGGTATTTTTTTTAGAAAAAAAATTTACAAAACCTCCCTCAGGCTACAGGTTAAAGACCACTGATATAGATACATTATATTATTGTGTATGATTACCTACTGTATTGATAATAAATATTAGGAAAATAAGTACGTATTTTCAACGGTGACTGATGCAACAACTGTATGCCAGACAAAAAATATTTAGGATAATTTGTTGTAGATTTTCCAGTCTTCTTTAAATTTTGTTCAAATAATTTTTCCCTCAGATGAAATTTAGATGAGATAAATTTGAAAAACTTTTGTGCGCCATCATTTTAACTCCTCAGAAAATGACGCTCGCTCCACATCCGGACTTCTAGTTTGTTATTTAGAATAATGAAGATGTCCAAATTTCAGCTTATTACAGTTTTTTTTCCTAATTAAGCAGTTTTTAGAGATAAAATGAATGAACTATAGACCGACACTTATGAAACAACAAGTTCTTGAGAAACTGATTTTTTCCAATAAAGGGCACTAATAACAATTGAACAGACATGGGAACAAGAGCGTTCTCAGCGATTTATTCGAAAAAAAAAAAAAGGTTTTAATTCTACTGGGGCTTTACCCATTAAAGACTGATGTGTAAACCTAATAATACTGTGGTTGTGTGCATGCAAAACCTGTTGCACGCGCAGACACACACACATACACAACCACACACCCACACATCTTGGAACACACACAAATGAAAGTTACAATTGTAAGAGTTACAGTTACACAAATCTGACAATTGTAATTTTCGTTTGGCTCCTATTGTAGACCGAGTGCTAAGATGTTTACCCCTCAAAAAGTCATTCTTTGGGTACCTACTCAAACAGTTTTCAAAAATTACAACCATTATGAGTCAGACCACTCCCGCTTATGTTTGGGCCTTTTTTTTTTTTGAAAAAAGAGTATAAACATCTTTTCATCACCATTATCATGCTGGCGGACAGGAAAATGTTAGGAACTTAGCTAATAGTAGACAATGATCTGAAAATTGTCGTGTACAAAATAAAATTATAAATTTTTATCGTAAAAAATTAGGAAATTCTGATGTTAATATCAACGAATCCGAAATTTTTATTTGTTCTCCGTGCTGCGTATGGGCGTAAATATAAGTTAATCCGAGAGGTTTACCCCTTTTAGCCAATAAAGAAAGACTCGTCATAGAAAATTCATGTGTTTTCGTCGGTTTGGTGATTTTGTGTTGGAAATGGCAACAGAGACCACAACTGAGAACAAGTAGACACCTTTACGATAGTTACGATGAAGATATTTACGCCCTTACTCCAAGCCCACCAAACCATATATTTCGTACATCAGTAATTTCAGTAGAAAAGAAAAAGTACAAAATTTACTCAAGAAACGAAGCATTTAGTGGTTACATTGTAAGGGTGAGGGTTTAATTAACTCGTCTGTAGACTGCACCACATTAGTTATAGTGAAAGTGGATGTATACTAATTGGTTTAGAAATATTTTCACTCGATTGAGCTTTGAAATAAAAAAGTAACTGAAATATACCTACAGTAGGTAGATAACGCTCCTATATTGTGTTAATAATGAATGATTTTTTTAAACGACGACGTGAGCACGAATTTATTTTGAAGAATGAAATAAAAATAAATAAATACATAAAAAAAAAAGTATTAATAATTCAAAAGTGCGTCGAGTTATTCTGTTCTCCCATTTCCTGCTCTAAATTTAATAACCAGTCCACGTTTCTAACAAAACGCCCACCATTTAATGAATTCTAAACACAAAAAGTAATTCGATCTTGCTCTATACGGTGGTGCAAGATGAGGAAAAATTGTAAATGACTCGATTATATTATTATATAGCAATTGTGTTTGCGTATGTGCAGTTGTGCACCAGTTGTTAACATTCGATTGATTAACTGGATTATTTTTATTTGAGTAAATGCAAGTAGAGAAAAAAAACAAACAAAAAAAAAAGAAAAAACAACTCCCCTTTGTTTTGAGACCCTATGAAAGTTATCTAAACAAGAAAGAGTACTTTCATTTGTGTAGGGACGTTCCCTCTTTTCCTCCCTCAGGACTTGGCCCTGCGTCGACATACGGGTCGCAGACCAAAGTCCGCGACCCATACTTATAGTGCATTGCACGTTAAACAAACTACATCATCTGTATGCACTCATACAGACGATGCGTCTCTACGTTTACCGTTAAATGGTAAACTGAGGTAAGTGAGTATGTATTAATTACATACTCACTGACAATATACGTGCTGCGGTCCGTATAAGGTACCGCCTCGCCTTTGGACGATTGCCTTAGTTAGGAAGTACGCTTAGTGTACGGTTAGGCATTTTAAACCGGCTGGCTACTGGTACCAAGAAATAATTCGCTGTCTCCCTTCAGGTTCCATGAACCGTGTAGGTAGCATCTACCTACACCAAACAAGCCACAATTTGATAATAAATTTTTTTATTTCACCGATGACTGGAAATTTGGAGATTTTTGCATTTTCAGACCTATTTGTAACGTATATTTTCATCTATTTTTAATTATGATGAACGATATTCGTTAACACTGTTTCAAATACCAAAATTACAGGTACTCGATGTTAAACAAAACACCCCATTCTATTTTTCATAAACAGTATACAATTTACCCATCTGAAATATTACGAACAGTGAAATCCCGTCGCCACTGTTAGCAACCTAGAAACACCTGTCCCTCAGTATTATTAAGAATCAGCAAATCCCTATTGTAACAATCCTTACTTCACCTAGTCTGTTCACTATATTCAGTCACATACACCATGTACCCTGAATGGGTATATAAACCCTGGTAATGATACATTCGATTCTCAGTTAATTCAGTTTAATTCTTTATATGTTCCACAGTATTGTGTACTTACTTATCCCAATATTTGATTTTATGTGTTAAATTATTTAAATTCAAAGTAAAGTGTACGAAATAATAATCATGTTTTTATATTTCAGTCTCATACAAATTTGAGGTCTACAATAGTCTGTGGACAACTAAATTCAATATTTTAAATTATCAAGGAATATTTTAATATTATTCCTTCGTATGGTGTAACACTGAAAGTGGTTTTAAATAGGTACAATACAACCTCTTTTGGCTATTACACTATTTATACAATTTTCATAGGGAATGCTACAGATGGCAAATCAAACTCAGTCCGGAAAAAATTAGGACCAAATTTGTGTCAAATTCTCAACTTATTTGATTTCGTGTTTATTTAGTTCGTTATATCGTTGTGATAAAATATTAATTAGATTTTGAAATTTTTTTCCTATATACCTATTAATATTTATATTTATTTTATTTTATTTTATTTTATCAATTTAATTATGTTATATGTTTTGTTAATTAAATCATGTAAATAGTCGATAACGAACTAAATAAACACGAATTCGATGCTACACTGAAGTTTTTTCAATTTTAACCAATTTTCAATGTCATTTGACTATTCCTAAAGTGATTGATTTTTAAATCAACTCCACAATTTCGCTGAGAAATGGTTTCGAGGTTAACCATTAAATACGAACAATAAATCAATTAATGTAATTTACCGAATAGACTGTGACCATTTCTCAGGCGTATTCTAGAAAGTTTGATTTCGTTCGTAAACTTCTCGATGGATGAGGGTATTTGCTTTTTGTCAACTCTTCTAATGTTTCTTGTAATGTGAAATATACACGACTATATAAACTGTTTATTTATAGATTATTTTGAAAAAAATTATATTTCGAATTGGCTTGCTTTATAGATTTGGCCTATGATAAATAACTATCTTAATGTATTTATTAACAGAATCAAACAATCATAAATGATGAATAGTTTACCCACTACTAAGATTACTTACTCTTATTTTCATTACGTTACCTTGAAAATAATTTCAATTGCATGTTAGCAATAATTTCATTTCACTAAGTGTATAATACATCTTCGATCCAAACCCAAACGAATTTCGTTCCCAAGAATCGAAGTTATGTCAGTGAAAGAGACAATATTTACACCGACTGTAAATGTTCATCAAACACATCCACACAATTGCTCGGTTTGCATAATTTTTTTTCTCACCTTTTTGTAAGTACACAGTCACGATCACTAACCAAGAAATATTCGGTACTGCAGGTACGTGTCTTAACTACACATTTCATTATTTATTCATTTTTTTTTTTTTTTTTGCCAACCATTTATATCTTTTGTATACTCTCATTGAAGAAATTTTTACTTTCATCTTGAGTTTCAGCGGAAAAACTGGCAATATAAAGATTTGGTTGCGAAAAATTTTGATGTTAATGGCGAAAAGTAAATCTTTTTTTTTTCGTTTTTTATTTTTTTCATCGATCCGTACTATTCTATTTTTTGCTTCTTTTTTATTTTATTTTATTATAAATATTTTATTTCTTATATTCTTGTAGAACAGGCATGAGCATATATACCTACAGTGTACGAGAGTTTATGCGATTAAAAAGAGAAAGAGTGTAAATTTGACCTAGAAACGGGTTAAAGAACCTGCATCTTATGTAGGCAAAATGTTTTTTTTTTTTTTTTAATTTTAATTTTATTTATCAATGGTATCCGCACGATTGCGGTTTAAGACCGACAAGCGAATATACATTCGATATACCCAACTACTATGGCAAACAGGTGATTTTAGACGAGTCAAGTTAGGTTCTTCGCATTATTTTTTTCTATGGGCTGAGCAAAATAAATACCTACATATAAATACTTACGAAGTAGGTATGTTTCACTGTCGATGGTTTCTAGGCAGGATGAAAATTGGCGAATTCTAATTAAAAAATTTAAATCATAACTGTTTTTTTTTCTCCTTCCTTATTGTTTGTAAAAAATTTAAATTGGTTTTTAATGACTGTCGGTATAAATTAGCAGCCTGGTTAAACTATTGTAAGAGTAAAAGTTATAGAATTCTCAAAATTCAGCCAAAATTTATAAGATAGGTACTTGTTTATGGACTAACAAGATAAGCGTTGTAGTTTTAACAAATTACCATATTGTACTTTTAACAGGAAGAGTACCCAAGTACATTTTTAACACAATAAAAAATTTTCATTTTATTCTTCGATATTATTCCTCTAAATAAGGTAGAATATGCTGCAATTACCTAGAGACATGCTAAAAATGAGCTTGATATGGTAAATAAATGATTTATTAGGAGAGTTTTTTTGGGATTTTTAATTTCAGTACGTTGAAAAATACGTTTTTCTAGACTTTGAAAAAACCTTTCGACCAATTCGGATGAAATTTTGTAAACTTTTTCTGCTACCTACGCTAAAAACATTAATTAAAATTTTATAAGTAGGTATAACTTCGTTTTTAATGTCCTATAGAGTGGCGTAGATAACTAAAGATAATGAGGGGGCGTGTTCACTTGAAAACACGCAGAAAAACAAATATTTTGGTTGAATTTATTTTCAGAGAAATACAATGTTTGAGCTCAGAGGAGCGGGTAATCACCCAAATCACCTAACTATTAATGTCTAGTGAACTGAAAAAAGTCATCCATTGAAGAAAATCTCATTTTTTCACTCCCTGATCGGTATTGAAAATGACCTAATTTCATCAAAATATTCCTACGTTGTGAATTGTGTGTAAGTTCACGAAATTTCACGTTACAGAAAGAAGATACCTCTATCAATTTTTCAAAAATGAATTTTTCAGCACAACTATGGTCAAAATCAAAACAATCAACAAAACGTATTGGAAATATTTCGCAAATAAAAAAAATTAAACTTCTGATAATCATGAAAGAAATATGTAAAAATTATTCAGGAACTGAATTTTTGCAGTTTTTCGGGAAAAAAATATTTTTAGACATTTAGCTACATTTATTCTCAACCAATCACCTTTTCACTGAAAAAGGATAACCACAAATTATATGTATCCAGTATAAAATAATGAAATTTCATCCAAAAAGGTTCACTACTGGAAAAAAATGGAGCGAATGCGATAGAAGTTGCCACAAAACATAACCCAAAAAGCATTCAAAATGTCATTCTTTCAACGAATCTAATATTCTTTCCAAAAAGTTTAATTTTCGTATAAATAATCTTATAAGTAAAACTATTATATCGACTTAAAATTTTTAAAATTAATGTTATATAAAATTTTCAAACATAGGTCTTAGTAGAAAAATTGAAAAAATTTTGAAAAATCTATTTATACCCAGCTAACACTTTTGTCGAAGAGATTATTCGACTTTTAAACCCAAAACTTTCCGTTTTTAAGAGTGACAGCTTATGATTAATCTATTCGTGATATTCTAATATTATTAGAAGAGTAAATAAACACAGAGCTGAGATTTGTTGAAATTAAATACAGATAAGTCGGTAGTTGAAGGAGTCTACCAAAAACTAAGCACATCATTTAATCCAAAAAAAAATTTATTTTTTAGAACAACGTGGCCAAACACAAAATTAAAAAGAGAGTTTTCAGTAATGGGTACACCTAATTGTTCATTACAAATATTATATACAGAATTTTTCCCGAGAAATCCGCCGAACTTTAATACAAAAAAAATAGTATACTTTATGATAGATAAAAAAGTTCAATAAACAGGTTAGTGTCTTGTTTTCAACGGTTACAGAGTTAGGTAAGTCTGTATAGTGTACTAAAAATATGACACGAAGAAACTTATTTTAAAATTATTGTGGACTCATAGTACCTATTTGTCAAGAAGAACAAAAAATATCCTCTTTACTTTCACCATATCATGATATTAACATCACACCAATTTGGAAAATTAGACTAAATAAATACGTATCTAATTACCTATAATTTATACTTTTACCATTGAATTTTTTTAGCACAAGTTTGCGAACTCTATCACCTTTACAATACAAGATGAAACAAAATAAAAAAAAATTTTTTTCACTGTGAATCAGTATACATGATCATATAACAATTTTTAAGGGAAATTTTCTGATGTTATGCTTTTAGTATACCCAGTTCCTTAGACATTGAAAACGTGACAAGAGCTAATTGAACGTTTTTTATTCGTTATGAGATGTGTTAATTGGTGCTTTAAGTTCTTCGAGCTTTTCGGAGAACACCCTGTATATATGCAAAAAAGTATGTAACCGGTTTCTTACCCCTCAACCCTCCTAATATCTAACTTATCAGTGTTACTCCAACATTGAAAGAAATAATCGCCGATTTTGGATGAAATAAATATGTACTAATTAAGTTACACGATTTTATTTTTATTTTTAATAAACAAACATGTATTTCATAACGAACATATAGTTGTAATAATGATACAAACACACACTCACATAAAAAAAAAAAGGCACATCGGTATAAAGTTAATACATAACATTGTAAACGATAAATTTAAACGACAAAACATCAATAAAACGTTTAATTTCAAACATTTTTTCGTCACTTTTTTTAACCTATCACTTTCGCTACAATATTATATTTTAATACGATTTTTTATTAATATTTATTCGATAAACCGCATTACAGACAGCAACGTTACTGCTTTTTTTTTTTTTTTTTTAATGGTAAAATTAAGAAAAAATAAAACGAAAAACGTCAATTCGACACAAAAAACAACAATAACAACGACAATGACGACAACGAGTATCGTTTTTTTTTTCTCTCAAAATATATAAAAAATAACTTAAAAAAATTAATACCTACCTAATATTTTCTTATGGTAATGTTTACTTAAGTATCGTGCGAAATTGAATTTATGGAATGATAACTTTTTTCCTTTCGTTTTTGTTTTATTTTCGAACGTTAAAAAAAGCTTACGGTGCTTTTAATGCGGCGCCAACGTGAGCATTTTTATAAAAAAATATTTTGACTTAAAATGATGAGTGGGCAGATTTCAATTTTCAAAATCTCAATTAAAGGCGTTACAGAATATTCGTATCGTCGTTGATTGAATGATATTGTCACGTTTCTGTAGCTATAATCATACGCATTCGCTACTGTTGAAATACGATCATTGGTCAACAGAAAATGGGGCAGAAATATATGTTAGAAAAACACAAAAAAAAACATACTCCTCTATGTTCGTCATGAAGTGTAGAAGTAAGTTAACCTCATAAGGTGCTCAAATCCCTGAATATTTTCATAGACTTCTATTGTAAAAAGGCGAATTGGTCTCTTCATCGAGGATCGGTGAAATTTTCAGTGGTAGAAAAGAACCATAGTTTTTTTTTTTTTTTTGTTCTTTTGAAAATCTTAAAAAAAATCTTCGGTAAAGCCGTTCGAAATTCTTCATTTTTTACAACGTTTTAGATGGACACATTTCACTTTTGGATACTTTTCATCCAAAGTTTCGTCTGAAGTTCACAAAAAATTTGGTCAGAAATATTCAGTTTTTTACCTTTTTTGCATTCGGTTTCTAATTTTTTTTCACCACTGGTCTACATTTACATTATGCAGAGACGCGCAGAGACCTCTTCAGACCTGATGATCGTTTCTAAAAAAATTAAATTAAATTAAATTAAATTAAATTAAAAAGTAAATAAATAAATATGAAATGATGTTAAGTTTAAAATCTATGGTTCTTCGCTTCCAAATTTATAAAACTCGCACCCATATCAGTAGCGATACTAAACCTTCTCCAATAGGTATTCGCCAGAACTAAATTTTCGTCAGCATCCCACGTAATTATTGTTAAATTCACATTTACCTTTTGGTATACTAATTTCTTAATTTTGAACACTGTATAATAACTAATATTGATGTTTGCCATGTTCTGACGTAGCTATATACGATAAGTAATAAATTATACATGTTTGCAGAGCTATGATTCTTCTTAATAATTCCTGAGTCCCTAGAACTGCCCCCTTCAAAGAATTTCATCTTAATTAAGTTACTATCACTATGAAATTATAATTTAAAAATTTTATTATGAAAAATATAGTCGACTTTCAAGAAAACACGATTTTGGATTCTGGCCTCTGTAATTCTCCATAAAAAACAAAAATAAGCTGTCCAGATCACTGTAGTAAAAATTTCTACACTGGAAACCGCTTATTAAGGACACCGGATTGAGGGGACAACCGCTCATATAGGACAAATCAGGTAAGTCCCAAAATAAACACACTAAAACTGAAAGAAATCAGATCTCTTGCTACAGGCAACTCATCGGTTTGCTGGGACAAAGCAATTGATAAACATGAGAAAATTACTATTAAATTTTCTAACTTAAAGATCGATAACAAATCTCTGCTTCCGTCTGATAGCTGTTATAGTTTTTGTTGTTCCCTGTCATTATTCTGCCTGTCTTTCATGTTTTCTCGTACAAGTCAATCGGACAAGCACCATTAGAAAGAAGCCCAGAATATGCTGAGTCAGTACTTATTACCAGCGTCCATCGAGAGCCCCCAATAACCCTTTTTGTTTTGTGATAAATATTCAAAAATTTTTTTTAAATTTTCCATTAAAAATTACAACTTTTTTTTTCCTCGACGCCTGAACATTCAGCATCGGTTAAATGGGACACCACTTATTTGGGACAAAAAAGGTGCCAACCAAAGTGTCCCTAATAAGAGGTTTTCACTGTATATCCGAACCCCTCCCCTCCACATAAACTTCTAATAACCATTTTACAAAAATTTTTGATGATATATAATTAAATGGGTATTATATGTAGAGAAAATAGAAGGTAAAGTGGCTGAATTTTTCTTTTATCGTACCTATACATATTAGATAAATTTATTCGTCTATATTAGAATGGGAGTATATTTCACTTTTTTTTTCCTAACCTTGATACTTTTTTCATCAAGAGCAGTTTATTTTAAGTCACCATATTCGGATTTAAGATGGAACTAGATGGCGCTGCAAACTTGATACGAATGGGTGATGATAAAGAAAAAATTTTCATTCCCTATTTGTTAAAAAGGTGATAACAGGCACCTAAATTTGATTTCTGTTCAAATAATTAGACAAAGAAGTTGATGGAATTTCTTTTATGGATATTTGAAGAAAAATGACGCATAAATAATTCTACAAAAAAATTTTACCGTCATTATGCTGCAAATACAAAATTTCGGCCTCAAACTCTACACAGAGTCTTATGTATTTTGATACACGATCACCCATTCGAGGAAATATTTTTCAATGCGTAACGTGAACAATCTTCTCCCTCATTTTCACTTATTTTGATTCTGATTCAATAGCTCAGTATAGAGCTGACAATGAAGCGTTCAACAGAATTCCGCAAGATGTCAGCCACTTTGATCTTAAATTCCAATTAGGTACCTACTGACTGCAGAAAAAAAAAATTGTTTTCAAATCATTTTGAAAAAGTATCACGCAGAGTTTGTGTGATGCAGAAATTTTTCCGCCCCTAAAGTTGACGTCACCCCTTTTTACTACCCTCTAAGAATAAAACTTTGTAAAATAAAATTTTTCGCAGCTTTCAACTCCAAAACGATTGTGCACCAGGGGGCAAAACATTATTTTCGTTATTTCTATACGATGACGGATCATATAGAGTCCGCCTCGTTGAAAAAAGTATGTCACATTACCGGTTGTTAAGAAAAAAGTCCGCCATTTTACCCGAATAAATATCTATACTACAAATAATTATACTATATTATGCAACCATAGGTATACTGTTTTGTGCTAACTTCGGCAAGAAGGTACCAATTTCGATCTATACTCCACCCATCATTTTGTTTGCTAATGCCCTCCCCCCCAAACGATGGTGCCGCCGCATCGAACACCGTCAGTCGCAAATCTCTCAATCCACTACCTGGACCGTAGCGTACGCGCTAAACGTAACCTTTTTCGGCTCATTTTCATTGTATCCGTCCTTGCAGAACCTACCGTTTTTGTTCTTAATCATCGACTTCAAATTCGGCGTACTTTTGGCCAACGCATTGTGTTTATCGAATTTCTTGCCATCCGACGGATGGTGGCCGTTGGCCGCGGAATTGCCGTGGCTCATGTCGCCGATGCTATTTCGCCGCTTAAATTTACCGCCGCCACCGCCGCTGCCGCCGCTATTACCACCGTGGCCGCCGTGATGACCAGTCGTCAGCTCCTTTAGTCGACCAAAAAACCGATTCGGCAACGAATTGTTTATTTGTATGGCGTCGACGTAGCGATGCGGCATCGGATACCGTTTCGGACTCTCCGCACGTCTTAATATCACACTGCTTTTGCTACGATGGTGGTGTCGATGCTCGCGATGATCTTTCTCCGGTTTACGACCTCGTCGCACCAATGTCAGGTCGTGAAATTGATGCTGCTGCTGCTGCAGCTGTTGCTTTTGATAATTATCGCTGTCGCTACGACTCCACACCAATCGCGAAGGATACGTCAGCACATTATTGGCACCGACCGGCTTCAGCTCGTTGAACAACCAGCCGCTGCCAGTGCCACGCGGCAAAGGACTAGAGATGGTCTTCTGGTCAACCGACACGCGTACATATTGACCTTTGACCACTTTTTCACGATTTGGCATCGAATTGTAGTTGTGGACGACCGCCATTTTCTCCTTGTCGAACAGACTTTTGGCGCTTTTCTTGCGCTCGGGTCGTTCCGGCGGTGGTTGCAGAAGCGAAGACGATGGCGGCGGTGGTGCCAGTGGGGTCTTTGATGCCACCACCGTATCCTTTTCCTCGGTAGTACGTATCACACTCTCGATTAGTAGTGTATCAGACTTTTTAGGCAATACCGTTTTCAGCACATCTCCAGAGTCGGGCGTATTAATGCTGATAATGCTGCTCGGTTCGTTGGAGTGCTCGGCGAGCTGTACTCGTGCCGCACATACGTCAGTCGCCACTGCCACTGGTCGTGTCACCTCGATGTGGGTGACACCATCGGTATCCACCCTTTGCACCAGATTGTACATGACAGCGTTGTTTGTCATTGTTGTCTTCGACTCACCTCTGGATGTTGGCGCTTTATCAACGGATGCTGTAGCTGCTGCAGGTTTTACAATGGTTGAAGAAACTCGCGTAGTGGCAGCAGCTGCGGTGCTGGTGGTGGTTGTGGAGGCACAGGTGGTGGTCACTGTTCCATTTCGATGGTACTCGTCTTTCCAGCGGCTGCGTAATGGTTTCTCAAGCTTCTGCCGGCGGCTGAACTCCTGGAAACTTTTATACAGGGCTCGAAATTTTTGCTCGCTGAGGCACAGGAAGACGACCGCCTCAAGACCGTAACTGTACTCGTTGGCGGCGCTTTTTGATTGACGTTTCGTCTTGATCACCCAGACGATGATTTTTGGTAACGCAGGATCGGTGTGACAGAAGGCAATCTCGTGGTAGGCGAAACATTCGACATCATCCAGCAGCTTCGTTTTTACGTCAAATTTGCACCCTTTTGATGCACCAGTGCACAGCATCAGATTATGGTTATGGTTGGTACAATGGTGGTTACTACTAGGACTGCTATTACAACAAGAACAACAACAATTACTATTACTACTATTACTACTACTACTATTACTACTACTATGGTTAACGTTATGGCTAAGCGAGTTATCGGTTTCGTCGTTGTCGGAGGCACCACTGCTGTTGGCACTGTCTGTGCCACCGACGACACGGAGCCGCTGGTCACGTCCGTATTTGATGACTGACTAGATGTTCGAGGGTTACAGATGGTGTTGGTGGTGAGGGGACTTGTGGTGGCAGAAGTTGGGATGGTGGTGGAGGTGGTGCTGATGATGGTGGGGCTGCCATTGGTGCTCGTTGAGCTGGTATGACATTTGACGATGTGTAATGCATGGTCAGACACGTAGATGCTGGATGAATTGTCATCGCAGGAGCCCAGTGAGGTAAGATCTTCGTCCGACTCAAAGCCTTCGTCCTCGAGACGACGATGGGGTACCATTTGCAGACCATTTTCGCGGTGGCAACGCAGGATGTATTTGCGATGCAGATCTGTCCGGCGCATCAGTGACTTACAGAGGGTGGCAAGTGCCGTACCATTGGCACTGCCATGGACCTGTTCTCTGCCTAGCAGCAACGCTTCACATTCGGTCATCACTGTGGTGTGCCTTAGCCGCGCTGTGCATACCACCCTGCAAACAGACAATATAAAAATTTTAATTAGTTTAAGGTAAAAGAGTTGCGCTTAATATTTGTGTTATCATTGTAAGAGTAGTGGGGTTGAGAGTAGAGGGAAATTTGATACTACTGACTGGCCTCTGTGGGGCATGTACTAGTTTACGGAACTAATTTATATTTTCATTGGAATTTTTAAAGGATCAGAAGACACCAGTTGTGGAATCATAGATGGTGGAGATGTGAAAAATATCGATATTTTATTGCACTAATTCACAAATCACAATATACCTGATACATACGATGACATTAATTAATTCAAAATATCCATATTATTTGACTTTTATTTATATTTTCCTTGAAATATCGTTGCCTGTTAATATGAAAAAATATTGATATTTGTAACCAGTAACGGTGTGGTTGAGGGCAATGCTTTTAAAAACTTTGTGACTCTTTATTATCTCCACCAGGAAAATTCACAACAAAAATTTCAGTGAATTATATTTGATAACTAATTGCCAACACACAGAATGTGTTTGTAAAATGAGGGTTTTAAAAAGACTATGTTCTGAAAACAAGAAATTTTTACACCAAAAAGAACAAGCATCTAAATATCACTCAGGACTCTGGCTTAACAGGTCCTGATTAGTTTTTTTTTTTTATTATTTATCACGTGAAGTCAGGATCCTATACTCGCCAACACATTACCGGTGGAGGGATCTTTTAGACAATGTAGAGGGCCTTGGCCAAGGTATGCCACTTTGCATGTCAGCAATGATGGGGGGTTGAAGTGGGTGGAGCGAAATTCCAGCCACTTTAACCACCCCACCATAATTGCCCTCAAAGTGGCGTACCATGAACCACCCCCACATCTACCCAAAATATCCCACCACTTACGCCACAATGAACCACATACTTTAATCACATATAAAAACCTTTATGAAACATAGTTAAAAATAAACTCATGAAAAAAAAAAAAATTTAAATATTCCATCTTTGTGATTCGAACCATCGTCATTTGCATTGTAACTGCAAATTAAAAGATTGCGCCACACCGGATTTGAATAGTTGACTGTTCAATTTGGTATACGAATAAAAAAATATGGAAGAAATAGGAAAAACAACCAATCACAACATTGTACAGCCAGAGTCCCGAGGCTTCTCTAAAAGGTGGTTATTAATAAATCGATTTTGGTTAGAAAAATGTGAGGTGATTTTCACTTCCTCACCCAGTGTAGAAACAGTGCAAAATTAATGATTTTTTTCTCAACTGTTCATTATTTATTTCTCTACTGTACTATTAACACATACGCAAGTACCAAAATGTCACTATGAAAAAGGCCTATTTTACATTGTGATACCTACACAAATAACGAAGTTCACTTCACTGCAATATTTAATTATATTATGTAAAATTCTGTTTATAAATGACGTTTACCTGTTCAATCGAATAAATAATAACCTCATTTTGGTGAATTCATTGTAAACAATATCGTACTCAACTAGTTAGCCATTTGTGACAATCAACTCATTTTTCTAACTTATTGAGTAAAATACTATTAATTCCCATCAAAAAATGTATATTTTTACACTCCAAAGTGTGCGTAAATAAGTAGCAGATTTCTACATTGCGTGAAATGTGAGAATTTGCACACATACCTTTCAAATTAATTTACGTTTTGTACCCTTTGCCACGTCGGCCATGCATACTGATCAATGATTTTTCCTACTTTAGGTACAACTTTTCACACATCTACTGGTGCAAAAAAGGAGGCTATATTTTTTTATTTCCCTTTTTTTAGGTGGGTATTATAGAAATAGTAACTATGTTATATATGCACAAAGTAGATGATGGGTACTTTTTTGTACTTGTAACATAAATAACTATTTTTTAAACAAAACTTGAGGTTTTTCCATATGTAAGGGTGCAAAAAAATGCAGATCTTAAAATTATGCAAAATGTAAGGAGGATATTTATACTTAACAATAGCCTTGAGTTACGAGTTAACTAATATAAGGGCCTGTTTTTAAACTACACAGAAAAGCTAAAAAGAAAAGTAATTTATCTGAGAATGTGGTTTTATTGTGGCAAATTGAATCAAAGCTGTGAAACATTCTTCATTTTTCTGATAAATATAATATCGTAGTTGAGAGCGGCAAGTTTGAAACTGACTTTTAGGTTAGTGAAAACTTAGCTCAGGGTTAGTAGGTATGATCTATGAATACCAGCCTAAGATTTTATGCAAGCACTCTGCACCACTGGACTAACACTAAGGGTAAAGTGGACAATTGTTCAGGGATCTTAAAAAATTATTAATTGAAAAACCAGTTTTGTTTTTACTTGTGAAATGGTCAATAATTAGGGTTCAGTAGGTACAATCAAACCAATTACTTTGTTGAAAAATTATGATTCTATGTCCAATCATCTCATAGACATTATATGGTCTCTTAATAGTATTATAAAAACCAAGGTTCAAAAGTAAGCATTTACATGTGCGGGAATGTTTGCGAAACAAGCATACCGAGTTAGAAATTCTTGAGTCATGTAAATTTACTTTTGAACCTTGTTGAGGAGAATATTTTTTATAAATAATAATCAGAAAGCAACGTAATCATTAATTAGCAATTTCAAAGAGAAAAAATGATCAAAATAATAGTATATTACACACCAAGGTTCAAAAGTGTGAGGGAGTTTGCAAAACAAGCACAGCGAGTGAGCAATTCCCGAGTCATGTAAACTCACTTTTGAATTTTGTTGAGGAAGATATTTTATATAATTAATGATCAGAAAGCAATGAAACGTTAAAATTATGTTATAATGAGGAGTCTTTTTTAAAAATTATAAAAGACGAATAAAATATTAACCTCCTCATTGTAGCCAATTTAACATTTTATTTAGAAAACGTAAACTCCACCTCCATATAAACTGAACATGCTACCATGTAAAAATATGCTTTACGTTTTTTGCATGGAGATGCGTTCACTTTATATCGAGATTATATTCATCAATGATATGAGCTACTTTTCATTAGACAAACATCGCTTTTCTGATCATGTATTATACAAAAACATTTTTCAGATGTTCACTGAAATATTCTCAATTTTTTTTCCTCTGTAAACCAATATGAAGCAGCCTTCAGAGAATTTTTCAAAATTTTCAAAATCTCAGTCAGCTTTTATTTGGAAAAGATCATTCTATTTTTTGAAAAATATGGCTGCTAAACATTTGTATGCAGCAACTTGATTTGAGCAAGTTTCATTGATATTTATTTTCACCTCAAATTAATGTACAAAAAACTGATGATTAAGTGATTGAAATATAGACAATCACCTAGTTATACGTTGGTGGCACGGAGGGGGGATGAAAAACTCGTGAAGAGAAAGTGCACCCACTGATTCGCGATAGGCTAAGTACATTTAATTTCTCAGTAGGCCTAATAGATGCCCCATATGATGAACTACAAAAATTTCAGAAAGCAGCTTTCCAAATAGGGGTCTTATCTACGTGCGGGTATACCAAGCAATACCTGCACGTCAAAATGGATGCAGTCGTTAACGATTAAAACGCCGGTTTTCGTTGGTATTTTTCAAATAATTTTAAATCGTTTATTGTAGAAGTAAGAATGAAGGTGTCGGGTGAATGAGTTGTCGGCCAGTTTGCAGCGAAAAAATGTCACTAAAAAACACGATATAGCCCACCATATAATTGTGTCAGTTGACTTGCGCGTCGATTGAACGCATGGAAATGAAAAGCGAATGCGAATTTAGGTGATTGATCGCCATGTTTAAACGAAATATTCAATTTTAACGTTACAAATGACGAAAGTGATATAACTTACGTGATTAAAATCGATTGCGATATCCTACGCCCCGTACAAATTGCTAAAGAAATTTAAATAATCGAGCCGTTAATACGAACATAATGAGTGAAGATGGTATCCCATTTATAACAGTAAATCAAATACGTTTGCTTGCGCGGTTGCACCGAAATGTATGCCAGATTTCCATGAGGTTATGTATATATGGAAAGTAGTCGATCTTGTTTAACGAGCAGTTCGGTATTTTTCAAGTGGTAGCTGTCCCTGCGTTTATTTAATTGCTCCGCGTGCAAAAGTGTATTTTATTCTAATTTATGGTAATTTGATTTGGCCTCACTGTATTCATCAGTCGAAACTCTTTTCAAGCCAAACGCTGATGCTGCAATTCCTCTAATAGATGGTAAAAAATTTGCTTGGTTATGGTTTCAGCTGTGTATCATGCCCTCAATAAATTCTTATTCACTTTGCATAATATTATAGACACTGCAATGGCCCACTGCCCACTGTAGAGGCACAGTGGCTACCCATATTGTTTCCAATATCTACGTAGGCAACTATAATTGTGGCTTTGAACAAAAACATCCTATGTCACTTTTTCCCATTTTGCGTTAATCCACTTGGAAGTTTCGCCAAAAAATTGGCTGTTTTTATCCCAAAATAATGATTGTTACAAATGACATTAGTTGCTGAAATAATTAATTCGTTTTAAAGGTATTTGACAAAAAATCATGAATGTAGGTGTGCAAAAAATGTTCTAAAACAACGAAATCAACTCATAATAAAAGAAATAAAGCAAATTATGACATTGGTTGTGCTACACTGCTCTCGAGAACAACCTATGATGACATTGACTGTTTGTTTTCCGATTCAAAATAACTTATGTCAACATAGGCTCTTCTATTTCGGAGAAAAATTAATTTCCTGCGACATAAATTGGTTGTTTTAACATTCCTCATTTATGATGATAAAATAGATGTTTCAAGTTTGGTTTTACTATATTCAAAAATAGACTTTCAAACAAATCGTGCCTAACTAAAAACTGCAAAAAAGTAACATAGGACCTTCTCGTTCCAAGCCATATATTAAAATCTAGAATCGGTCTTTAATATCCCTTGTAATTTTCTCTAATTAAGCACCCACACTTCTAACAATGAAAAACAATTCCTTTAGTCCTCTTTCCACCACGTTATTGCATAAATTATGGACATATGCGTGTACAATCAACAAAGTTCCACTAACTTTCTAAGCATATGAGGATTCCCTCAAATAAGACTATATAATATGGTTACATTGGTGACTTTGAATACTACTTAAATGTCAACTTCCCACTTTTTTTGTTTCTTCCCCAAAACACTCCATAAAATTAGAATACTAGACTACGTCATTCACTATGGTAACATGCAATTTTCATCATTTCTTGCAACACCTTGATGAAAGTTAGTGCTTTCATAACCAGTTGATAGACAAAGCTCTATATCGACTTTTAAAAAATCTTGGACGCGTAGATCCTACACATACGAGGGGAATTTCAAAAGTAAGTTCAACACTACTCGTGCCGAACATGTGGTAGCACTGAGGCAACCGAATGTTCGGCATATGTTGTAGAGTGTGTGAGTAGTGTACTGTGAAAATATCAAGGTGAAGTGTGTGGTCAAACGCGTTCTACAGAGCAAATACAATGAGCGGCAGCCGAGTACCTTCCACCGATTGTGAAGTGCGCGCAGTACTCAAGTTTCTCGCGATTGAGAAAAACTCTGGAAGAGAGATTTACCGTGGACAACAAAATGTTATGTCAGAAAGCGCTGTGTACCGCTAGCTAAAATGGTTCCAAGAAGGGAGAATGGAGGTTCATGATGAGCCGCAGGTCGACTGTCGGACAGTGTGAACGAGGAAACAGTCAGTATTGTTCACACCATCCCCCCAGACTTGGCACCGAGCAATTACCATGCCTTTCCTGGGTTGAAAAAGTGGCTTGGAGGTAAACGTTTCCCTGATGAAGCATCACTAAAGAAAGCGGTGTGCAACTTTTTTACGCAAATGGAGGTTTCCTGGTATGCTGCTGGAATTGAAAAATTAATTTCTCGCTACGACAAGTGCCTTGTAAAATATGGATCGTATGTGGAAAAATAGAGAAAAATCTATGAAAAAGTGAGTGCTGTCTCTCTTTCACATCATTGCAGAAAATGTAATCAGACATAAACATAGTGATTCATTACCTTGTATGTCTGTAAAAGCTACAGACTATTCATAAATCGTTCATAATTATGTTTGTCAAACTTATAAAAATTCTATAAAAAATTTTTTTTAAAAAACCTCATATGAATTATTATTTTTACTACGTTTAATCTAATCAGGATTAATTTGCAATGGTTAAAAGAGAGATAACACTACCTCTTGATACCTCTCTCACTCTCTCCGATATATTATTCCCATTTTTATCGCGTAGCACTCGTTCTATTATTCCTATACTTCGCATCTAACTCCAATATTTTTCGCAATTCCAGCTATTTTGTAATTTCCTTTTATTACGTTATTCCAAAACAAATTTAACTTTTTACTCCTACATTCACAACACTCATGTTCATTTTCGGATAAATACTGTAGGTATACTTTATGAATTACAATTTATACACACACGTGTGTAAAATACAATGTCAAATCTAGGAAGGTGGAAATAGGAAGACATCCCCATTAAAAGGAAAAAATGAAAGAAACGTTTGATCCACACTTGGCTGGTTTTCTAGCTACTAGCTAGCTACTTGAGGAACTATTCAGTTAACAGTTGAAATCATACGCCACTTGAGTGATTTTAGTCAACTTTAGCTTTGCGAATAGTCTTATAACAATCTCATTAGATTCTCATATGCCAAATGCCAAATTCAAGTTGATTTCGGACCGTTGAAACGGCGTAGTGAATTCAACTGTCAACAGAATAGTACTTCAAGTAGCTGGCTAGTAGCATAAAAATCAGCCAAGTATGAATCAGGCTTAAGACCCAGAATCTAGGTAAAACCGACCAAATTTGTTGAAGAACAAAAAAACTATGAAAAGAAAAAACTCAAATTTCTTAAAATTATCAGAATTTTCTCCTCCCCGCAAAACTAATTTGTTACTCTGAATCCGCTACTGAAAAAATATTGTAACTTTTATTTCATTAAGTTACGTTTGTTTATACACTCACTGTATTGGGCAAATTTTAGCCAAAACTCGAGGCACCAATAGTTAGTCTATGAATAAAGTTGACAAAAAAAACCAAAAAAAAACTTTGAACTAAAAATTACTTTGCCATTAATTTTAAGGTTATTTTTTAGTTTAAGTTACATTTAACTAGTCTATTAATTATCATTACGACTATTAAACGTGAAAATTTTGAATTTTTTTATAATGCTGAATTTTTTACAGATTCTTTAATACCTATTTAAGAAATACAGGTTACCTAGTAGAATAATCATCGAGATGATTGCTCCATAGGAAAAAGTATTCTAATTTCTCAGTTTGTAAAATATATTGAAAATAGTTATTTGTGATACAAGTGCAAAAAGTAAGTGATTTTGATACGAGTATGAATTTTGCAACATAATTAAGTATCAATCACCTACGTTACACGCGTGTTACACGCTATTTTTTGCAACATCACATCACAAAAATATTTTTTTTTTTAGGTTCGCATAATGAATTACTTTTCTTTTTTTATAGTCAAAAATCACCGTACCCCTCTCACCACTCAAACACCAGTTAAAATGTCTTAAAAAAAGTTTTTATAAACAAGTGATTAACTTAATTTTACTTTAGAAAAAACATAAAACTATGATAGTAGTCAAGCTGTGCAAGAACGTGATTGAGCCATGCGACAAAGTTAAATCAAAAATGCGCATGCGCCCAACTATATTGTTTCGTGTCATATTGAAATTGACTATTTTTTTCCTTTCAAGGGGCATTAAAAAATTTACACGATTTGCATTTGCATTTCTTGCACGGCTGAGGTTACATTGGAAATTATGTTTACAATTCATTTTCATTTTGTTATATAAACATACATATTTCATTTTTAAGTAGGTTTTCTATTGAAAATCTACTTATTAATCTAATTTGTGTTATGGAACGATCTGGTGGTGGAGGTGGATAAGTTTGTCATTTCATAACTCGAGGAAAATTTTGGCACTGATAACTCAAATTCATATATATAAGCCAATTTCCATTCAATAGTCACGGAATTTGGAACGAGCATTAGTATCAATCCAAAGATCCGACCTATTGATTCTGTTGCGGATTGGCCGTACGGTATTTCCGGTATGACTATTTTCGTTTTTGTTTTGGCTATAAACTTTCAATTTTCAACCAACAAATACGAAATTTTGAACAAATATTTACTATGATTTATTACAACTTGCAATAAATTTTGGTGCGGATAGGTCGTACGGTTCATCCGGTAACACTATTTTCGTTTTTATTTTTGCTATAAAATGCCTAATTTTGGACCAATAGGAACGTAATTCTATACAAATATTTATTATGATATATTAATAACTTTTTAATGATTAACTAACTTTATAATTTTTGAAAACCTACTTTTTCTAGCGGAGGTGCTGCTGCGTTAGAGTTTTCATATTAGGGTAACTGCAAAATTCGTCAACGAATTCGGTTTTGTGTTAGTGCGCACGTGTTGAGTCGTGAATACAATCAAGTACACACGCACACTAACAAAACAATCATGGTTTTTTGGTTTTGTTTACATTTTGCACTTTTCGTTACACATGACGCGATTTTTGTATTAGGTATCTCAGGTTAAATATTTCCAATGTTCAAAACGAATTTTTCGATTAGGTGTTGCAAAAGAACATTTTTTGTAAATAAGCTTTCGTGTTTTTAATCCTTACCATTCCTCAACACCTTCATTTCCTCGAACAAGTAATTTTTTGTAAACCTACCTACGTACACGTGAGCAGTACATACATAGGCTGCACATACATTTTGATGTTACCCAAATGAAACCTACCAGTGCTTACGTTTATAGCATATTTAATACCTGCCCATATGGCTAGATAGTGTATGGGTACAAGATTTAACGAAGATCAAAGGCAAATACGTAAATTACATCCTATTACAAAAAAAAATATATATAAGAAAATAATAATAAGTCTACGTAGCACAACTTTATACGAGATTTCCTCGTCAGCGAAACACATTCAGATAATCTATTTATTAGAAAATTATTATAATTAGGCTACTTCTTCAAAAGTGATTCCTTAACTCAATATTATTTCATCAGCGTTTCGTCAACGTGCCAAAAGTTCGAAAATTAAATATCAACTTGAACCTGAAATGAAAACCATTTATTAACGCGTTCAATGCATTGGTAATAATATTCTCTTTCCATATAGAATTTACCAAAAAAAAAAAATTTTAACCAGGTCTAAATTCTAGGTATTTCCTTCATTTTTAATTTTCTAATTCAAACAAGAAATCGAACCTAAATTCACGAATTTTTTGCGCACATCAATATATAGGCTAATGTTCGCATTAAATCAACATCGACTTGAAAAAAAGCATACAAAAAAAACCGGATGGTATAGTCGGCGTTACTGATATTTAATTTTGCCTGCCAGATAAAATTTATAGGTAATTAATCTTTTTTTCTTTTTCTGTTTTTTATTTTTTATTTTTTCGTATGTATGTAGAACAATTAGGACTTCAGATGAAGATAATTACGAGTTTCGCCTTCCATTATTTAATTGTTGTGAGTATACATCACATAGTTAACTGGTTCGAAAGTGTGTTAGTGCAACAAAAGAGAGGAAAAACAAAAACAGTGCCAAGGAGAGCTACAGGAAATACCATAATATTAAAGATATACATTTTTTCCCGTAGGTATACCTACATAGTATCTACTATAATTATGTCCATGTAGGATGCTTTACAACGAAATAAAGATGGAGAAAATGTCATTTTTCGGGTGATTCGTCGTTGAATTTGAAATTTCCTTGCTGAATATAACAGTAACCCGAGTGAAAAATACAAACATATTGTACAGTCTTATTCCGGATGTACATTCCATCTAGCTAATAATCGTGTTTATTGTGCAGTTAACTAACTGTTGGTTAATTTGTGAATGACCAGAGGTTTTACGGTTTAATCGGGATACGAAAATTAATGCTCTCTACGGTGACGTGGGTAACAGCTTCTGTACTTGGTTTATCTTTCTGAGTACACTTCAATCGGGCAACAGTTGCATAATAGTGCTAAGAGTGGGTACCTGCATTGGATCTGTACGTGATGGAGAGGGAAAATACCTTTACACTTACACACGTAGGTACGCTGTATAGAGGTATAGCTAATACGAATATAAACAGGAAAAAAAGAAAATGGCTCGTAACGAATTTACAACTTCCTTGTGTAAGTTTTCGATTTTGGTCAGTTACTTTCCGACAACTAAAGTCACACCCCTACACAACATCTATAACGTAATCAAATTCTATTCATACGAAGCAGTGAATGGATATATGCCAATTACCTATAAGTAACTACCTTTTTTTTTTTTTTTTTTCAAACTTTAATTGCTTATATCGGCAGTAAGGAGAAATACTTTTTTTTGTACATTCGATTATTAATTTACTATATGGTGAATTTTTTGAATTAGGTTTTGAAAGGTAAATATCGAACGTAATTAGCCTAACTTTTTCAGTTAGATAGTCAGTTTTGATTAGTATATTATGATGGAAGTGTTTGGAAGAAGAGTATATCTATACATATAGGTCCGTAAGAATATGTTGGCTGTTCAATTTCAAAGTTGAACTTTAACAAATTCGATTTAAAAACACTCGAGTCAGTAGATAAAATGAAAAAATTCTATGTTATCGAGTTTTTTACCCAATTTGCTTAACTAGTGAAACAGTTAGGGATGAAGATGATAAAAATTAAGCGTTTTATGGAAAAAGAAACAGATTACTATTTTCCTATTTTAATCTAATATTTTTCCTAAGGTATGTAATATATATATATATAGACAGAGTTATTCATGTTATCCAGCACCATAGGACATTAACATTGTGGTGCGTGAAAAAATGAATAAGTAATGTGAATGTAATATGATTTGTCATTTACATTGCACCAAAATTTAGAAGTGAAATACTGGAATAAAATAACAAAATACGAAATTAAGGAATCAAGCTAATATAGGTAATTTTTAAGTAAAATAAATATTTTCAAATAAATTGTTTAAAATAACCACCAGTAGCCATGATACAATACAACAGGTGTCTTTGGCATGGCCACCAAGGTTTCCTGATCTCAATCCGCTGGATCATTTTCTTGTCCGGTAACATGTTATCCGTGATTTATAAATATGGACCCTAATCCAATGCTGAGGGACTCAGCAATGCAATAAATGATTATTTGCTCAAAATTGCCGATGTTCAATTAGAGCATGTCCACTCTGACTTCGCCGATCACCTAGTATATTGTTTCATGGCTACTGGTGGTTATTTCAAACAATTTATTTGAAAATTATTATTTTACTCATTAATTACCTACATTATCTCGTTTCCTTAATTGCGTTAGGAAGACCGGGGTACCATGAAACACTTTTTTCTTTTTATCTCTGGAGTGAGCTATAATTGAGTTAGAAGTTTGGGACCAATAAATTTGAAAAAAAAAAAGAACTTTCATCTACAAAACAAAAACTAATAGTCATTTGTGATACGGGAGTATAAAGTAGGTAATTTTAATCCGAGTTATTTTTGCAGCATGAGCTAAAAGCGAGTGGTGCAAATCACACGAATATCAATCACCTACTATGTACATGTGTGTCACACACTATTTTTTGCAACATGGTCTCCCCCTTAAAAAACAAAACAGAAATAATTGAGAAAAATAAATATTGTTGAAAATGGGAAATATAGGTATAAGTACTAACTATCTCTCACATTCCAACCAAACCTTGGGGTGTAGTGGCTATGGCGCTGGCACACCAAGGTAGAAGTCAGAAGTTCGAATACTCATAAAGACGAAACTTTTACAAAAAAAAAAATTAAAAATTAAGAAAATAAAAAAATAAAGAAAAAAGACGATGTAGGCTGTGTGTAGTAATAAGACCACAATGTATAAAATGTCGCATGCGCCAAAGGTGACGTATAAAGTAAAGATCGATGTATAAAGTAAGTACTTTATACATTGGTCCTAAATGATTCTAAAATTTCCTGCTTTATACAATAACAAAGTGCATATAAAAATGGAGTTTATAAAAAAGTTTTGCAAAATAGGTAGTTATTTGTGATATAAGTGTATAAAGAAGGTGATTTTGATCCGAGTGTGATTTTTGCAGAACGAGTATCAATCACCTACTATATACACGTGTGTCACACAATTTTTTTTTGCCGCACCTTCCCCTTAAAAACAAAAAAGAGAAATAAATATTTTTGAAAATGGGAAACATAAGTGCAAACTATCTCCATCTTTTCAATAAAACCTTGTAGCATTGTGGCTACGATGCTGGCCTACAAACACTGAAGTCAAAGGTTAGAATTTCTATAGTGGAGAAACTTTTGAGAAAAAAAATGAAAGAAAATAATAATGTAGGTAAGCTAGGCGCAGTCGTAAGACCAGTGTATAAAATGATAAATTCACCAAAGACGATGTATGAAGTAAAGACCAATTTCTAAAGTAAGTACTTTGTATATCATCAAGGTGCATGTAAAAATGGAGTTTATAAATATGTGTTGTAAAAAATAAATAATTAACATGAGATAGATTTTTTCTAATTCCATCCTAAAGGGGGTAACCTTTTTTGTTCAATGTCACACTACCTCAGTGTATCATGGAACTGAGGGTGGTGTACTATAGTACGTGTTAAATCCATAAGAAAAAAATATTTTTAAACCAAAAAATTTAATTTATTTTAACTAATAAAATATAAAGTGCACTGCATCTAAAGGTAATTATATTTAGATAACAGATGATAGCTATTTGAATTATATTATTAGGAAAATTGACTGTTTTTCAATTGTGACACTTTTATCATGAATTTAATAATTTAAGACATCTTTCACAATATCCTAAACTTTCTCAAGACCTAATGTTTCATATTTTTGGGCAGTTTAAATCAGGAAAGTAATTTTAAAAAAACTGAAAGGTACTTTTAGAATGTTTCATGATACCCCAGAAAATTTATACAGTGGTACACACCTTCTTACTAGAAATTAACACTGTATTTAATCTAAGTGTTTTTGAGTGTTGGTAACTCTGAATAATTAATTACTGACTAGTAAAATTCTTTGAAACATAGTTGAAAATTTTTATGCTCAACTTCTCTTCCATTGGTCACACTTTTTGTAAGTTATCAAAATTTTACTTTGGTATAATTTTGATAAATTTTGCAATAACTTTTGAACAACAAACTGGCTAACAACAGTAAACAGATAAGAATTACCAAGTGTATGATGCATAATGCTATAGGACCAGTTTGTTCAAATAATAAAGGGAGATCAGTTTTGTACTTCCATGGCACACGTCCGCCTACTTATTTTTTCTCGTTATTTTATTCCATGATTTTTTTTTTTTTTTTTTTTAATTTTTGTGCAATGTAGTATTTATGCAAATTTCAAATCATAATATTACATTCACATTACTTATTTTCATTTCAGCAAGCACCGCAATGTTAATTTCCTGGGGTACGAATAACATATGAATAACCCTGTATATACATATATATAATATAAGTGTATGTATCGCCCAGAATTTTTTTCATTGTTTTGAGAAAACTATAGCAAAATGATAGGACTGAAATTTTCAGTAAAAGTGGTTATTAAAAGTATAGGACCAGGTCTGATACCAGTTAATTGTCTATTGGTTTAGTAGTTTGTGAGAAAACTGGAGAACAAGGAAGTTCTAGAAAATTGTCAAGATTTTGAGGAAACTAAAAAAAGAGTTGGGCTGAAATTTTCACGAAACATTATTATTATGTACATATAAATATAATAGAGGTTTGGTGTCTATTACTTCAGTAGTTTCCGAGAAAACTAGAGAAGAAAAAATTACTAGAAAACGTGTTTTATCAGGATTTTGAGGAAACTACAGAAGGGAAAGAAAAAATTTTCACGAAATTTAATTCTGAACAGAAATGAAATTAGGTGTCTGGTGTGTAGGATTATTCTAATGCAATCTCGATTTAGATTGATTTTTTGGGGAAACCGGTCAAGTGGTTAAGCTTGGGAGGACAGAGCTAAAACACATCAATATATTTTTGAAAGGAATGAGAAATTTTTCAAGTTTTCAGAAATTTTTTGAGCTGAGAAAATTAACGTAAACTTTGTGTGGGGACTCATCGGTATGAGGTATAGGGGCTCGGACCCCTCGACAACAGTCGCCGCCCCATAGAGCAGGCAACTTATCGTCCTTGCGACGTTAAACGAACACACAAAATTACGTTCGATCGTAATTACCTGTGAATACTTGCAGGTAATGTATGAGTACCGAATCGTGACGTCATCCATCAATCAATGTCACGATTCGTACACGAACCGGCCAGCCGCCACCTACGATAGTAGGGGATGATGCGACCTGGCTGTACTTAAACAACGTACGTATTTTACTACGTACGTGTGTTTGTGTGCACGCGCCAAAACCTGTATAAAAACTCACAGAACCGGCTCTAAAATCGCCAGTGTTCGGTTTGGTTTTGGCTTGCCCATACATTCGTATGAAGTGGCTGAACACGCTTAAATTCTGTAGAATTTCCTTCTGGTGAGAATATCTCTCACGACAAGGTATTCCACACTTTGGTTTTAATATTTTATGTGTTGATGAATATTGATGTGAAGATAAATTGAAAAAATGTTTTTTCTAGTGGAATGCTAAGCTGGACTTTTTTTTTTTTTTTTACATATTTTTGCCTCATCGTAAATATTCATGTTTATTTTTCAGTGTACTTTGAAGTTGCAGGGCGCCGTTCATTGAAGGCACATCTCGAAAATCCTGAAAATCCGATATTTTAAAGTCATTTATATACGGTAGTCTAATTATTCGAATTTTTCATGTTTTCAAGACAATACAAAGAATTATTTTTGATTTTATGTCCAGAAATGAAGCAATCTGCGCGATGATGATTTTGAAATAATTTAAAAGCTGACGAATGTGGCATCGATTAACAATTAAAGTAGTCTGTTAAATAAAATCCAATAAAGAAGAAATAGAGTAAAATTCCAACTGAATGGTAGAATTTGAAAGTCATACCTTAGCAAGCGTTATTGGTTAGTAGGTACCTACAGCTGTTTCAACAGTGCAAAGTGAATGATCCTCAATTACTGCTAAATTAGAACCACAATATTGCTATCAAAGCAACAGTATGATTTCAACGTCAACATATGTACTAAGAAAGAGATTCTTTTAAATGAAGAAAAATAAAAAAATAAAAAGGGCGTAATGCGTACATGCGCGATGCCAAACATGAAATAAAATAATTTTATTTGAAAAAAAAAAAAAGAAAAGAAAAGAAAAGAAAGAATTAGAGGAAGAAAAAAATTTTTTGTATATGGCGATGGGCTTTCATACAACCCACGGAAATGAGAACGTGAGCCTCATATATGTAGCACTGCCGGTAATAATTAATCCACTTCATGTAGAGCGAAAACTTAATGATTACTATTCAATGAACGCACCGTTGAGTACAAATTCGCATAGATGTATATATTTATATATATATATATATATATATAAATATGTATGGTGAACATTTATGGATCCATTATGTTAACGAACAGCAGCAGTGTTACCGTAGATACCTATATAACATTTCAAGAGTGATGCTTTCGCGTAAGGTGTCCGAAAAAAAAAAAAAAAGTGGAAAAAAAAGAAAGCGTTTCCTAGTGGGTGCACCGAAAAATAAAAATAAATGAATGAAAAAAATTTAAAGTCATTAAAACACACGTTAAAGGTTATAAACTGGTCAGAAATGATATAGCAATAAAGTATAGATGTTTGTCTGTTTATTTGAGTGTCGATCATAGTTCAATACAATAATGTACAGTATACTAGGTAGTAAGGTACATTGGCTACATA
Source organism: Ericerus pela (assembly GCA_011428145.1). Lineage (NCBI taxonomy): Eukaryota > Metazoa > Arthropoda > Insecta > Hemiptera > Coccidae > Ericerus > Ericerus pela. The sequence continues at coordinate 369,615 of WOFM01001634.1, read as the reverse complement.
TAGGCTTAGAAAATCGAATACCTATATTCAATAGACACGTGCTGATCACATTCTAATATGATATCTTCACTGCATAAATGGCCATCGTCAGCCGTATTATTATAAACGGTGTTATGCCTTCAGCAAATATCGATTATTCATTGTAAAAATCATTCAGTTAGATGTATATTCATCTACCAAAGAAAGTTGCGAGTATGAAGAAAATAAAATAATATTAATTTCGTTAGTTCAATTGAGTGATTATAAATTATTGATTTTCTTATTTTTTGCTGAATGAAACTGCAAGAGGCAATTAAATTCGTTGTCGTTATCAGTAGCTTTCCATATACGTGACTGGCTACTTGATAACTCAAACCATAACTATTCCATATTTTTCTTACATCAGCTAGGCTTGCAAACCAACAAAATGTTAGTAACACACCAAATTTTGGTAATGGATGATGGAGATGGATTTGGTTTGGAATGAAAATTCTCCCCTTCAATTGGTGATTTTTCAATTTTGTGGTTCTTATTTGAAAATTCGTTAATTTCTTTAAAAAATTCTTGCACCTGTTTATGGTTGTGGTTGCCCAATAGGTAAACTTTATTACTGCTATCTAAATAAATGAACCATCAACTGTATATTTAGTTAGTATTTCTAGTTATTGAGCAAATGTTGACAATCGATTACAATGAGTCCATCACTATCCATCTACTAGGTCTAACAGCTGTTTGTAGCTCGTATTACCCTCAAATCATTTTTTATTCGATGGTATTCAAACAATTTACACGATATAAAATGCAAATTCATTAAAGAATTTTCGTTTACCAATAAGAAATAATTTTCACGATTCTCCGACTTTTTCTTCCACGACAATCAGAGTCTATCATAAGGAAGACAAAGCAGTCTCATCCATTTTTACCAACGCCTAGACAAACTAAATTATTTGATAATTTGTAAATCTTCAGTTTAGTAAAAGTGGATAAAAAATTGCATTAATAATAGGACGCCCTATTAATAGGTAATACCGTACTGAATAATATGTTGATAATAAGTGATATTCAGCATCGAATCAAATCCAAAAAGAATCAATAAATTTCAATTTCATATCTGACATCAAAGGTAGTTGAAGGAGGAGCATAAATAATAAAATTTATATCCCTATTTCATTTAATGGGGAACGTTTCCAAACACTCACACTTGAAGCACATAAGCCTATAAGCTAATTTTATTATTCTGCGAATGTCTATTTGATTAAATTTATTTTTTTTCATAAATTCTCCTACACAAGCTGCCACTACAAATGTTTCAACAAACCTGAGAAATTTTAGGCTGTAGTAACGCCGTAGAAATAAAGCCTATTTATATTTGATTTTATAACTATATATTGTACAATTTCTTTTGATTTATTATAGGGAAATATCTTTTACCACTTGCTTTCGTAGCTTTTGAGCCCTTCAAACCTTGAATTTGAAGCTTTTCTGACTCGCTACTAAGGTAGAATCACTAATAATCAAACCTTTAAAACCTATACATACAGCAAGGTGTTTTGAACAATTTTACTCGTTTTACAAAAAAATCGATTAACGCCTTCTCCAATTTGACTAATTCACGATTTTTAACTTTTTTTTTTTTTTTTTTTTTTTTTTCAAACAGAGTAAGTAAATAAGTTTAGGTTGAAAACAAATTGTTAAGTAGGTTTTTTACAAAAATCTACTAATTAATCTTGTGCTCATGGAAGGACCCAGAATTGGGAGTAAGTACGTTTTTCGTTTCATGACCCAAGGAATATTTTGGTGCCATTTTTGAAAATTCATATATATTTATGTATATATGTATGTATGTATGCATGCATGTGTGAATTTATGTCTAATTCTTGTTAACATGATACAGGGTGTAATTTTTGTTTGATGGCTACGAAATTTGGAACAAACATTTTTATTAAGTCGAGGATGAAGCCATTTGAATTCGGTGAAAATTGGTTTTACGGTATATCAGGGATGAGCGATTATGTTGCAGTTTAAGCAGTTTTATGGCTCTAAAAAACGTAATTTCGAAACAATAGTCGCGAAATTTGGTATAGACATTGATTTAAATCTATTCTAATACCTTTTTAAGTTTGGTTGCGATTAGTTTTATGGTTCATGGTCTGAGGCTGTTGGAGGGGCTGATTTTCGATGTTGACTCACTAAAACTTGCAATTCTTATCCAATAATCACGAAATTCAGTACAAACAGCACATTTGACATAAGAGCCCTATCAATTTTGGTTTCAACTGGTCAATTTTTTCCCAAGTTATAAGTCATTCAGTGTGATTTTCTCTATTTTAATCTTCAGATAACAGACCCAAAAATTCAATTTTTTCAAGCTTGAAACAGAAAATTTTTTTTTTAGCTTCAGAAAAGCAGAATTACTTTAAAAAGTCAATTTCTTCTACTTTCGGTAACACTATTTTCATATATATGTTTGTTACGATCCATTAATAACTTTTTAGTGACCATACTAATTTTACATTTTTCAAAAACATACTTTTTTTTATGAAGCTGCTGTTGCATTAGAGTTTTTTAAGAGATAAGCTTTTACTTTATTTTTTTGGCTTTTGCTTCGTGCGAAATAAACATTATTTTGTTGCGGGAAGTTGGCTGCAGTATTAGTATATTTTAAAATCGCAGTAGTGAGTAGAATGAAAACATTATAATAAATTTAAAAAAGTGCTATTTGTGCAATTGTACCTGAAATTTTGGTATTTGAAGATGTGGGGACTCATATCATAATATGAGGTTAAGGGGCTTGGACCCCCGATAACAGTGGCCGCTGCAAGGCTGGCAAATACATGCAAGTAATGTACAAATACCAAATCGTGACCAATCTCAATAATATGATGATGTCACAATTCCATATACGAACCGGCTCATCATTTCTTATCACTATAAGAAATGACACACTCGGCCGTTCACACGAGCATACGTAATTACTATGTATGTGTGTTGGTGTGCGTGTAAATAGGTCCGTATATAAACCATCCAAACCCACTCCAAAATCACCAGTATTTGCCTAGGTTTTGGCTTACCCGTATGTTTACATATGAAGTGGCTGAACACGCAAAATCTGGAGATTACCTTCTGGTGAGAATATCTTTTCATGGCAAAGTATTCTACAGAAGATTATACTGACATTTTACTGCCTCCAAAGAACTCAAAAATTATTTTCAGAGTCAAATTCCACCAATAGTGACCAAGTGAAAGTTCTTTCTTTCCAATTTACCTTTTCTTAAATTTACTCTTTTCAAATTGAAACTTCCAAAAGAGAAAAAAGAGCAGTATAACTTTAAGTAAGTACCTATTTTCGATTTTCTTTGTGGTTTAAGGTCGAAAAAAGTTTCATTTCATTTCTACTATTTGAATATTTGTCTCAGAAGTGGCACTGTTGACCACACTGTGGTCTATTTTTTCCAGTCTACAGCATCAAAAGTAAACGAATTTTAATATTTTCCAAGTCAAAATATCGACATGTTTTTTCTCCAAACACACATTTCATAATTTAACCACCGTTTTCTATTTTTGAACTAGAAAGAAAACGAAAAATAAATTATACAAAAATTCATTAGATATATTAGACACATTCGGTGATTTTTGGCGCCACAGTGGTTTAATTACTCGACATCTGCGATAAACAGCACCTACTCACTACCTATAAAACGTAAAAAAATTTATTATATTATACTACTTTAAAAAAGGGGCAAAAATGTTTTTTCTAATAATATAGCGTCTTTATTCAAATGAATTTGTGGACTATTAAATACTTCCTCGCAATGCCTACATCGTAAACTGAATGGCTTCTCCACTAAAAAAACAAAACTAAATGCTGGTTTTAAACACGTTTCGCAGAAACATCACAAAACTAATAACAACGTTGTGGAATATTAAATTACACCTTCTACGACAAAGTGCTAGGAAACCACAATAATTGTGTTGCTTATTAATACCGACTTGATTGTTGACAAAATGGCGATTGACAGACTGCTATGTGAGGAAGTCTATGTAAACATATATAAGTACGTTATCTGGCGAGGGAGAGAGAAACATATATACCTATATAAATAAGTTGCTCTTTTTAGGTAAGTATATCGCAGACTGAACGAGTTTAACCGTATTGGATTACCTGGGAAAGATTAGGTATTAACAATTGAGCTACAAACTGAAAATGTCAATTTAACTTGCCCAATTCTCTATGCGATTCCAGTTTAAGTAAGTGATAAAGTTAATTAGTATTCGTACAGAGTACAAACTTTTGTATTTTTTAATGGAAGAAATGAAGTGAAAGATTTATGAATGAGTCCATCCATTTAATAACTTAGGTAGGCTCGTAATCACTCTACATAAAAAATTTAACGGGAATCGATTGATATTTTGATTTTTAAACATCTAAAAATTCTTGAAAATTTATCCAATTTTTTTGTTTTCGCTCCACATATTAATTAAACTATTAAGGTACGATTTTTATCTCCTCATTCAAATATCCTTTCAATTAATTTACTCAAAAAATAAAGTTAATTAACATAATTATCTTCCTATCTGCCACAGATTTTGAGAAATTTTTTTTCAAGTAAATCTGTTATTAGTACCTATAGTAACACTTCGTTTTTGTAAATTGAAAGGGCATTTGAATGAGGTAATAAAAATGGTAGGTAGGTACCTTAATACACTGGAAATTTTTGTGTGAGTAATCTTTAAAAAAAGAAAAAAAAAGAAAAGAAAAGAATAAATTTTCAAGAATTTTAATACATAAATCGTTCTCATGAATCCAAAAATGAATTTATCAATACCAATTTTTTCAAGTAAAATGAGTGAATAGGAATCTACCTGTAGTTTTACTAACAATCATTTCTGAAAAGTGGAACAAACGCTTTCATTTGTTTCCAATCAACTAATGGTGTCTAGGTAGTAAGCAAATTACCAAACAGTCATAAAGCTGTAAAATAGATGTAGGTTATGGCATTTTGTATTGGTGTTAGAAGTTGTTTTTTGCTAGCAACCAGACGGCCAACTAAATTATTCGAAAGCTTACATCTCAGAAACAGTTTCTTCTCCTCATTGTCTTCATAATTTATTGAGTAAAAATTTTCATTATTTAACATTATTAGACGAACCTCAAGTTTAAATTCAATCGCATAGGGTGTTTAAAACTTTGGCTGTTGAAAAACTCACTAAACTATGTAACCTTTGGCGGATTTTCAGATTTTAAACGATTGCAAATCAGTGACTTTGTAAGATTAGGAATTTTACGTCAAATATTTTGACAAAATTGAATTATTAATTTTTATTTTCAAAAAAATTATGATAAAACTTAAGGAAAGAACGCTATTAGACCTGTTTTGTGCGTCACCTTAATTTTTTTTTTATCTGAAGGTCAAATATTAAGTGATCGTTGAAATTTTTCGAAATTTTTGAAACCTTTCAACGATCACCCTGACCCAGAAAACTACCTATCTTACATCAACCAGCAAGTTCTATGTTCTTCTGTAGAACCAGTTGTTTGTCTTATTTCATGTACGATAATTTGGTTTATCCGATCCGCAGTGAAAAAATTTATTCGTTTTTCCTTATTAATCTTCCCCCAGACAATTTCCTATTTGCACCACTGATTAAGGTCAACGTGTAGCCTATATTTTTGCTTCATAGGTACTAAAATCTCGGAACATTTATTTTTATATTACGCAAATATATGTTATCAAAACTCGGAAATTATACTTTTTTTTTTAAAGCTGTTTCGTACAATATTAAGTTACTTTGCCCCAATTAGTCTATAAGACGACGCTCTATGTACAAAAATAATGAAAAAGATTTAGGAAAAAAAAAAAATGAATTCTATTACAACATCTTCTGTATGTACCGTTTTTTCAAAAGCGTTAAAATGGTCACGGTCTTCAAATAATATTTTCGTCCTTTATTTTCTCTTCATTTTCCATTTTACTTGTCAGCTTAAGTACGCCACTTATGCCATCTATGCGAGTGTTTATGCGTGTCACTAATAATTTACAGAAAAATTGAGTGCAGTGTTGAAATAAAGACACTGCCAACGGCGTAATTATTTCAATCAGCGACTCAAGTTCCTAAAATTATTCATCATGTGTAGTACCCACGAATTACAGGTACGTGTATATGGTTTTTTTTTTTCTTTGTGCACTATGCACATGGTCCAATTGTGTTTTGAACTCGAGAAAATAAACAAGAAAAGGTGGTTGCGAAATAAGCAAAAATTTGACAAGTATTCATATATGAGTAGGTACTTGGGGAAGAAGCAATGAAGAGTAAAATATTTAGAGACTTTAAAAAATCGTCGACGGCTGTTCTATAAGACTATACGAACGTTTCTATTCGACCATTATAATTTTTGAAGATCTGTAGAACAAATTAATATACAAAATTTCACGTGAAGAAACTTCAGTGTGACATGGACGACGGTAGATTTAAGGAAAAGTTTTCAAAATTTTAGGTATCTGTAGGGGAATCAAAATTGGCAATATATTGTATGTATACTCACTAGAAAAATCTTACATTTTATTGTAATAAATTGTCTTTCTAGCGTGTTTTCCAACAAGAACACGGATGGATTTTTTGTAAGAGGGGGAGGTTCGCATTTTCTCTGCTCCCTATTCCGACTCCCCCAGCACCGCCATAACACCACCGCCGAAATCACATCATTTTTGTAAATCAATTTTTTTCTAACCTCCCCCTCTTATCTGCGTTCCGGCTTCCTAATGATAACTACCATAAAGACCCACAAGAAGAAGATTTTTCACAAAGCTTCGGCTCAACCTTCCTAGTAAGAATAAAAACGATAAAACGTATCTACCTTATTTTAATAAACCCTAAAGAAAGCTTTTACAGTTTGTTAAACAAAGAAAATAAGAGCAATTTTAGGTATTTCCCTCTCTCACCGGGTAAAATGTTTTGGTGAACTAATTTTTTTGTTAACATTTGGTGCAGTATGCACTACCAAAAAACAGAAACCCAATTCCGTTTTGTCCAAGTAATTTTTCATTTATGGAAATTCTTTCTTCAGTGAAGTTCTGCTCGGCACACATGTCTGTTTGCAAAATTAGTAAAAGCTCGCCAACTTTACTCGCAAACATCGGTAAGTAATTTTTATTTTTTAATTGGGCTTCGATTTTTTGTCCATTTTGCACTGCATCTGGAGGGTATATTTGGTGTTAGAATAGGAAAGAGACTAATTCGGGGGCCGAAATGGTCTACCAAGCATGAATCATACAGTAACATGCTGGAGCACCAATAGAACCGAACCGAAGGCATCGCCATTTTGGGTTGGGCATGTAATGGCGGTCGGTGTCGAACTCGCAACCTTCCAATCGTAAAGCAAAGCATCAAACCAATACGACACGCCGATCACAAGACTGAAAATTGAATGGTATAGTTTGATATTCGCGTGGCTTACATTTACACCAGATACAGGTTGCAATGCACTACCAATGTCGTAAAATTTAGAATCTAGTCAAAATATCACCAACTTTTTATTGACTTAAGAACTATCGTTTAAAATTTTGCTACTCTCAGCGAGAATTTATTCATAAATATACTAGTACTATGGGTACGGGTAGTGTACCTTCTATGATAAATTGTTGGACAAATTTATTTTACTCACTTGCTTTTCGTTTTAATTCTTGATGAGTTGGAAAATATAATTATTTAAATACCTAAGTACCTATTTAAAATTTTTAACGTTATTTCTCTAATCGAATGCGATTTTTTCTAAAGATGATTGCCATGATATTCACATTTGTAAAAATGGTGTTGAAACGAATTTATTATCATACTTATTAAATACCGGGTGTTCAAGGAAAACCTGCTAAAAATATTTTATTTAATGATTAGATGACGAAATAAAAACGAAATAGAAACAACATTTCGAAGTAAACATTAAAATATCTCTCACAGTTTTTCGAAACAATTCATGTTTTTTTACGACCAATCTAAACAACTTCCAATCTATCAAAATTTCGTGTAGACAATGAAATACGTAAGTATGTGCTTAAATGATTTCGGATTTGTATTCCATTTCCAGTATGCCGGTGCATATTAAGTATTGAGATATTTCTTATATTACCTAACTATATAGTTATCGATTGAATTGATCACTTTTTCTTTCAAAAATACCTAACTTTTTCGCATACGTTTTGTAAACTGACGACAATTGCCAAAAAACAGTAGCCTAATGATGGCGAGTTAGATATCCTAAATAAGTGAACCTTCTACCAGTAAAGTGAGCGAACAGAAATAGGTCAAATTTAGATTTCTACTATCAACTTAACTCGTAAACTACAACTTTTTCAATGAAATTTCATTGACGTATGTTTCGGAGTTTTTATCGAATTGAATGAGTCCATAAAATTAGAATAACTTGTCTGTATTCACCTTAGTACGTGTACATAATATTTGCATGACGGATTCTAATTAACGGATGTATTTCGTAAACCCAAGTAGGCACGTTTTTATCCTCACACAACATTGAAAACGTACAGATAATGAGAATTTTCGAACAAACAACAATAGCTTTTAAAAAAGGCGACCAGCCGAATGAGCTTTGTATGGTAATTCTTCGAATCGAAACAATGAGCTGGTATATTTGGTGACTTTTCCAGAATGATTAAATCAATGATTTTTCCGACTCATAAGAAAACATGGTCAAAATATTTAAGCCACTCGCCGATAAAACTCTAAATTCACAATCCTTTTCAGACAATTTATTTTTTATTATTTAAATGGGCTTTGGCTACGTGGTTATTTTTAACAAGCATCTGGAGGATATATTCGATGTCAGAATAGAGGAGGGAGTGATCCGGTGGTCAGTGGTCTATCAAATAGGAATTTTTCAATCACATACTGAAGCACTAACAGAATCGAATTGAGTACACCGCCATTTTGGGGAAATGTAACGGCGGCCAGTCTCGAACTCGCAACCTTTCGATTACAAAGCTGAGCTCCGAACTAATATCCCAAACAGATCACTAAGGGTGAAGTTGAATACCATCCTTGGGTAGATACCTTCGATCATAGAGGCTGTGGTTACTGGACTGAATTTTTCGCACACGAATAACAAGAAAATAAGTTGCAAAATGAATATATACCACGCAAATTAGGAGGAAGAAATCGTAAACTATATAATAGATAAACAAATAAAATTACCATAGGTACTGCATCAAAAGTGAGAACAGTAGAAAAAAAAACATGATATATTAGCAAAAATACTTCGAAAACACATTTTAGCGTAGCTTTCTACATTCAAGGAGCTGCAGGGACGGATTCAGGGGAGAAATTTTTCCTCAAACGCCAAAAAATAGAGGAAAATTTAAGGAAAAAAATTGTTGAAGAGAAAAAAAAAAAAGCTCAACTCTACAAAATTTTTTGTCATTTCCCCGCCCACCAAAATGTCGCTTTAGATTCGTCACTGAGGAGCTGACAAAATAAATGAATTCTTTTCATTCTAAACATTTGCTGGAGCGAAGGATATTGCGACGTTACATAAAACATAACATACCTACGAAATGATTTATAATTAGTGTTGAGAATGTTGATTTACGGTTTCTGTGCTCCTAGTCTTTACCCAAGTAGTCTATAACCTATCTGAAATTTCAAGGGAAAAAATCATCATCACTAACACCTTTATGACTCATTTTAGAATATCTGTTTTCCGTTGAATTCACAATCACTTCAGCTGACAATAATTTGAAGCAGTATCATTCACTTGGTAAAATTATTAAGAAGCTGGGAATCGGAGAGAAAATTGTGAAAATATTTCGGTTCACATTCTACCTAGACACGAAACTTTTAGTTATTGAACCCGAAAAAACGTATATAAGTACCAAAATTTACACAATTATTTTGGCCAAGTCCCTCCAAAAAAGGACAATTCGACGCCTATGATTGGAAGATCAATGGCCACCACAATCTACTCAACCAGTCCACGAGAGAATTAACAAAAATCAAGTTCTTTTTCCAATACATAATCTCAAGTCTTGGTTATTGCTCCCTTTATCCAAGGTAATAATAATATTCGTATTTCGTCAAGATACTTATCTCAAGAATTTAGAGTTTTTTCCAGGAAGGACTAGATGACGTTCTATCACCAAGTGAAAAGGAATTCGTGGCAACCAATTCGGTATAATGAAACAAATTTCACTTCTTTCACTTCATCACATACTCATTTATATTAACAGCTCGGTAGAAACTTATAATAATTAATTTTATGATAAGATAGTAGATTAATTATAAGTAAGTAAGCCTTAATTGCAATAATTATTAGAAAATTTAATAAGCTACTGGGACTATTAACGAATGCCTATAATTGCTTTTAATCAATCCCAATCACTGAAAACAAAACTAAGGCTGCCTAGTACAGTTATTCTTAAAAGTAGGTATGTCCATTTCTCATTCAATAGGCCAATTAATATTTAATTTAATTTTTTATTAAATTGAACCAACTTCAAAAATTAAAAGAATAAAAATTCGTGAAATAAATAAAAACAAACTGCGAGGAACACATATTAGCAAACATATCGGCGAAATTTTCTTATCACCACCAACCAGCGCCATAGCCGTGGTTATAGGGTGCTGTATTTTGATGAGTGGTGACGATTGAGTTGTGTTCCTGTTGGTTCGGCAGTTCAATTCCCTGTACCAGCAGGATACCTAAACAAACTTTCTAAAATTTCTTTAGAAAGTTTAAGGAACTGGAATTATTGAAGTCGGCGCTCATTTCAATTATTATGTAGGTAGTATAGGATTATACGTAAATTCCATCCGATTCGTATGTAAAAACTTTTCAATCAGCGCTGACTTCGATAATTCCATTTTCTAAATCTTGCTGGAGAAATTTTAAAAGTATTATTTTTCTCCTTTTAGCTCATTTTTTTTCTTATTTGGTTCAATTTTTTGTTTAAAAAAATTTTTAATGCTTTTCATTTCCTCATAAAGCAGAAATTTTGCTTGAAAATAAACGATATTTTTGAGATAACTAAGAAACTATCATTTCGATTTAAAAAAAACAAATTTGCACGATTTGCATTTATTGCACAATCGAAAATACATTGGAAATGATTTTTAAGTAGGTTTTCTATTGAAAATCTACTTATTAATTTTGGAGTCATGAAACTATCTGCGAATGGGGCTGGATATGTTTTTCGTTTCATAACGCAAACAAAATTTTGGCACTAATAACTAAAATTCATATATATATAATTATATATAAGCCAATTTCTTGTTACCACGATACAGGTTGAAATTTTTATTCGATAGTCACGAAATTTTGAACGAAAATTAGTACGAAGCCAAGAATCTAACTTACTGATCTTATTGAGAATCGGCAATTAGGTACTTCCGGTATGGCTATTTTCATTTTTGTTTTGACTACAAAATTTTGAATTTTTGACCAATAACTATGAAATTCAGAACGTGTATTCACTATGACTCGTTATAACTTGCTAAAAATTTTGGCTATTTTCGTTTTTATTTTAGCTATAAATTTTTAATTTTTGACCATCAGCTACGAAATGTGAAACAAATATTAATTATGATCTATTATAAATTGCTAAAAATTTTGGTGCGGATCGGTTGTACGGTACATCCGGTAACACTATTTTCGTTTTTATTTTTGGCATAAAATGCTTAATTTTGGACCAATAGGAACGTAATTCGGAATAAATATTTATTTTGATCTATTAATAACTTGTACATTCGAACGAGAGACTCTCATTTCCAATCGAATGAAAAAGCCACTCACATCAAGAATATGGCAAATTCACAACAATATGTCATCTGTTCTACCAATATTTTGAAAAATCATCTTTGGAAGCTACAACCAAGAAAACATACAAAAACTCGCCAAAAGTAAAAGCATATCAGATGTATAGGAACCTGCCTACAAATTACGCAATCGTCTACTAATCGATGAAAAGTGAATTTATAAAAAAAAAAAAAAAAAAAAAGACAACTTCTATTACACTCCTGTGTGTGCCCAAACAGTTCAGCTATATTGACCGTACGCCTATACTCACTTAATGACAGTTTTTGTTTTTTTTATCTCGTCTAAGTACCTACATTAGTCGTCGAGATATTTTAATGGTAATTTAACCAGCTCTGTAAACACTGTGCGGTAAATTCAGTCGAATATCAACGATTTATTAGCCAACAGGTTTCCGTACTAAACATACTTTTTTTTCGTCTCCTCCAACTTTTTGTTTTCATCTCTTCGCGATGGTCAGTGGATGACTAATTTTCACACTGAGCGAGCATTATATATATATATATATATATATATATAGACTTAAAAATTACGTAGCGTTTATTTGCATGACAATAAATAAATAGGCGAAAAACGAAGGAAAGAAAAAAGGGGGAATTAAAAACTGCAATTAACGTCGATAAAATGTAAGAACGAAAGGGAAGTATGACCTTCCATTGTTATTTCGATACCAGAAAAAGAGAGAGACAGGGTGAGAAAAGGTATACGAAGGTAAATTTATTTATGTTCTGTGCGAAAGTAACAAGTTCAAATTAATCCTTAACTACACAGTTCATGGAACATTATAAATTTATACCAAACATAATTTTGTTTTCCTGTATGTTGATAATGTTTTTTTTCTTCTAATTTGTGCTTTTGATCAACAAAACATGTACCAATTAAGGATTTTGGGATGAGCCGATGAGCCAATATTGTAGTGAAGTGCAAAAAGTTGAATGAAAATTTTGATAGAATATTCAGTGTTGACAATGGATAGGCATGTTGCGAGTAACTATTTCACCATTAAGGAAAATTTTGTGGTGGTAATTATTTATTGATTCGAAATAACAAAAGAAATAATGACAGGTTTTGATTACCTTCCTACCTACTTATTTTTTTCACATCCTAGTTATCAACACTGTGTTTATGGAACAAAAGTTTGTTTTTAGCTTCAATTTTTAAATAAAACAAAAGAAAAATTTGCAACCACTCGGACAAATTACTTGATTTTCGTAAAGAGGAAGGATTGACTATATTTTGGAAATTACAAGGATTAGTTTTTCAAAAGGTCAAATCGCACAAGTGATGTTAGTTGTATTATGTGTGGTTTCCCGTTTAAAAAAACATTGAAAATAACGTACCTGTAAGTGTACCTACTTTTGGTTTCGATTCTCACTTATTTTTTTTGTGCAATATATTTTCTTGTTTTTTAACAGACTTTAAAAAAAAAAAAAAGCTCTAGCCCAGCGGTATATTTCGTTAGAAAACCCAGTTGGTCAATTTTCATAAACATGTCAATTACTAAACCCGAATTCCAAATTTCCAAATACATGAAAAAAATTTCGAAAACCTATAGATAATTATCGATATCTGACAATCGATATTTCATTTTTAGTTTTAGGTAAAACAAATTACGAAAACCTATCGATAATAATCAATGTGTTTGGTAAACAATTTTTTCATCAAAATATCTAACAACTTCAAAAACCAAAAAATGAATGAAGATGCTTAAAAAAAAAAAAAATTATTTCAAAGTTTCTTCAGTAAAATCTACGGAATTAAAATGAAACAAAAAAGCATTATGTTAAACAATAATTTTTTTTGAAAATATAGAGCCGACTTAAAAAAAAAAAAACAATAAAAAATTGGCAAAAAAGAGAAAAATAATATCATTTTAAAATTTCTCCAGCAAGACGTAGGTCTAGGAACTGGAATAATTGATGTCGGCGCTCTTTTTCTTACCATGTAGGCTTTGTACGTCAATTCCACCAAATTTTATAACAAAACTTTTTAATTAGCGCCGACTTCAATAATTCCAGTCCTTAGATTTTCATCTTGTCGGAGAAATTTTAAAAGAATTATTTTTCTCTTTTTAGCTCATTTTTTATTGTTTTTAATGTATTTTCTTTTGGAAAATACAAACATTGCATTCAGTGCAGTGGCGGGATCTGAGGGTGAGATCTTTAGAAAGGAGCTAATCTTGAGTTATAGATCACGAATATATAGGTCACTTAAATCGTTCTGTACGCTATATATATAAAATAATTATTATACATTCCAACTCTTTGCTCGTTTGAAGGGGTTCTCAAAGTGCTGCAAAACTACCATGTTGGCATCGCAATAGCTCCCGTAAAAAAAAAGATTTTGGCTTGAAATTTTTATGGCAGTTGAAAACTATTAAGAACTAGTTTCATATTGAATTTAAACGAAATCGGCTTATTGGTTTTCGAATGGCAGTCATTACAAAATATGACACTTGGAATATACACATTTATCGCGGTTGATGCGAGGCAAAGATATGTTTTTTGAAGTCTGTTCTATTTTTTGTTTTTAAATTATTATTTACTATAATGCTTTTTCGTTCCATTTTAATTTGGAATGAATTCTCTTCTTTTTGGAGCATTTTTATTCGTTTTTTGTTTTTAGAAAATGTTAGATGTTTTAATTGAAAAATTTTCTTCAATGATTTTTCGTTTTTAGCGTTAGCAGCAACATTACTTTTCTAATGAAATGAATAATTTTTATCATCCTCACCTCTGATATTTTTTTGATGTCAATAATAATTCCCCGTTTGTATACAAACTGGGTAAAAATGAGTTTCTCAATTTGATCCTTATGCACTTACGTAATGTATGTTTGTTTGTCCACAAACTTCGGATGAAGTAAGGAACCAATTTTCATGAACGTATTTCTAAATAATAGATGATCTTCTTATGGTAATCCCAAATTTTTTTTTCTAGAATCAATGAGATAGTTTCGAATTATCTTTAAAAATTTGATTGTTTTGGGGCGAAATTTTCGCTAACGAGGAACGAAGGAGCAAAAAAACATTATACAAACATATTTTATCAAAAAATTAATCCAACTTCAGATAAAAATAATAAAAATAATACCTTAATATAAGTTAAGTTAAAGACGAGTTTTAAAAAAATACGCTTTTATAATTTGAAGAAGAAAATAACGGCGAAAGAGAAAATAAAATTTCTTAATTTTTTTTGCCAGACAGAAACAAACAAAAATTGAAAAAACAACTAATAAAAACGGATATAAGTGTATGTGTGCGTATGTCGCAACACGTGAAAGCAGCGCTAAAGTTGGTCATCCGGTGTACTTCAACAAATTGAGTGAGTAGAATAAAAGCGTATAAAAAGAGAAAAATACCTAAACCTTTCAAAATTTTTCCAGCAACATCAACTGGAATTATACATATAATTACCGAAAAAGTACTTCGTGCAAAAACACCTTATTTTTGGAAAATATGTTTGTATAAACACTTCCAAAGACATCTGACTTTAGTTGTTTTCACGAGTCCATCCCTCAATTGAAGCAGAACATATTTGAACTTCTTAACCGCAATCTGATTGACTGGCAACACAAATGACCTTGAAATTTTTTTTTGTTTTTCAACAATACCTAATTTTCGTAGAAATTTCCTTTCCATGTTTAGGAAAAGTTCAAAAATGTATCCGACAGAAAGTGTACCACATTTTCATGTCTTCCATTTTGCAAGGCATGCACACCAACGAAAGGGAATGTTGACAGCCAACAAATTAGCCAACAAATTAATTCCTAATCAGCAGCGTCGTGGTCGTAGTCGCCACCGCCGCTGCCACCGCTGCCGCCGCCGCCGCCGCCGCCGCCGCCACAAACGGTTACGAAACTTTTAATTAATGTAAGTACCTACGTAATGATCGATGCACGTTAATTACAAAGTTGATCGAATATGTGTGAACGTATAGGTACATGTAAGCTGTGCATTCAACAAAACGCAAAGTGCTCCAATTTAATGACCTGTCGCCGCCGCCGCCGTTCATTTAACCATTCTGCTCACGATTTGTCGTTTTTCTTTCAAACGTAGGTACATAAGACGATTACGAACCCGAGTATATTTTCTATGAAAGTGAATCAAAAAATAAGGTATAATGCGTATTCTTGTCGACGAATATGTACTCTACCAGCTATTTGGATCACGGTAAGCAAGTTTTTCGATGCCACAGAGAAACAACAACAACAAGAAAACGGCAAAAATGTGTAATTTAATAGGGTATACCGAGGTACCTCATGGAACAACGTTTTCCTTTTTGTCTCTGGTGCAAGCAAGAATAGAGTTAGAAATTTGGGACCAATAAATTTGAAAAGAACAAACCTTCATCTACAAGATAAAACCAAAATAAATAATGAACATCGGGTACTTTTTTTGCTAATTCCATCTTAAAAGAGGTAACCATTTTTATTCCATGATACACTACCCCAGTGTACCATGGAACTGGGGGTGGCGTACCACGGTACATGTTAAATCGCATAAGAAAAAGAATTTTCAAACCTAAAAATTAAATTTATTTTAACTAAAACAATGTGAAGTGCGCTGTATCTAAAAGTAATAATATTTAGATAACTGATGATATCTGCTTTTTGAATTACAATAATATAAGTAATTATTATTAGGAAAATTGATTTTTTTTTTTTCAATTGTGACCCTTTTCTCATGAATTTACGAATTTAAGACATCTTTCACAATATCTTAAACTTTTTCAAGATCCAGTGTTAATTAGGAAAATTATTTGAAAAAAATTGAAAGGTATTTTTAGCATATTCCATGGTACACCGGAAAATTTACACCTTGGTACACTAGATTCACCTTAGCTCTGTTTGATAGGACTACACCAACTTACACCAACCTACACCAGGAGGGCGATTCCACAAATGTAGGAATGTTATATGACTTTATGCCAAGTTTTACTTGAATATTTGTGGAATATCCCTGTCGGTGTAGGTTGGTGTAAGTTAGTGTAATCCTATCAAACAGAGCTCTTCTTACAAGAAATTTAGATTGTATTTAATCTACTTGTTTTTGAGTATTGGTAACTCTGAATAATTAATTACTGACAATTAAACTTCTTCAAAACACATTCGAAAATTTGAATGCTCAACTTCCCTCCCATTTGGTCACACTTTTGTGAGTTATCAAAATTTTACTTTCGATATAATTTCGATAAATATTGCAATAACTTTTGGATAGCAATAGTATACAAATGAAACATTATCAGGGTCAATGTATGTAATTTTATGCAACCAATCTGTCCAGAAATTAAAGGGAGATCAGTTTTGTCCACAGTAAACTTATTCCATCGTACCCCGGTCTCCCCCTATTCAATGAGTCCAAAATTGAAGATTTATTAAGAATCAATGAAAAATTATGACTGGATAACAACTGGTCCTTTTTTTTTAAATTTCGGAAATTTCATTTGCCACTATGGTGCTCTGTGAAAGGAATAGAGCCTTTTTTAGTCCCACTATTACAAAAATAAAAACCAAATAATTTCAAAGACGTTTTGTATCCAGCGGTTGAATCATTCGCAAGATACTGTCTAAACGAATCTCTAGTACCCTATTATGAACCACATTTGACATCAATTCACTGCCTTATAGTGATGGGTAGGATAATTTCACTCTCACCAAAATGGTAATAACTCGACACAGAATCTCGACATAGACAATTGAAATCAATTTTTCACTAATTTAAAGTTTATTTTCGATTCGAAATCACGTCGAATAATGTTTTTATTTCTCGACGCGAAATTGAAGTGTTTCCACGAATCAACCTTAAATCGTGCAATTGTTTTAAGCATTTAAAGTCATAAATGACATGAAATCGACAAACGAAAAAATATGAGGGTAATTGTCCAGGTAACCTAGTGCTTAACTTCTATCGACAGAAAATAGACTAAAAATAACGTCGTTTTCAAACAAATCTGAGCCATTTTTTATTTAACGTCTCCACAAGACACCATTTTCAGGTTTTTCCTTGGATCCTGTTTTTGTCACCAACACTGGTTTCAAAGGAGAATATTTTATGGAAATTTCGGTTCATTATAAATTATTTATAATTTCGTGCACTTTGTCCTGTATTCTGCGAAATTAAAAATTTTCCCCTCATATTTTACATTAACCTCTACGGAATCACACGCGCCGGAAAAAAATTTTTTTTCTGCTTCAAGCACTTATTTTTGCTTCACTTTTCACCCAGTTCGTTGCAAATGGGGTATCAAAATTGATCTGGCAAAAAGGTTATGGGTGGAGATGATGAAAATTATCCGTTCCACAAGAAACTAAACGGAGCGGTAACATTTTCACATAGATAATTTTTTAATGCATAATAAGTAGTTTATACAATTTTATCATGTAAGTTATCACTCAAACTTTTTGTTCACGATTTTGAAAAAACTGCGAAAGGGATGAGACTGAAATTTTCACTAAAGATAGTCATTATATTTGGACCATAGCTGATGGGAGTTTAATGTTTATTGATTCATTATTTTCCGAAAAAACTGGAGAAAAATGGTTTTTCCAGGATTCTCCTGAAAAACCCATAAAATGGATCGGGTTGAAATTTTCACGATATACCGTTCTTATGTATGTGCAGGTCTGATAGAAGTATGGTGTGTGTTAAAAGTTTCCGCAAAAGCTAGGAAAGTATTGGAAATTTGGGGAGGTAGAAATGTTTATATCCATTCTGACTTAAACGAGAACACATACTGCACTAACTGTAAAAGGTTTATTGAGAGAAGTATAAAATGTCGTTCACACTATAACATAAATACAAAGACTAACTATAACAAAGAAAACTAATTTAGTTCGTAGTATCTCCGGAACAGTGTTGCCAACTAGTACTCAGACAATACAACCCGAACAAAAAGATTGCTGGAAAAGTTGTTTTTCAATAATTTTTTGGAAACTACAGAAATAATATAGCTTAAATTTTCACGAAATGTAGTTTTTATGGAGGACTAGGTCTAAAAGGAGTTTGGTGCTCATTGATTCGATGGTTTCCGAGAAAAATGAAAAACAAAAACAAATTGCTAGAGAAAAGCAAGTATCCTGTATTCCTTGAAGTATCTTTTCCGTATTTACGGCGCAAGAGATTATCTTACTTATTTTACTTAAAACTGCAACAATGAAATCTCTCTAGATCGATTTTTTTTTAGACATCGATAACTATCGATTGTATTTTACAATTTTTTCACGTATTTGGAATTCAGGATTGTTCGTTGAATTTTTTTCGAATGTTAATTGGCAGCCTGTGTTTTCTATCGGAGTTATTTTTTTTATTATTTTAAATTAAATATACTGACGATGAATTCCATTCTTTTGTAATACCAGGACCTCAAGCCGGGTACATTCTATGATGTCACCAGCAAGGGCATATATAGCTAGATTACAATTAGAGGGGGTCCACATTTTAACGACCTTGCATTCCGACCTCTCCCACCTCAAAAACAACATTTCCGCCAAGAAACAAACAATATTTTTTTAGGTTAAGCTTTTTTTGTTTTGGAGCTAAGGTTGGTTCGGACCCCCAGAACCCTTAATTATACTCGTTTGGTCTTCAAGGTCATACTTGATTCTAATACTTACCTTTTCCCACAGCAAAGCATCATACACACTTGGCATCTTTGAAAAAGTTTCTATACTTATATACCTTACCAAACGATGTTTTTAGATTCGATGCTGCAATCCATAGCTTACCATTAAATCAGAATTTTCTCAAAGGAAGTTTTCAAAGGTAAAAGTCTTAAAAAAATGTTTCTAGTTTAAGAACTCAATAAAATTTAATATTTTATTTATCGCGAATTTTTTAGACTTGATAAGGGTGTGAATTCAGCTTTTCTCCTTTCAGAATTTTGGACATGGATAATCAATTTTTTTTATGTTAATCTACCCTAACCCCAGCTCAAAATTTTATCATATTAAGGCCCATATTCTCAAATGTCACTTTAACCTCCTTTCACTTAAACTTCATTTAAAAAAACTTTTTGCGCAATTTCGTACATAAAAATGTGGGAACATTGTACCTCTCATTGAAGTTCCAACGTGAAAATAAAATGTTACCAGACTCTTAAATCCTAAATACAAAATTGTGACAAAATTGTGACAAAAGTCATTTTTAAGTAAAATTTAAGTGAAGGGAGGTTAAAGTGAAATTTGTGAATACGGGCCTAATGGCAAATATAATAGCAATAATATTTTTAAAATCCTAAAAAAAAAAAAAAAAAAAAACAAATGAGCGAGGAAAAATTTGGGAAATAATTTTCTCTAGTTTCTTTTGTAGGTATTATCATTTAAAAAAGGAAAATTCAGACAAAAAGAATTATTGTTATCGATAGAAGAGAGTGAAGAAATAATTTTCTTTCTTGCATAATTTGTTTTTAGGATTAACTGCAGGTTAAAAAAAACTACCTGCAATACTCTAACGTGCTCAAGATGAAAATCAATCTATCGACATTAAAAGAAGATTCATAAATGCCATACTTACAATCGCAACCGTGAATCATTTAGACAAAGTACTTGAAAGAGAAATTGACAGTTGGACATCATAATTAGCCTATATTAAATTTATGACACTACTTTTTCATTGAGGCACTCCAAACTTTCTATTTTTTTGGGGGTAAAAAGGCTTTCTAATATTTACAACAGTCAATTGTTAACAACAAGCATAAGCACACATACATAAATCCGAAACCAAACAATCAAAATAGCTTAAAGAATATAATATGGCACCTAAAACGATAAAAAGAGACAGATAATTATACAAAAAAAAAAAAGAAACAAAATAGAAAGAAAGAAGGAATACCAAAAAAATTTAATTTGAGTAATAATAAAATTATTATTCCTGTAGATTTCGGTATATTTTTGTATTCGTTTAAATATTATTATTAATCGAGTACATTTTCATCATTCTTGAATGGTAAAATTTTTTAATTTATGAATTTTTTGGTTTTCGACTGTCGGAAATAATTTTAGAATTTGTCCTCATCAACGATCGTGAGAAAAGAAATGTAAACTTTGAAGCAAGGCTATATTTCGAGGAGAGTTACAGACGTAAGGCTTCATGATGGTTATCAGAGAGTGGAGGATACCAAAACGACGGAAGGAAAGAATTTAATATCAGAAAGAAAACTAATTTTGGCGTAAAAATTACGTTCAAAGTTTACTACTATGGAACGAGGTACGAAATAAAGATCTCCTGTCATTGAAGTAGTAAAATATACCTAATCGTATAAAACACTAATACCAAATGAATTTTTTAGTTATACTCTGGAGAAAAGGAATGAATTCTATCGCAATTGTTTAAAAAAATAATAAATTTGAGTCAGCGATACAAAAAAACAAAGTAAATTAAATAGAATAAAGTAGATAAAAATTTGTACTCAGGTGACCAGTTGATTTTCACAGGATATCTTAAAATTATGAATCCTACCAAAAATGATATTAATTAATACCTACGTATATTTATCAAATTTTTTTTCGAAGGTACCTAATTAATTTTATTTTTCTCTTGGTTTGAATAATTTTAACGAAGTATATAATAACGTAGGTTTTAAAAAAAAATTTTTTTTCTCTCCCAGTCATCTGCCAAATAAAGAATTTTATCACCGTCTTTGAATCATCATCTAGCTATTTATCATAGCTCGAAACTTTATTCTAAAATTTCATTTTCCTAGAGAAAATGTTTTGAACCTTCGAGGTAGGCGAACATTAAAAATCGTGAATCTACACATAAGGGATTTTTATATTTTTTTCTTCTTTTTTTTTCGGAAAAAGAATTACATAAACAGCCTGAAGAATGTTTTATATTACAGATCTTAGTATCTAATGGAATTGATTTTAATGGAACATACAAACAATCAACACCAGCTGAAATAATTTTCATGATCTCGAACAAATGTTACTAACGGATTGTGTCTCTCTTTATGGGATTGACGAATCTATTTAGAACCTCAAATTAAATTAAAAAATTGACTATAATTTTTTCAATTAATAACCAAATAGTAGAGGTGAGAAAAATATCGATAAAAATCGATACGTATCGACATTTTAAGTATCGATATGTATAAATATTATAGAGGATTGGATCGAGGAAGAAGAAGATTTGTAACGTGAAATAAAGTATTAACCAAAGTAACGTCTCAGAAGCGTGTGTATTTGACATCAATCATTTATGATGAGAGTGAGTACAGTTTGAGTGAGGTAACCGAAGGTGTACGGAGATAAACGAGTGAGCGGCGGAATAGTGTATCAGTGTAGTCGCGAACAAAAATGTAAAATATATTGTAAAGATAGTCGTGTATTTGCAGGAGTGAGAGGGGAGAAGGATTGGTGGTCTCAACAAATATTGAAAAATATCGATATTTTATTGAACCAATATATACCCTATAAATGACGATATTTTGGATTAAATAGCCACATTTTGCGTATCGATATTTCTTACACATATTTATATAATATAATATTTTTTGTTTTTTGTTATTTGTTTTTTGCGTTTGTTCGAGAAAGTTTTATTTTTTAGGTTTAGTTTAAGTTTTAAAGGTTGATCATTTAAATGAATAGTTAATTAAATTTTTGTCCTCCCCCCCAAAAAAAAAAAAAAGTAGGTATTTTGAACAAAATTTCAATTCTACAAAGGTTATAATTATGCAAAGATTTTGCCTACTGTCAATGAATGTATGAGTATCTACCATACATTCTGCAATCGTTTTTGGAGATTGAATGGAATATTCTTTATTTCTCATTGGTGTAACTGCAATTTATAATATTTTTCAACAGCATGGTTTCTTTGAAAACTTCTTACTCGTAATCTACGAAAAGAAGAAAGAACTATCCAATTCAAAAAACTTGACAGAAAATTGAAAAAAAGAACAACGTTTTTCCTTCATATTTTCAACGTCAAATTTATTATAAATAACGCCAACTGCGAAAAACTTGGGGAGTTGGTGAAATAGGCGAACCGTGCAGATTCTTCATTCTCTGTCGAATATAACAAAACTTGAACTTTTTTTTTTGTACAAACTCTAATAACGTCATCTATGACCAATATTCAGTGGTCTAAGCGGCGTAGCAGTTTGGTGATGAAATAAATGCTATAAAAATTGCGTCAGAAAGAATATTATAGGTGGGCATACAGCTGGGGTACATGGTGCGTACATACACCATTTTTGGCCAACCCAAAATTGAAAGAACAATTATGGAGTACTTTTGTTTACTCATAACTAGAAACTACGAAAAAAAGAAGCATCTAAATCTCATTCCGGAATGTGGCTTTAGGACATTATGATTGGTTGATTTTACGTATTTTTTCGTTTATATAATAATTTAAATTGAACCATTTTTGTACTCAGCGTGGCTTCTTCCTATAATCCATGCATCTCATGCAACGGTTAGTGATTCAAATCCTAACGGTAGAGTTCTCTTTTTTTTTTTTTTCATTTTTTGTTCATGAGTTTATTTTTACGATGTTTTTTGACGGTGTTCATGTATGTTGATTAGCTGGCGGGTATAGGATCGACTTCACGTGAGAAATACAAAAAAAAAAAAAAAACATTGCCGAATTACAACATCGTAAGAGAGAGTCCCGAGTGAGATTTAGACGGTTGTCGAAAATATTTTGAGCTGCTATTAGACACTGAGCTTAGGCTATGTCCTAATTTTTCTTGCGCACCTAATATTCGTAAACTAATACTAAAAACAAACTGACTTAAATTTTTGAATTTTAAAATCAAAATTTTCATACTCCGCGGTAGGTACAATGGTACAGATGATCTTCAATAGTGATACCTTACACCAGATTCATTAGTTAATAAACGGATTCGTATCTCGGCATCATTAATATTTATCAGCACCCAAATTACGAAAGACGAATTCATTAAAATGTATTTTTGTATTTCCAAAAAGCGAACTTGACTGTACCATATAAGCGTTTCGCCGGTTGTATTATAGCCTATTTGTGCCACATAATTGAAAAATTTCAGGTTTCAGTATTTCGAAATACCAAACTCTCGATTTATACAGACAGAAACCGCACATGTTGGAACAGCTTTAAACGCGAGCAACACGCCTCCTACCCACAGGAATCCGAATTCGTCCCATCGAATTACGAATTTGCATTGATACATTTTTACGCAAGCCTTTTGCGGCATTAATCAAAATTGCGTCGTTGACGAATGTTCGCGAGGACCTTTTATAAAACCGCATCATCAACCATTCGAATTTATTTATATCTGCCAACACGCGCGCCCATATGATTATTATACTTACAGTGTACAAAAGTACCATTTACCTAACCTCTTCGCTTTTTAAGTTGACTCATTAATTCAACGAGAAATTCGTCGTGCCGTCGCTCATGTCATCGACTGACATAATGAAGTCTCTAATTACATGCGCGTATTGACAGAGAAAAGAATATAAAAAAAAAAAATATGTTTGAAAAAGTGTACCTCAACTAATTACGTCGATTGCAAACCATACAGGGTGACATTATTATCTAAACCAAATACAGTCGGCGGATAGAAATACTATCGGTACGTATAACTTGCAAAACAGCCTACCATTTTGTATTATATTAGGTAACAAAAAAAAAAAAAAAAAGAAAAAAAAAAGAAAATGTTTTCTGCTTAGATATTATTCGGATATAGTTAATTCTACATGCAGATGGTATGGTTGATAGTGCAGTTTTACGGAGATTATCTTGAAATTATGATTCGGATATCGAAGTTATTTCTCATCATTTAGATAATTATATAATATGCTAGGAAAGAATGCCCGAAAAAAGCCACTTTATATCATTCGAATCGTGGTTCGTTGCACTTCACAGACAAATAATTCACATTCCTTTTTGTAGATTATGAAAAATGAAATTATTTCTAGAGAAGAACTCATTCATTTCTTCTATCATTTTCCCCAATTGGTTTTTGTAGTATTATTTTTAACCGCGTGTTCAGTGACCTAATCCTTTCTTGGTGTAGGGAGCCAACCCACTTAGAAGCCGACATCACAATTGGCATGAAGCTTTGGCAACTGTGGGTAGGTTGGCGATGACTATACGTCAGCCATGACACGCACTGAATCAGCAAGTACCTAAGTACATGGATACTCGCCTTCCCCAAATTAGCTCTACATTTATAATGTAAGCAACGCATTGTCTGTGTGAACTCGCACATACGATGTATCTTTTATTTAATGTACAGAGCACTTTATTTATGATCTGTCTGTCGATGTAATGGGCCGAGCCCATAAGGAAGTGAGAAGGAGGAAAGTCCCCATAAATACCCCCACTTAGTTTTTAACAGGGGTTAAAAATTAAAGTCCCCATTAAGCAGTTAGGACTTCGGACTGATGAGTTCTCGGTTGAGTTATAGGATTTATGAATTTTTCGCACACCCTAAGCCTTAGCCAATTATTTCAATCATCTAGTTGGAATTTGATTTTGTTTTTTGTAGATTCCTTTAGGTCTACTTAATTTTTTTAGGATTTATCGTCTCTTTCAGTTTATAATAATTTACTGAGACATTGTCGTTGAATTTTTTGGTCTTTTTGACTTTATTTTTTGGTTTATCAATTTTGACAACTTCAATATATGTTTTTTGTAAATTGAACGAATTTCATTGGATATGAATAAACATCTACTCACAAGTAATGGAATTGAAAGGAAATAGAGAGGTGTTGTCTTTTAAAAATTAGCGTTTCCCCCACCCCAATTAATCATTGCGTCTGGTATAATCTGTCAAAGTATTTTTGCAACACCCACTCAAAAACAGAAGATTTGTGCGCGTCAACCATGAAGTAGGAGATTTTACCTAAGTTTACAGTAATGTCGAAAAGTAAAATTTATCATGGCTCGCTTGAAACTTGCTTAGATTATTGAATCACGGTCTTAGCTACACATGCGCACTATGTCTTACCCAATATTATGAAATTTCTGCACATCTAGATTTCATGAAAAACTGAATGTCAAGTTGGCACTTCAATTGAACACAACATTTCAGCTTTGAAACGGACCTCTCTCATTTCACTTAATGATTACTCAACCTCTATTTAAGCTAGAGAAGTGCGGTTGGTGTTGCTAAAAAGAGGATAAAAATTTACAAAATTTCCGAATAAGTTTTTAATTATCTTTAACTGTTTGAAAATAAACGAAGGAAAAAAACGTTAGAAACTTCTCCTCATTCACACAATGATTCCTCAGCCACGATTCAACCTAGAGAGCTGGGGTTGGCATTTCTGGAAAGAAGAGAAAATTTAATCGAATTTGTCTTTTATATAATATTTTAATCAACTTTAGCTGCATTGAACGAACGAAAAAAACGTAAATTAATAAAAAATTTGTCGTTTTTGGAATCTAGTAACCTGTCCTTTTTCAATCAATAATTCCTTAGCCAACTATTTAAGCTAAAAAGCTACGATTGTTTCTGCTGAAAAAAAAAAAAAAAATATCTACTTAAATCCGTATTCCATAAAAAATTTTTATTTATCCTTAGCTACTTGAAAATAAACGAACGAAAAAATGCAAATTAAAGGAAAATTTTTCGTTTTTGTATCGTTGAAATTAATACATTTTCAAGAAAATTTTCTGGATTAATTTTTTTTTCGAGCTGGCGGTGTTGCAAAAAATATAATAAGTATGTAACGCTCGTGCGAAATAGGTGATTGTTACTTATGTGATTTGCATCACTCGTCTTGTGCCGCAATGATCATATTCGTATCAAAATCATCGACTTTACGCCCTCGTATCACACATAACTATTTTAGTTTAGCTTTTCAAAAATACGTCACTCCCTCTCCCAACAATTTCACCATTTCAAAGCTTATGCTGCGACATTAGTCTAGTGAAAATAAAATAAATATTTAAATTGCCCGTCGAGAAATTGACCGCTCCAACCCACTGTTTGAAAGAAAGTGAAAGAAAAAAAACCTGCCAGTGAATAGCCCTGTAGGTGGCCTATGTGTCGGCCGGCGAATTGACGCAAATGTGCGCACAAAAAGTGAAACACGAATCAATTCTAAACGATAATTTATTGAGAATTCTTTTCTGTTTTGTCCGACTTCTTTCAGCTACCTACGTATACTTCAATACTTCAATGCTCACCTTTTTTTTTTTCCATTGTACATCGAGCAAGTGCAATGAAGACATCGTGTTTTCATCTCGGTATAGCTCTTCAAAATAGGTACCTACAACTATAGGAAGACACAACCGCCAACAAAAAAACAAAAAAGCATATCAGTCAATTATAATTAGCCTCCGTAGGAACCTGAATAGGGGGGAAAAGAAAAAACGTGAGATTTTCTGCACCAGAACCCCATTTCTCCCCTCGTCACCGATTAATACAATTAAGAATTGCATACGTTGCACACACTCTTGTTATTAGCCATCAGTTTTATTATGCACTCACGCTTTCATACAAACGGCACACATTGCTGTCCACATACTAAACTGTACAAATATATTCCCGTTAGAAGAGGGACTTTCTTCAAATATACGTACGAATGCTAAACGTTTTAAATTACAAGCGTTTATCTTCATATTTAAAAATAAAATAATAATAATAATAATAATAATAATAATAATAATAACAATAGGCACCTAATAGTATTAAGAAATAAAAGGGGAAAAAAAATATAGATATGCGATTGTTAGGTAAAAATCAAATCGAGAATGACGAAAAGAATGGAAATTGTTTGCAATAGATGTAAATACCAATTCTGCAACCGAAAGTAGAACTTTGTGTATGCAGTTGGAAAGCGGTCCATATATATGCAGACGTAGGTACTTGTTCTTAAATACTGATGAATAAAGTAGACAAACACGACAAGACTGCATTTCGAACAAATAATATGCGGGTAAACAGAAAGTTAAGTGCAAAACAATGACCGTGTGATACTTTTACAAATGAAGACTGTATATTATGTTGGGCTATGAGAGTGTTTCTCTTTCAAATAAAACAAAATATCCACAAACAACTAGACGTTGGATGAGTGGTATAGGTTTTCGAAAAACTATTTTGATTAGCAGCGAAACTAAAAAAAGCTCGTGGGCAGCTTCGAACGACTATGAAGAAAGCCTTTATATGAGACTGCTACCCATATCGCCAGTATCCATATTTCATTCTTCTCTCAATTTTTGGAATAGGTGATACCTAATTTAAATAAATGCCTCATGAAAAAGGTCCAAGGTAAGATACGCAAAATAAAAATTCACAATAATTATACTACGACTGAACAATTTGAAGAAAGCTAAAACTCAAAAAATTTCTTAATTACAACACTAACCAACAGTGATATTTATACCTATTAGTTCAATTTGCATTTTCACATTTCTATGCATAGAACGTATAACATGCTGCCCATAAATTTACAATAAATTCGATATATGGTACTCAAGAAAGTAGTGCTAATACTTTAAAAACCAAAAAACTGTTTTCAAGGTCACATTCATGATGATTACTTGTGGAAAGAATAGGTACTTACGCTATGTGGAAACCTTGCATTACTGGTGTCCTTGATTATTTGCTAATTTCAATATATTTGACGACATTTAGGATTTAACATCTTGCAATAGTTTTTAACTTCTGAAAATTTCAATTTTTTATGTACGATGAAATGAAACAAAGTCAGTTAGTAAATTTCATGTTTATTTCAACAGAATTCTGCGAGGAATTCTAATAAAATCTGTAAAAACCCTAATGGTTACAGTCATGTACCTGTAACGAATGGAAATTTTGTACCAATACTGTAAAAACATTTCTAATCAATATACTTACTTAATTCCTTATCCAGAAAATACTTTATAAATTTAGTTTTTTTTTTTTTTTTTTTTTTGGTCAAACGAAAAGGAGAAGGGATCGATTATGCATTTTTCAATATTAAATTTTAACAAAAATTTTTCCACGAACATCTTTCTAGATACACTATTGCTCTTAATTATCTCAAAAACAAATCAATTGTTCAATACATTATAGATAAGTATTTAGTCTACAAATAACGAAAACTCGTTATATTTCAGTTTTCCAACAATTGAGTAAACAAATATTTTTTGAATTTGTTTGAAAAATTTTATCAAAATCGTATGTAGAACACAGAAAAAAAAATCCCTTCAACAAAAGAAATTGTAAAAAACCTAAATAAGTTAAACTGAAAACTTTTTTGAGTGGAAACTGATTTTTAGAATGTTTCGATAGACACTGTAGGTAATATACGAAAATTAATTGAATGTGATGAAGGAAAAAAACAAAAAATTGACCTCCGGCATTCTTTGCGTTATTGTTTTCAAAGTGGTTATGTTTTTACAATTTTTTCAAGAAACCTGTTCATAAACTTCTATACTTGTTTAGATTTTATGTTCATTTTATCCGTTTTCATGATAAAAAAACATATATATATATATATCGCTGTATTTTCGCAAATTTTCTGGCCACGATTTTTAGCTGCAGACATATATCCTTATCCAAGATTTCAAGTTTTTGATTCCTATTAAAATTGTTTTTCGATTTGTGATTAATTTATTCTTTTTCCATCCCAATTATTTCCTCTCCAAAAATCTTTGAGAACCAATTTCGAACGGTGACAATGAATATTTTATCCCAAATTCGCAAAACATGTATTTAAAAACTTGTATTTTAGGTTTATGTTATTGTTATCAGTTAGTATTTTTTGTGATGTCGACGATGTACATTCATTTAGGAATCTAATAATACGTTCATTGTACATTTTCAACGATAAAAATATAACTTTGTAAAAAAATATATCTTGTAAAATATAGGTGAAGACCAATTTTAACTTTTTATCTGCAGCAAGTTTCCAAAAAAGTTTTATATTTAAAACTTTTCAAGAAAATTTTCAAGCTCAATTTCTCAAATTTTCTAGTTTCTATCGTTTTACGAAAGTTTTAAAATTTATTGTACCCACGATGGAAATGTATTCAGTGTTTCGGACGAATTTTAAAGCATCGTTCAGTGAAGCTTGTAGAAGAATATTTGGGCTAATATTTTGTCAATGTTACAAAATATTGGCTAACTGAAAATATGTCAAAGAAAATAGGCTAAAATGACTCGAAAACGGAAATAACTACATAACCAGAAGGATCCTATAATCTTTCAAAAATCGAAACAATACAAAACGGACCGAAATAATACAACGTTTTATCAGGAGCCGCATAAGGAGGTTTTGGTGGTGTAACACCCTCCATAGCCCAACCTGTTGTAAAAATTGAAAGAAGTAATGGAATTATTATTTTTTTGATTTTTTTTTTTGATTTTTAAAATACGAGATTACCTATTTTGAGATTTTTTGTTAAAATTGAAACTCTTTTGGAGGTGTACGCGTTGTAAATATTGATTGATTACACCTCCTTGTGATTTCAGTTTGTATCATTGCATATATGCAACGTTTGTAGCGAAAGGGCTAAAAAAAGGTAAATTAATATTTTGAGAAATTGCTACATAATTCATCTCTTCATGCTAACATAGTCGTTAAAATTCAATAAAAAATTATTGAAATTCATACCACGAAGTTAAAAAAAAAAAAATTATTACATTATTACCAAGGTAGGTACTGCATAAGAGATGCTTAAATGTATCGTTACAGGTTTGAAGGACGTTATGGATTTCAAAAAGCAGACAAAATTGAAAGAAAAAAAAAGTAGGTATGTCAAGCTTCCTTAAATAAAATTTTCCATCTTTAACTCAAATCACTATATAGGTACCTACATCTTGACGTAATTATCGAAAATTCGAGGCCATTTTTTTTAATTCGTTTTCTCGTCTCTTAAAATGAAATAAACTGCAATTTTGTTTGACACCAGAGAAAAAAAAATTGATCATTCGCACAACTTTATTTATTTTTTATCCAGCGAGAAACTTGAAAAAAAAAGAAAAGAAATAAAAAAAAATCCAAATAATGTATTTTAAATGTTGTCGTTCCATATAAATTATACCAACTTTTTTCACTCTTTGACACTTTCTTGAGTTTGTTAATTTGAATATTTTTTGGTCAAAAGTGAAGAAACTTTGCCAGTTTAACGTCTCTCCAAATTAGAACGCAGTTGCTAATTGCGAAAAAATAACCTCGTTTTTGATTTTTTTCAATGTTATCTACACGTTCAAAAGTGTTAAAAACGTATAATGTATGCGAATTAGTCGAATACCTTCTACCTAGTTAAATTATTTATCTCAATAATTTACCGGTTTGTGATTATCGAAACTTGGATGGCTTTACATCGCGTATGTAGCCACCAATATTTTTTCTACCCCCATCCATACATCCCCGTGTTATAACGTCATTCGTTCTCAACAATGAAGACTCGTTTTCTAAAAAATTCAGAATCTTCGTCTCGAAGTTGTAATTCAAATAACAAAAAAGTTTTGAAAACAACATGATTAGTGCAAGATCACGTAGAAAAAAATTTCCTCAAGCAATAGCATTATGAAAAATATTTTTAATTGGCTTAGTACAAAAAACAAAAAACAAAAAACAGGAATTAGTCAATTTTAGAAAATTCTAATCGAGTTGCACGTGAATTTTCATTTTTTTTTGTATCTTTTTTTCTCCATTTTCAATCAAGTCACAGTAACGAGTTAGCTTAATTCGATTAGATGAATACAAAATTCCTGTAACAAATCAAACCCAGCCAGCAACAACACAGTCGTCTGTAAAACCAAATATACGAACAAAACTAACATCGTGGTACCCAAAGTTTTTCAATTTTTCCAATAATAACTTAATATTGTTTTTTGCAATACCGGTTCATAAACTTTGTTTTTATACACACCCTGACGATGTATGAAGCAGGCAATTTTAGAACCATTTAGGACATACGTTATAAAGTAAATATTTTATAAGATCGGTTTTGACTACACCCGCCTTGTGCGCGTGCGTCATTTTATGCACTAGTACTAACTACTTTCTACCAAACATAGGCTCTAAAACATCGTCATTTTTAAAAATTTTTTTTCTTTTTTTTGTCATTAAAGTTTCTTTATTATGGCGATTTCGAACTTCGAACTTACAAGTTCAAAGGCCTGCATCACAGCGACCACGCCACGAGGTTTGAGTGAAGTTCTGGGGAAAATTTACGCTTATATGTTTCCCATTTGCAAAAATATACATTTGACTCAATTTTTTTTTGTTTTTGTTTTTGTTTTTTAATGGGAGAGGGTGTTGCAAAAAATAGTGTGTGACACACGCGTATATAGTAGGTAATTGAAACTCGTGTGATCTACATCATACTTGAATCAAAATCACATACTTTATACACTTGTATCACAAATTATTTTGCAACACGCACCTCGACGATTATGTACACTTTGACGCTATATGAAGGAAGATTTCAGTACAATGCGTAATGTAAATTCTTTATGCATCGTTTTTCAATATACGCGCGTCTTAAGCGCATACGTTACTTTATATACCATCTGTAAATTCTTTATGGATCGAATTTTACTATACGCACCGGCTTGTGCGGATGCGTTACTTTATACGTTTGTCTTCTAACACACTTCACACTGCGTTTATCATTATCAAATTTTTTTCATTTTTTTGGAGGTGGGAGAGAGACAGAGCTGTTGCAAAAAATAGTATTTGATACGCGTGTATATAGTAGGTAAGTGATTTATTCTGGGATAATTTGCATTACTCACCTTCGGCTCGTCACCCTTGTATCAAAATCACTTACTTAATACACTTTTATCACGAATAACTATTTTTAATTTGTCCTTCGTAGATTTACTCTGGTCACTATATT
This sequence comes from Ericerus pela, assembly GCA_011428145.1. Lineage (NCBI taxonomy): Eukaryota > Metazoa > Arthropoda > Insecta > Hemiptera > Coccidae > Ericerus > Ericerus pela. The sequence goes on along the minus strand of WOFM01001634.1, from coordinate 337,051 downwards.
CTTTTCACATTCGTATCGTTAACCTTGAAAAATAAATCATCCATTACCGTCTTTTACCGCAATGACCGACAATAATAATCAGTTATGGTTGTTGTAAGTCTTCTTTTTTTTTCTCCGTTTTTTTTTTTTTTCATTTACTGAAATTATAGAATATTCTATCGACTGTTAAAAAACAGATTTAATGGTTATTTGTTTTCATGGGACACCGCATCATTAGCCGATTCGACGGACGTAATTATAATTCGAGCGAAAAATTACGATATCCTTCCTCGTTGTTGGTTTTTTAACTTTTTTTTTTCCAACTTATACATAGCCTACAGCTGTATTTTATCCAAACAGGGTGGACGCACTTCATAACAATGCACCTGTTTCGTTCATTTCAGACTACAATAATTTTTACAATATTATACTATTGGGTGAAGAATTAATTAACTTATATATAAAGTAGATATTCAAAATTTCTATACCATAGTATCCTCGCTGATGTTTATCATTATAATTTAAGAATGAGAAGAAACGAGTTCGTAACTGATGAAATTTTTTGCATTAGGGTGTTTCTTGAGAAGCCCCCTCCACACCCACCGAACTTTGACAATAGATCATATGGCTCAGTAGGTACTACACGTCACACATGTGTCCTGTTCTCGGTGATTACGGAGATGTGTACACTAATAGCATGAAATTAAGAAATCATTTTAGAACTGTTATTTCAGTATGTAAACCAATAGGTTCTTTGTGCTACAAAAATGCTAGGATATCCCAAAATTAAAATAAAAAAATCAAAATATTAGCCTAATTCTTTAGAGGGGTCGTAAGCCTAATAAAAAGTGAAGAAGTTATTTTTTTGTTCTTCTTGTGAGTACCTACTGTGTGTGTACATTGTGGAATAATTATCAGAGTATCCTAGTTGACATTTCTTAATAGCGTGCTTCTAATATAACCAGCTCCTTAACTGCTGAGAAAAGGACAGATGTTTATTAAACTTTTTCATTTTCCCTAAAGTGTGCAATTATGTATTATTTACTGTTAAAGTTTTGGAGGGCTTCTTAGAAAATACACTGACGTTACAGCTGCCTCGGAGATACCAAAAAATTGATTAACTTTAATTTTTCCTTATAAAACAGAGTTTTGTGAAAAGTTAGTTCCCTGTTGCACTCGGTAGTTTTAGTTCTCTGACGATTCCGTGCAGAGGAAAAAACTGATGTCTCAAATAAAACAATTTAAAGATATTTGTTTATCAGAAGGAAATTATAAGACACAGGGCGAGTGATACAAGCACAATCACATCTTTAAAGAGAAACTATTATCAAAATTTGTTCAACTAGTCAGGCCAAGAAACTTGACACTTTTTGAGTAAGAACTTTTATGTTTTTAGTTCAACCATGTTAACATCAATAAGCCTTTTTACGTAACTACCAATTTCGTAGTTTTGCTAATTGAGAAGTCCATTTTAAAAAAAGTGGTAAACGTATGAGATTCATTGCCATATAAAACAGACCTTATACATACCTATATGAGTACTATGGATTACAAATGCGTCGATAAAACCAAACAATAGAAATCGTAAGATTATATAGTTATTACCGGCTCCAAACATATCTCAGTGGTAGGACGTAACTAATAGGAAAGTGGGGTCTTAAGACCAAAAGTTTAGACAATAGGAGACCAAACATTTCAAAAATAGGTCATGTTTGATGTCGTATAATTTATTTAAAGTAAATTTTGCTGAATAAGGCCAAAAGGGAATAAACCAACTAAAATGAAGAGATGAAAGAATTAACTTAGTTGAGCCTTTAATAAAAGCTTGTAATAATAAAAACGCGTTTTTAAAATATAAGCTTTTATTTATGTTTTTTTAGATTTAGCTTCATGCGAAATAAATATTATTTTGTTGCGAAAGGTTAGCTGCAGTATTGGTATATTTTTTTAAAATCGTAGTAGTGAGTAGAATAAAAGCTTATAAAAAATATCGAAACTCACCTAATTTAAGTTTCATGACAGAATGAATGCGTACTGATCAGCAACGGTTCCACAACTGAAATCACAAAAATAAAATCTTCATTAGAATACATTAATTTACACATTACGAAAAAAAAAAAAAAAAAAACTTCAAGTCTACTTTGTAAATGAATTTTGATATTTATCATCTCTCCGAAAATCCGAGTGACGATGTTACACCTTATTACCCCATATTCTTTGAAATCATAACTGGCCATATCGAAATCGTAAGTACCTATTTAACAATCAATAGCCCTTCGTTTAATACATTCGAATGTTCCAATTAAGCACTTTCACTCACCATTTGAAGCGTTCCCACACTCGAATTCGGCAAATTATCGAGTGCCCATTTTATTTATTTACAAAAATTATTATTACACTTTTTTTTCTTTTTTTTTTTTTATCTTTCGTAGTAAGTTATAAAACGGCATTAGCCTACTTCAGGGAAGAAGCTTTTCAACATTTCACAGGTGTAGTCAGTACGATTCTCAAGCTCTCGCCAATCACGTTCATTTTTTTCGATTTATTAAATTAATTTTTTTTTTTTTTGCACCGACTGCGTGGTGATGAAACGTCAGAAATATTTTTGTGATTTTTATGATACATTCGTGACTTTTAAGTACGTGAAAATAATTTATTCGTTGCACAGTAAAAGTTTTTAAATTATTCGCAGATCCATGTTGTGGTACAGTATTAATATACAGCTACAGTCGACTAGGCTATTTCAATATCGTATCTTGATCTGGTTCGAAATCTGATTTAACCTATTGCAGGTCTACTCGTGACGATGGTATCTTTGCTCCAGATTAAAGTATAAACTGTTTATTTACTCGGGAATATTTCTTCAGAATGCGTAATTAAAATTCACAGGATTTTTTTCTTCAATGCACAGCTACAAACTACTCGTTAATTAATCATATAGAAACGATTTTTAATACTTAGTTTATGTTAACAACTCAATTATGAGTGAATTTCGTTTTAATTTTTTTATTTATACGTTGAAACCTTTTTGTAAGACCTATCACTATAATTAGTCAAGTTTGTATCCTCCGTTACTTACACCGGTGGAGCGGAGAAGAAAAGGATCATTTCTAAACGAAAAAAAAAAAAAAATTAAATTTCAAGTCCAGCCTACGTCAAAAAAAAAAAAAAAAGAAATTCCAATTTAAAGGCTGAGATTAAAGAATGAATTAAGAAAAACTGACGAACTGAATTTCAATTAAAAATTCCATAATTTAATTCTATGAACACCAATGTATTCAGTGTCTCCCACGAATGATTTCACATCTCCACAGGGGGCGTTCCTCGTGGTTGTGGGAACTACTGTACAATGGTAGAGTGCTTCAATGAAAATTATCTATCCGAGCTAAATATCAGAACTGAATGATTTTATATCAATTACAAAAGCATCTATCTTTTTCGTACCTAACTAGTGGGGCTATTGCTATAGAAGTTATGACCACTTTGAAATATTTTACCTTCCATTTTGACTGGGCAAGTATAAGTTTTAGCATTCAAAAATTACCTATGAGAAAACAATTTATTGTTTTTCAATGTGCAATTTTTTGTGAGCTTTGGAACCAATTTTTGACTTTTAGATCTAATAGAAAAAAGAATTTTTCACACAGCAGAGTAATATTTTTCGGTTGAGGATGAAGAGTATACATGAGTAACAATTCACCACCAAACGTAGGCACTAAACTTAAGTTGTTTGACCAATTTTTGTAAAACATTCAAAAATACGCTATTATGGATTCGAATTATTAAATTTTAAGTGATAATTTTCTGATTTGTCTATTTTCATTTTTCCTTTTTCATACGAAATATATGTTGCAAACCAATTACACTGAAGGTGCTCCCATTTAATGCGATAATTATCATATTGTTGATCAGAAAGGTTCTAAACTATGTGAAATTTATATGTTGAAGTCCCAAACAAAATTCTTCGAGAATTTTTGATTTCTACGAATGGTGAACATTCTATTGATGTAGTGGTGATAGTATTTTTCAGTACCTATAGTTGGTAATATTCTACATAATATACGTGATCAAGGAGTCCTTTCGATGTTCAAACCAAAATTATACAAAATTACCTTCAACAATGTTCAGCCTCTTTCTTCTCGAAAATTGATTTAAAAAATTTTTAACTCTAAATTGATCATTATGCTGAACGAAGACTCGTTGTATTCTCACATTTTATTCCCTTCCACAACCATCCCATATTTTGAGAAAGGTACAATAATCAGTAAAATAGCTTAGAAGACGGAAAATTATCACAAGGAGCCCGTAGGATAATTAGTCGGTGTTACCGCAAGTGTAACATCGTTCCAAATCTTCTTCAGATAGCACCTTCTTGGCTCAATATCTTCCTAACCCTCTCCCCTCCAAACACTACCTCACTGATTTCATTTTACCTTCAATATATCACAATAGTTTTCAATAATAACTTGGATTACAACACAATCGCTCACCTTTACTTAATTATAGCCTACGTGTGTATATATATAGCAACAGTACGTTTGTGGTTTAAAATTGCAAGTGAACAGTATGTTTGTGGCTCATTTTCGGATCCGCTTTCTACATTCCGGAACCACATTCTACATACTCTTTTTCTCAGTGAATTTTATTTTTTTTTTAAAGATTTTTTTACACCATTTTGAAGTGCTTGAAGTCACCAATCATATGCACTAGTCAAAATTTTCTCATGATGATTAGAAAAAGAGGAGGAGTTAGTTAAAGGTTTATTTTTTGGATCCACAAACATACACTAACCATCTTTCAACTGAAGATGTAGTGTTACTGTATGTGCACCTGCAGTGCTAGTGTTGCTTTGTATATACATTAGAAATGAGAAGTAGCTCAATGACGTTTGGAGTACTAAAGTGGTTCAAAAATTTGACAACATAGCATCCAGTCATTAATGGTTGAATTTTGCAGATGATAGGCACTACATATGGTCTGGTAGATTTAAAATACTGGCAAGAAAAGCTACAAAAATTTGACAGTTTGAGGGCAAATGGAAATGTGCCAGAAGGGGGGAGCATATTCTCAGGGTGTATGGGGCATGGTAATGGAATATTTTCCTGATTACATTTTTCCAAAAACCTTTCTTCTGAAAAACAAAACAGTTTCCACATTGATATTAGCCGATTCTAAATAATAGGTAACTTACTTGAAATTTATTAATTCGTACGTAGGTATGGAAGAGAATGAAACACAAAATAAAATATTTTAAGTTAATTTATCCAGAGGTTAAATGCGGCATATATATGATTCAAAAAAAAATTTTTTCGGACAAATTTTACAAAATGAAGTTAGAAATAGGTCTTCCTTAATCGTTAAAAATAAAACTAAAAGTAGTTATGTACCTACCTGCACTTAATAGGTATTGATGACAAATAAAAGATAAATTATAGCGAAATTTTCATACTTTTTTCAGTGGTTTGTCAATTTTTAGTTTGGTTAGGGTGAAAAATGTATTTTTCCGGATGGTGCTATTTTCCTTTCGGCTGTCTACATGATTGTATCTATGCTCATAAGTATTAGGTTCATCAGTTCCTTGTAGTTTTATGATAAAACTTTTCAATTAGTGCCAATTTCTATAATAATTCCTGTTTTTGCATTTTTATTTTGTTTTTTTTTTATGGTTGGTTGAAATTTTACTTTTTTATTTAATGCTTTTTTGTTTCATTTACATTCTTGTCAGCATCATTTTTGCATTAGTAATTTGTTAGATATGTGCCTACCTACCTAACTCAAAAGCTGTTTCATCAATTTAAAAAAAAATACGTCACCACCATGGGATCATCTTCTATAGAAATATTATTTAAAAAAATAGGAGTTCATCAAAATCGATACTCAGGCGTGCAGGAGGTAAAAATATGCTGAAACGATAGAAGAATTATTTTTGGAAAAATATCCATTTGGAAATAAGTACTTTGAAATTATAATTTGGAAAAAAAGGTCATTAGGAAAAAATATTTTTGAAGGAAATGTTTTCGGAGATTTTTTTTTTTTGAAAAAATTTCCTGTAACCATGAGGCATGCACTGCATACACAGTCAGTTTTAAAAAAAATAAAATTCTCTATTCAATGGTTAGTGGCTTAAGTAAAACCAAATTTATTAAAAAAAATGTAAAGATATAATATGAAATACTTTGATTTAATAATTATAAAGCTACCGTTAGTGCTGCAATTATGATAATTTTGAAGAGTATTTTATACGTCTCGGTGTAGTGTGTCTAGAGAGTATTGAAAATATCCCTTATACATATACCTACATGTTGTGGGTTTTTGGGCATTTAAATTATGATTTATAGAACTATATGATCAATATTATTGTCACAATATATTTCTACTCATATGATTCATCTCAATATCACAATCCCTCAAATAATCTCATTCAATTCAGAATATATTATGTATAGACAAATATTCACGATACCATATAACCAGCATATCAGTGTCTCACTCGCACATCATTTTATCGTAGGTACCCATCTCTTTCTCTCGCACATTCTAGACAGTCAATAGCTCTATCTCTTTCTAATTTTGTTAGGATGGCATTCCATTGTCACGCCATATATTTCATCACTTCACTTGTTCATTTGTAGAAAATTCTGGACTATCCTCTAAAATAAATAATTACAGTAGAACATACGTACATTGTGAAACAAACTGTAAATAATGTGGATTGTTTCCATCACATTCATAACAAATACATATATAGTAGGCTTAAGAGGATATTGTATGAGGCATGTAAAGACAGTCCAATTGAAAAAGAAGTTTGTAAATATAAATTATATTTAGGCCTAATAATTAACTCAAAATTATTTTCATACTTTCGTTACCTCATTTACCTTTGGCTACTTATTCTATTGTAACCTTTACTGGAAATAGAATCTCCATAAGAATTTCTTTGTGATACTAAACAAAAAAGCAATGGTGGCTCTAGATTGCTCAAAATGGTAATTAATTAGTAATTACCTACTACAATGAAAAAACAATATGGCAGAATGAAAATTAATGTTTTTCTCAAAGTATCAGTTATGCTAGAAAAAGAAAAAAAGAAATCTAAAATTTAAATTCAAGTTTATTGAAAACTTACCAAAAAAATTAATTTCTCCACAAAAATAGACTCAATTAATTTACATGTTTCTAAAACAAATTTGAGTGAAAAATAAACAGATTTTTTTTTTAAATAACAAAAAATTTAAATTAAAAGAATGAATTACAAGTAAAAGTGAGAATTTTCCTTACCTATATGAGATGATTTTATTTCAAAATTTCAAGTCTAAAAAAACATTTGTAAGATATTCAATACTGATAGTTAATTAACCAATATGGATGCACAAAGGTGACTTTTTTTGAAAACATTAAATGAAAATTTCTATCTAGGTACCTATGAATATCTCAGTGTGAATTTTGAGCAACTACTATATGCACGTGTGTCACACACAATATTTTACAAAACCTCCTCCAAAGAAAAAAGAAGTTGAACCAATTTAAATTGAACATTGTTTTTATGTAGCATAGAAGTAAATGGCGTGGTGGTGCCCTCCTGTAAATTGCACATGAAGTGAGATCCATTTCCAAACCTCACACCTGAAACTCTTTTTTTTGAAAAGGTATTTCAAACCGTGCAAAAAATTTATCAAGCCACGTGAGAAATTTGCCCATGCGTCTATACCACATTTATTAAACATTATATTGAAATTCCCTACTTTTGATAGTGTAAAGGGCATAAAAAAAAAGTTTTTAGGGTGAGTTTTGCAAAAAACAGTATATTATTGAAATATATGAGGAGTGGACTCCTCAACGAGGGATAAAAGTGCTCCACCCCAGACCCTGAGCTTCCACCAGGGAGGGTTACAGCATGATTAGTTGTAGTTTTTGTCATTTTTTTCTCGATAAATAGGTGATATTCAATAAAACTAGTTCCAAGAAAATATAATGTGCATATAGTTTAATTAAAACAGTTTCTCCACATTCTTTTAAGAAACTATCGTAAGAGCTGTCATATAGGTGGTAAACAATAAACTGTATTAGAAAAAATTCATAATAATCTGCATTTTCTTATTGAAAAGCTGAAAAGGACCATACATAAAAATGGCTAAAGAAATTAGCAGACTGATATTTTTATCAGTGTGTATAAAATATTGCAGACTTGTACAAATATGATGTCTCAAATAAATAGAAATGAGCCATCCAAAAGATCTGTATTGGAATATTGTAATTTTTTCATCATTAAATGGATTATAGGTTGGATCACTACTTTGAGAAGCAGGATCACTGCTCCGAGAACATGATAGGCTGCTCTCATCGTCACTGCAGTTGTAGATTGATTTTTGGGCTGAAATTTTTTTTTTTTTTCATTAAAAGGATGAATAAAATAAATCTATGTAAATTAAAAAAATATTTAATAGCTACCTTGGGCTAATGAGACAAAGAGTTTGCCTCTTGTTTCTGGTTTCTTGCTGCTAATTATGATGAAATAATGAGTTACTGTATGACTTGTTAATTTAATTATTTTTGAATGAACAAAATGCACTTACCAAAATCTTTTTCTTTGCATTATAACTAATTATATGCAACAATACTAAATATTAAAACAACTATCTCCACATAACCAACACTGTAAAATGCAATTCCAGAGACTGCAATAAACAGTCAGCAGCCTGTGCATCCATATATCATGTGTAACATATATTGTGGGTATCAAAGTGGCTCCTTCATGTTTGGCAACACAGTGGAAGACGAAACATACGGTTAGCATCAACAATATATACACTTTGAGTCACATTAGTACTCTGCATATTTGGAACCACAAACATACACTATATATATAGAAGAAATGTATATTAAAAATTTAATTTTTCTTTACCCCTCTGGGGTTGCCCCCGCTAAACTCAGTACACCCAGTCTATATATGCATTAATCATCAGTCTAAATTTATTTTTTCTGGTGGAGAACCAAACGTCTGTTACATATAGTGAACCACAAAAGTACTTTTGATATGTATATATACATATAGGAACCTGTATCCTAATTGGTAGAGTGCTGGTCTTTCAGTCAGATGAGAAGCATAGATCATAAAATATAATAGAGGATGCATCTAGTATAGTCCAAGATGAAGGAAAAAGTGACCCTTTTTTTTAGGAGGTGTGGCTTAATTATTAGTATTCCAGAAGCAAGAGACCAATCAAAGGCCATTGAGTACAATAGTAGATTCAAGAGGAGAATAGAAGGTGTGGTCTAAATGTTCATATTTTGAAGTGGGGGTAATTGTTAAGTGATCTAACTTTTTAAGCTATGTACACCTAGTGACATGATATCGAAACAAAGTATCGATACTTTTACTTGCAAGTAATATCAGAACCCAGCGTTCATACCATACTCATTACTCACCTGAAAGTATCGATACCAACAAATATCGAAACGTTTTGTTGAGCGGGCACAATTTACTGTGTGGAGGCGACATCTCCAATATTAATATTATTTATTAAATAATAATAATAATAATATGAGAATGGTAACAGCTGATCGCAGTTTATAAAACGCAAGAAAAAACGGATGATATTTTGATCAATTTTGATGAAACTGACGAAACTGTCATTATCATTCGATACATTTCGATACCGCAGCATGAATACTGATACCAGTAAAGTATCGAATGTACAGTATTACGTACAATTTTTACTTAGTAACGAAAACAATTATCGATACTGCACTAGCATCAGTAGTATCGTCATGTCACTATAATTAAGTGCACCCTCTATTATATTTTACGCTCTGTGATGAGAAGTAAGGATTGCTATATGTTCGAATCCTCAAGTCAGAAAAACCTTACAAATATACTTTCTGAATTAATCTCCCTCAACCCAATGCACGCACCATCAGTTCGGATTCTCCTGCAATACACGGTATCGTCTACTGTCTAGTACACACAGTCAAATCAATAATTAATGATATTACTAGTGTGAAGTCTGCGCTAAAATGTGCAATCTTGCAAGTGTCGAAGGGAGAATTGATAATATAATTGAAAATATAATACGGAGGCTTGACAAATACACACACAAAAAAAAAAATTGTACTATCTTGCATCAGAGGAATATTAATTTTCGAAAAACTTAATAATCCAATATCATTACTCTCACTCCCCTGCAAATACCAAATACGAAGAGACATTGTTATCCAAGGAAATGCACATTCATCAAACACAATTAAAAATACATCCTGCACCTCAACTCAATACAGTCTTAAAGTGCAGGCTTATGTTCGTGAACTGAATAGATAATTAAATAGAGTTGATGGCCTTTGTGTTTTAAATGGGATATCAGTTATTATCAAATATCAACTGGGTTCATGATCGCAGCCCAATATTCTCAATAACAGCTGAAACAATAGAAGCTTCAAAGATATTTCTAAATCTAAAATTACACTAGTTTAACCGTGATCCTGGTTCATGTGTTGCACGAAGGCGTGAACCCTCGGTGGAAGGAGGAAATTTTCCAAAATATAAAAAATAAAAACAAAAATGAAAGTGTGACGAAGATTTCGGATAAAAATCGTCCCAACTTGTTGAAAAGCAAAAAAAAACAACAACAACATCAACTTCACCAAAATTAATGGCATTCTCTCCCTCCCCCCAAAAAAAAACAACAACAAAAGTACGTTCTGAATCCGCTAATGGTCGTAGGTACCTCTCTTTAATATTATTATATCGATCAATGAACGCTCGAGCGCCTGTTTTTGTGAAGACTTAAAAATGCTGCAAATGCTGAACACTAAAATTATTCGATCTTTGACCCGAAATACATGATGCAGTCATCAGGTACCGACACTCGCATACCCAGGTGGTTCCACGAACGAATCTCAAAGAGGTTTGATATACACGCAGCAATAGTACGATATAGATGCTGAACCAGTGGACCTTAAAATACAAATTAATGTGTGTTACGTTGCTATTGTTACCGATGCATTTTACAAACAGTATATTTTATACAGCGCTGCAAATACGGTGAACTCTTTTGTAAAGTAATTTCCCATCAAAATGTCAAAGATTTTATGTGCCCATCACGATTTGCGTTTTACGTTTGTTTGTGTCTGTGGTAGAATACGCATGTACCTACACCTATAAAGTTTTTCTATACACAATATACAGACACCAAGCGCACCGATGGCACGGTGAATCTCAAATTATTACTAAAAGGTATTGGCGCAGATATACCGCCCTACTCTTATTCATTTATGGCATCGAGTGTTGTATATTCAGTCTGGAAGTGGTAATTATTTATTTTTCCCTTGATGAAAATGTAAAATAAAAAACAGCAAGCAACTCTAAAAAATGTGGGTTTTCCTGACCAAAAAATAAAAACTAAATAAATAATTGAATATTTCATGAAATTGAATTACCTACTTATGTGAAACTCGATAAATGATTGCTTGAATAAAATAACAGAAAAAGTGTTTTGAGGACAGCTTTTTTTCTTTCTAGAATATTTTTATCTTGTTAGCAATAATTAAAGATTTTTTAAAATCATTTTTACACCATAAGTGTGGGAACCACCATACATTGCTCTGTACAAAATATATTTGCTAGAATGGTCATGTGGTCAAGTTCATCACTTTTAGCTGGCAAATATGTAGGTCCCAGATTTGATTCCCCGAACCAACAAAACCCGTATCCTGTGACCCTTGACATTTACTGGACATGCTTGCACCCAAGTAATGCATAGTGGAACTCACATCTCTCTTTTCTAACTTGTGTTGCCAATAAAGGGCACCCTATTTAGTAGAAATAAAACCCATATATGTAGCGTAAGCCTGTGTCTGTAGGTATAAGAGGAGTATCTGGTTCCACCCAACCACCCACAGCATCTAATGTTCAACTCATGTTGAGTCTCTCTAGGGGGAGTGCGTGGGAACCATCATATCTTGCTCTATACAAAATACATTCGCCACTTATAGTCAGTGATGAGATAGCTGTGTGGTTAAGCTCACCACTTTTATCTGGCAAATATGTAGGTCCAAGGTTCAATTCTCCAAACCAATAAAACTTATAAGAAGTTTTAAATGGGTTAAGATATATTTTACAATTGGTTGGAGTATTATAAAATTTGATGAAATTAAATACAATAAAATAATAAAAAAATGAAAATTATTCGGAAGAATAGTGAATAAATATTACGTATCAGATAAATTTTTAAGAAAATTCGTAATAAAGTGAATTTGACCAGCTTCTTTGGTTCATCTGGACTTAATATTATTTTCTAGGAGATAGTTTAAGATTTTTTCAAAACGTCTCTATGCATGAACTGTTAAGCCATTTAAAATAAAATTTTACAAAATGATAAAATATAATATATTCTACATTTGTACCAAATTTCATGACAATTGGTTGAAAATTATGCATTTTAGAACCATTTATATCCCTAAAATGAAATGTAATATGATTAATCGAGGAGTTGTAAAGTCGATCTGGACCAAAAATAATAAGGTTTGTCCTTATGCAGATCCAAATAAGTGTAAAAAATTTCATTACTATCGAATTAAAATTGCAACTTGTACCAATTTCAACAGAAATGTGCATAATTATAAGTTTTTAAGAATTTTTGTCCTAAAAAACGAATAAAATTGTATTAAATGGCACAAATATATTCTCAAAATTTTATGGCTACATATTGCACCCTTTTTGAGATATGGGGCTGTAAAAAGTTAAGTAATTCGAAATCAATATACCTACCTACCTATTAATACCTACTGCATTGTGAGAAAAATGAGATATATATTATTTTATAGATAGAAAAATAGTTAATTAACTTCTTAGAGGGATAAAGGGAAATATAGAGTGAGAGAGTGTGATGGTGAGAAGAAGAGGGAGAGAAAAGGAGCAGGAGCAGGAGAGATATCAACCAAAATAGTATATCATAAATGATTTTTTATCATGTATCAGTTGCGGTGGCATGTAGTCTCAGGGTGTTTGCTATGTGGGAGGTGTTAGGTTTGATTCCCAGACAATATATAATGTTTTGCAAATTTTTTATAAATATTTTTTTTATAAAATGAGTAATCAGAGGAGATATTTTTCTTTTATTATAATTTTATTCGAGTAATGAGTGGTTAGGTGAGATGATTTTTTTTTATAAATTTTTTTTGTATTGTGAGTAGTCAGGCAAGGTTAGGTAAAAGAAAAAAAAGAAAAATGGGGGGTTTGGGGGCGAAGTCTTTATTAAATAAAAATTTGAAAATTATGGTTACACACGAAATATTCTCCTCTATGATGACGAAGAAATTTGCCTCAAAACAATTACCAAAAATATCTCCACCATATGTATGTGAGTGTATATTTTATAGGTACGAGTGAGAGAGAAAGAAAGAGATAAGTGGCAGAAAGAGATGTATTCTAATAGGGATGTATTCTATACTTATAAATACGATAACAACACTCTTAGTAAGCGGAATAATCAATTCTGGAATTGCGTACATCACTTAAAACGAGCAGTCATATATTAATTTCATTTAATAATGGCAAAATTTTCGTGGTGTCATGAGATGAAAAATGAACCTACCCTTATCACTGAGTATCCATACAAGATCAATTTTAATACGTAGATTTTCTTCGAAAACCTACATAAAAATACCAGTTTTCGCGTTCTCTGCACCGTTTTACTTGTCTTCGACCTTACTCGCGTTTCACTTTTCATTATTTTCACTCGATTTGCTCTTTCGCGTTTATTATTTTCACACGACCTGCTCCAGGTAGTGAAAGAGAGCGCGCTGATGATTATTTCTGCGAACATAGTCTGTAAGCAAATGCATTGGGTGTTGAAAAATAAGGAGTTAGAGGAATTGCAGACGAAGGGAATTCGAAGAGTATCTGTAGTATAGGTCGACGTGTATATATACATATATAGTAACGAACATAAAGCAAGTACCTACGTCCATCAATAAGGCAATTATCGTTGATCGTACTGTGGTCGCAGAGCTTATAGGTTAAAAGATGGTTTTCGATATAAAAAAAATATAATAAATTGAAAATTAAAATCCACATTCTTTTTCTACTTCGTATTTTTTCTCCTTATTTTTCCACCTTCTGTTCGTATTCAAATTTTTACCTGTCGTGTATCGACTAACCAACCTCAGCCATTGATTAAAAGCACTCCTGGAGAATCTTTTTCACAAAATTACCATCTATCCATTAGGCACCAACCTACCTATACTTATTGGTAGGTACCAGCTAGAAATTGAGCTTAACATGCAACAATAACCCAATGGTCGAAGGGAATGGTGATTGTATTGGGGGAAGACATTGCATGGATGGTTGGGTAAGAAAAAAATAATACATAGAAGATGTAACGAAAATAATTATATTTTTTAGAAAAAATATTTTATTTTTTTCTCTTCTTCGAAGATACGTCAGTGATTATGACGTAATATATATATGATGACTGCCTATAAAGATCAACCAGTGATACCGTGTTGAGTGATTGTGAGAAGCGAGTGCGTAACACGAACCGATGTTGAATGAGAGCCATAAAATAATGAGTTAAATGATTTCCAGTCGTACCTAAAAATATGTAGATCCGGAAGTGATTTTATTTTTTGGTAGATATGTCGAAAAATTCGTTTGAAAACAATCGAAACTTCTAGGGAGCCGTTCCACATAGAAAGCTGCTTAAATTCTGAAAATTATTCCTTTCTGCGTTCCTTTCTACCGCAATTTTAAAATCATCACGAAAAATTAGGCAAGTAACCAAAATCTAGTTTTGGCAGATTTAGCAGAAGAAAAAGAAAATTATAAATGAGAAAAATCACAAGATGCGGGAAAAAATTGGAAGTAAAAATTAAAGTCTCACTCATCGCATTAAATAGTCATTATTCCGAATCAAATGCATTCCTTTGTCTCCAAACGGTACAATATGTGTAGTCAGGCCTCATTCTCGCTTCTCTCGTAGTTTGATTAATTTTCTAACTGAATTCCTCAAATTTTAAGCCGTTTTGCAGCTGAAATATTTCGTCTCTTCTCGCATATCCATTATTTTATACTTACCATCGAGAATTACCAGATTCTGATTGTAAATAAAATGTAACAAGTAGAAAAAATTAATAAGACTAAATATTGTCTTCAGAAAGATCTCAACATCTTTCAATTCCAGAGAGCTATAATTCTGGCTGATGAGAGAAAGCGAGATCAAAACTGAGATCATATAGTAGTGGTTGTTTTAGTTTTGGTTTGGTATCATTATCGTTATAGTCTTGGTCTTGGCCTTAGTATTGCACAGTCAAATTCTTGCACATTCATGCTTAGGTAGCCTAAGTCTTAGACTTAGTCTTGATCACAATATTTTTACTGCTATTGATGACTTAATTAAACTTAGATACCATTCGTATCCTTTCACATATAGGGAAATGACAATTAAACTTTAAATATTTCAAAATATTCGCGTAGCTAGATTACAAAACTTAGTAAATTGTATTTTACATTCAGTGTTAGTCTTGCACAGTCGAATCTTGGTTTTGGTCTAGGACTCTTTTTTATTTTGCAATGGTATATAGGCCTATATGACATTAGTCTCACAGATGAAGACCAATTTAATTCATCAACAGTAGGTAAGCTATCAATAATAGGAATTTAAAGTTCACGAACTAAAAAAGAATAAAACTTTTGAATGGATACCTAATAATTGCAAAAATCAAACTCTCCTATAAAGCAGGACTGATTTTTCATCGCATTAACGATCGCTCAGGATTTTGACGAGTTCGGAGTAAAGATACGGTTCGTGAAGCAACAACCTGTCGAAGATATGGAAAAGTTCGAAATACTTCTTATATTAAAAAACAATTATTCTCAGATTTCTCATGAGTACGCATCGATCAAAGCCGATAAAAAAGAATAACAATTTATTAAATAGAACCCTAAGTTTCGTTCGACACTAAAGAGTTCATTAATGATTTGACAGAACGAGTAACTCTGCGTTGGTGCCTTTTGAAACCTTTCAGCACGCGGATGGTATTACCAAAAAAACACCGTAGCTCTGAAAATTTCCGTTTGCTGCGTAATGTGGGAAGTATCTTTCCGCATTTTCAAGGCGTAGGAATGCCCTCCAATATCCTGTACTGCGAAAAGCATTATTCTGTGTAAAATTACAGCGCAATGGTTACAGTGCAAGCGTTTCTACCAATGTGAATTCCATCGAACGTAACTTAGAGCCATATTCTTGGTGCGGCCATTAAGTAATTATTGAATGTTGAGGGCATGTAGTTAAATCAGTTACTCACTTAAGTGACCTTTCGACCAGACTTAAATGGTAAAAATGACGTTTTAAAAATACCGAAACTATAATCATCGTACTAATTTTTTTCCTTAAGTAATTTACTTAAGTAAACTGAACGACTAAAAATATAGCCCCTATAGTCCATTTTATTTCCACGTCTCTATCTCTATATAATTATTTTAGAATACCACGGGCTAAAAACTGTTAGAAACACTATCACTGTAGAACCACTGGACGAATTTGCATGATATTTTCCGAAATAAAGTTTTTTATTCCACAGAAAATTTATCGCCATCAAGGAAGTTTGGACGCCCTCTACAGGAAAAGTTATTAATTATTATCGCCTGTGAAAGTAAAAAACTGCCAAAACATTTACCAAACCGAACAAATGGGAAAAGAAAAGAAAATTGCAAAAAAAACTTCTCCCCTCTCTTTTTTTCATCGTTTGAACACTACTAGTTTGGAAGGTGGATATGATTCTTCCTGTCTCACTCAGTTTCGTTTTTTTTTTTTTTTCATCGGGTTTCATTTAGGTCAATAAAAAATGAGTTAAGAAAATATTATCAGACACTACGCAAGTGAAGCTGCGAGTAACAGCTCGTTGGATATAAAATCTCGTGATTCATCAGATTTGTTTATTGACAGGCTGCAAGTACGTCAATTTTCATCAGAATATAATTATTAATAATTATAATTTATCTTAATAGAAGGTGATGGTCGAAATTTTCAAAACTATCAACCCAGAAAATATAATTCAAAATTTTACGCCAGCCATAGGGAGCACTTTGAGATAGCCTTATACATTCTGTCATTCACCACCTCAGAAGTTGATTATCCTCTACCTACTATGAATTAAAGCTGCCGATTGAAAGAAAAATTGAAAACATTTCAACGTTTCCCAGCCATTGTTTTAAAAAATAACGTCGTCTGTTTGTCTTGTGACAAAATTAAAATTTATACAAGTACACTCAAAAACATAATTACGATTATCGTACAGAAAACGTAGTCCAGCGCACTCTACCCTTGGTTCTAGTTTGTTAGATAAGTGCTGTGAGTGCGGAAAAGATTCGAGCTTTGGAATTTTTCGCGGCACCGCGCACAAGATTGGCCAATAGGCTGAAAAACAGTGCTCGTGCTTTCACTCGAGGTTTTTTGTTTTTTACACTTTTAGCGGTTAAATTTTATTTTTCACAACTGAAAAAATAGGTTAGAAAAATAACGCCACTGGATACGAAGGGGGGAGGATAATTACCACCGAGCGCTGTGTAGGTGCATTGTTTGTCGGTGGGTACCCTCGACTAGCGAACAGATTAGAATATTTAGAAAAAATAAAATGAAAAAAATAAAACTCTCATGCATCGGCGAATGATTTCATTAAAATTGAAACCGCAGGAAGAAGACCGGTAATAATTACAGGTTAGGATGCATTTTTTCGAAGCGGATTCATTCTACCGATAAGTGCGTTCAAAAGGTTGACCGTTAACGAACCGTTGACTTACACTACACACATTTTTGGAACACCCCCTACACGCACTTTTTCATTTTTTTTTTTTTGCCCCTTAGAATGCTCAGTAATTCGCATTACTCCGTGCTATACGAGTAGTTAGCTTAGAAAAAAAAAAAAAAAATGATAATAATGATAATAATACCATATAGTGTTAATCCGAACACGATCTCATTCTTTTATAGCACGTCTTTGGCACTGTCCCTCATAGCTCGTAAGACAAATGATTAAAAAAACATAGAAAATCATAAAAAATCATCAGCACCTTATGGTATAACTTATCGATGATCATATAATAACGCCTTCGTGTGTTTCTGCTGGGTTCGATATTCATGAAACGTGTAACTGGAGAAATTTCATGTACTACCTAAGTTATCTTTTATTGGGATTTGAAAGTTTTTTTTTCGACAAAATATACTTATGTGCCATCAGGTTATTGACGCAATCTATGTTCATAAATTAAACATTTAAAGGCTACACGTACGTTAGGATATTTGATGATTTGTGATTTTCAAAAAGTTCAAACGGAAAAGAAGAATAGGAGGTTAGCTCGTAAAGAAAAATACATGTTTACTTTATACTTTTATACCCTTTGAACTTTCTACGCAAAAAAAGGAATCGGATATTAAAATCATCTTGTTTGTGGAGTGTTGAGTGATTTGAGAACACCTCTCTTCAGTCCCTCCACCCCAACAGAAAAACTCCTTCTTCTAATGGATTTATTTGGTACTCATGAATCATAAATACGATGATCAACTATTTGATAGCAATATTATTACTCGCTTCGGTATCTCCTCTTTGTTAAAAAATATATCTTTCAGTTTTTTTTATCAATTTTTACTCATATTAAGCCATAAATACAAAGAGTACTTTCAGAACAGCCCTCTTCAGTCTCTCCTCCTCAGCAGAACAAGTCCTTTCTCTAATGGTTTTACTTGGTACTTATGAATGATAAATACGAAGAGCCATTATTTGAGAACAATTACTCTCTTTAGTACCCTTTCTACATTAAAAAATTTTCTTTGCCAGTTCTTTTATCAATTGTTATACTCATATGTCCTAAATAAATACAAACGGTACTTTCAGTTCAGAACAGCTATCTTCAGTCCCTCCTCCCCATCAGAAAAAATCTTACCTTTAGTTTTCTTTTATTTGTCACTCCTGAACCGTAAAAATACGAGGAGTACTTACGGAATAACATAAAATTTTCAAAAATATTCCCCCCAAAATTAGTAGAAAGTCTCCCTTAACCATGTTTCATAAATTCTTTTTCATGCTGAAAGAAATTCTCAGGCATTAGACCGAGGTTCATTATTTACAAAAAAGCAGTCTAGGTTGCCATACTGAAAAAGTTAACAGATTTAAACATGTATAGGTACCTACCTAGTTTAAGTTTTTGTTCCACATTAACATTCATTAATTTTATTTTATTTTAAATAATGCTGTCATTCTTAATAATTAGCAGCACAATGGAGAATACTCTCATGGCGTCCACGGACCTACAAAAATTCTTGGTGTTCAAAAATTTGGTGCCGAAAGAAATGCGACCGAAATTCTCAAATTGAAGACCTAAATTCAAAGGCGTAACCTTAAGGTGTATTTTTGTGATTTTTTTAAGAAAAAAAAAACAAAAACTTTTCTGAGGAACTCGTTTGCCAAATAAGTCATTCGATTAAGCTGAGTGTAATTTTTTCATCTTCGCAGAAACATCATCGATATTTTTATTTTTTAACGAAAAAAATATGAAATCACAAGCCAAAGAAAGCTATACTTATTATTCAGCTCGATCTCTGTTGTTGGTTATGGTAGGTATATATTTTAATTTATTTAAAGTAAACTAAATCTTTTAGTCACTTTATTTGATCCGATATTAACCGTACTAACCCCAGCAAGAAGTAGAAGTTCAAAATAATTATTTGTTTACTTTCGTGCACATGAACGACAAAAAGTGAACAACAGAAAGTTTACAATCGTTTCTGAAACAACGTTTCGTTGGTTGCGAGCTTTCTCAAAATCAGTCTGCAGGTCAAGTGGATCCATTTTCTGTAAACACTGATAAAAGAACATAGCAAAGATTTTTATTTTCATTTATACCTATCGATCAGCTTTCACTTTTCTCTCTCATACAGCAGAAAATATACCAACTTACGAAAAATTTTCAACTCTCAACCGAAATGGCGTTTGGTTATCGAAGCATTGAAATACGAGTGAAATCATTTTCGAAGAAACACGAACACCTTTAATTTGAATTAATAATAATTTCTCGCCGAAGAATAGAGCACGAAATGAACATTTTCATAATGTTATATTATTTAAATGATAATCAAAAACTTTTTTCACTTTTTTCCGCAGTAATTTACATGTTTCTTCTTCTTCGACCAAGTGCAATACGTTTCAAAATACAGTAGGCCATATCGTGCGTTATAACGTTGTACTTTCTTTTTCAATCATTTGAATGCACACACACACACACACACGCACACACACACAAAATCAAAATAATACCTAACTTAGGTACCTATGCAAATTACGATTGGTGCAGGAAATCTTTCTCTTACTCGAATTCGTTTCAATACCGTGTGTACAAATCGTTAATCGTGTCCATGGGGTCTCTATGTGAAAATTATCATTTTCACTTACGCATACCCAAGAGAATCATAAATATTTCACAAGTAAGATGAAAAGTAAAGTTCAATCTTTCCATGGGGAAAGAAAAAAAAAAAACTAACGCAGCAGCAACTTCGTTAAAAAAAGCAGATTTATAAAAAGTAGAAAATTAGTTGCTAAAAAGTTGGTAATAGATCATAATTGTTGATTGTATTAAATTTGGTAACCGTTGACCTAAAATTACATAGTTTGAAAATGCATTATCGCTTCTAAAATCGATATCAAAACGTAAATCTATTTTTTGGAATATTAGCTCGCAGTCGATTCGCACCAGAATTGATAGCATTTTGCAATAAATTATAGTAAATAATATGTTTTGAAAATTTCGTAGTTATTGGTCTAAACTCGAGCGTTTGATAGAGAAAATAATATCGAAAATAGCTGTACGGTAAGTACCGTCCGGCCAATCCACATAAAAATTAGTAGCATGACGTTAGACTGGCTCATAAAAATATTAATTCTTCAAATTTCGTAGCTATTGGTCGAAAATTATGGCATTTAATAACTAAAATAAATGTTTCCGAAAATACCGTCCGGCCTATCCGGCCTATTCGCACCAAAATCAATGGTTCCGGTTCTTAGTTCAGAACTAATTTCTATACCAAATGTAATGACTATCGAACAAAAATTTTGACTTGTACCGAGGTAACGAGAAATTGGCTTAAATTAATATATATTAAGTACATAAATATATTTATGAATTTTAGTTTTTGGCCTAAAATTTTTCTCAAGTTATGAAACGAAAAAGTACCTACCCCCACTCCAGGTAGATTTTCTTAGAAAATCTACTTAAAAGTGACTTCGTATAAGAAAAATAACCTATAAAATGTAAAACATAAATACACTGGAAGCGATTAACGGATAAAATGAAAGAAATTATCATCTAAATTTTTTTAAACCGAATTTCAGCCACATTTATATAATATTTGTGAAGAAAATGCAGGGTTTTGATATAGAGTTTGCAGATGTACGCAGTTCATAAATAGACTGTACCTAAAGGAGATGAGATAGGCAACTTTGAAAGCAAATTGTGAGCTTTGAGGAAGTGAAATTGCAAAAGCAAAGTGTGAGCTTTGAAGAAGTGAAATTGCAATTTATGCGAGGGCGTAACCAGAAAATATAATTTTTCCAAGGGCTACAAAAAGGGGCGAGAAAATTTGTGGGGCCCATTTGCGGGGAGAAGTAAGGTAACTATAAGAAGAAATTATTAGTAATAAGAGATGGCGTCTATGGAAAATTTTAAAACGATAATTTGAATATGATTATTATTTTTTTTTTTTGAAGGGGGAAACTTAATTTTCTGTGGGACTGCCTACCGACTCTACCTCTCACAGAACATTGAGAATGAAAAGAAATTGAGAAAAAATTATTTTTTTGCACTGTAGGTCTCTTTACTTACCCACGGTCGCAAAAATTCGTTCCAAATTTTCAGAAAATGTATTTTCGAGAAAAAAATTTTTCAAAAATTACGAGTTTCAGAAATTTATCGAAGTCTGATATTAGTTTTTCTGACTGATACACTAAAAATGCTTTTGAACATTGTTGGCTCTAAAAACAAAAAAGTGGAAAACCATCATAAAAATTTGGAAAATTTCGAACTTTTGAACTCTAATAATATTGTCAGATAAATGTATTACTTTTCTTTAACGTGTAATAGAAGTTCAATTTTAAAACGGTAATTACGTGATAATGTTATTCGCGAAGGATAAAACGTTGGTGTTGGATTACCGTTGGCATTAAATCTATCAAAACTGCATACCTATACACACCAACAAATAAGACATCTGTACTCAGTACATCTTTTTCTTCTTTTTTTTTTCGCTGTTGCTTAAACTACATATCATGGTCGAACGGTTCGAATTCCAAGTCCGAAAGTTCAAAATCTTGCCTTAAGAAGGTGTAAAATTATCCCATTGTAATATTCGAACGCCAGTCCTTCATTGTTTGAAACACTCGGTGTTAACACTGAACTCACCTCGTCACCACCTTTGCGCGTTGAGAGTATCAGCTTTCAAATATCTCAGTTTTACACGGAGGGGTGATAACACGAGAGAGAAAGAGGGAATGAAATAAAAATATTTCGACATTGATGTGCACCGCTGTTTGTGGAGAGTATAGTCTTTGGATAGTGCACAAGACGCAGGATGTACGGCTTCTATCAGTGCACGAAGCGTGACCACTTGTCTGTATTTTGTTACTTTTTTCGTACGGAAATATAGGCTACTATTTGGAGACGAGTGCATCAATTTTATGAAAAGGGAGAAAAAAAAAAAATATATTAAAACAAAAGAAGAAAAAAAAAGCGGAAATCCTGCAGACGTTGTTAGTTTACAACTGTCGTTTTTCAGGAAGAAAATATATTTTTTAGCAGTTTTTTTGTCACAGAAAACTTGCTATTAAAACTTTTTACCTGCTTCTATTTTCATTTATGGCTTACGATGGCAAACTGACGCACGTAGGATGTTATTCAAAGATTTTTTTGGAAAATTATAAATTTTGATTGAAAAAAGCAGTAATTAATAATACAAGTACTAAATGATTTTTTTTTTTTTTTTTTTTCTGTACGTTGTAGGTTGAAAATTAATTTAAAATTTCACGGTATTATTAGCTCTGTTTTTTATATGAAAAACAAAAATGGAACTTTTAGCACATTTTAAAACAGGCTGCTCTATTTTAAAAAATCTGAAACTAGTTTCCTGAAGAAGTTATGCTTTAGCCAGCGGTGAAACTGTAACGTGTGGGCCTTATTTCTGTCTATTTTTTACTTCCTTTCCTTTTCTTTCTCTTTTTCTTACACTAGAATTGGAGACACAGTTGCTTATAGCTGGCTAGTAAACTCAAGTCTCAACCACAATCTTTTTGTCTTCTAACTCTTCACTTTTGTTGGCACCTTTCAGCACTTGTTTTTTACATCAAGCTTTCAACATGACTTCTTTTTTCATTTGTGAACATTTTATTTTCTCACTTTTCTAAAATTAAGTTTATATTTTTTTATGATTCAAATTCCTGAAATTTGTCTTTGGAAATGTGGTCAGATTTGCTATTCCTGCGCTCTTCCAGCTAAAGTCGGCACCTCCGTCTCCAATTCAATAAACTACATGATGTTTGTTTTTCTTTGATGGAAATCATCTTTCTTTTCCTTTTTATTCTTTTATTCATTTATAATTTTCCTGATTTAATATGTTCCACGCACTAAAGTTGTTCATATTCAGTTTTCTATTATAATAATAATCCGCGCAAGGTGTTAAATTCTTTAAACCTAATCGAAGTGAAGTGTGTGTGAGGTAAGTTGTGAGCACTCGATTCCATTTCAGCTTCATCCATCTCACACTGAAATAAAGTTTGTGTTCATAAAAATCTGTTTCTCTCGATCCATTCTCTGAAACTTTGCTTTCATTGTGTTTGCACTTCTATTTAGACTTTTGCACACCACAAAACTAAATTCTCACCACAAACTGAATTTGTTGAGAACCTAGAACTTGGTTACAAACTTTTTTGCTGTAGAGAACAGACCTAGTGTTGTCTCAGCAATTTATCCTCTGCCATTCTAAAACATTTTGATTGTATTAATTCATAAATAGCCGAAGTGTAAGATTAAAAAACTACCTAGGTACCTAAATTTCAAAAATTAAAACACTCAAAAGCAGAACCGTTCCACTAGAAAATGTAGGTTTTCGAAAACCAGCCAATCATGACCTAAACTGGCAACAAGTTAAAATAGATTGATCATAAATAATGATCGCACTAAATTTCGTAGCTATCTTATACTTAGTCCGCATAATTATGAATTTAAGTTTTTAATGCTATAACAGTTTCCTTGTTCATGAAACGAAGAACGTACCCACCCCGCCCCTCAGTCGTTTCGTAAAACATAAATTAATATATAAATTTTTATCAAAAATCTATATAAAAAAAAAAGTATTCAAACTTTCTAACTGAAATAATGTTAATACCTACTAAATATTGTCTGATGTGGTTTGAAGAGATCGTGAAATCAAATACGAAACTTATTTTCCCATTAACAACTCAGACGTGTAGATTGAAAAAGGTTTTGTCTCCTTTACGCGACTTGTTTCAACGACAAATTGGAGACAATTACCTAAATATTGTCGTTTTCATATTTCTTAGGGACAGACGTAATTCCAGCCAAAAATCGTAATTATTACTTCTGGCCGAAAGAGTCTGGGAAAAAGATACCACGAAAATCGTGCTGTCTGCGAGTCACCGACCATGTCCTCCACTCATCATACAGCCTCATATTAGAGTTGTCTGGCCTCACCACAGAATCGTGCTCTCCTATAGCAAACTCCCACAAAACGTCACGTCTTCTCGAGAGCCTCCATTACAACCAACATGCGAACGGAAACAGAAACTGATAGTTTTTTTTTTTGTTATTATTTTTGTCTCTTTTTTTTTTCATCTTTACTTGCTATGCTTAAGGTGATTCCATAAACGATCATAAAGACAGGAAATCAATTCGACTATCATCGCTGATCGTACGGATATATTCTTTCATTAGCATAAATAGACGATCCAATCGATTATTTTTCAAGGTCGATTATTACCTAATTGCACGAAATAAATGACTCGGGGAAGGGACATGAAAAAAAAAAAAAAAAAGAGGTATAAGAAAGTCTAATTTAAAACGAATGCTTCGCTACTTTTTTCTCTTAGGCTGTATTTTTCTCCTAACAAAGTAAAGCAGAATTAGAGCCGAATTCAAAAATGTTTCTCTAAAAATATTTTACTTACGAGTCATGTCATGAGATTTTCATGGACCCAGGACTCATAAAATGGCATTTTTCGAAAATTTATATTCTTGGACTGATAATAAGACTATTAACAGAATTGCCTTAAGGCATTTGCGATCAGTCGTTTTGATAGTAACATCTTTGGTATCTAAGTTCGTGGTTTTATGGTTTGTGATAGAAATATTTTAGTCTCAACGCATTTCTTTGTAAATGGTATTACTGAAGCCTGAAGGCCAGTATCAGTGGTGAATCATGCATTTTTCATCCGTCTAACAGAATCGACTGAAATTAATTGTAGGAATAGAAGCGAACATAAATTTTATTTTAACACAATACTTGAATGAATGAGTCACAATTGCAGTTTTGAAGGAAAAAATTGTTTTGGTACTAAAAAATTCGTTTTTTTTTATGAAATAATAGCCCTATTGGGGAATATGATGCTTCTGCAATCCGTGTTTCCTAATGTGGGCGATATTATCCAATGGGATGAACTCTAGAGTGAGCTTAAATTAATCGATAACTTTCTTCACATTTAACTCGCCATTGTAGACTATCTAACTTTTAGGCGAAAAAAATGAAAGGAAACTGTGAGTACTTAATAAACATGTCGCTTCTTTCATTTTGAAAAAATTTTTGTAATACTTATTAGGTAGGTATATTATATTAAAAACGAACTCATAAAAATATAATTATTTTTACGAGCCAGGGAGCTAAAACAGGGAAAATTATTTTAAACTAGTCCACCAAAAGCAGAGTTTCAGCAATAAATAAAAAATTAGACACCCCCCCAAAAAAAAAAAAAAAAAATCGGAATCAGGCGAAAAGTTCGAAAATTTGAAACCAGTTGGAAAATTTATATTTTTTTACAGTTTTTAACAAGAAAAAAGGTATTTTGAAACTGAGCCCCTCAAAAATTTCTGCTTGCTACGGCTCACCTCGAAAGTTTGGAAAATAACAAACCAAAAAATTTTTATTCTTATTAGTTATTTTTATCGTTAAAAATGTGTATGAAAAATCGCTAAATAAATAGTTCTTCGACAGAGTTTTAAACCCCTCCGGAATTCGAAGCTCAGCTGGAAATAAAATGAGAAAAGATAATAATTGGTCGACGATACGGATAGTTTATTAGTAAATCCCTATGGCGACGGAATAACTTATGGTATTTTTGACGAATATTTTCTTCGAGTTTCTTTTTTTTTTTTTTTTTTTTCTTGAACACAAAAAGGAGAAATATGTAACAGTCACCTTGAAAAACGTGAAACAATGTCAAACGTAAATTTTCTCCAATGTCACTACGCATGACTCTGTGGTATGCGTCATACCGCATGCTTATCAAGTTTTTTCCCTTCAAAATATTAAATATGACTGAAAAGAAAAAAAAAAAAAAAACTAAAATGAATTTATTGTCATACGAGAAGTATAAATATTCCACATTAACGGTGCGTGTACAGTGTAAACCATGCATCCGATAAAAAATCGTGCACATGTAAGCTGCTTCATACTTATAATATGGTATGTATACGAGTTGACCATAAAACTTGACCAACTGACAGAACTAAACAAAATCCAGCAAAATATTTTGTAGACCATAATACCTATTAGGTGCACTACGCCGTAGGTGAAAAATTCAAAAACTGGAGAACTAAACGCGAGAGATGATGCTGGCGAGTCTCGGTCAAGCCAAGTTTAAGTTAGATAGTTATCAAAAATTTTAACGAAAAAATTTTATTTAGAGATAAAATCAATCGAGACTTTAATGAGCACCTACATTTGAAAAAGTTCTAATTTAGTAAATTTAATAATTTCGAAAATTCAAGGAATGTTTTGTCAAATACAAATTTAATTGTATACGTTTATTTTTTAATTTTTAACAAAACATTTAACTTACTTTTGGTAGGTATTTGATGCTTGTTCTTGGAAATCTCACGAAAAAATTCAAAAGAAAAGGGCAGAACGCCCAAAGATTAA
Source organism: Ericerus pela (assembly GCA_011428145.1). Classification (NCBI taxonomy): domain Eukaryota; kingdom Metazoa; phylum Arthropoda; class Insecta; order Hemiptera; family Coccidae; genus Ericerus; species Ericerus pela. Next base: position 309,887 of record WOFM01001634.1, on the reverse strand, counting down.
TCATGAATAATTCAAGCCAAATCGATGATTCATTTTCAATGTTGTGGATTAATGGTCAATCGACGTAAACCTCAGAAACCTCTCATTTTTGTGAAATTTGTCTACATGACTTTCGTTTGAAAATATACAAATCCATAGAGAGAACTGAACGATTTTTCAAAGGGCTTTAGCCCCTTACCTATCCAGTAAAGTTATAACAGATTTTTACATAGTAGCCACCATTTCATAAAAATTCTGTGTGTCTGAGAAAGTATCTGGGGTGGGGGAAACGACCATCAGCTCATTTAGTTCCACTTATGTACATGCCTCAATAAGTTTTCTGTTCGTATAGCTTGAAATAGGTTTATCTATTTCATGAAGCAATGATAGAATATTTTCATATGTATCATAAATCATTTCGACCTTGTAGTTCTATTAATGTTTAGCTAAAAAAATATAAGGAAATGCTCACGGTGGCGTAGATAGGCCAAGATTCTAGTGAAAGTTTTAAATAAGCAAAAAGAAAAAATAAACTAACTAACAAAAACAAGAGAAAATTAAAGTTATTTATTTATTCGATGGGTAGTCGTTACTCAGAAATACATTTTTGGTGGACTCTGGAGGAAGTTTTAACCTCCAAATATCCAAATTACGCCGGTAACTACCTCTGAAACTGATCCATTTTTTTCTGAAATGTATCGTTTCAATACCAGTTTTGAACTTTAGTCTGACTTGAATTAGCTAAATAGACCTTCGTGAGGACGTATTCGAATCTACACGAACTCAATATTATGTACAACCTAACTTGACATTGGTGAGGCCTATTAAATGGTCACTTTTCGTATCAATATCTTAATGTCATTTTCAGTCAAATATAGTAGATAGGTAGATTATAGCTCAATTATAATTCATTTACCAGTAATACCTTCAGAGGTTTAAGTAATTGAGTGTCCTCTAAAATTTGAATTTTGTGGTCATTGAAAACATCGTATCGATGCGTATCGATATTTTGAGGTAATATATAGATACTTCAATCAATATTTTCAAGCAAAATCATCAACTTTTCGAAACGATACTGCTAACTTCCAACTTTTGTTGAAATTTTGATGGAAAATACCTATCGATATGCTTACACATCAATAGGTATCGATATTTTTGTCGTCACTGGTACTTTCCTAAAAAAAATTCAGATGGAAAAAAAAGGAAACAGGAATAGAGTGAAGAGAAACAGGTTCAACAGTATCCCTGAAAAAAAAAAAAAAAAATCTCCATGTGGAATACCTTGTTGTGAGAGATATTCACACTAGAAGGTCTTCAACAGTATTTTGCGTGTTCTGCCACTTCATAAGGTTAAGTATGGGAGAGCCAAATCCTCGGCGAACAGTGGCGATTTTTGAGCCAGTTCTGAGAGTTAAATACAGGATTTGGTACACGCACACAGACACACATGCATACGTACATGTACGTAATTATGTCATGCGTTACGTCGTTTCTTGCCTCTGTCAAGGTGATAAGAACCAACGCAGCGCGTTTGGTACCGGCTGTGACATCACCGAGATTGTTATCTGGTAATTGATCTCAGCCCGTGCAATGTATCTTACCTGTACGTACGTACAGGTACAAACATACAAACGCACCAGTGTAAATTCGTTTAACGTCATAAAGACGATTATTGCCAACCTTTGGGCGGCAACTGTCGTCGAGAGGTGCAAGCCCCTATTACCTCATACAAGTATTGTCCCCACAGCTACTCCCTCCAGTTTTTGCGCTGCAAAAATGATAAGTCGCGTGCCTGAAGGAACTTATCGAGTCTTACTGCTGTCGCTGGTCCCTCTCCCATTTGGCCAGAGCTGATCCTACCACGGCGCCTACACACTCGTAAGATAACTTACGAGCATTAAATCTAGCCTGGTAGGATTTCCGGCTTTGTTGCCCCCTATGTCTGGGCAGTCGGTTTTGGTGTGCTGGACGAGTATACAGATGGGGATAGTAGGATGTTGAAGGACCAGAGGGGTTTGGTAGTCTTGGCCGTTTAAACATCGGGGAGTTCCGATTCCCCGATGGTTTATTGGTTAGACTGAGGGCAGGAGGAGGGCGTATTTTTTGCACCTCTTCCACAGGAGGTTGCCTCTTCACCTCCAATGTCGCCAGGGCTGAGGACTCCGGGGGTGGGCATTCCACTCTTGGTGTATTCTCTGGCGACTTCGGCAGTGAGATGAGGGCAGGAAGGGGTGTGGGCATCATCTTAACGATGTCCGCAGCCAAGGTCCCGTCCATGAGCAATTCATTCTCGAGTCTTTCAATCTCCTTTTTGCGTTCCATCTGTTCGTGGGTCTTCACAGGCTCAGGAACCAGTGGTACAACAAATTGGAAATTTGGAGTCGGGAATGGAGTGTTTATTTGAGACGAAATTGTACAAGGAAAAACAGAAAAAATGAAAGAAAAAGGTGGTAGAAAATTTTACGAGATTCGGCGTGTTTCGATCAACAGCAGAAAAGCGAGTGAAAAACGTTGCGAGAATATTTTTTGATCGCAGCTTTATTCCAAGTTGTTATCTCATTTCAGACATGTTTGGAGGGGATAGTGCATCAAATATTCTTTAGCTGAAAAGTTTTCTGGTCAAAATCTGTTAAGTACAAGCAGAGTTAAGCGTGTTTGAATTTTCGTGATTTTGAAATTTTGTATCTCACAGAGGAATGCACTCTTCGTTTGTGACGTCACGATCTATTGACTATTTTGTTATCTGAATATTTGTCAATAGAAACACGTTGCGATGTTTTCTTCCGTATTGCACGTGTATTTGTTTATTCGTGTCGTATTTTATTTGCAAGCATTTTTACTCTGCTTATCTGCGGAATTTCTTTTGTTATAAATATTCCCAGATTCTCTCTTATTTTTGTGTGGGTATGCAGATTTCGCAGCAGATATTAATTTTTGTGAATATTTTTAGTTTCTCCTTGCCAATCTCTCGGATTTTCGAGTTGGAATCTGTTTTTTTTCCTTTTGCTGCCAGGGGGCTTGCCTCTTTTTTGTGGGCATAAGGGGGCCGATGGATTGTAGTGTATTTTGACAATCTCATCACTAAACTTCACCGTTTTTTTTAATTTTCTTTTTCTACTGGTGATTTTTGTGGTTTATCACCTTTTTTGACCGATTTGTCCTCAACTTTTTGTGGTTGTGTGATATTGGACTGTACGGTCTGTTTTTCTTCTTCAATTTTCCTTTCTGTTATCTTCCTTGTTGCTCTTTAAAGCATTTTCCTGTTGTCATTTATAAGGTACGCAGGTTTCATTCTATCGATTGAAATCGTTTTTTCTTCTCCTGCGATTAGTATCACAAAATTCTTGTCATCTTGTGATACAACCTTATAAGGACCGGCGTATGGTTTCTCCAACGAAGATCTTATTTTTTTGTCCCTGACAAACACATGAGATGTTGTGGCCAAGTGTTTGGAGACATAAATCTTTGGTTGGCCATAACGAGCTTCCTATTTCAAAAAGCTGTTAGCATCAGTCCGTATGTTTTGGACGAGTGTTTTGGGGCTAATTTCTTTCGAGTGGGTGAAAAAGTCCCCTAGTAGGCGTACCTCTTCGCCTAGCGCCAACTGCGCCGCAGAGTGACCTGTGTCCGTTTGAAGAGCAGATCGAAGGCCCAAGAGGATGGTTGGTGTTATGTCAACCCATCTCTTGGTGTTACAAGCCATGATGGAGGCTTTCAAAGCTCTGTGCCATTGCTCAACTTTACCGTTTGCTTGAGGATGGTAAGCTGTGGTGTGATTGTGTTGTGCACCAAGCTTCTTAGACAGCTCTTGGAAGAGCGAGCTTTCTAATTGGCAACCCTGGTCTGTAATGATGACTTCAGGTACGCCATAGCAGGCAATCCAGGTGTCGTATAACCTGGCAGCTACTGTCGGAGCTGTCATCTCGTAGAGAGGAACTGCCTCTGTCCATCGAGTTGCTCTATCGATCATCGTCAACAGGTATCTGTGTCCTTGGGATGGAGGTAATGGACCCACCAAGTCTATGTGTATCGTTTTGAACTGCTCCGTTTGTTTGAAAGATTTGAGAGGTGAACGAGTGTGTCTTCCTACTTTGGACTCTTGGCAATTTAGGCAACTGCAAGCCCATTTGTTGCAGTTGGACTTCATTCGAGGCCAAACAAATCATGATGCTACTAATCCAGCAGTGCATTTTGGTCCAGGGTGCGATAGATTGTGCACACTACTGAAAGCCAATTTTTGATACTTTGTCGGCAGAAATGGCCTATTCTTGCCTGTACTAATGTCGCATGTTAGTAAAACATTAGTACCAGGGATTTTCCTTTGTCTCAATTTGAGAGCTGTGTCATCGTTCGACAACAGTTCTTGCAGTTCTGCATCCCTTAACTGTTCTTTAGCTATTTCAGCGTAAGGTAATTGAGACGGTGCCAAGATGGCTTCGATCCTACTAAGAGCATCAGCTGCAGTGTTGAGTTCTCCACTTATATACTGGATGTCCGTAGTCAACTGTTCTATATAGTCCAATTCTCAAGCTCTTCTCGGGGAAGCTGGTTCTGTCTTTTGCGTGAAGGCATGAGTTAGGGGTTTATGATCTGTATACATAGTGAAACATCTACCCTCTAATTGGTGCCTGAAATGCTTCAACGCAGCAAATATTCCCAGTAACTCCCTGTTGTATGTGCTGTAATTTTTTCGGTTTTTGATAGCTTTCTGGAGAAGAAAGAGAGTGGTAACTTCTTGTCATTGTCCTTTTGGTACAGTGTTGCACCAATAGCAAAGTCGGATGCATCAGTTGCGACACATAACGGTAGACTTTCATCTGGGTGAGCTAGTAGAGTTGCATTTGCCAGTGTTTCTTTGATGTTTTCAAAGGCTTTTTCAGCTTCTTCTGTCCAATCGAGTGGAGTCTTATCTTTCTTTTTATTTGTTTTGATCAATGCAAACAGCTTACTTTGTTCGGCTGGAGCATTTTTAATGCAATGTCTGTAGAAATTCACCATCCCCAAGAAGCGTCTGAGTTCTGCAATGTTTGAAGTTTTCGGGAATTTCAATATGGGCTCTACCTTGGTTTTCAGAGGGGAAATGCCTTCGGTCGAGACTTGGTAGCCGAGAAAGTCAATTTTGGTTAGTTTGTATAAACTTTTTCCAACATGGATGGTAAGTCCAGCAGTGTGTATACGCTGTACGATGGTTCTTACATTCTTCTTGTGCTGTTGCTCACCTCCTTCTGAGTAAATGCATATGTCATCCAAATATGCATAAGCAAACTCAAATCCATAAACAGTCCATTGATGAATCTCTGGAAAGTTTGTGCTGAATTATGGAGTAACATCTCCTGTTAGTCCTGTCCTTGATGAACAGGCGGTGTGAATACTTTTTCAAGGGATCTTCAGCCGCATAGACAACCCCTCTTTCTAGTTTGATGGCTTATTGTACGTTTTTCTCCACCATTGGCATCTGTTATTGCACTTGGTGGCCTCTGCGCCAAATCTATTGTGAAAGAAGCAGGATTTATCATCCCAGTTCTGACACCGGGGTTTGGGGGATGATGTTCTTCTAGGGGGAGTTGGACTCTGACCCCTGGTAGAATTGCTCTTTCGGTCTCTGGACCTGGATTTTCTGTCATTGTTTCTGTTGTTGTTGCTCCTGCTTTTCAAGCGGTTGTTACTTCTACCATTTCTTGGGTTATTATTGTTACTTTTCTTCTTTATTTTGCTAGTCAGCTGGGCTATTTGAGCTCTAAGCTGAGCTAGTTCTCCAGTCTCTGCCAATACTGCACAAATTGAGGATGTTGATCTCGAATGTTCCAGTGCACTATCGGCACTCTTTGCCAAAAAGTCTAGGTCCTCGGAATTGTTGATTACCCTGGTACCCACAGCTGCCAGACACTGCACAACATGTTGGGGCAGTTGTTTACAGAACTGGTTTCCAATGATCAATGGCGATACGATGTTATCAGCCTTTTGTCTCAATTTGGCCATGAAGATGGAGGGTTTATCATCTCCCATCTTCATTCCACCCATGATATCATCGATTATCTGGTTTTGGGTCTTACCAAACACATTGCGAATTTTCTTGCAGAACCAACTGTATTTGTCTGCTTCTGCCAGAGGGCATTCCATGAGATCCGGAATGCAGCGTATTATTTCTGCGGGCATGCCGCTGCAAATGTGTGTATATTTCTGGTTGTTCTGTAGGTTCTCTGTTTTGAAACGACCTTCGAAGAGAGTCAGCCAGAGTTCTACCTCATTTGGCAAAAATTCCGGAATCTCTATCCTCCCCCTTTGGATTGCAGGGTTCTGCAGAGTCTGCATCTGCAACAGCTGTAGTAGCTGTGCAAGCACTTCGGGGGTCAGCTGTGGCTGACCATTTCCACCTGTCTCAGGCTGGTTCGATGTCGGGTTTGTCGTATTTCCATTTCCGTTTGTGTTGGGCATTGTAATTTGCTGTTTCTCTTTTGACTTACTTCTGGGAAAGGTTCCACCAGACTCCGTCGGTTGTTGGTCTGGTGTTGAAGGGTCGGAGTCTTAGCTTAAAAGACGACCACTTCTGAGGGTGTGAGCTGTTGTCTCTTTCAGGTTGACGACAACTCCCAAACACAAGGCTTCTGGCCTCCGGGTTCATTTTTGCTTCTCCGGAGTCTCAAAGACTTTAGAGTCTCTGGTTGAAGCTGGAGGAGTTGGCGGATGAGGGAAACTTTGTTCCTCCAGGTCTACTTCTCTTGGTTCCCTTCCGGCAAATATATTTGGAAGGGGGGGTTTAATTTCCCACTTTTAAAGTCAGACCTCTGCTTTGACAGCCAAAGGTGTCTAGGTCTGTGAAAAAAATTTGTATCACAAGCGAGTAACTCGCCAGCGCGCTGCACCTAGTTTTAGAATTAGCGCAACACACCTAGACACCCACGACGTAGCCAAAAAATCACATCGGGGTCACCACTGTGGAATACCTTGTTGTGAGAGATATTCACACTAGAAGGTCTTCAACAGTATTTTGCGTGTTCTGCCACTTCATATGGTTAAGTATGGGAGAGCCAAATCCTCGGCGAACACTGGCGATTTTTGAGCCAGTTCTGAGAGTTTATATACAGGATTTGGTACACGCACACAGACACACATGCATACGTACATGTACATAATTATGTCATGCGTTACGTTGTTTCTTGCCCCTGTCAAGGTGATAAGAAACAACGCAGCACATTTGGTACCGGGCCGTGACATCACTGAGATTGTTATCTGGTAATTGATCTTGGCCCGTGCAATGTATCTTACCTGTACGTACGTACAGGTACAAATATACAAACGCATCAGTGTAAATTCGTTTAACGTCGTAAAGACGATTATTGCCAGCCTTTGGGCGGCGACTGTTGTCGAGGGGTGCGAGCCCCTATTACCTCATACGAGTATTGTCCCCACACTCCACTATCCAAATGAATTTATTTCTGAGTGCCTACCTACAAAAATAAATTTTATTTTTGTTCTCTCTTGGGCAAGGGAAGGTAATACCTTCACCTCCTATGAGGGCATCTGTGCTAAAACACAGACACAAGAACAACGTATTTTCACTTTCTTCCCGGATTTACTTGTTTTATTTTCACAATCTCGTAAAGGGGACAAAAAAAACAAAAAAAAAAAAAAAAACAGGGAACTGAATTTCTCAAGTTGTCATACTATTATGAAAGCATTGTAGGCATATATATATATATATATTTATTTTTTTTGGAATATAGGTAAACTCCGAAATGCACCGATCGATAGGCCAATGATAAATATACAGTAAAATTGTGAAAATTGTGAAATAATGTTCACGCTGGGGTCAAGCTATAAAGCAGTCGTGGCCGGTTATAATCGTCGAGTAATTAACTTATTTGACGCGGAATGTAATGGCGTATAATTAACAACCTGCGCTTACTCATTAGGTGCTACGTCATGGTACATCCAACAGATTTGTAAATTTATGTTCGACGTCCTCTATAGTCCTCTAGCAGATTTTATTTTTATTTTTTATTTATCTCTTTCACTGAAACACTCAGTCTAACACTTTTCTGCACACCAACTTTCCATTTTTATACCGTACGCCTGAATATTCATCAATAGTCAGTTATTAATAACTTAAGATTTTTTGAAAGCATATAAAAAGAATATAATTGTTGGTGTATAGTTTCGGAACAAAAAGAGAAAGGATTTAAGTTATCGTAGTATTGACCGCAAATTCTCGCGTTCCTTTTGACGTTGACCTTGACAATTTTTTCTCATTTAACCAGCAACAAACTTGTGAAATTTTCATGAATGTGAATGTCACAGAGCTCACAAAGGAAAAAAAAAGAAAGATAATTTTTGAGAAACAGTTTCTGCACTGAAAGTTAATATGGCAAAAAAAAACCTTAAAATGATCATTATCAGGAGTGTGGCCTTGAAACGTCTAAAAGACGATAATTTTTTTCCAGATTGAAGATTTGAATCTCAAATACCTATTTTACAAAAATTCAACTATCACTATTATATTATATCTTAAAAAAATAATAATCTTCACATTTTTTTATACTGTAACTTTGTTTTTATATATATATAATATATACTATATAGACCTTGCCTTTTACCCACTTCGCTTGAATATGGGGAATCAGATTTTTTTTTTTTAATAATCTTAAAATTTTACTTGCGATCATTGAGGGGTACAAAATCTCATTTTCTCAAACTGGCCCAATTTAATGAGATTCTCTGAGAATAAATTTACTGGTAGGCAAACAGTTGGGTTAACGCAAATAAAAATTCGAATAAAAATCTTGTTCGATATTTTTGAGTTACTTGAATTCGTTGAACTGTTTTCTATTCTACTTGAAAAATAGTCCGGAGTGTATAATTGCCTTTTTCGAGATTAATTTTTGACCCCTCCAAAAAGTAGCCAAGTATTGACCGAATGGATAATATGGACAATTGCCCACAGCCTAAAATTTTGAATGTTTTTCAAGCGTAGTAAGAAGGTAAAAAATTTTGAAGACCAGCCCCCTCCCAGTAATCAGACGTTGGATGAAAAGCGAAAATTTCTTATAGGTACCTAACCAAAAACGCTGAAATACTTAAAAAACTAGGCCTTATCCAAAATATTCGCGTTCACAAAAAATATTGGAAGTAAACAGAACAGAATGTTAAAAAAAAAGATGAAAAAAAATTCAGCAGCCTGTTAAGCCCACAAAAAATTTATAGAAGTTTTTTTTAAATTTTTTATTAAGTACTTTCAAGGAAAATTAATTTCGATTTTGAATTCGAACAGAATTTCGATGATATTATACCTAAGTAGGTAGTTCAGTACAACATCAAATTCACTAGCAGAAGGTCAAAATAAATTATAACGATGAGAAATGAAACCGAAGGTCTAAATTCTAATAGACTGGCTAAAATGAACTGAAAAATTTATGTCGATAGTCCAAATGAATATTTTAATGCCTATCATTAATTATTTTGGCTTTAAATTAAAACGTTTTAGTCTCAGTTAAACTCAATTTTTGTTCTCCACGTAGTCTATAGAGGCCTAATGTTGTTACGTTGACATTCGATTTCCAGATCATTGGGTAATTCCTTCGAAAAGTATTTTATTTTTCGTCGGAGGGAACAGAATATGAATGAAGATGAGGATGAAATTCGGGCTTATTAACAATGTTTACCTAATGTAAAACTTTTTTTTTCAAACAACCGAATTAAGGTAATGAATATATTAAATATAATTATTAGTACAGAAACCACAAAAAACACGAATTTCGTATGTAAAAATGAGACTGAAAATTGTTCTGTTCCTTAGGAATGGGGATATTTCGTTGTGAAAGTGATACTACTTTTCGGTTCAGGTGCGTCCTCTATTATACATATATGTATATATTCGGTACTCTGTGATCCTATATTTCCGAATTTTTCAAAAATTTCCTACACCTTCATTTCGTTGTTTTGCCGAACATTTGCAGGACATTGCACATTCTTCAGTCGAATACTTTCGAACTAAAATATACGAATAGTGTTCTTTTTTTCTATTTTTTTGTTTTCGTTAACTTTATATACTTTTCGATAAATTATGCATCCGCTCTCTTCCTTCTTCTTCTTCTTTTTTTTTTTTTTTTTTTGCCTCTCTATGTTCTACTAACCTGTTAAAGAAAATGCAGCTCCCAACAACCACTCCTCGATACGTTTATTGTAGCTTGCGTTTGTCACATATTATTCAAATAGTGGGCAAAAATATCCTATAAGTGCATTCACAGTGTTTAGGATTTAGGTCTACCAATACGTAGCTAAGTACACATTATACTGCGGATACTCGTAATCATCTCGGGTGAAATTTATCGGCTTTACGTGTTACCATCATCCGATAAGAATGAGGGTGGATGCATGCAATACAATCTACATGAAGGGTGTGCGAAAAAACGCGCTTATTGTACAGAAGACTTTGATATAACTTGGCATCACGTCACACCAAATCAGATTAATGTATCGAACGCACTGCCTGCTACACAGACGCATAAAAATAAGTGTGAAAGAGTGAGAGAGATAGGCGTAAAAAAAAATACGCAGAAAGATGTAGGGAAAAAAAAAGGAAATGAAGAAAGAGAGGTTAATTGCATGTGTGACATAACGGTACATCTACCTACGACCAGCAGTGTACACACATATATGTATACAAGCAATACGAGTATCCGTTTAATAAGGTGGGAAGTATATAAAGTATAAACGCATTAATGAGGTGATAATTTGACAGTTTTTGATCTTTGTCGATGTAGGGCGTCGTAATTGAATGTCAAATAGAAGAACAGATAATAGGGGCTAAAAGAAAAAATGGAAATAACGCAAGCAGGTCCACAGCGAAAAAATGTAAAAAACTTAGAGACCTGCACGTAGTATTTGCGATAACCTCAACAAAAAATAGCGTTTAGCTGAAACTACTTGCAAAGCTTTGTAGCTCTTTGTTTATATAATGTTTGTGGCTTTCATTTGAGATTTCACTGTTTCTGTTTTCTCTTTTTATTATTATTATTATTATTTCTTTTATTTTATTTTATTTTTTTTGGGACATAGTGATTTATGATTAACAACCACATGGTTGAAAGAAAAAGTACCAAATTTATAATAATTTCAATTCTCATTTACTAGTCAGCTCTAAGAGCAAGAAGATGTTTGTTTCAATTAACTATTTCATATACTTCGTCAAATTTTTTATAAGAAAATTTTAAGATTTCCAATATTTTTAGCAAACTCGAATGCTTTTAGTAAACTAGCTTGGGAAAATTTTTCAAAATTCTTCAAAAGTAATCTGAAATTTAATCGGTTGGAAACGTACAACTCCCACTTAGGTAATGTGAAGATCTGATGGAAAGTATTCTTCTCATAGTGTCCTTGTGCATGAACCTAATTTATGAATCAAAAGTTGAGTCATCTCATCAAAAAAAACAAGAGTTGCAAAAAATGTTATTTGAACAACTTACCAAGAATGCTGAGGGAAATATATTTCCTACATGTAGAAAAATAATATACCTCGATTATATTTTACATTATCTTTTGAAAAGAATACTTCTGACAGATAATGATCTAAATTTGTTAGAATATAAGATTAATTTTCGATTAAAAACAATGCCTTTTGTCGCTAAAACTCAAAATCAACTGTAGGATGTAACATTTTCAATGACAAAAATAGGCATACAACAAATTTTTGCATTTTAGGACAATACAGGATATAGGCTATTTTTGATCTTTGCCTAAAAATCACTTATAAGTTAAATCGAATAAGATAGCAACCCTGAACTTGAAAAGCTGTTTAAGAGAACGAACCTCTTGATATATGTAATTAATAAAACCTTCAAAATACAAGTCGATTCACAAGAAAATTTGTTTGTCTTGTTCGTTGATTAGAGTTTCTAAGTGTCTAAACTAGGTCAAAAATTTCAGAAATTTTTATTAAATTAAATTCTGGCTCAAGTCAACGAGGAAAATAAAAACAATCTAATCACATATTACAAAAAAAAACAAAAAAAAACGTAAATTTCAGATAAAAATTTGTTTTTTTTTTGTTTTTTAACTATGAGAAAATCTAAACCAAATTGAATTTCAGACGTATTTATCAGATGATTAACCATTCGATATATTTTCTCCTCACGAGCATAAACTTACCAAATGAAAAACAAAAATGGTGACATGTAGGGTATCGGAAAAATGTTTGAAATATTTCAAAACCGAAATTCAGCAATCCAACTTGGGAGAACAAATTTCGAATCAGCGTTGCGTGTATTTAGGTGTTTGACATCTCAACTGTAAGTTCGTAAATTCTAGATCAATAAAATTACAGTTAAATTGAACCATCATCTCCTCACTCAAACATTGATATCGAATGACCTATAAAACATCGGTAAATATATTAGGTATAACTTAGTTTCAATCCGAAACCCAAATTAAATTTAAAAAAAAAACAAAAACAAAAACAAAAACAAAAACAAAACATTCAGAATTAAATTACAAAAAAATTCCAAGTCATTTTTAACCGAGATAATCTAAAGATAATTTGAAATAATATTTTATATTCTCGGAAAAATTTAAAATGCAAATAATGCATCCATAAAATAACAAAAATAAAATGAGTTTGCGAAACCATAAACGGATAAATTTTCAAAGACATTTGTAAAACGGTCACTACTACAATTTTGAAGTTTTTGAAATTATCGTGATAATATGAGATTCCCAAGATGAAATTTTGCAACCGTATTCTCTTAAATAACGAAAAAACTATATGAAAATGAAGAACTGACAACGAAAAAATACATTCAGTCCATAGCAAAGCATACAGGATTACATGTTAATGATCTCACTTACTGAAAATGCAAACAAAATAAAAACAGAAATCTAGAACATTTTAGTAGATTTTCTAAACCAGTTTAGGCTATGCATCATCCTTAATGGTTATTCAGTCAGTCGTTCTAAAGTTTATAGAAAATTAACGTCAATAAACTATTTAGTGATTTTGTATGAAAATTTAAGCCATATACTTATAGCTAATTGAATAATTAGGCTACCATAAAGCATGTGCTCAATATTTCATTTATAGATGAAAGAAAAAGTAAAAAGAGTAGATATATATATATATATATATATATATAGTACCACCGTGAACTACTAAAATTTAATAATAATCTACTTCTCAGATACCTACAAGAATTTATATTATAATTTAAAGCCAATTATCCGATGATTTATCATCCCATATTTTTTTCACCACCTAAAATAATATTATTAGTCTGTACCGCTTTGGCAACGTCTCATTTCGAAGATTTCACCATTTTAAATTCTCTCCTTTGAGGTACCTAGCATGTAAAAATGCTAATTTACGTTAGTTCACCAAAAAAAAAAAAAATTATTATTGTCATATTTTTCCTAACAATATTCATCTCATTTTTTTTTTTTTTTTTTTTTAATCGACCGAAGTATAAGTATAGCCATAATTTGTTATGCGAATCCGATAAAGATCCGACGATACCGATGATGTAATGATGAAATTTAATCATAAAATAAGCCAAAAAAAAAATAAAGACGAAGAAAGAAAAAACGAGTAAACTGCCATAAATCGTGAACGGAAATAACACAATAGGATGATTCGTTGAAAACGTGTTAAAAAAAATAAACCGAAAAAAAAAACAAAAAAAAAAAACAAAACAGAAACTAAGTTAAGTTTATAAAAAGATAATCGTGTGGGTTTAACCGCGTTATAATGCTTCACTGTAATAATATAAAATTGTAAATGGTTTACCATAGTTTCTATGGAATAAAACAGAACGCAAAAATAAAAAATAAGGGAAAAAAAGTGTTAAACCAATAGCCTACTTCGTATCTACCTAAATAAGTATGTATATTTGTAGACCAAAACTCGTTGGAAAAATAAATAAATGAAAAAAAAAGTTTATATACATACAATATTGTTAGGTAGGTAGGTAGGTAGGTACCTTACCTACCTATATAGGTACTTACACCAATAATGTGCTCCACTTTACGATGAAAACGAAGCGCGAAAGTGGTGTGCACTGGAAATTGTAACAAAATTAGGCCTAATTAAGAAACAATTGTCTGCTATTTGGCGGTACCTACACGAGAACGATTTATAGATAGAAACAAAAAACAAAAAAAAATAAATATATATATACATATATGTTCGCATGGACGTAGAAAAAGAGAGAGTCGAATGCTGAAAATTGAAAAATTGCGTTCCAGGCGCCATACATCCACCAAAATTTCACACACAATTCCATATGCTTTGAGGAAAAGCCGCTATTATTTTGTACGTGTTTGACACAAAATGCTAACTCAGAATAATGATGGTGGAAAAATGTACATAATCATGGACCAAAGATGGAAGATGAACCTTCGTGAGGTACGCAAGGTACACCGGAATTGGAGAGAAAAATATAACAATAAAAAAAAAAGTTGTGCACTGGCAGAGGTAATTAATAACCTACTCACGACTGTAGTTCTTCTTCTTTTTTACTTTTTTTTTTTTTCACATTTGAGGTTTTCCAGCAGGCGTGAAAAATTTTGTTCTGTAATGTAGGCGTTAGATCAGGTTTTGTGAAGATTTTTTTTTTTTTTTTTTTTTCATTTTACTACGGTGAATGATCTGTTAATAAATTTTCTAGAAAAACAAATCGCTTGGATACCGGACTGAAAACAAATTTGATAATTAATGGCTATTAATGAACCAACGCCTAAATTAGTATTAATTTAAAATTCCGATTGTGAGAAAAGAGTGAGAAAATGCTACACATTTTGGATGCTTTTGTTTTTTCTTTCCTGTTTTATTTTCTTAAATTTTAATCGATTCTGAATAAATATTCTTAAGAACTCTAAAGTTTAATTGAATTCATGTGTTTCTGTAGCGTTAAGGTCATTTTTGAGAATGTCCGTTCAGTATTATTACGGATGGAAAATGACAATTTATGTTTTAGTTTTTTGTAAGTTAGTTTTCGCAAACAAATTACTCTGGATCGACATTTCCTCAATGTCTCAAATATCTTTCTATTCAAATTTCAGTAAAATCTTTGAAAAATACTCAAAAATTACAGAATCACACGATTCTATAAAAAAAAAAAATTTTTTCCTAATTTTTCCTCCTCATAGTACAGTATTCAAAAGTCAATCAATGATAGGCGAAAGAGGATCATTTGGCATGTGAACTATTGTGAGGATTATCTTCATTCCCTCTCCTTTCAGGGCTTAGCCCTACATTGAAAGAAGGATCCAAATAATTAGTGCATAGCACGTTAAACAAATTACATCGTCTGTGTCATTCGTACAAAAGATGTACAGCTACACTGATGTGGTAGACTTTGCAGCGAAAGGCAAGTCCGTATGTTTTTACATACTCACTGATACAGTGCGTGTTGCAGTATGTACAATGGTGCCACCGCCTAGCTTCATTTAGGTGCCCTCAGTATGCTTTGTGTGTAGATAAGCATTAAACTAGTTGTCTTCTTGTACTGAGAAATGATTTGGACACCAAACATGCAAATCTTATAACTGTTTGTAGAACATGTGTTGAGCAATTCCCAGGATCAATATTTTTGGCTGGGAATTTCCACTGATTTTTTTGGAACAGTAACAGGAATCCCATGGGGAATTCTTAGTGAAAATGGATACAACACCTTCATACTTCATATTTTTACTACCCCGATCGATCTCCTCTAAGTAGAACTTGAGTAATTAGAAAACAAAAAATCTGTCAACCGCTGCATTTCATCAATGATTTAATGGCATTCTGGTACCGATGCATTACAAAAGAGAACATCTGGGCACCGATGCACTGCAAAAAACAACATTTAAATAACAATGCAATGTATTTTGTGTCTTGATACTTGTGCTAATTAGACAATTTTTGTCAAATTTCGACCAGTCTTTGAATATATGCTACATGTGCCAGTATAGAGCTTTCATTTATGCACAAAAACACCAAAAAATATAAAAACGGGAATTCCTGGGACGCTTTGAGCCAGAAACAAAACATGAAATTCCCAGGAATTATTCTCGGGAATTGGGAATTTCCACACCCAACACTGGACTTGAACCACATGTACGCTGTGATGGAAAAAACCGTTCATTTTCGAAACCTGGTTGGCCTGCTCCTGGTTTTTCAATCTACTCCCTGCTCTGAAAGTGCTCCGATCATATTTAAAATAAAAAACATTGAACCAAGAATGAGTCGAACCAGGCTGGAAAAATTTACACCCTTCCTTTTATTTACCTTTATCATGAGCGCTGTTTGATGTTTTATTTTATTTTTTTTTATCAGTGTTTTTATACTTTTATCTTTTCATCTCATCAGTCTACATCTGGAAGTAAGTTTCTGCTGTCTAGTTGACGGAGTTATTCCAAACTTACAACGTATTATTCAGTTTTTACTTTTTAGACGGTTCAGTTGTGTATAGTTGAGGTTTGATTTTTTGGTTAGTTTCAGTTCAAACTTTCAATCCAATTATCGAATCAGAAAGGAGCAGCGAGCAGACTTTATCACACCGAAGCAGTTTCAAGAACCAGCTCATTTAAAAAACCTGGTTCTTCAAACCAGACAGTTCCGGAGCATTCCATTTTTACATATAAGCATTACTACATACGTGAAAAGCCATTGCTATGAATGGTGATTGAAATTCTCATTCAAAGATTTTTAAAATTGAGATTCTTCAAACAGACGTAGCTAATACAAAACTAAAATACACAAAGAAGATGGAAATAAATTCTGTAGGACTATTAAATAAAGGCTGAAGTAAGTAAATAGACTAATCGAAAACGTTTAGTATCAGTATCAGCACCTATTTTCCGCAGCATTAGACTCGTTAATAAACAAATTGGCACATAATGTATAGGAAAATATGATATTTTTTAACAACAATTTGGTACATTACTATAGCATTTCTATTCTCAACTGTTTCATCAGTGAAAACAACGTCGAGAGAAGAATTATTAGATACGCTTTTACTGTAATTATACTTCAATCAGTGGCTGATTTAGGATTTTCCTAAAGGAGGGGCCAAATGCTAATTCCAATTTTTTGCCTCTCGAATCGTATAATTATACTCATATCCCTCCCATTGAAATGAATATCTTCTACAAAAACACAGACACGTTCAGCACTGAATTTTTTTATACACGAGTGGGCTACGGTCCTTGTACCCTCTCTTGAATTCGTCAAAGAATTTCATATTAATTGTCCGGTTTGAAGATAACACTCATAGTTCTGTGACTAAGATTTGGAGTCCAGAAGGGAATTGCCACTCCTCCAAATGTCCATTGATTTTATATTTCTACAATACGAAAAATTACTTTGATAGCATATACATTGAAGATGAAGGAGAGAAATAATTATACCCAGCCTCTTAGATTATTATTATTTTTTTTTAAAGAAAAGTACCTGTTTTTATTTCAGTTGGGGTTAGACAAACTCTATAAAGCTGCCCAGGAAATTCAGGTTTCAACTATATCATATGAATATATTAATGCCAACATTTTCTTTGTTTTTTCAAGTGAGTCATGACCCCCCCTTCAATAAACACAGAGTTTGGTGTCAATAGAGTTAGTTGTTTCTGAGAAAATTCGAAAACCAACAATAACTGGAAAAGTTATTTTTTGAGATTTTGAGAGATCTGGTTAAAATTTTCACAAAAATAGTCCTTATACAGGAATAGGTTTGATAAACGTTTGGCGCCTATTAGTTTAGTACCTAGTTTCCGAGAAAACTGGAGAAAAAAATTCCTGTTAAAGTGGTTTTTCCACTATTTTAAAAAAACTACGAAAGGCATCGAGCTGAATTTTGTAAGAACGATAATCCTTTTTAAACCTCAGGTCTGACAAAAGTTTTGTGCCCATTGATTCGGTAGTTCTCGACGAAAAATGTAAAACAGATAGCCTAATTGATGAAAAAATGATTTTTCAATGATATTCTGAAAAAACAGAAAGTGGGATACTTCTATACTTGAACTTTTATTGACAGATAATCCTTAAAAAGTTATGAGTAACAGTTCTGATGGTAGTTTAGTGCCTATTGAATGGATAGTTGCTGAGGAAAATGAGAAACAAAAAAATTACTGGAAAAATCGAATCATCTGTTTCTTGAATTATCTAATAATGTCTTTTCGTATTTACAACGCAAAATGTTACGAACGTCTTTTTTGCGTTGCATTTAGAGGCAATTTCGTATTTAAGGCGCAATTAGCAACGATGTCAATGAGCACTTCTTAAGGCAGGACATTCTGTAATTGGTTAAAATTGGACTCGGGTTTATTCGAGAATTATTATCCCTAAAAAATATGATTTAAATCAGTTTTTTACAAGTTTACTTACGTTGATTATGTTTTTGAATATTATCTTTTGAATAACTTTTAATTAGCCCACATTAAGGTTACTATGATTTAAATATTTTTAATTATGGATGAATTGACAAACAGAGTATTCTAGCGCACTGATTCTGCGCTAGAATTTTTCATTTAATAACAACCGAAGCCTCCATAAAGCACCAGCCTCTCTGGCATTCTTCGACAGGTTCGTCCAACCACAATTTCAATTTTCGCTTGTAGGTCTTCAAAGTGAACTATATTCACCCCTACACTTTGATTCTCTTCTCATTAAGTCACCTGATCGTAATTAACCAATATGATGACATTGGATTCGAGAGAATGTCATTTCAGTTCTAGAACAGGTTCGTTTTCATCGTTGACTGATTATATATTATGAGACTGAAAAACCTAGTGGAGAGGTTTTGCACAGAAAATCTTTCATCTTTCAAACACAGTGGTACGTAAGTAGTATGGATCTTCTCTTTTTCAAAAAAATTGCCCGAAATTGTCTTCCAACTAGTATTTTTTGTAAAAAACTTATACACAAAGAGCTGGCTGCTGCGGACAATAGAAATTAAAACCCTTCAAAAAAGGGTTGCTTACTGCGCACAAAATAAAACGTGAACGGTCGTGTACCTATTCGTTCTTATTCAAACTCGAATTTCCCACAACAGTACCAAAACCTGTTTGTCCATATCTCGGATTCGAATTGGGTAAAAAAAAATATAGGTAACGTAAGTTTCTCAGTCTGGTTACGGTGGTATATACCCATAATTAATGATTTTCATCAACAAATATGCTCTAGTTCAATATATCAGTTATTAAAGTCTACTTACAGTATTGTTTCAAAAATATTAACTAAAATAAATTATGTAAGTTCTTTCAAAAAAAAAAAAAAAGTTCATTAAATTGTCTGATTTGAGGTACCAAGTTTGTAAGTTTTTACTTCGCAATAAGACACCAAACTAAATCCGTAGGGTTGAACTGAAAACAAACTTTTAAAAGAACTTGTCTGCAGCTAAAACTGCAAATGCAGTAGTTTTTGATCTCATAAAATACAACGAATGACTACGTCAACTTGGTATTACAGAGAGAAAATAAAGTGTACTCGCCCACCCTCGAATTTAGTTCGTCATCTCCGAGCGAAACTAGCCTAAATTCAAAAATGATATTTTTCAGGAGAGTAAAATGAAATTTCAAAATATTAATATTTTTCAGTTATAACAACGGGATGTGGAACCAATCAGAGTATAAGGAACCAATTAAATACATTCTTCGCAGAAAATTTGAAATTCTATTGTTTTCCTTGTAATTAAGGGACTTAAGTTAGGTATAGTGTTGAACAGAATTATTATCTTCCAGAGGTATCTTAAGTCCCACATAAGTTACTTTTGCACTGAGAACTGAATGAAAACGTTAGAACAAAAGTATATTATCTTGGGCTTGAGATAGTTTTACACTAATAAATTAATCAAAAAAGTGGATGTGAGTAACTTCTGCACAAATCATAATTCTTACATTCCAGAAAATAAAATTGCTTAACTTGTACATGAGATAGTTCTGCACAAATAAATTATAAAATAGTGGAATTAAGTTACTTCTGCACGAACTAATTCTTTCACACCTTGACATAAGATAGTATGCATTAAGTGTTTAATTTGTAAACAATATGGATTTGAGATAGCTTTAATAAATGATAGAGGGCAGCACAAAGAGAATTTTGATATGCATAACGCAAAAATCGTATTTTTGGACTTACGCTAGTTTCGTTCTAAGGTGACTAGTTGGCAGTTCAAATAAAATATGATAGTAGCTTAACTTGGGCCTTCTCAGTATTTACTCAAATCTTCACCTCCAACACGTCGACAGACTGGCAATCTCTGAATTTATTTATTACTTTTTTACGAGATTAGGGGTGGAGGAGTCTTATAATTGTAGCTTTTCCTATGATTAGAATTTGATTTTTTTTTTCTTTTTACAAATCTATTTTTCTCTCAGATGTGTGGGTAGAAAGCTCGAAAAATTCATGAACTGTCTGTATACAATATATACAGGACTTTGCCTCTTTTGATATCGAGTTCGTTGACACAAGAATAGACTTTCGATTTCCAAGAGCGGCGCCAAAACAAAGAGAAACAGCAAAAGCCGATACAATCTTCCGAACCACGAATCGATAAAAGCCTTTTAATCCAGATAAGTGAACAATTTCGTGCACGAATCATCCGGTCAGAATCTAAGCGGAAGCTATATTAAAAAAAAAAAAATAAAAAAATAAAATTAAAAAAACAAATAAAGAACCAAATCGATTCGCCGTTTTGTTTCTTTTTTTATTTATTTTAATTTTTGCATTTCACCGTATTTTGCATCTGCATCACGAATTCCTTCCGTGGTAAAATAAAAGTGAAGATGTGAAAAACAACAACAAAAATTCATGCCTAAACAATAAAACGTAGTTTCAAAGCTTTTATCGATATTTCTCTCTCCACCCCTTCTCTCCCGCTCACGCTCTTTCTGTTCAACGCGACAATAGATTGTCTGGCGAATCTCATCGTCTCTCACCAACATCTAATATTAAATTCCAAGAATGGTCTCCATTTCATCAACGGGAACTCATCCTGACTAATTAATGACTTTCTATAACGAAAGTGAAACTTGTAAGTATGAGTATTTGTTTCTCACCTCTTATATTAAATTTTTTTTTGCTTCTCTTCTCTTCGGTGTACTCTCAAAAGTGTTCCCATAATTAATGTAAAGATCATATTATTTATACTGTATAGGTACACACATATATAGATATACAATATGTACTTTGGAATTTTTATTGTCAGATTTACGTTGGTACCTATAAACAAAAGAGCGTTAAAAAAAAATGAAATGGAAAAAATTTATAAATATCGTGCAAAAATGATTATTTTCAACCAGTAAAAACGATTATGAAAGTTAATTTAAAAAATATATCTAAAAGATATAATATAACACAAACTGAGTAAGTATATTATTTACAACCGAGGTTCTTAAGACATTTTTCTAAAATAACTTAGAGAGGTACTAGATGACTCGTAAAGTTATCGTCCAAAGAATAATGACCGTGAAAACGTTTGTGCATTTGAAGGTTATAATGAAAAAAATTAAAAAAAGTTTCAAAAAAAAAGAAACGTATAAAACTAAAATTCTTTTATCACCGGACAGTGGGAAAACATAAAATAAAAGTAAAATTTTTCACCAAAAGCTTACGTGAACAGGCTTCTAAACGATTCTCTCGAAAGTATTTAATGCGTCGAAAAATTCAGTGCAGCCAACACCATGTAAGTACGTAATTTTTTTTTTTTTTCATATGCTCAGTTAGAAAACTGTGAACTGTAAATTAAGAAATAATAAGCTTATTTGTGACAAAGCTAAAAATGGTCTTAATTTTGTGTACCAAACAACGAGGTAGGTATTCAACCGAGTGAAAATTCACTAGTTATTTAATTGAATCTCGTGACTTCACAATTTTTTGAGGTCGAGTTGCCAATAAATATACTCATTGTTGGTACGCTAGGTACGAGTACATATAGTTACAAAATTCTGTTTGTTCAGCAATTTTTCCAACAACTTTTAATAGTACCTTATATTTTTGTGCAAGTCATAATTTTCATTAACACTTGAAACGTAGGTATTACCTGAACAAAACGGCTATAAAAGTGAGAAAGAAATGAAATTTTCCTGTTTAAAAATTAAGAATTTTAATAAATCATGCTTTATTGAGTTTTTACGTTTAGTTAAGTCCAAAAATTATGCATATTTCGCAGAATCACAGACAGAAAAACCAAACAGTAAAGTACCTAACATGTGGGAAAACAGATATTTGAACTGAAATAACCTTTTAGGTAGGTAGTTTCATTTAAGAAAAAATTGTACTAATGGATTACGACTATACTTGGAATGCAAATGAAGTCGACGTAAAAAACATTATGCAAAACAACATGGAGAACCTAACCAGAAATCACATATTAACGTAACTTTCTTCCGGGTTATTTTTCTTCCTAAAAAGTTGAGTACGTACAGAAAGATGTTTTAAAAAGGTTCAAATTGAAGATAATTTGTTCAATTCAAAACATAAATTTAGTAATGCGGATAGTTCCTCTATTTATATTGCTGTACATATTATTTGGACGAGAAAGAAATTAAAAACAAAATGTGAATATCTTACAGAAGATGCTCAACAGCTTTGTGTGTTTACCAGCTTCGTACAAGAGTATGGAGGAGCCAACCTCAATAAATACTGGCTAAAGATTGATGTTTACTGGCGCCTTATATATTGGCTCTAAAAACACACACAAGCACACATATGTAAGAAATGCATATGTCTGTGCCCTAATAAATTGGGTCGTATTTACGATTGCTAAAGCAACGGTAAATACAGCACATGAACTGATAATCTAGTCCGTGACATCAGCCCGAGAGTAATCTCTTAATTAGTTATGATCTGGTAACTGTAACACACTTCCAAGATTTTGTAAGTAATTACAAACGAACATGTTTCACGTACAGTGCACATAATTTGCAATCTGTCAGCAGCCACAGTAGTTGAGGGTCCAGACACCTTAATTCTCACTCAGCATGATGTCCCTACAGTTTATAGTAAAGAATTTTGTTAGAAAACCAACATGAAGTCCTGAACACAAATTGAAATTCAATTTTTTCACGCATGGTACTCTCTCAATATTTGTTTAGGTATCATTTAATTTAGTGAATTAACTGAAGTAGGTTCTCACATACATTCATTTATTTTGGCTCAATACAGGATACTTCCTGAAAAGCAACTCCCTCCTTAAATTTCAACTCTAGATGATACACCTTAGAAAAAATAACAATTAATGTGTAATGAAAGTGTTCTGTTTTCAACCTTTAAGGAGTCATGTATACTAATAGCATGGCGTTAACAAATTTGATTTATTACAGTTGTCATTAATTATCTATGTACACCATAATACTCACCATTTCATTAAGAGAAACAAAACAGTCCCGTTCATTTTTACAGTTTCCTTATTTTCACAACACTAATTTGAAGAATTAATCCAATTTTTAGACTAATTTTTTAGTACAAATTTGGGAACACCTATAGCATCTTTACTGTTCACGATATAGTAAAAGTGAAAAGGACTTTTTGTGTTCCTTGTGGTAAGTACTATAGATTTACATAATTAAATTACAATTTAAAAGTAAATTTGCTACTTCATGCTTTTAGTATAACTAGTTCCTTGATTGTTGAGTGTAATAATAAATTATAGAGCACATTTAATTTGTTTTGAAGTGTACTATCTACTGTTTATGATCAGTGGGGCAGATTTTCATGAAATACTCTGTAGAAAAGTAACAAAATATGAAAGTATGAACAAGTGTTGAAGAAGAAAAAAATATGATGGTCGTTGAAGTGGAAGGTTTTTGGGACAAAAATTTGGTAAAAATTGAATACCAGGGATATTTTCAATTTTCCATCTTATAAAAGTTCTGCATTCTTCAAAGCATCTCAAATTTTACAACAAAACTTTTAATTTTATTTTTAAATAAAATTTGCATACTTAGTTGTGGGGACTCACCGGTATGAGGAAAAGGGGCTCGGACCCCTTGACAACAGTCGCCGCCCCAAAGGGCAGGCAAATAATCGTCCTTGCGATGTTAAACACACTAAATACGTTCGATCGTAATTACCTGCAAGTACATGCAGGTAATGTACGAGTACCGAATCATGACACAACGAAACAATGTCACGATCCGTACACGAACCGGTCAGCCATCTCTTATCTCGGTAGGGGATGATGCGACCTGGCCATCCTCACAGACGTACATATATTCTTATGTACGTGTCTTAGTGTGCGTGTAAATAAGCCGTATATAAACCACCCGAATCGGCTCTAAAATCGCCAGTGTTTGGTCTGGTTCTGGCTTACCCGTACTTATATACGAAGTGGCTGAACACGCTTAAATTCTGTAGAATTTCCTTCTGGTGAGAATATCTCTCACAACAAGGTATTCCACATTAGTAATAAGTAATTTAAATTGTAGATCGTTGATTAAGTAATTTTCACTAATAAGGAAAAAAGGTTTAACAAATTCGATGAACCATTTATAGACAACTCCTGTCAGAATTACATCTTCGTTGCTAAATTTTTTTTATTTTTGAAGAAAATATCTTTTATGCAGACGTTATACAAATATTTTTTTGAAAACTTTATCTCGCTAATTTTCCAAACAAAATTAACGATTTTATGCCAATTTATCATAACCTATTGTCTGGGCTTTTTTGAAAGGTTCCCATAGCCTAACTAACGTAGAACTTCAAACTTTTACCAAGGAAATCACGAGTCGGCTATTTATTAGCGTTGTTATTACTTGTATTTCAAATGAATTTCAGATTTTTTACAGAATTATAAATTAATATTTTCACAATTTTTTTATACTTCCAAATGGAATAAATTTACATATTTTATTAAAATTTTAATTTTTAATTTTTGTTTTTCCTATTAGGTACGTAGGTACATAAAACGTATTTCAAGATTCTAAAATTTGGACAGCATTAACCCGAATACAGACCACTTTAAAGGAAAAAAATAAAATCGTGCAAAAATCTAGGAATTTTTTCTGGATCACATAAATGGTATTATTTGACCTAAGCATAATATGGAAAAACAAATTGGTTTGATTATACATTCATGGCATGCTTGCTTAATGGATGAAAAAAATGGTTGATTCAAATACCGAAGGTATGTAGTATAGGATTTTTGTGATCGTTTCGTTAATTCGAGTTTACAGGTTGAAGGAAGATGCTACTCATGATATTCTGATTATGTGATCGTGATTTTCACGCATGATGTACATAGCACAGATTCCTTCAATGTAAATTGATCACGTAGAAAAGTTATTTGAAGGCGAGAAGGTTATACATACGTTATATGCACACAGCCACACACCATGTAGGTACAATAAAAATTTAGATTATACTCTGGCAACGTGTGATGTCGAGATGGTGCGAGTCCTATAATAACTGGCGAACATAATATAGAAGATGATATGAGATTGAATTTTTTTTTTTTTTTCAAAAGCATCATTTCAGGGATGGTTTTATGAAAATAATAATACAGATATCGAGGCGGTGTTCATTTGACATACCGAACGCATGGAGAAGTTATAAAAATGCAGGAGGCGATATTACTAATGGTCATTCTATAATATTTAAATTTCTTGATTGTGGTTTTGTAATTTTGAGAGGAAAAAAAACTGTCGTAAAAGGTGTCAGTTACCAACACAGATTTAGGTCTATTGGTGGTGTAGAAAAAAAATTAAAGATTTTAATTCGTTTTATGGTTATTGATAAGAAATTTTTTCGAGGAAAAGAAAATGTTGTAAAATAACGACATCAATTTACAATGCTATTCTGAGATAATAGACAAGACGTACTTAATAACCTATTATCTCAAATTATGATTTAACAATACTTACCTACTAAATCAACTCATTTAGTCGTAAATTGATGATATCTGTGTTCAAGATGCAAAAACTGTATTTTACGATAAAACGCAAAGCAACCTCGACGATTGTGCTTACCCTTGAGAGAAAATTTTATCGTTGTTTTCCCGTTAAATTATTTTACCATATAAAAATTTTGCTTTGAAAATGACGAGTGTTTTTTATGGTATGACTTTTGTAGGAAAAATTTTATAAAAATATTCGCTTGAATTAGCCTCTCCTCTTTACAGCTACCTCAACTTCTTTAGAATATTTAAAAACTATTAGCTCTCGTGCCTTGTTCACAGTGCTGTGAGGTTTACATAGATGTTACCTCTTAACTAACCTCAAAGTAAATCCAATTCAATAGTTCAGAGCTCCTATTATCAAAATGGTTTTGTTAAATATTTGAAGTCATCAATCAGTATCGTAGATCAATCAGATCATTACAATATTTAGGCGTTAGAGTAAGAGGGATGGATATGAAGAGCAGTGCAAATAATGAGGTTGAGATGTTACCTCATGATTTTTTTCAGACTGAATTTATTTCAATGTTTAAAAGCCTATATTATCAAATATAATCTACTGAGTGTTTTAAGCTCTCGCCCGTCAATGTAGATCGATTAAATCATGAGATATAACCACTCAATTTTATTGTACGTTTTGATGGATTATTTTAAATATATAAAAGAAGATAGAAATAAATAAAAAATTCGGGAAAGTTATTTTCGGTTCCCTATACTCTATAAGGTGCCATCCATACTATTAGTACTTTCTGTAACAGAGGGTTGAACTTCGGAGAAAATATAAGTCTTATGACAGAAACTGACGAATAGAATGTTCGACAAAAACAAACCAAAAGAAGTTGGTGTAACAAAAATATACAACGTTTAATATTTTTTTAAATAAATCAGAATTTTATGTCTGCTTCCACGCAGGGTAGTGTCATGATAGGGTATCAGATTGAATATGGTTCCGCTAAAATGCATTATGAATGCATAAAAAGATTGTTTTATGACTTTTTTGCATTGAAATAATTGTATGTCTTGCCGTCAGTATCAGAGGGCATTACCATTCTCTTCATCAAAAATTTATCTTATCCTTGATAGAAAATAATTTTTAATATTTCAGTTGAAATTTATTTTATTAATCTTATTTCTTGATCTACATGTAATATTTGCATGCAATAATTATTCTATTTTGACTACGAGCAAAATGAAAATTTTAAATGTTCTATCCTAAGAATAACTTGTATTATGTTACAAAATATTTTTTGCAATACTCAACCAAAATAGTTATTTGTGATGCAAGTGCAGAAAGTAGGTGAGTATCAATTACTTTGCATTTGTTTCACACACTATTTTTTGTAACCACCCCCCACTGACCACAAAAAAATGGCGATGAACTTTTTTTAAACCAAAAAATTTTTATTTGAATTTTTTGCAGTTTGCTTGTTTTTAGAATGTTTGTGAAAAATACGGTATTTAGTTCCGTGCGAGAAATAATAAAAACTGAGAAAGCAGCCAGCCCTTGCGCAAAATTAATCAACCCATGCGAGAAATTCAAGTTGCAAGTATGCATATGCAGAAGATAATTTTTTGACTTCGTATCGAAATTTGCTACTTTATGTTCCATCAAGGCGTGTAAAAAAACGTACTTTTTGGAAGGGTGTTGAAAAAATTACTTTTTTTCAACACTTATCTTAAAAACTGACGTTTTTATGCCTCTTAATTGTAGGTATGTGAAGAAGGAGATTTCAACACTATTTTTTAACATTACTTTTCAAGCACGTGCACTTTGATCTTTTTTACATTATTAAACACTGTGACTTCCGTTTTTTTGTACACATGCGCACTAATGTTTTATCAGACATTACCATACACTTTAACATTACCTTTCTTTTTTTGACACAATATTTTTTTTTTTATTAATAAAAATTTCTCTACTCTGATGGATTAAATCTCTAACCTCCCTGCTTGAAAATTAGTACCTTGACCATCGCGCCACGACTTCTGGTTGTAGAAGTTGTGATACTTTGCACTTATATGTTTGCAGTTACCAAAATATTTATTTTTCTCCATTTTTTTTGTTTATTTTTTGAGAGTATGTGACACTGATGCGAAGTACGTGATTATTACTCGTGTCGACAAATCACCTACTATATACACACTTTTAGCACCATACCTATTTGTGACATGTAGGTTTAATACGACGTGAAAATATGATTTGGCGCATACGCACTTACAAGTTGACTTTCTTACACAACTCGATTAATTTCCTTGCAAGACTCGACCACTTTTTGCATGGCTCAATTTTTGATAACAAAAATTATACTCGTACCGATTAATATTATTTATTCTCTCATTCCAGTCAAATTGATTTTTTTCCTGTATGCAACCCTGTTTTAGAGATGAGGGATTAGTAGGTAACAATTACAAAAAAATAAAATTAGTATCATTAAATTCTATAAAAATTAATGGTTTTATTTTATCTTAATTTTTTTTGGAGAGGGGTGCGAAAGGAGGAGGGTTGGAAACGGAGTAGTAATTTAATTAATAAACATACGACTAAAAAGAAAAAAATTAATCCGTTTTTAAAACTTCTCCAGAAAAATCTAGGTCTAGGCACTGGAATTATTGAAGTCTACGTTCTTTTCCTGTACTAACTATGTCCGATAACTTAGTATGTACTTTTCCCGTCTATTTTCGATAAACTTATTATTAGCGCCAACTTCAATAATTCCAGTTCCTTAACCTAGACCTTGCAGGAGAAATTTTAAAAGGATTATTTTTTTTTTCTTATAGTGCATTTTTTATTGTTATTTTCAAATCTGTTCTATTTAAAAAAAAAAAAATTGTTGACCTACCATACTGCTATTTTTTGTTTCATTTGAAATTTCAGTAGATCTTACTGGAGAAATTAAAAAAAAAAAATTATTTTTCTCCTTTTTGGAAAGTTTTTTATTTTTTTACTTTTTTAGTAGTTCCGTTACATTTTTTGATTTGATGACTCAACATTTTCACTGTCATGTCCAAAGTATGCCTGCTCTCGAGTTCGAAGCATCTAAACTTTACTTGAAGTAAAATTGTTGTGCTTCGCCCAGCAACGGACGCTTGGCAATTTTTCGATAATTTTTATCGAAAAATTTGTAGAATGTTATATCCGAAGATGAAATTTTTCGCATTAATTTACTCAAGAATTTCATTATTTGGTACGGTAATTTATAAGTTAGTTTTCATCGGAAAATAACAGGATACGAAAAACCATGAGAATTTCACACAAAAAAAATTATATTATGATTTCCCTCTTTCTAAACGAGAGAGAAAAAAGAACCTCCCAAAATGTAATATAATAATCAGATACCAAGATAGGTACCGCAGCTTCTGAACGTGAATTTTGAAATACCGAATTGATCATCTCCCTTCACCATTTGAAACACACGTGCGAAAGAATTCCGAAAATAATTTTTTACGCAATCATACCAAACGCAAACGCTACTCACCAATCATCGAATAAACGACCAAAGATGACTCGAAAAAATTGTCAAATGTTGAGATGTAGTACCCATCTATACGTATTTAATACATTTGTTTATGCGCAAAAGTGTTTGAAACTCTACCTCGTCAATGGCAAACGTGCAACACATTCGTAAAACCATGATTTAGCATTCACTATGCCGAATTATTGCGTTGATAAGTACTTATAGGTATTTCAAATTAGTAGCTACGTGTTGATGTACTTACTCTTATTTTGGCGAGATGAGTTCCAACCGCAACTCTTCAATTAATCTCGTTAATCATCTGTAATGCCATAGAAAAAAAGAAAATATAAATTAATTTTCAGTTTGCACGTTTACAAATGATTCAAAAAAAAAAAAAAAAAATTCATAGTAGTGTTGGTGCCTGCGTAATTTAGGTACCAAACACGATTTAGTTTAATTGCGATCGTATATTACGAAGTAGTTCGGGAAAAAAAATACCTATATTGAAATTTTTTCATATAGGTAAAGTCAGTCTATGTAAGTACATTTGCGATTTTTATCATTGAAACTTTCACTTTTGGTAATGAAATGTTCTATATTTTTTCTCACTTCAATTTGATTAAATCGTTCGATTCGATTTTTTATCCATAATTCCATTTTATCAGGAGGGTTAAAATGTAATTACAAGTATAAATATATAGGTACCTACGTGTGGAATTTTTCATTTATATTAGAATTTCGTAATTTGATGAAGGACTAGATTCACTGGTTACGTGGACACTGGACACCTCGTTATTGAAGAAAAAAAAAATGTATAGCTGTAAAGATAACGAATTTTTCCTCGTACGTGTAAGAAAATTTGACAAAAGCAATTGGGTTAGAGATGTTTTTTGTTAGAGTAAAAAAAAAAAAATTAAAAATAGTATGTGGTTGTCAACTAAGCTGATACTTATCAATTAGCGAAACGATAAAAATTAATGGGCGTAGAGAGATGTATAGATGTGAATGCGGTGACACAAATACTTATTTCAATAGAAATTCAAGCGTCCCAAAAAATCAGTTGACTTATTTCGAAATAAATGAAAAAAAAAAAAAAAAAAAAAAATTGCGAATGTATTTCCAGCAGATAGATATGATATACCATGGAATGATCATTTTGAAACAGCTGTTAACTTACAATGATCTTTGGGACGAAAATGATCTGATTATCACTGTGCTCTAGTCGATTATAGTATTATTCTTTTCGCTCTAAATTTGAAACATTGTAAAAGTCATTAATTACAATTTTGTAACAACGGTGAAATGAAAGAAGAGTATTGCGACGATGAAAGTTTTTCACCTTCGTCCTTGACTCGAAAAATGTCAGATAATTTTGAATGAACCAATCGTATAACTACTTATATACATAACAATGGCGTAGATAGATCTGTCGTAAGGAGGGGGTCCACACATTCTCCGTGGTCTATTCTGACCCCACTCCTCAAAACAAGAAATCACCAAAATAGACAAAAAAAAAATCAATTTTTTGAGTCGAGCTGTTTTTTCTTTGCGAAAGGGAGTCCAGATCCCTCTGACCCCCCTTTTATATGCTCTTGTTACATAAACTAAATTCTGTTTGGCAACGTATTTCGAAAAATTAGCTGTAGACACACTAATACGAACAATAATATTACATAGTGACCAATTTTGTCTTTTCGAGCGGAACTGGTCAAAATTTCTAAGGTGGTCCCCTATCTAATTTGGTAAATTTTAATTCTTATATACGTTCCTTCACATAAATAATTAAAAATTCGCTACATAAACCGAATGTTGCCCAATAGTCACGAAATTCGATATTAACATTTTACCTATTTTTAATACGAGGACCAAACCTACCAATTTTAATACCTATTGCTTAATTTCTTCACAGGTCATAAGTAATTTTGTGTTACTTCCTTAATTTTTCCCTTCTGATATATTACCCTGAAAAATCTATTTATCAAGCTTGATCGAGAAAAACTCTCGTTTTAGCCTAAAAAAATGATATTACCTCAATAAGTCAATTTTTTGCCCATCCCCTGCCCCTATCTACTTGCCCTGTCTACATTAGAACACAAGCTAATGTATTCATAGCTTCATGCTTAACCAATTACTGTTCTATGTGTTATTTTAAGGCTTGTTTCCCTCACTCTACCCATTTTGCTTGCAAAAAGTTTATTAAAATTGACTTCTTAATTTCTGGAAAAGTGGATTTTCAACTACTTTGAAAAAAAAAAGAAAAAAAGGGATAGGTCATTAGGCTGAAATTTTTATGAAGTCCTTCTATGTAGAACAAAGTCTGAAAGGAGTTTAGTGCTTATTAGTTTTGTAGTTTCCGATAGACTGAAATAATAGACGCCAAACTTCTAAGAAACTTGTACCATCATAAGAAAAATCTATTGTGAAAATTTTAGCCGGATCCCTTTTGTCATTTTCTCAGAATCCTGGAAAAACGACTTTTCCAGAAATTTTTTGTTTTACAGTTTTCTTAGAAACAAAACAACCGATAAACAAAAAACTTCTTTCAAACTTGCTCCAGTATAAGAACTATCTCTCATGAAAATTTCAGCCATATCCATCTGGTAGTTTCCTCAAAACGGTGAACCCAAAATTTTGGGCGATACATACACATATATATTATACTGTATTTACACATTAAAAAAAATTAGGTAAAAATGAAAAAATGGTACCAATCATTTTCTTTTCTCATGAAACGGATGATTTTCATGACCCCAACCCCTAACCCCAAAATTATGTCAATTTTAACACCGAGTTTGCAAGAAAATTGGGTAATAAAGAATTGATAATTTTACTAGTACTAATATGTGAAGAAAAAAATTTGAAAAAGTGTATGTTAAGAACAATCTCTAAATCTAACAAACCGATGTTGACAAATTGTTGTATCTGCATTTTTCATGAAATTAGGAAGGTTATAGGTTTGGTTTTATTATTTTATCACTTCGTAAAGCTTATTTATAAAAGAATCGATGAAGGCTGGATTAATAGTGCTGCGTGTATAAAAGGTGGACAGAGGAAAAACCTTATGTAAACTTATTAATGTTTCATTCAGTGGCCTTTTCCTGATTCATAAATTTACATCATTCGACATATTTTTTGAGGTGCTAAATTCGAATTTGATGTTAATTTTATCATCAGATCCATTCTTCGACTCGCGTTGGTCCCAAAAAGGGAAGAATTTTTTATTTTAGTATTTTAGGATGTAATATATCATCGGACATGTTTTCTGAGGCGCTGAATTCGAATTTGATGTTAATTTTAACATTAGACTCATTCTGCAACCCTCATTGTGCCCTAATAGGGGAGAATTTTTGATTTTCAGATTTTAGTGTGTAATACCTATATCATCGGACATGTTTTTTGAGGCGCTGAATTCGAATTTGATGTTAATTTTATCATTAGACCATTTCCTCGACCCTCATTGTGCCCAAAATAGGGAGAGTTTTATATTTTCTGAATTTGTTGTGTAATATGTCAGTGAGCACTTAGCTCAGGGTTAGGCTTAAAGGTCCTAAGCATTTGTCAAGCAAAGCTGACACCACGGGCTGCTAGTCTATAATAAACGCAACCCACAATACACATATTTTGAAATTCTATCAATTCTGGACGAAATCAACCTTTCCGACTGGCCTGCCATCCTCGTTTTTTTTTTTTTTTATCTGAGTGTACAAAACAGACATAAGTAGGTCTTTGTCAGAATTATTTTTTTCCTCACCATCATAAACACTAGGAATAAATCGATATCCAATTAGGGATCGACAGTTTACTGAATTAATCAGTCTCATGTAAAACCTTAGAATAATTAGCCTACCAACGTAGTAATTATTTATGCGATTATTTAATTAATGTCAACGATCTCTCTTGTGGAAATTCTCCCAGCAATGGTACCGTGTTATAGTGACTATACAGAATGCCTATGGTAAGTATATATATATATTATATGTATACAATCAGTAGTATATACCTTAAATAACGTTATTGATATTTATATCTTGCATTCACTCGTGTCTATCGAAAACATATTATCGATTACCCATTCATTCGAATCGAATTGGAGCGGTTTTACTCCGAAGAACACCTTTTATTCTGATTTATATCCTGTTTGTTAGAATGATAACCGGGCGTCTTATTTCTCTAATTATCCAAATACCAGTCATGTCAAGTCGATTATTGAATATCATCTTAAACGGTAGACAATGTTCTCAAAAAAATAAAAAATAAATAAAAACAAATGAGAATACTACGGGATTCCACTAAGTTAACGGTGGAAATCATTTCAGAACTGCGAGTAAAAAGCTGTATAACTGCGTGTACGTACATTTTCTTCTCCATTCACCTAAGTAAATAGAATGAACTTTTTTCTTTTTTTTTTCTTTTGCTTCAGTCACCCTGTAGCTATCCATTTGTCGAAGTAAGGTTGTTATCTCTGCGCAGATATAGACAGAGAGAATATCCAGTGAAAGAATATTAGAAGACACACACCGGCATCCGACTAAAAAATATTAGCGAGAATAGTTTTTTTTTTTAAGTCCGCAGGAGTTGGCAATTAGGTCATAACTACGATGAATGAAAAAACTCTATAAACGAGAGGGAAAAAAAGAACCGCATTCCATAAATACATTTTTTTTTTTTTTTATTCATGGTCAATCATTGAAGTCTAATGTCGGATTTTTTTTTTTTTTTTTGTACGAGTGCGTTATCGATCACATGAGCGAAACGAAAGTAAATATTAACTTTCGATTTGAGAGAGACAGATGTGTGAGAGAAGAGACGTTGTTGTCATTAGGCTCCTCAAGACGATCGATGACGATAATTTTTTTTTTTTCCTCTTTAACATTCGCTTCTCACGATTTCTTCGACAAAAAAGAACTAAACAGAGAAACAAGAATGATGAATTATTTAAGACTCTATGTATTAGTTTGGTTGTACATATAACTTCGATGTACAAGCAGTAACCCTTGAGGAGTGAAAGCATATTTTTCTTTCACATTCTCTACGGCCGATAAGAGAGGCTGGATGATGCGATTTTTTGCGTAAATGAACGGGAAAATTATGAAACAACAAAATATATTTGTAAGTGCCTCATAGTCCAGTCAAAACATGATGATAATGAGGAAATTAAAAAATAAAAAAAAACTAGTGCACAAACTTCAACCACATAAGGTTGTTGGGTAGGTCCCCTGGATTAACATACTAAAAGCTGCACCCTCCCCATCTCGTATTTTTGAGGAGGCGATTTTATCCCCTAAAATTTGATTCTTCCCCGTTTTCTTTCGTGAATTTTGACTTTTTGCTAAAAATAGGTCTGTACAAAATTGTTGAATATAAAAATTTCTAAAAAAAAGTTTCCTGCAGTTTTTTGCCCAACGCCCCCTGTTTCCCTCCAGAAAGTCTTGAAAAGCCATTCTTCACTGAACATTAGAATTATACGGGAAATATAACTCGTAATTCGTAAACCCAATACATATTTTCTACCCATCTACTCCCCTTTCATAATCTTTTACCATCCCTACCACTTTCAAAGTTTTTTGTCTGACACCATATAAACTTTTTTCCTTACAATTTCGTATTCTAGAAAAAGATTTCCCAACAATTCATTTCCTTGAATATAGATAAGTTACTTTAACAATTGTTGCGTAGTAACTTAAAACAGTTTCATAATTAGATTTTTTTTTTTTTTTTTCAAAAGAAAAGAGCTATAGAATTTTTGAAAATTAAAATTAAACCTTCGAAGATAAAAAACATTAAAACCGTCAAATTTTCCATTTTCGTGAAGGTTGAGAGAGCAGACATCCTTGCTACAGCCATGACAAATACCCTCAGCTAAATCTTGCACGTAAAAATGATAATATATGGAATCAAATGCGTACCCAGACAAATATACGTCGTAAATTTGGTTGTCTGCTTTTTATTTAAGATTTTTAAGAAATGAGACACATCGTAAAATAACATGCCAAAGTATATTTTTCAAAAAATTCCGTATCAGTTAGTTAATCCACTGTCCGTAGTTCTCGTATATAATTATTACAATGGCGTCGATTACCTATTATCAAAACTATAACGGTGACCTAATTTCATTGTAGTTTTTTATGAACATTTTCTCACAAATACCTAACTTGATTTTTTACATAGTTGCGATTTATGACAATTTTTTCCGAGCTGATGGCACGTGTTCGCTCGCTCGCTCGCTACGACAAATAATTATTTTCAAATAGGAAACATTAGAAAACTTCATACTCAGCAGGTTCCATGGAAATAAAAATTATTCGTAACGACTGACACATTTTATTCTAAATAGTAGGAGCCTAATTACATAATTATATATGTTGGCTTCCGCAGCTTTTAAAAAAAAAAAAAAAAAAATAGGAAAGATAACCAACCTTTCAATAAGATGATACAAATGGGTAACCTAGACTTTTTTTTTTTCTCTCTTTTTGACGTACTAAATTACTTCTTCTCCACAGGGCGTGAAAAATTAGTATTCATTTTCCACCATAAAAATTTACTTTTTAAATATCAGTTGTACAATCGTGAGCCGAATCGTATACTGAGATTATGTCTTTAGTTTTACTGTAAAATTGCATAATAGATGTATTTTACTACGCTTTACTGCGTATACCTATAGTCCTTTTGCGAATAACTAAGAATTAAAATGATCGTGGTTTAATTCATCGTATAATTAGGCCAATGTACATACCTACTACGTGCAAAGAATGAACTCCATTCTGAGTCCATATGAATTGCATTTTGGTTCATACAGGCTGTTTCCGGAGTTGACGATAAAATTTCAACAGATGGTACAGTACATTGAGTTAATACTTTAAGTTTATTGATCAAGATTCAGGAGTCGTGTTTCGGATAAGTGAAATAAGTAATATACCGTTTTATTGCTTCATTCCAGCAAATACACTTGCTAGTTTTTCACACATAACACTCTCATAATTTTTTTCAGGAAAGGCCAAATTAAAGACAGACAATTGTTCACTAATTGAGGATCAAGAACATCAAATTGCAGTTAGTAGACGTCGAAATAACGAAATCATGAGAAAAGTAAGCCAAATAGAAGATAGAATATATTTTTAACTGGCTTAAAAAAAAGGAGGTTCTTAATTCGACCCGTACGTATGTATGTGGGTACCTACTCGTATGTAGCCTACGTGTATGTACGCATAGTTATATGTATATAGGTAAGTATGTTTGTCCGCGAATTTTTGAAGAACTATTGGATCGATTTTGATAAATATTTTTTTAAATGATAGAAAGTAATCTGATGGTGGTCCAACATTAGTCTTTTCAGAATTGATGTGATAGTTTTATAGTTATTTTTTTTAAATTATACAATTATATATAAAGAAAAATTGCCAGTAACGTTAATGTACGAACAAACGAAAGGGCATAGATAAATTTTTTTTATAAAAAAAAGTCAACAAAAAATAATAATAATAAAAACTCTAGCGCAGCAAGCCTCGCTAGATAAAAGTAGATTTTCGAGAGAAAGAATTATGAATTTTGATGGTCACATTAATAGTCTGTAAGTTTATACGGTATGAAATGTGTTAGCTGCTGACAAAATATTAGACAATGTGAAATGTAAAAGCATTTTTTCTTGAAAAAATGAAAAATAAATTAAGATGATAAAGTATGTGATATATCATCATATAATTTAAGATAAAACCAATGAAATATAATAAAGTTATAAAATAAAATAAAATAAAACCTGAGCATTCGGTAAATTTTTATAAAAAAAAAAAGTTCACGCAAATTAGACAAAAGAAGGAAAAATATCTTTACTGGAAGTACCGTCCTGTTCATCCGCACAAAAATTGGTAGCGTGCTACAATAAATCTTAATGAATATTTATTTCAAATTTTGTACATATGGTTCCAAAATTTCGCATTTTATGACAAATATAAAATCAAAAATAGCGATACCGGAAGTACCGCCCGATCCATTCGCGCCAAAATGAAAAACCTACTACAAGAAATTAAAATAAATATTTATTCCAAATTTCGTGGCTATGCTAAGCGTAATAAGTAGGTTTTGTAAAGAAAACCTACTCAAAAATATTTATTCTGAATTTTGAAATTACAGTTTGAAACCATTAAAAACAAAAATAGACTTTAAGAAAATACCATCTTGTCGGTGTACACGAAAACTGGTAGAATGTTACAATTAATTATAATAAATATTAGTTTAAAATTAAGTATTTTATAGCCAGCCTAAAAATAAAAAGAAATATCTTTACCGGAAGTGTCGTCCGGTCAATCCGCACCAAAACTGATAGTATGCTACAATAAATTTAAAAAATATCCGTTTCATATTTCGTACATATTGTTCCCAAATTACGCATTTTATGACCAATATAAAAATAAAAATATCGGTACTGGAGGTATGGTCTGGTCGATTCATACCAAAATTAGTAGTATGCTACAATAAAATATAATAAATATTTGTTTCAAATTTCGTATAATTGTTCCAAAAATTACTCATTTTGTTACCATTATAAAAAAAATTGTGGTACCGTAAGTACCGTCCTGCTGATTCACACAAAAATTAGTAGCATACAACAATAAATTATGATAAATAACTGCTCCGAATTTGGTGACTATTGATGAAAAATTGAGCATTTTATAGCCAAAATAAAAACAAAAATGGTGGTACCGGAAGAATCGTCTGGCCGATTTGCACAAAAATCAATAAATCTGATCCTTAGCTCAGTATAAATATTTGTACCAAATTTCGAGATTATCTGATAAAAATTTCCACCTGTACCGTGGGAACAAGAAATGGACTTATATCTATCAAACTATATATTATATATGAATTGAGTTATTAGTGCCAAAATTTTCCTGAGATCATAAAACGAAAAACGTACTCATCCCCAACTCTGGGGGCTAATACCGTACCAAGCATAATAAGTAGATTTTCTAAAGGAAATCCTAATTTTAAAATGCGTTAAATAGAGAAAAATTACCATTTTCAAATTTCTCTAGCGACAAAGGAAAAGAGCTTCGACTTCAATAATTCCAGTTCCTAGATCTTTCTGGAGAAATTTTAAAAGGCTTATGTTTTCTCTCTTTTTAACGCATTTTTTTATTGTTTTTCGTTAAATTTTCCATATAATACGTATTTACTTTGAACGGCATTTTTGAATCATTTTTTCTATATTTAAAAATAGTAATATCGAAATATTATTTTCCATTTTATTTTTCACTTTGTTGTTCATTTTTTTTTTTTTTTTTGAGGTCTAATGACTGTAAATTGGCGGTTCATGGTCTCAAAGTGTTCGTTAGTGTATGATTTTCAATTTATTTTCTTGTAAAATAAATATCAAATTTTCATTTGAGACAGCTGTAGGCAAAAACCCGAAGAGATTTGTTTCTGAATTGAAGCAACTAATAATCATTCAAAATTCTTCCACTTAATATCAAAGATACGACGATCCTTATTTGTACGCAATCCTCATAACTTGCTACAGCCAACCAACCACTGAAATTTTATCATCCATTCGAAAAAAAACTTTGTACTTAATCGAACAGCTTACGAAATTCTTGTGAAATCCAGCCTCTATATCATTTTCATTGGTGCCAGGATTTTCATTCGGTGATCGCAAGTACCAGCGTGTTGGTGTCTCAATTTTCCATACCTTTGCTCGTTATTTCATTTTCATAAAACACAAAATTCTCAGACCTTGCCGCATACGAGCAGGTTCGTGTCTTCGCCGCCACGTAATTTCAATTCCAAATTTATGCTCGTCGTACTTTCGTTATATAGGTACATAAATTTTTTATTTTCATTTCGACGATAAATTGTAGCAAATTTGAATTTACACGACCTTGGTGAAGGTTAAAGCGCACAAAAGCACAATCGTTTTATGAATTTTTTAACCATAAAAACACCACTCGCATAAACTGTCCGACTGTAATTGATTTCACTTTTTTAATCTTCATTCGTTTGAGAAATGGAGAGAGAGTGCTACTCGTCCGGTAGTAACTTCAATAAAACAGCTTTGAAATTGCAATTACGAACATACGCTGATAAATAGCCTGTACACACGTATAATACTGTTCAGGTGGAGTGTACCTTTTACAAATAACACATAGGTACGTAGATTAACTCCGAGAATGGATGCGAAACAAGTTGTAAATCTGGTGAATTGGTTTTTATATAAGGGTTTTGTACTTTCTTGACGATGCATAGGTACACATTCAATTACGTAAACGTTTATTCAATTTGAAGACGAAAAAAAAAAAAACAAGCAACAACAATAACAGCATCGAATTGAATCTGTGTGCAAGGAACTGTGTCGATTCAAAAAACTAGACCAGCACAACGCAGATTCTAATCAGCAAGGATGTACTTGTCTTTTCATCCTGTGTTAAGCGTGTACCAACCTCAGGATGGGTGAAAGATATTTTACATAGGATGTCTAAAAATTAATTTTCATTACAACCATTGTTACACGAATAGATGGACTACCTACCTAAATACATGTAGTATAGAAATAACACTCGTTGCGTATACTTACTATAGGTATAGTAATATACCATTGTATTTCCGTAAGTTTATCTTTTCAGTAATTTTACTGTAATCTCCTTTACTTTCTCGATGAGATACGATTATCTACGTAATATTTTTTGAAGATATATACCAAACGTATGGTTATGGATTTCCTAAAATACTGATCGCAGATTGGGTTACTTACTCAATGTCACGGTTCAGCTCGTTCATTATTGGTGTGGAGACCTATTACCTATCTAATAATCTATTAGCTGCAGTTCTATTATTGAAATTCGAAACTGAAAACAAAATTCGCAGCAGTCTTATTTGCGCGAGTGAACACATTTTGAGCTTTCCCTTTTTAAACCGGTTGTGAAAAATTTCCTTCGTATTGCCGACAATTAAATTCAATTATTATTTCGTTCGAGCCAGACATGCTAAAAACATGTTTATAGGCTAACGGATGACGCGAAACTATAACTGTTTTTAGTTTCCATTTCGTACATTGAAGGTCTCGTGTACTCGTATAGTTTTCGGTACTAGTGTTGTAAATTTTTGGAAAACGATCGATCATTGTGATCGATCAATATTGAAAAATATCCATCTTTTGGATGATCGATCACCTGTTACGCGTACGAAAGAAGCTTCAACCAAAAAAACAATATTAGTGTGTCATTGGAGACGAGGTGGAAGTGAAACTTCTCACGAGATATTGCTGAAATACTCCTGAAAATCTTTCATTAAAAATCAATTATGTCCTCCAAACCACCATTTTTTCATTTTTTCTCCTGTATTAAAAACCAAAATGTAAAATTTGAAATCAGAGTCTCAAAAAGCATAC
This sequence comes from Ericerus pela, assembly GCA_011428145.1. Classification (NCBI taxonomy): domain Eukaryota; kingdom Metazoa; phylum Arthropoda; class Insecta; order Hemiptera; family Coccidae; genus Ericerus; species Ericerus pela. The sequence goes on along the minus strand of WOFM01001634.1, from coordinate 269,224 downwards.
CTGATAATGATGTATCATCCAACAAAATAGACTATGAGAAGTTAAAATCTGGTCTCCTTTTGAATCCCCAGGTGGTATAAGAATGGATCGGATGAAAAGAAAAACGAAATAACATACGCGGTAATGTATCACCCAACAAAATGTAAGAAGTAAAAATTTTGACCCCTTCTGAAACCTCTGAAGGTTGAATAATGGGTTGAATGAAAGAATTAATGTTAAATTTGTAATTAGTACCTACCCCAAAAAACATACCCGCTGATTTATCACCCCATAAAATAAGAGACGTGAAAATTTGGCCCCTTTCTGAAGTACGGTGGAGGAATGGGTTGAATGAAAAAATAAACATAAAATTTTAAATCAGTTCCTTAAAAAGCATACCTGTTGATTTATCACAAAACGAATTATAAAATAAGAATAGATATATAACAATCCAAAACCTCTATTTCTGTTGCCCCCAAAACCCTTTTTTCCCTTTTTTTTGTATTAAAAAAGAAACAAGCAAGTAGTGCTCTATGGTTCTGTCCACTTCAGTCGGTATTTTTAAACATTATTGACTCTCTGGAATACCTTGTTGTGAAAGAATATTCACACAAGAAGGTAATCAACAGATTATCTGCGTGTTCTGCCACTTCATATATAAACACATAAGTGTAAGCCAAAACCTGAGCAAATACTGGCGATTTTAGAACCAGTTGGGGCGGTTTATATAGGGGCTCATTTACACACACACACACACACACACACACACACACACACACACGTACACACACACGTACACACATATGTTATGAATACGTACATCTGTGTATAAGGGAAGTTCATCACTTCTTATTGAGATAAGAAAATGACGGACAGGTTCACGTACCAAATCATGACATCACTGTAATTGTTTGATTAGTCACCGTTTGGTTTTTGTACATTACTTGCAATTAACTGCAAGTAATTACGTTTGAACATTTTTATGCAATGTTTTAATGTCATCGAGACAAATAATAGTCAGCATTTGGGCTGTAACTGTTGAGGAGTGCGAGCCCCTGATACCTCATACGAGTGTTAAGTCCCCACAGAATCTAACCACGAAGTCTAATTATTTTAGCCAGTAACAATTTTTATGTCAAATTTGTTGTGTCAAGATCATATGAGTCTATACTACTGATAGTAAAAAATACTTCAAAAAAAGGTTATTCAGCAGTTTTTCAGGTGCGACGAAGAAAAGAGAAGTAAATGTTCACTCAATTCCATGAGTGGCAGAATCCAAAAAAAGTCAACTTTTAAATTTTCAATCATTTTTTTTTATGGTAAATGAAAATGATCGATCAGATGAGTGATCGATCAAGGCAGTACGATCGATTGGAAATTCGGCTGATCAAACACTAAAAGATCCATATTTTTTTCACATCACTTCATCAAATTTCCATAATTTCTATTTTGTTGTAAAAGAGACGAGATACGTAAAACGTATATATAAATGGTTGTGTTTATTTCAATTTATTAAAGAATAAAAACAAGTCTTTTACAATTTACTATATTATGGGAATTCCTGTAACAAAGCCAGACTGCTAAAAAACAATAATTTATTCCTTTCCCTTTTACTCTAGGAAGAATACATTAGTATCCAGTGGAATTCACTCCTTGAGGAAGTTTACAACTCCGTCTCTATGGCTATAAAATTTATTTCGATAGGCACAGTCACTGCATTGTGCCAATAATGATGTCAGTATGATGTTTGAAATTTATTTACAAAAATCATTGTCCAAAAAAGTCATACCTAAAACTGATTGTTTTGAAAACAGCCCTCAAGACAAGTGAATATATTTCCCCTCAAATCATTAGTTTCATTTTATATCCATTCATTTTAGAATTGTTTCATTGATATTTTAGATGAACGATCCAAGAGACTTCTTATTGGAAAAGTACTTTCCCAATCGTTATAGTTTCTACGATTCACTTTGAATAAATTACCATCGACCTAATCTGAACTCAGTTTTCGGGGCAATTGTTGCCAAGAATTTGAATTTAAACCGTTCTATTTTGAAAAGAAGAATCTCTCACCAACAACAGTCATCATTAACACAAAGGCAGGAAATTGCTATAAAAATATGAAGTACCTATTAATGTTATTTTTAATTTTTTTTTTTGAAAAGCTTTTTTTTTTCTATAATTTTAGTAAGTTGATCTTGATGGAGAAACTTTAAAATAGTTAATATTCTCTACTTATAGAATTTTTATTTTGATATTGGTATGATTTTTCTTTGAAATTTTATTTTCATTGATTTTTCGTTTTATTTATCTACATTAGCTTTAGCGGCAAATATTTTGCTTTAAAAGAAAACAGTTTTTTTTCAAAATAACTCAAAAACTATTTTATGATTATGAAAAAAACTGAATGGGTCCACCATATGAAATCACCTTTCTTCATTCAAAAGAAAGTTTATCAAAATGGGTGCTTAAGGTGACAAGTTATGCTAGAACAAATATAAAAAAAAATCTAAGGTAAAAGAAGCTCGGTTAGAAAAAGTAGTTTTTAATTGTATCAAATTTCAAAGCTTTTGACCTAAAATAATATGGTTTAAAACCATTACCCCCTTCAAAATCAAAATTTTTCTGTACCAAAATATTGGTGACATTACAATAAATTATAGTAAATATTTGTTTCAAATTTCATAACTATTGGTCAAAAATTGAGCATTTTATAGCCAAAATAAAAACAACAATAAAAAATGCGCTAAAAAGATAAAAATAATATTTTTGAAATTTCTCCAGGAAGAAACCAGAATTATTAAAACTGGTGATAATGAAAAAATATGGTATGCCAACCAGATGGTGGTCACATCCACAAACAAAACCTTGTTGACTACACAAAATTTTACCAACCACAACTTTACAAACTCATTTAAACTTGCAAACTATGGAATTGCGGAACAACCAAAGTCCAAATTTTGTATAAAATGTACAAATTCTGACTACAAAAATCCTGCCCAGATATATCAGCCAGAGTTACTAATTTTAAATATCTCCTGGGTATTATCAAAGGAGTTATATACATAAAAAACAGATTTCCTTAACAGTTGTAATCTTTTGACCTAACATCGTTGTGAACCTTGAAGTCACACAAAATACAAGAACATGCCTACAACATGTACGAAATACAAAATCATGTATTAATATTATGAAATATTTACATACCAGATTTGACAAACAAAAATAAAGTCCAAACTAGGACGAAACATAATGTTAAATGGAACAACATAATGACAAAAATATTACTGTAATAAAATAAAATACGAACATAGAAAATATGATGCTCACACCAAGGAGAACAAGAACAGAAAAATGTAAAAGTTTAGACGATCAACTGAGAAGCTACAAAGAACAAATCAGGTGATTGTGAAACGTTCTGATTGGCCTATATTTCTCTTTCTTTGGATAGAAAAATCTAAAAAGAAGGGAGAAAAATGTAGGTTAATCAGTTAGAAATAATTTGAAAATAGGTGAGTTCCAGAAACACCAGAATTTGTGTTATGTATAAGTAAAATCACATGTATTCCTCAAAAATATTGCCATAAAATTCGACAGAATTGACTTATAAAGCTTATATGGTGAAGAAAATGAGCGCTGACTTCAATAATTATTCCAGTCCCTAAACCTAAGGACATGTTCAGAAATGTTACCAGGGAAGGTAAAAGTTCCACACCATGACCTCACATTTACCCTACTTGATAAACACAATCTGAATGTGTTTGAGGTGATTTCATTTTAGTACAACAAATTATATAAAGTTACCTCGAGATATTATTTTCCCTATCTCTGGAGTTCGGGAAAAAAATTACTCTCCCAAGTACACAATTACCTATCTGGATGCTTTGGGTAACACTTTTCCCTCCACAGTAACGTTTTAGATAATGCTGGAGAAATTTTAAAAATATTATTTTTCTCTTTTTAAAGCAATTTTTTCTGTTGAAGTCTGTAGCATATGAGGCATATTTCTGTTACTTTTTCCTTTATTCTTTATTTTTTTGTCTTTCTTTATTTCCTATTCTTAGTTTCACTCGTGTTAGAAAAGTGAGGTGCCTACTACTAGCTACTTACAAACTTTTCTACTATCTTCTTTCCTCAAACTCTTCACATTTCTTCCCATCTTTTGTCACTCTCATTTTGGACACAATTGTATTCAATGTGGCTCATTTTCGTTGATTTAAAATTTGCTTTCTATTCTCGATTAACTTCAAAATGAAGTCACTAAATTTGTTTTTTCTGTTCTGTTGAAAGTTTATTTTCTTAATTGTGGTCAAGTTCATGATTTTTACATTCAAACATGTTGGCATCTCTGGTTTCTACATATTCTTGTGTGCAATCAGAAATTAAATTCTTTCTTTTTGAATGTAAATTAATATACCTGCCTTTTTTCATTCAATTATTATCATTAATATAATCAACAGGTGCTCAACTCCTGTTTATTTGTATTTTTCTAATATAATAATTTATTATGATTATTAAAATGTATTAATTTTCTTTCTAGTCTGATTGTAGTGGAAGTACGTGTAAAGTGAAGTGTGTATGTGCGCTTGATTCTCCTTTATGACCATCTATCTCATTCTAAAATACAGCATGTGTTCAAAAAACCTACATCTTTTGATTTTCTTCCTGGAGACATTGCTTTTGACTGTGACTGCACTTTTATCTAGACTTTCGCACACAGAAGGTGGTTAATAAAAATGGTATAGAAAGATCTATAGCATCAATCTAGAAATTAATTTTGCCAAATTCTAGTTTTGGACTCACTATGCAAAATTTATTTTATGTTCAATATTTGCAGTGAACGGATATTTTTCATTGGCACTTTTTGTTCATAGTATGGAAAAAATGATGATGATATTCCAAACAAATCGAGCCCCAGAATTGACATTTCTTCGACAAAATTGGCGCCCGAGTCGTCTCATCATCAATAATTGTGTAGATATGAACGTCCAAAATAAGTTACTAAAATTGTCACCCTCTCCCCTCACTTGTTTCAGTGATTTTTTGCCACATCCGTACGCCTACTGCCCAGTATGGTAACTGAAACAGAAGCATATATAACTAGTTCATCCCCATGTTATGACCTAATGTTGTATCATATGATAATAGTACTAAGAACTTGTTTCACCGAAAATTAAATTGTAAATAATTTTTTTCTGCGCTATTTCTTTGATAAAATCGAAATTTTAGGTGTAAAACGAAAAATCAATCTGAATTCGAGTGATTTTTCATCTCTCACTATAGCTGCCAGCTGTTTCCTTTCAGATAACGATGAGTTAATATTTTTAGCAATTATTTCGAATGCTTCTCCTCAATTATTCTTGAAACGAAAAATAAGGCATAAACAGTCGAATTATCTGGACTGCATTCATCACCCTCCTCCGACCAAAGAATTTTTTTAACTACAAAAATCACAAAGTACACACCGGTTAAACTTCCTTATAATGAACAAAGTCTGTAGTTTTAATGCGAAGCACTTTTCTACAAATTTTTTGACCGCGCAGCGTTTGTCGTGCGTAAATGACCATAGGTCGCATAAAAATATAATATAGTCATTTATCATTGGGAACTGTTCCCCGTGACCTTGACTGCGTGTTCGCACGAAGAAACGAGACTCATTGCGCAATATTATAAAATTACTCCTCGTTATCAGTTGAAAACCTCTACTTGGTAAGTTCGCTGATACAAGCCTGTCCAAAGCAGCAGCCAAAAAAAGTAAAATACTCAAAAACCATCGACCCATCGCAATCAGGAAGCTGTCACTGCATTTTAGTTCCAATCGAATTACATTTTTTATAGTGGTTAAAATAAAAAAGAAGTTATACCTACCTGCCTACCCACATATAGGCTATACGTAGCGATTTATTATTCGAAGAATCCGGGGTATTTTTTTTATTTATTTATTTTTTCAAACTGGATTTTTATATTTTCCTTTTATTTATTTCTTTTCTCTAATTTCTTCCGTTTTCCTCCCAAGTTCCCTGCCACAATAATTTTGCGGCGAAGTAGGTAAGTAATGCCAAGGATCTTAACGCTGAATTGCTTTAAAAATAGCTAAGAAAAAAAAAAACATCCTAAAATATGTAGATGCGGCAAGCGAATAAAAGAAAGGCATAAAAAAAAGCATTTGGTGAAAATTCTCAAGCGTGAAATTTTTTTCTTTATAGACAAAAATATGAGTCACATCTTACTGTACCTATAGGTATGGAATAATGTAAATCACAGTCGCGTTCCAGTTTCATGAGCCATATTAAACCGACGCATCGTCTCGTTTCAAAATCCATAAAAAAAAGTAGGGTGGGGTAAATAAAAATGAATAGATTTTAGTTTTATCAATAAATTGATTTAGCGGAGAGAAACAAAATCAATTCACGAATTATACTCAAAACTGTGCAACAGGCTCTGAGTAAAAAGAAGGAATGCAGGAGGAAACAAAAAAATTAAAAACTGACTCCATAAATTAGTAAATTTTTTTCACGTGTATTTCAGTAGAATAATTTTACGCAGTAACTACATCAGAATCACGTATGTACGTAATATTCAATTGGCTTGGAAAAATTTAGCAAAAAAACTTTCGAAAGAGTGAAATAATGCTGGAAGAAGAACAGTTTGAAATACGATACGTGTAGGCACTCGTATTTACCTGGTACCTAGACTGTATATAATATGGAATAGACGAAAGCTGGAGTATTCCAACCAGAGAAATATAATGAAAGTATAAAACAAATATATGTGTGTATATTTTATATATATATATACATATATATACATATAAAATGGAAGTCGGCACTAGATAGACTTTTTGTGATAATGATCGCTTAACGTTGATTTTATACCTACGATTGTACATAATATATAAGCAGTCATGAGAATGCAGCTCCATAGAAAATGAAGGAGAATACCTTTCTTTATTTGCGTGGAGTTTACAACTTCGCACCAATTATCGTGGCTTGGAGCACCTTTAATTTTAATTTTAATTTGCCAAGTAAATTCATAGACAAAAAAAAACATACACGTAAGTTAAAAAAATAATATATATATATATATATAAAAAAGAAAAGAAACAAAAAGAGAAAAAGCCTTTATCTGACAAGGAATAACTGCAAGACGTGCCCTTCATTTTGAAACCTTGTAAGTGCCTAATAAGCTATCACATCGTACGTCGAATAATTTTTATTTCTATAACGATATATATATATATATATATTCATAATGGTGCACAGGTATAAAAATAAAATTCTAACATGGGTCGATGGAGATGATTTTCTCATTAAAAATTCACCTGAAAACGAGTCGACGAAAATTTGGCTCGATCAAGATTTCCAAATTTAGAAAGAAGATATTATGATATTATGTACCTAAGTAGTTGAATTTAATTAAAAATATCATAAACTGAGAACGTCAACCCATTTTAATAAAATTGTAATTTATGATTTGATATTTCATCACCAGAGAGGTATCGAAACTCTTCAATAAATAACTTGAATAGGTATACTCAATTCGGGAAAAAATTGTTGCAATATTTACTATTTTGACAAATAGGTGATAGTTTCATAATTTTCTAAATATGCGAACGAATGCAAATCGTCGACCAGGCGACTGTAATAAGATTTTTTTAAGCATTCAAAGGAAAAGAATAATTTTTTTATCCCCGCTACAAATCCATAAATAGATAAAGAAAATTTCGTTGAACAATTTTTCCATTTCAAACAGTCACAATGCCATTTATTTGGGTATTTTCTTAATGGTAATAAGCAAAATTATTCTTGATCTTACACTTTGCTGCCTCCTTACATTGGCGATGTCAATATCAAGAATAACTGCAAGACCAAGACCAACCATTCAACATACCAACACCAAGACCAATAGTCTCAACTATGATAGACTAAAATCAACCGAAAAACTTGACCTATACCTGTGAACAAAGTGTAAAATTTTTTTATTCGTGCTAATTAAATAATTTTAAAATTTTAGGGTTTTACTCCCTCCAATCTTTTAGAAAGACATGGATGGTAAGTTGTATATTCAGTAAAAATCAGTTATCGTAGGACCGGAAGGAAAATAATATGATCATGACTAGACTGCTCAAAACTGAAAGCAAAACCAAGATCAACGTGGTTCATTTCCATTTCCTCTGTTGGAAATCAATCGAAATAAATACAAATACTTCGGATAGGTATCTATTTTGAATCAACAGAAAAAGTCCACCTCCCTCCGAACACAGATAAGGGAAAAGTGTATACAAAAAATATTTTCACGAAGTATAGTACCACGAAAATAATGTAAGTCGACTCATTAAAAATGGTCAAAAGAGAAAATAAGTTTACATTAAAAATGAGTGTTTTAAAGATAAGCTTTTAATTTTTTTTTTTTGGCTTTAGTTTCATGGGAAATAAATATTATTTCGCTGCGGAAGGTTGGCTGCAGTATTGGTATATTTTTAGATTACAGTAGTAAGTAGGATAAAAGCTTACAATAACATCAAATTACGACTGAATTCCTTCAGCATTAACATGCGACAACGAAATTTAGTTTCTTCTTCTTTCTCAATATTAAATAATGGAGCAAAAATCACGAAGATAAACTTTTTTGTCATTCTCTGTTTTTTTTTTTTGTTTTTTTTTTACTATTTTTTATTTTTTAGAAGCGAAGGTGTTTCGAAAGCTCCCAAAATTTCCTTCAAAATACTTCTGTATAAAAACCAACTGAACAAAAACTCATAGAAAAATTTATGCTATGATAGATCAATTTGTTTAGCGTTTCTCTTCGTTGATGCAATCGAATTGAACCGAATAAGTAACTGACATCTAAATTAGGTAAGTGAAATTTGAAGGTAACCACAGCAGGTTAAAAATTTTTAATGGAGTAGAAAATATATCAAAAATGTTATCGTGATACTATGATAAGCTGATGCTATATTGACGAATAATAAGTTCGAAATGTGTATCACCAGCAAATGTTTCCAATTATAAAATTATTCTCATCTGAAATTTGTTTTTTTTTTTTTTGTTTCTATTTTTTTATTTATTTTTTGATAAATTAATTTATTCGGTTTTGCCTGAAAAAATTCTTAAAACTTTCTTCTTCCTTATCTACAATCGCGTGAAATTTTATTTCTTCTTTCCCTACCGATGCTGTTTGATTCTTGATGAATTATTTGAGGAGAAAAAAAAATTGTTACTTTCTGTCCACAATGAAAGCGAATTTATGCTTTATTTTTTCATAATCACACCTCGAGCATCTAGCGACGTACCTACAGTGTTCTTAATTCATGCAATAGGTACCTCTACATTTGAAAAAAAAGTGAAAATCCGACGAATTTTATCTCTAATTATAAAAGTGTACCTTTACACTCGCATATTGTGCAGCGAGTAGGGACATATATAGCCTAATTTATATTCAAAGTATTTTATCTGCTAATATAATTTGAAGAATTCTGTTCTTTTGACTGAAGTATAAAGCGATCAATCGATGAATGGCTTCGATTTATGTTGATTTTAACAATAGTCAAATGCAAACAATTAAAGTAGTAACACTAAAGCAATTAAAGCTGTTTTTCTTTTTCGGTTTTTCATTTTATCAAGTGTCATTTAATATCATCATTTTTCTACCTTTTTTCCTTTCAAAGTAAAGACCAGAAAAACGATTCGTCAGTCATAAATTAATAAACGTATAAACGTATAAAAATAAAATTTTTTACTTTCGTCAAAACGTTTGAATTTCGGATACCCTATGGGTGGAATATACTGTATTACATGCAATAAACGTATCAGTGTTTCAAAAGAGTAACAATATTATTTTGCAAAAAAATAATATTATACCTATTAGGTTGTTCAAATAAAAATGCCCTATGAAATTTTCTCGTGAAAAATAAAAAACTGTTTTTTTATTTCTTTAATGTTTGGATTAAATAAATGTAAAAGAATGAAAAAAAAAAAAAAAAAAAAAAAAAAAAAAAGACCAAAAATAAAATTTAGAACGAGTTTTTGCGTTGGTTATATTGCTGCAGCGCAAAATTTAAGACTTTTTTGGCCATCGAATGAGTGCTGTTATAATCAAAGCAACAAATCTTGGCACTAGAGTTGAAACGTTAAAAAAACGTTACCTTTATATACGACTAGCAAGTGCCAAACAAGCACATGATTGGAGTTTCTTCAACGCAATACCTATACCTACGGGCTTGACGTTTCTGATCTCAAGGACTTCGATGCTCGCACAAGGTATTCAGAAGCTGTAGAATTTATAATTTCGTTGAAATTAGGCTCGAAGATGCAAAGAGATGACCTTCAGCACAGAAATGCATGAATTCCGGTGTAGTGTAGAGTATCAGTGACAAATCTATGGACACGGTCGTTTAAAAAAAAATGCTTTCAAAAAATACTTCGTGGAGGTCGTGACGTTGATAGAAAACGATTTTATGGCTTTTAAAAAGGTGAAAAGATTATTCTATTATTGTCGTATTTAACACATTATATTTGAATATCCAAGGTATTGTAGAACTGGAATTAAAGAAGGTGGTAAAATTGGGCTAAGCTCAGAATATCTTCTTAATGAAAATGCTGTAACTGTTGAGCTGACGAGTTCGGAGTCTTGAATAATTTTTCAAAATTTTTTGGCATCGAATATCACAGAATTATCAGTGGTTGATCCAAGAGAAAAAGGGGAACTTCTCCTTACTAAACACCAAAAAAAAAAAAGGAAACAAAGACAAAAATTTAAGGGAAAAAAATGAAAGTACGACCACAGAATTCAAATAAAAACCTTCAAAAATTAGTTGAACATAAACCAAAAATAAATAAAAATAGAGCTCTACTCCCATTTCCACCCCCCTAAAAAAAAAATAAAACTCCGGATCCGTTTCTAGAAATTGTTGCGGCTACTTTCAAAAGATCAGGAAAATGAAAAGGTGAATAACTAAAAACAGTACACATAGGTACCCGTTCCAAATATGTGTGGTTATTGACTGCCTGTAAATCAAGTGACTCATTGTCCCACATCAGAGCCATCAGCGCTGGGGCGAATGTAAATAAACGAATTTTTGGCCTGTGCAGTAGATGATAATTTTACAATCTCTCGCGCATTTAAATCCTGCGCAAGAGTGTGTAAAGGACTTTACAATGATTGACTCATATCATTTAAATCAACTGATTTATTATATGATATTATGATCGATTCGTGTTCATAAATTCATGCTAGAACTATTGGTTAATTGTTTGACTCACTCATTGACTGCTAGTTACTTCAACTTCAGTTCGATCAACGGATCGAGTAGAGTAGACTGATAAGAACTGAGAACTATCAAAAAAAAAAGAACTAATGAACTAGTTCATTTAGAAGTGAACTAAATGATCGATTAGTTCACTTCTAGGATTCGTTCAAAAGAACTAACCAGTGAACGAACTACCCATCACTAGTGAAAAACTATCCGTCAAGTTGCCAATCCAATCAAACACAATGTTTCAATTTAAAAAAAAAAAATCTCAAATGATTCCTCAGCCTCTAATTAAATTAAAGAGCTGGGGTTTATAATGATAGAAAGCGAATAAAATTTAAAAAATTTCCATTTAATTTTCTACTCATCTTTAGCTATTTGACAACAATGAGAAACGAGCAAATTAATGGGAGATTTGCCATATTTTGGAATCTAGAAACTTCTCTTCTTTCTTTCAATGATTGCTCAGTGCTATTTAAGCTAGAGAGCTGAAAATGATATCTCTGAAAAGAGGAGAAAATTTATCTGAATGTAGTTTTCGTTTAATTTTTTAATCGTCATTAAAAGTTTGAAAATAAACAAATAAAAAAAAACGTAAATTGATGAAAAAAATTTTTTTTTGAAATCCAAAAACCTCTCTCCTTTCACTTAATGATTCCTCAGCCCCTGTTTAAGCTAGAAATCTGGGATTAGTACTGCTAGAAAGAAAAAAAAATTTACTTGAAACTACTATCCTTATAATTTGATAATGGTTCTTAGCTGATTGAAAATAAACGAACATAAAAACGCAAAATAATGGAAAACTTGCCATTTTTGGGTTTTTTCAGCTACAATTTCGAAAATTTATTTATTTTATGAGTTCTTCTTTATTGGGAGTGGGAATTGTTGTTGTACTTTTTTTTATTTACATTAGTTGCAAAAATTATGGTGTGCAACAAGTGCTTGTGAGCTATTTTCACTTGTATCAAATTTGCAGCACTCGCCTTCAGCTCGGCTCGTCAACAAATTCTTCACACTAGGTAAGAAAATAGTCCACATTAGGTACACACTTGTCACATAATATAATATTAACTGTTAACTATTCATAGCTGATCAAAAATGTAGCTAAAATATTGCAAAAATATCATTGAATAACGATAAAAAAAGATTAGATTCAGTGGCAAATCCTAGATTTTCGACAGGATGGAGCTTAATCCTAAATTCTGATATTTTGTCTCTCTATTCGTCTGTACCCACATCCGCAACCCCTCTTAACGAATAATAATTACAAGTAAATAGACTCATTAGCCTGAACAATGAGGGCCATAGCCTCTGTGATTACGCCATTTAATCCGTCAGTAATGAGTTTTCATATGGATTGGAGACCAAAAATTATAATAAAATTAATTGTTGCGAAGAAGAAAATTTAAAACTAAAAAAGTTTAACATTACTCTCTTCAACTGACCCATGAAATATCAATAATATAAGTAGTATTTTACAGTTGAGTGAGTTATTAACGAGTTCCTGAATACGATGATGTAAATTATCATCTCTCTCAAGCCAAAGAACTAAATTGTGGATCAATAAATCATTCCATTGGATTAAAGATCTCAATCTTAAATAATCACATTGTGAAATCGGAGTATCTATGTGCCTGTAACTGATGATTATATCGTATTTGAAAAATTAAAAATATACCTTCTTAATCTGATAGTAGGTATCATAATTCAGACAATCAGAATGACTTTTAATTACTTATTTTGAAAAAGAATGGTACTTATCTACTTAGCACTAAATGACTGTAATCATATGGAGCTTAAAAAAATACCTATACAACAGAATATAAAAAATGGTCATTAATGCACTAATTTAGTACTTAGCTTACATAAATAGGGACCTTATAGGATGAAATGTAGAAATAATATAAAATTATTATTTACAACTATGATTTAGACCAATAAAATTTCAAAATTGATATACCTACTCAGTGATATTATTATCTTGATAAAAATTTAGAGCTAATTACAAATTATTAAGTACTTTTGAAATAATTTTAAATGTTTTTGTCCTATTCGGTATAAGAAGTATAGAAACAGCATCCAACGGTTTCTAATCAGGGGTGTAATCAGAAAATGATTTCTGAGAAGGCCAACAAAGGACAAAGTGGGAGTTATTTAGGAGAGAGGGATAAGACAGTTATGAGTAAAAATTTGAAATAGCTAATAAGAGATGTTGTATTTGAAAAATTTCAACTTGATAATTCGAATTTTATGGGAGCAACTCGACTTTCTGAAGTACCTGGTTCCCCTTAAGTTATTCCCCTGCTCCTAACTGACTGATAGTTGCTCAAAATTTTGAATAATACTTAGCATGAATAGCGGTGTGTAGAATTAAATACTACAGGTTGGTTGAATTTTGGAAACAAATCTGTCGAGTTTTTCCAAAAAAAATGTTTCTTGGATAGACTAATGTATGATCGATTCTTCCTCTTCATTTCAAATACATATTGGACAAAAAGGACAATATTTTGGCTGCCAGGATAACCTACACAAGGATAGGTGATAATAACGAGCATATGAATTTTACCAGCGGCACAATACGCTACATTTTACACTGCGTTCAGTTAGGCCAGACACCCCTACTCTACAAACCACAACCTGAAAACCATTATGAGTATAGGACAGAACTCAAATTTTTGATCTGAATTGTTTTAAAACAAGAGGTAGCTGCTTGATTAAGTTTAAAGAAATTGTAGAGGAAGCTTCAAGAAATAAAATGAGCTACAAAACAAGAAATTTGAGCTTTTAGAAGCTAAAAAAATGGAATAATTCGATGAGATCTGGCATCAGATTGGCTTAACTTAATATTATCAGTAAACCTTGCCTTAAAAACAACTAATTATAACTTATTATTTTGATAAATTCATTTTTTTTGAGCCTCATCATGAGTTGCCGTCAGGGTTAGGTTCAATAATAGCATTTGATTAAACCAATTTGATATACGACTTCATCTTCTTCTTCAATTTTCTCGGCTTCTAATGGTTCAAACTTCTTGTTCTTCAGCTCATTCTATTTCTTAAAACCTGCTCTAAAATTTTATTTATACCAAAGAAGCAGCTATCTATTTAAATAAAAGAATTATTACCAAAAATTCGTGTAAAAAAGCATATTTCCTATACATTTTAAATGGGAGGTTACGGTTCGCTGGAGTGGGGATAGCGACCTCACAGAAAACGACCGAATTACGCTTCTAGTATAAGTTTTACACTCGTTGGGTGATAAATTAATACATTCTAAAATATTAGAGAACTGTCAAAGACGATTGTTGAGACCATCAGGAAGAGTAAAAATTCGTTTACTCACTGCGAGTGCTAGTTCAAAAATTTGTGTTGAAAATCTAATGTCGATTTCAAAAGTAAAAGATTGGACCCTGAACGCTGTGAATAATAATCAGCACGCAGTTGTCGTAATCGTTCATGCGAGATAATTTTCAAAAAAATAAAATTAAGATGGCTACTTCTTTTTTTTTCTTTTTTTTTCTGCTAAATGTAAACAATAATAACATCGATCTCTTGTTTCGCAGAATTTAAAAAATAAATTCGAGCAGACTAAAAAATTTCATAACCACAAATGGTTAGAAAATGAAACGCTTAATGATATTCATCCCCTTCTCTTTCCACGGCCCACATATAGGTCTGTCGAAATTAGTGCATTTGCTAAATGGCGAATATATGAAGTCGAAAATGTCACAGATTAGTAGATCTAATATTATACGCCATACCTATTTAAAAACTCATACATTTCACCATTATCTGATGAAATTCAGACGTTTGCATTTAATTTCTACGTTTTTATCATAATTTCGATTTCGAGGTTTCAAAATTTTTCAACATTAAAATACAAAGTTTTTGAAACGAATATTTAAATGATTCTTTAAGCGATTTCCTATTGGTGAGTTGAACAAGTTCGAAAACGAAATCTCGTGAATTCCCTGCGTTTCTTTGAAAAATTCCGGTTCGTATCTAATAAATAGCACCGGTTTGGCGTGTAAGCGATAAAACACTATAAACGCATAGTATTTTTAATGAAGAGGAAAGAGAAATAAATGCAAAGCCAAAGATACATAATATAGATTCAGTATAGGTGGATGGTGGAGTGTTAAAGAAGTGCTCCAGATTTTTCATTCTTTTGAAAAACACATACCATTCAAAATCTACAGAATAAATATTTAGAGCTTCACGCAAAAATCGATAGGAACATGTCATTCGAAATTTTTCAGTAATTTTTCTCCTTTCCACTATCCTCACCCCCTTTGTAAATAAGACTTACCATCAAATCCAATGCGTAGAGTTAAATGGTCCCTGAAGTTTTCAATTTCCATTCTCTCTCTCTCTCTCACACTCTCTCTCTCTTTCTCTCTCTTCCTTATTCCTAATAGCCCCGCAAAATTTGTCCATTTATTAATCTACAGTTGGTAAAAAATATACTACGATTGAAATAATGTAATATTCTGGTTGGTCTTTCCAAAGAGAAGATCAACCATACCAGAGGGTTTATTGCACGTTCACTTCACCTGTAATAGGGAGGCCAAACTCTAGAGTGGCCAATGTTATGACGATGATGTCTAAAGCCAAGCGAATTTAAACAGCAGCAAAAAAAATTACCTTTCATACCCTTAAAATCCACCCCTGCTGCAATAGAAATGGTTGCGTCTATTGTTTTTCTTATAGGTGTGTGCAGGATTAATCGTGCACGCGCTAGGGTGCCGAACAGTATGTATTCACCGCTATGACGTCACGTAACAAAATTTGAGCTTTCTTATTGCTATGAGAGTGTGTATGCATTAAGACAGACGAGCAAATTCATGTTTACTCGTGGAGGTGTATAATTAGAATGACTTGTAGCGGATCAGTGTTCATCAAAAAGCTGTGGGTGTGAACCCAACATTCTGCATAAAAAAACAAACCCTAAATAAATTTTAAATGAAAACCTGCTGAAATGGAAGAGTAGAAAGAGTAGAAAATTCCAATTTTTTTAAGGGAATCAAGAAAAAAAATTAAACAAGCTGAGCTGTTCACTGTATACACATGCCTATGGCCTATAGTCTTTTTTTTCTCATATTTTAAAAAATTATTTTGATAATTTAGAATATACCTTAGTTCACACACTTAAATCTCAAACTTCCAATTTATTTACGCGACGCCAGATGTCAAAGCACATAAAATCAATCTCAAATATCAATTTGTAAGCAAGTGGGTAGCTTTCATCGTTATTATTACAGATATACTGATAGCAAAAGAGTATTTTTTTTCAACTCATACTACATAATCAATCGTAAAATCATTTCTCAGAATTGCTGCTATTACAGACTACAGTAATTCTAAACACATTGCAACCTGTAACGATAAACATGGTAAATATATAACACTTTTTTGGCATTTTATGCGCACAAATACCTAACAGCAATTTGAACAGTACGATGAAAATCTTCATCAATTCATCTATAATATTCGATCTCTAGGATATTGTTGGCAACGGACTCGTCTTTGTTAACTGAATAGATAATAACGATAGAAAAATTTTTTTTAAATTAAATGGTTTGAATATTTCAGTTAATCACAGCCAATGAGAAAATAGTCATTATTGTGATACAAGTGCGTAACGTAGGTGATTTTGACACGAGTAACAATCAGCTACTTTGCACGAGTGTCACATACCTACAATTTTTTGCAACACTCTCCCGCCAAAAAAAATAAATTTCAAAAAGAAAGAAATTTTTTAAAAATGTGTATTTTAATAAAAACATTCCAAAAATGGCAAATCTGCCTTTAATTTGCCTTTTTTCGTTCGTTCATTTTCAAGTCACTAAGGATGAATAAAAACTTCGATGGAATACAGATTTTAGAAAATGTTGTCTTCTTTCCAGCACTACCAATCCTAGCTTTTTAGCTTAAATATCGGCTGAGTAATTATTGATTTGAAGCGGAGAGGTTTCTAGATTCCAAAAACGTAAATTTCTCTATTATTTGCGTTTTTTTCGTTCATGCAGTTAGCTGAAGATTATTAAAAAATTACATAAAAAGCAAATTCGAACTTGTTTTCTCTTCTTTCCACATATGTCGACTGCACTTCTTCAGCTTAAATAGTGACTCAGAAATCATTATGCCAAGTAAGAGAGGTTTGTTTCAAAACTGAAATGGAGTGTTCAGCTGAAATGGCAACTTGACCATTAGTTTTACAAAAAATCTGGAAGTGCCGAAATTTCATAATGTTGGATAAACCATAGTTCGGGTGGGCAACCGAGACAGTGATTTAACAATCTTAGCAGGTCCTAAGCTGCACATGCGGGAAATTTTACTTATCGACATCGAGGTAAAATCTTCTTCTTCACATACAGTTAACAAACATAAAAACATCTGTTTTTGGGATGGATGTTGCAAAACAATATTTTTCGTAAATTTGCCCAAACATATAGATAGAAGATCGATTCGTATTTATAAAACTTAAAGAAAAAACTCAGTTGAATTTTAATGAAAATTTTCTTTAAAAGAACAAAAAAAACGGGAAATTAGAATATTTTCTTCACTAGGCATACGTGATGGACGAGGCGAACGGAGAGAGTAACACATTTTTTAGGGCTTGCAAAAACTACCTAAGTTTTTTGAACAAAAAACAGATACTTATACCTGAAGGAAAATCAAAAACGCGAAAAATAATAGTCAGACGACCCCAAACCTGATTCTTATTAGACATAGTTCTTCCAACGACGAATTTGTTTAATGGTATAATTTTTACATTCTATTTTCAATTTTACGCAGCATTAGTTCGAAGAACTTTCAGCACTGCAAAGAAAATTATTCGATTTCCACCGTTCATGGAGAGCAGAAACTTTAATTCATGGGCACACAGACATGTAGGTAGGTACTTTGATTCAGAAAATATGTAACTATGACTTTGATTTCCAATGTAGGCAGAAAACAGACTGGAATATTTAAAATATGGATAAAAAAAATTGGAGCTTCGGAATTTTTCATTAGACCAGTTTTTAATGATCATAAATTCCATTTTACGCGTAAATGATTTCGAATAAAAAAAAAAAAAAAGTTTTATTTCGCACGTTACCCTGGAATTTTGAGCCAAAAAAAAAAAGAATTTTTAAATAGTAGGCTTTTTTTGAACACCTGTTGGAAATAACAACAACCTGATTGACTCCCCCTAGTTTTTCTTAAGAAGAAAATAATATTCTATTTCACTTTTCAAAGGTTTACCTGCGCTGAATTTTGGTATTTTCAAAATATTCTGTCTGGAGTTGAAATCGAATAAAGTTTGTGTTATTGCCGATTGAGTTTTCCCATCTTCGCCATTTTCAAAATTTCACGAATTTTAAACCCCAAATTTCGTTTTAATACCTTCTTCGAATCCACCTCAGATACTGTGTTTGATTTTGTAAATTAGCAATAAAAACATATTTGGGTATCCAGGCAATGTTCTGTCAACACAACAAAAAGTCTATTTGAAGCACTAACGTACATCTGTACCCAACGGCGCCCTGAGCAAATGTTTAAGCCTAAACTGTCAGAGGGCGCAGAATTTCCCAAAGAAAAAAATTTACTCTTTAAGAGCTTAAATTATTAATTTTTCTGGCAAATTTTGATTTTAAGGATATGAATGATTAAAAAAAAAAAGTTCATTACGATTGCAAAATTAAGTGCTAAAACTTTTGTTGCTTACGGCGCCGGAATACGTTAAAAGGATCTGTGGAGAATTGAAATGGCTTCGTCACAGATTTTCGAGTCAAAAAAAAAATAATAAAAAAAATAAGCAAAATTTTTCGTTTTTTGTCAAAAAATTTGAATAAAATTAAGAAAACTGTTCTAATTTTGTGAAAGAAACAATGATGAGAAACTTCCCACCACAATAAGGGTAGAAAATATGTCCCCTAAACTGAATTTTCGCGAATATATCCACGAATTTCAACTTCGTGGAAAATATAATTGAATAAAGAATTTTCAACCACCAATTTTCTACAAAGTACTTCAACATTCATATCCGAACATTATATTATTAATCCTAGAACTACCCAGTGAGGAAAATAACATAAAAATTCTTTACCTGACGGTGTCATGATTATACATTATGAAGTAATTTAATGAAAATGATGAACTTTACTTTTTACATATTTTTGTACTTATCGAGTTCGAATAAATTAATTCAGACTACTGCTGCAACCATTAGGTACTTAATTGATAATTCTGTTGTCCACAAGTACTTCAACATTTTTCCACCCCTTCACAGGTAATTAAGCAAAAAAGAAAAACAAAAAACACCTTCAACGTTCTAGTTTCATATTATTTCGAGAATCAGGGTTCAAAATTTCTCGTATGAGGCACTGGCTCTGGTGCCTAATGAGAAATATAACACTGACTGCATCTAACTGTTAGGAAACCAGAGAGTGACAATAAAGGGTGGTTTTAATCAGCATAATTATACTTGCATTTTTGGCAAAAATTGATGACAAACTTCTTTCTAGAGCAAACTAAAGGTTCAAAACTATGCAAAGGTAGTTGTTTTTTTGTTGAACTATTTTTGTCATAAAATTAATATCGACGGAAATGCACAAGAAAAAAACTATTCAAAGGGTCACAATTTCCGTATTTATTGATATTAAAATGACAGGAGATATAGGGGAACGAGTTTCAACGTGTTATTTTGAAACATCATCCTCAGCATCCACTCACGAAGAGTAAAACTTTGAGCTAATCCATATATAACTGAGCCACGATATTTGGACAAAAACTGCGGCAGCAATAGCCATTTTGAAGTTAAACTTACCAAATTTTTGGAAAAGTTCACATGTTTGTCAACGACGACTGCTTTAGCACTATATACACGCACAATACGTCACCATTAAATTAAAAAAAAAAAAAAAAAAAATGTTAATGCCACCGTACGTATACTTGGAACAAATTTTTTTTTTCCTCAAACAACTAGGAAAAAAATCACCAAAATTTAATCACCGAATCGCCACTTAACGAACGATACTCGCGTGAAAAATCCACAAAATTCACCATAAAACGAGCAGAAAATTACGTATCACCTAGTTAGAAAATTGAAGGGGTTAACAACGACCGAATAATATTATCAGCGTACAGGGAAGCAGAAAAAACAAAGTTAACTTATACGTACGTATAATGCTTATTGTAAAACTAAAACGTAGCTCTACGTAATTATAATATTATATTATTGTATTCGCGACAAAATATGGAGAACTTTACACATTTGTGGCGGATGTGCTTCGCGTTTACGTCGTACGCAACCGGTGAATACAGTCTTTGGCGAAAGGGAGCCGGTTATCGAAATGAGAGAGACTCGAGTCGAGAGCCAGGAACAGCGAAAAGAGAGGGAACAAAAATATACGGTGGAGTGAGTATATATGATAATATTCGGAACAGACGCACTGCACACACCACACTGACGACTTTCCGCCTGTAACCAACAACAGCAGCACCTTTCAACGAATATCAAGCTTGGCACGGCTTGGCTATACCTATATGGTTTGTGCGTGTGTGTGTGTGTGCGTGTGTGCGTGCGTGTGTGTGTGTGTGCGCGCGTGTGTGTGTGTGCGCGCGTGTGTGTGTGTGCGCGCATGATGGCGCTGGCGCAAGGAGCACATCATCACCACCTGTTCGTCGTTATTTACCTGACCGAAAACGTCAAAAACGGAAAACAGGCAAACCTGATCGTGACATTCGCACTCGAGTAAATACGTTCTACAAACCATAAGCTTAGCATACGAAAAAAAAAAAAAAAAAAAAAAAAAAAAGGTGTACGCAACAGCACGCAGATAGATACACATAAAACGATATAAATGTTGGTACACGCCGACAGAGGCGCACATGAAACGCATGCGCCGCCACATAAACGCTACTTAGATAGAGGAAAATTGTTTTACAATTTTCTTTTCACGTTTAACTTTCCATTTGTTCGAGAAAATGACATTTGTGAAAAAAAAAAAAAAATTAAACGACCTTTTTTTTTTTTAGCACCTACAACCCAAGCCATAAAAATATATCCACGTTTTCTAAATTTATATGGGAAAATTATCGTTCAGTTTACCTTGAATTTTATGGTTGCTTCTTCAAATGACGACCAAAACTGATAAAAGAAGTACGCTTAACTAGAGGTTTCATTTATTTTGAAAATCAATTTTTCCCGTCCTATATTCAATATTTGGGTAAACATTTCGAAAGTGTAAAAAACTATTACGATCGTAATATCCTGATTTTTACGCATTCGGAACGATTTTATTCTAAATTGCAGCGCGAAAGTCAAAATTTTTAGCACTGACTGCGTGACTTGCACGATTGACAGCCTGCAATAAGTTTGGAACAGCCATTCACAAACTTTTCACATGGTCTAGGAAACGAAGAGTTCGAGTAGGACAAAGTGTGACAAAATTTCAGGGAGAGATTTTTTTTCACCGATCCGGTCAAACCGAAGTCCTAATAAACCAACGCGTATCGAGTTCTAGCATGGTCTGCCAGCGTCATATATTCCCACAGTGTTCAGTATAACACAGAATTCAGTTTTTTTCGAATCCTAATCCATCCTACAAGGTTTTGCCCCAAACATCTTTGCCTGCAATTTTATCCAACACCAACTCTTCTTTTCCAGTTCTAATTATGTCTACAAACGTTAACGCTGTTACCTACTTTCTATTAAAATAAAAATTATTAAATATGTTTCATCCATTATTAACCACAAAAAAGTTTTTTGCTGTGTTGAAAAGTTTAAATTTTTTGAAAATTTGCCTTTTAATTCTAAAACCAGGGCACTACCTAACTTTTTTTGCCGCATTGTGCGAACAAACTTTTTGACGCCCTCCCATTACCTTTCCAAGAATTTCTCTAAAGCAAATGCCGCATCCCGTGTACTGATTAATTATGTTCAAAATTTAAATATATGTTCTAAGTGAAAAAAAACACGTATTTTTTTTGGCAGTTAAATCAGAATGATATTCTTTGTCGTCATCCATGATGTGTTGGAGGACAACAATGTATTATATTAAGGTGTTTTTTTTTTTTTTCTTGTTAGTATGGCACCCTTGCACTCTGCTGGCCTGTGCAAATGCACAGATCGCACGTACCTAGTTACAGCACTGTCTAAAACTGTCAAATACGGAGCAGTTGCACTGTTTTGAATTTGAAAATATTGAATACACTAAACGAGCTCTAAACACCTTTCATTAGGTAACGCCACTTCTTCAGAATTTTTCTTAATTTTCAGTAAGCTTAAATATTAAAGAAGTCCTTTTTTTTTTTTTGTTTTTTTTAATAATTATATTTAATTTTTAATTTTTTAGTGGTAAGAAAAGTTTTGTTGAATTTGCGTTATTAATACAAAATTTTTGATGATATTAGACATGTATAAAGATTGATTGATAAAAAATGGTGAGTTGTAAAATTATTCATTTCTTTACAATTGTAAAAGTAATAATAGTAATGATAATAATAATAATAATAATAATAATAATAATAATAATAATAATAATAATAATAATAATAATAGTAATTTTAGGTGTTCAGGCGGTACGGGGATTCGAACCCGTACCGGCCGAACACCTAAAACCCCCCTCGCTCACCGCCACCAAAACCCGACACCGTATACACTCGGCCACGATGCTGGGTGACGGTGATCGAGGGAGAATGGCAATCAGCCGAAGTAGTGTGGCAGTAGTCGCCACACCACTCCCCCCCAGTATAGAGGAGTGTGATACAACAACTAGTACGGAGGCGCTTTGCGGGTAGGAATGTACGCCGGTGCGTGGTGATGTCCCCCCTCATCACCGCACCGTGGCACACACCCTACAGCGCCGTCACATACCGGCATCGGTGGTGTGACGTACCACCACAGCTATTGGTTTTGTACGTGTCCGAGAGATGGCGTGCATTACCATCCCCCGGATCACGTCGGGGTCACCACTTTAGGTGTTCAGGCGGTATGGGGATTCGAACCCGTACCGGCTGAACACCTAAAACCCCCCCCCCGCTCACCGCCACCAAAACCCGACACCGTATACACTCGGCCACGATGCCGGGTGACGGTGATCGAGGGAGAATGGCAATCAGCCGAAGTAGTGTGGCAGTAGTCGCCACAGTAATAATAATGTGAAGCATGTAGTAGGTACACACAGCAGAAGTAAAACATACTGCTTATCATTCGAAATCAAAAATTAACCTAAACCTCTTTAGGGGCCACCAGGAGCCTAATAAGTGGTTCAGTCCAAAAATTTACTATAAATTTGAACTCATTGTCTCAGAAAACGTATTCAACAATGTTCACAAATTTCTGAAGAAAAATTTTTTCTAACCCACTTTTTTATATCCCTGAGGACCTAATTTCAATCCAAAAATAGACTGTAAATTTTAAATAAACATTTCAGAAATCATATCCATGTTTTAATAAATTTTTCTGAAATATCATTTTTAACCCCTTCTTATGGCCACAGAGGACTGAATAAGTAGTTTAATACAAGAATTTCGAATCAACTTCTTTTTAAGATCAAGCTTCATTGCTTTAGAATATTTTACTTTAAAATAACAATATAAAAAAAAAGAGAGTCATACCTCACAACTAAAAAAGAGGGAACATTGTGATTAAATTTTGCAGAAATGCCACCAGAATTTTGATATGTTGAATTTTTTTGATGTGTAACCTTCTTAGTGCTTGGTATAGTACTCTAGTAGTGGCTAAAATGAAAATTACGTCTTACAATATTGTAACTGTTGGCATGTAGGTATGCGGTTGTGTGTGTGCACAACACGCACGCTCATAACCACACTATTATGTTTACACATCAATCTTTCATGAGTCCCTTTTGAAACTCATGCCTTTTTTTTGAGTCCTTATCTGTAAATAACTAGACAGTAAATAAAATCCTACTATTAAGACTGCAGTGTTGTATTCCAAGAATGAACAAAATATACTGGTTAAACCAAAACAAAACTAAAAGTCCTGGAACGACTTCAAAATCCTTTCATCCTAGTATTACAATACTATAGTTTATAAGGTAGGCATTTATTTAACTGTAGTTTTGTTCACTGATAAGAACTTAAAAAATTCAACTAATCAAAATCCTGCTGACATTTTTACAAGATTTAATCAAAAGTGGACAAAGGATGAATAAGGGAGAATGAAAAGAAAGAAAATTAAATGCAAATTACGTGCGGTCGAAATATATAGATATATGTATACGAGAAACAGAGAAACAGAATTACCGTATTGTGAACACAATTGAGAATACATAGAGAAGCATTTTTACTGGTCTAGATGCTGTGAAGAAAAGAACCAATCATTGTCAGATTACCTTTTCACTCAAGTCTTGCAGAAAAATACATACCCACTTATTATGGAATGTAGAAATAGGTACTGTATTGTAAATACTCTACTGAATTTATGTTTTAATTTTGTTGCTGGTTTATACTATTGAAATGAAATAACCAAGCAAGATACATTAAATCTCAATACACTCAAAAAATCTCAATAAAATCGCGAAGAGATCATTAGAAATGTTCATATGTTCATTAATTCTACCCTTCTAATTAATTAATTTTCAGATATTATGAATAACCTAAAACACCCTCCAGATTGTCGAAAAAATATTTTGAACTTATACTCTCATTGCAATCCATAAAGTGAGACATAGGTTCGGAGCAAACGGACGTCTATTAATTCCGGATATAGGATTTACGAAAAATAATTGCACTCTCTGTACCCAGTCGCAGTCGGTAAAAAGATAATCCAGCATTAAAAAAAATTAACAAATGAAAAAAGAAATGAAATTAAGAGACGACACTAAAAAGAGAGGAATAATTTTGCGAGTATGGGTAACCTACAATATTTTTTTTTTTTTTTTTTTTTTTCAACAAGGATGTTATAATTGCTTATACACATGTATAATGACTGGCATAAAGTACATAATATGTCTTCTATAACTCCTCCTTTCTCGAAAAACTAAAATTTTGGTTAATCTGATCTAGGCCCACGTTATTTTTTACTGGATTTTCCCTTTTTCCATCGCTATGATGGAGAAGGTCACCAAAATAAATTATCGCAGATATGGCATTATACATTCTCGAAAGAAGTCACATGATAATGTCATTGACATACAATAGATACTCCATAGTCGACTATATTAAAAGAATACCGAGGACGGAATTTACTTTTTCAAAGTATGATTATACAGGGAGCACTAAAATATGCCAGCCATTAAGACTATTTATATTATGTATGGCCTAAAATTTTGACTTTTGTCCCATAATAGATTATTATAATCGGTTCAACTGCGCATACCAATGAATTTTTCAACCCGAATGCCTTTTTCGTCGATAAAATATAATTTTTAATAATTTTTCTTCACCATTCTACGTTTCCACCTATCAAGTCGTGCCCCAATAACGCAAAATTAATTGTATACTCTGAAACATTATTCGTGATCGTACAACGTTATTCTGGGCGTTTGAAAAATTCATCTCCATCTGCTATAGTTAGGCTAAAGTAGAAAACATGTATGTACGATAGTTTAAAGGCTACTGCTGTATATTATGCTTCTCATAATGCGTGGTTTAATTCAAAACATTCTGCCATCCTTTTACGAACACCCGCGTCGTTGATAAATTTCATCTTCATTCAAACTGCAACCAGGCTTCATATAGTAACATATTATCTAAATACTATATATATATATATATAGCCATTTGAAGAAAGATCAAAAAGAAAAAAAAACAGTGGTCCTCAAATCATTTCTAAACCAAGTTACTCGCTACCGTAAGTCTCATAGAAACATAAACAAATTATGGTAGGTAACTATAAAGTACTTGAATTCGGTCATCTGCCCGAGTGAATGTACTGATATGCTTCTTCACCACTATATATACATGTTTTACCGAATTTCTTATTCATTTTTTTTCCTTTCTTCTAGAAATTACTGCAATATACAGGTATAGGTACTCTTAATTTTGCCTAACTTTCTCGAAAGTAAGAGACTACCCTAACTATGGAGACATTTCCTATACCTATACGTAGCCCAGCTATAATCCATCCAAGCTATTATATTATTAAAATAAACCGTGAGATACGAAATACGTGACTATCGACGATATCGTTACGTCACACCAACTTTGAAGATGATTCTGTAGATCTGATGGAGCGAAGAAAAGAAAAAAAATGTATATACAGTAGGTATATAATATACTACCTGTATAAAATAAAAATAAGAATATAATTATCATAATTGTTGATTTACAACTACAACGATTTTTATTGCTTTATCCTCAATTTTACTTTCCATCTAACTACAAAAAAAAAAAAATTAGTATTTTCGTCGAGATTCCGTCCATATTTCATAATCACATTTTACCTGGAGAAATGCAACCTGAAGAGGAGGAGTAGAAAGAGCAAAAAACATTGGTAACTTAGGCTATTGGTGTACTTATATATTTTTCAACCGCATTCTACAGACATTGCTGATAATTGTGCATGTTTCACAAGTACCTACTTTTTTGATAGACTATTAGAGCCGCAGGCATTTAGACTGTACAGAGATAAGTCAACTTAACCGATAATTCTAGTCGCAGTTAAATAGTGTTTTGGTACTCCTATAAAATCGACGCACGTGTGTTCTTTCGATCGATTTGTCCGAATTTAAAACGAAAAATGCGAAATGGAAATAGATACCTACAAGCTACTTAAATCAGTTGTACCTAATCAAAAATATAGTCACGGTTCATTAAAACTTTAGTTCTTTCAAAAAGATGTGGCAGCCATAAACATGATTTACCTACAGCAAAAGAAACGAATTACATTCATTATGTCGTGTCAAATCGTAAAATTGTTAGATTTTGTTGAATTGTCGTGAAGAGGGAGCAGATGGAAGGCGATAGTTTAGAAAATGCACAACAACCTCAAATAAATTACTCGTAGTCCTTGGAGTGCAAAGAAATCAATAAAAAAGCATTTTAATAATTTTTGCTTTTATAAAGGTCCTTATTTTGTCTGTATGAGGATCCTAGTCGTTTGTGGTATTAAGAGGTTGGCCCCCTTGATGGCAGTTGCCACCGAAAGGCTGAATATTTTAGCTCACTGTATGTTAAATATACAAGTGTTTGTTCATTTGTAATTACTTGGAAATTCATGCAAGTAAGTTACCATAACTAATCGAGAGTATACTTTCAGGGTAATATCACAGACCAGTTATCAGTGCATGTGCAATATTTATGGGTTGTCATAGCAACCATTAATATGACACAATTAATCATCACACAGATATGTGTATTTGTACAAATGTGCGGTTGGTTTCTTGTACAGAAGCCAGTATAAAAGGCCTCAGAAAGGAAAACTAAATTACCAGTATTTGCCAAGATTTTGGCTCCCTATACTTAATTATATGAAGTGGTGAACACGCAAAACTGCAGACTACCATCTGTAGCAGAATCTCCTCTACGACGTAAAGTATTCTTAGGGCATCCGGGTCCATATGGCAGAATGGGCTATCGCCCAGGGTGGCACATTTTAAGGGGGGAATTGAAGAAAGAAAAAAAGTAAAAACTAGTGCAGCAGCCCTTCATTGGAAAATACAGGATTTCAAAAAACCAGCCAATTACAACTAAAATTGGATTAGGGGAAGAAATTTTGGAAGGGAAAAAAATGAATGAGAAAATAAAAATGAAAATTAAATAAACTTTAAGAAAATTTAATTTGATTACTACGGCATATCAAATGAGGACAGCATAAAAAGTTGGCATGTCCAAAAAATAAAATCAAATATGCATTTTGTTCATTTTTTAAGTGCTCAGACAAACTTATCTGTTCTACCATCTGACCACAATGTCTTCAAATTTGAAACTTTTAAAAGTCCGAATTTGAAAAAGAAAAGCAATTTGTGAGAAAATCTTGTGTTCTCCATCACAACAATGCTCCTGTCTACAGTTATACTGAACAAGATTTTTGAGGGAAATTGATGACAAAAACTCTAAACCACCACACTATCCATTACATCTTTGCTTTTGAAAAAATATTTTACTCAGATATTTCAAAAATAAGTGAAACATTTTGGGGGAATTGAAAAAATTAAGGATGCATCAAAAATTACCATCAGGGCCTTCATTAAAGCTGGAATATCTGAATGCTGAACTGTATTAATGTATATAGGGGGATTACATTGAAGGATGTAACTATTACTTAGTTGTTTTTTAATAAATAATTTATTTGAAAAGTATTCCACAAACTTTATTGTCACACTTCGCCCAAAAGGGACTTTTCCCAGAACAGCAGAATAGTTAGGAATGTCCCTGGGTATTCCACAGTCTACATTTCACTATAATTCTATACTTTTAACAAAAATTTAAAATCCACTGTATTTTTTGAAGAAATCCATGAAATTATGAAATCTAAAGAGAATATCGATAGTTTTACCAGATGTCCACCTGCCAGTACGTTATGGTTCTCAGCAAGACTCAAATTCAGCTTAGTTACACCACGGTTATCCATAACCAGGCATGGTGGTAGGGAGAGGCTACAGTTGGTGGTTGACAAAAATTAGAGTGTTAGTTTGCAAAATGAGTAAAGCGAGTGAGCAATTCCTGAGTCATATAAATTCACTTTTGAATCTTGTTGAGGAAGATAGTTTATATAATTAATGATCAGAAAGCGACGAAGCATTAAAATTCTATCATAATGATAAGTCTTTCTTAAAAATTATAAAAAATGGAATAAAATACCAACCTACTCATTGTGGCAGATTTAACGTTTCATTTAAAAAATGTAACCTTTACCTCCATGTAAACTGAACATGCTTCTATGTAAATAAATGTTTCACATTTTTAAATAGAGGTGTGTTCATTTTATATCGGGATTATATTCATTAATGATATGAGCAACTTTTCATTGGAAAAATACCTGCGTAAACATTGCCTTTCTGATCCTGTATTGTATAAAAAAATATTTTCCTAATTTTGTAGCTATATTGATCAAAAATTAAGTACTTATTCAAGAGCTGGTATTAAAAATT
Source organism: Ericerus pela (assembly GCA_011428145.1). Lineage (NCBI taxonomy): Eukaryota > Metazoa > Arthropoda > Insecta > Hemiptera > Coccidae > Ericerus > Ericerus pela. The sequence continues at coordinate 239,948 of WOFM01001634.1, read as the reverse complement.
GGAATAAGAATAGACTTAGAAGATGTATCATATCTGGCAGATCTGCACAAAAATCAATAACTTATCTAAAGTCTTGCCAGTGGGTTGACACTCATCTTTGTACCAAATTTAATGACAACCGAACTAAAATTGCGACCTATCCCGAGTATCGTGGTAACAAAATAATTTTATCTATTTACAGATACCTAGGAGGGTACCTTATACCTACAATAAAAGTGAAAGTTTTTTTATTTGTTTATATTTCCATCACATCAGCACCGCACAATAAATCAAGCAGAAATTTTCAGGACTGATTTGTGTTGTTTCAAAGAAAGATTTTAAGTTATTTTGAAGGTCCGCAACTCTCCAGGGAACAAAGTCTGGATTTTGACCCATCTCACCCCATAAAACTTTTTGAGAACTAGGTATTCTCCCAAAAAAATGTTATACTTAATGATATTAGAATGCTCTTTAAATTTAATGCCTCTATGTGTGCCCTTCTTATGTTATGAGGCTGCGAGAAGTTACAAAATTAAAAAATTAATGTTGGTAGTGTAGCGTATATTTTTGTCTATCTTTAGAAATGACGAACATATTCGTCTACACGTTTTCGAATACCAAAAATGTAGGTATTCATCAACAATAAAACATCCTATAACTCTTTATAAACAACCACTAAATTACCTGTATTTGATTTTATGAATATAGATATAATGTCTGTATATTCATGACCTAATTGTGTCTGTCCCTCGAGTATATCGCGAGTCAGCACAACCCTATAATAACAACACCCCACCTCACTTAGCCTATTTGACACGTACACTTACATCCCTCAAACAAGTATATAAACCCTCGATTCGAAGTAATAAGACACAGTTCCTATGACAGTAACTTCTTAGTATCTAGAACCTCTCTTATAGAGCTACTAGTAAACAGATAGTCTTGTCTAAAGGGTTGTAAACCCATATGTATTATTATTCACGTATTACTTGATGTACTGTTGTACAATTTATTATCTTATTAAAAGTGTTAATTCAAACTTGTGTTTCTAAAATATTATTGAGTCTCTCAAATACGTTAAGGTCCACGATAGTTGTGGATGATAACTTGAATATTTAAATTATTATAGAAGTATTAATGCTTATCCAGTGTTTAATATCTCGTGTATGGTGTAACACTGAAAATGGTTCTAATTAGGTACATTACAACCTCTTTTGGCCGTTACAGGTAGGTACCAACTGTATTTAATAAATAAATAAACGTAAAAATTCATTTTATCGAATATAATCAAGAGAGAATGAGAAAAGTAGTGAAAATTGAAAGAGGAAACAAGGAAACAAAGGAAGAGAGAGTGAGAGAGAAAGACGTATTTTAATAGATAAGCATTATAAATTATGTACTTACTTATAAAATTTTTAGGTAGAAAAAATCTGACTACTCTTAGCAAGTGAACCAAGAAAACCTAGCAGTGTAGGTATCATTTATAGCGGCATGTACCTATTAACTACATAATTATACATAAATTCGAGCTTTTAGGGCCAGAAGTCTCCTTGAGTCTTGAAACGAAAAACGTACCCATCCCCATCCCTAGATCATTCATGCGATCAAAATAATTAAGTAGATTCTCAGCGAAAATCAACATGTAAAAAATTCGTAGATTCAAAATTTTTTAAGCAATTCGACGTGTAAGAGTTGCAAAGTGATGGCGTTTTTATTTTTTAAAGCCTACACTCGTTCAACCGTATTGAATTACATTCTCATAAATGTGAGGTAAAATAAAATTTCTTTAATATTCACTTTTTTGGTGTAATTATAAGAAGAAGGTACATCAATTATTTTTTAGAATGAGTAATCCGATACCGAAACCATCAACTGAGACACCGAGTTTTAGGATGGCATAGGTATTCGGTACTTTCTGAATTAATTAGTTTTATTCATATAAAAAATAGAATGTTGAAACTCAGGTGGTACCCGAAAATGCTTTGAAAAATTATCAAATTAATCGTAAGTGGCTCACCTTACTTTCGAATATTTGGCATTTTTGTTGCTCCCTCCTCTCCTTATTCATCAACCACATTATTTGATAATTGTTACGATTGTCTTATTTCTTGAAAATTCTTTTATGTTTTCAAAACAAAAAAAAAAAAAAAGACTGCTAGCTTTAATTTTAGTCCAGAAAAAACATGTAAAAAAATGGCCCGAAAAGGAAAAAAATCCTATCAAAAGTTTCTTCAGTGAAAATGATTCTTTAGGACCCCCTTAATATGCCCCTTAGTTTAGTTTTTATCAAATATATTGTAAAATATGAGTGATACAAGATCGTAAGCTCCGTTAAAACTTATTTCTCTGACCATTTCAAATTCATTATTGTATAATAGGACCCAATTCAATACAATGGAAGTATCGTAGGGGAACCGAATAACCAACAAAATATTAAAACATGTATGGCTTAATAACTCGAAAAATATAGGTGATATGAAGTTATAATATCAGTAAAAAATTATTTCTCTTTAAATTTGAAATCTTTTGATGCATAAAACGACTCCCATCCATTCGACAGAAGTGCCACAGGGGAAATTCAAGTCAATTCAATTCTGGAAAATGCAGTCATAATGCAGGAAAGTTTGGGTTCCAGTTAGGAATGAACCGCTTTAAGCTGAAATTTGGTACACATCCTTACTTTATCTTCCTGAAAAACTTACTAACAGTCCTTGGCAAGCACAAGCGTTGTTCCCTAGGGAGCAAAAATGGTGACATAAAACCGTTTTTTGAATGTATTTCATTCAATTTTTGTTTTTCGGTAAAAATTATTAGTACAAAAGCTTTGGAATGTTAGAAGTTTTATAAAAAATGTCCAAACATTTATTTTGGTAGAACCAATTATTGTTTAAAAAAAATTTAAGGTTAAACATTAGGCAAATATTCACTATATATAGGTAGAAAGTTTGAAATTTTCTATTTTGACCTAAATTTCAGAGAAATAAAAGTACAAAATGAAATTGAAGTACAAATTATTATGCCAGAGTTATGAGTTTATTTGTATTGAAAAGAGAGAAGAGAAATGATAGTCAAGGAATAGAGATATGATGAGTCTGCAATTACATATAATTTGTGAGATCAACCGGATAGAGTTATTAACCAAACATGTATGTTTTAAGGAAGTTGCTGATTTAAAGTAAATATGAACATGTCGTAGTATGATTACATTTTACAGATAGCAGTGAGTATTCTAGGAATTTAGGAATGATAAGAATATTATTTAAGATTGTTTAAATAAGTGATAAATTTGTGAAAATGTATATTTTAGAATAGTTGAAATATTCGGTTGTCGTTCTGAATTCATAAAATATGTTGACATGAAAAAAGTTCGTCTTGATACGTATTTCATCGTGACTGAGTCATATTTTCATGAATTTATTGTAAATTATTATGGCAACTGTCTTTCACTATCTCACTTTTTTCTCTATTTTTTCATATTTCTTACAATTTTCTCATTTCTTCCCATTTTTTTCCTTTTTACTACACCTAGCATTCCTTACAAGGGCGGAGAGGAAATTTTTTGAACATTATATGTAAAACATGCTGTATTTTCAAGACATGTATGGCATAATGAGAACGGCCTTAATTTTTTTTCTCACTCCCTAATTTTTTTTTACTCCCTAGTTCTTTTTCTAACACCTTAATGTTCTTTCTCATACCTAATTGCTTTCTCAGTTTCATCAATCCTTTAAATGTATTATTTCCTGCCATTTAAATTAATTCCATTTTTTTCTTAAAAATTTTCCCCGTCATAAGAGGATTCCATCCAGTAAAGCGTTTGTTTTATTGCCCTTAGATGAAATAAAGTATTCAGCACACTCGTTGTAAAAAATGTTGTACCCAACTCGATCTGAGTAAGCAATTTATCAACTCGTGCTTACAAAAATAGCACTCGTTCAGAAATTGTTCATTTTGACATCTAGTTACGTAATAATTATACTATTCTCACATTTCAACCCTCACATGAAGATCATCCAAACTTCACACTCGTGAGGAAATTACCTACTTTGTACACTAGTTCGACATTATACTACCATGCGGTAGCATATCCGATTGCTGCTATGTTCAGCATTCGAATTTAACATTAAGCTGTAAAGATGGTTAATTGTTAATTCGATTCTTATTCTAGATTATTAGCAAAAACAGCTACAAATTCATATAAGAAAAAAGGTCAAAAACATAGGGCATCATGCTCTGTTGACAAAAAAAGACTTATTTAATACTGATATATTATCCAATAGTAGGTACCTACCTATTTGATTAAAAACTAATTTCATAAAACGAATTATCTTTTTGTGCATTTAATTTATCTTACAAATTAAGTTAATTTCAGCCTATTATAGTAATAATTGTATTTGTAAATGAAGTACGTATATTACGCTAAATTTACGTTATATTGAGCCTACACTCACATACCCGTAATTGATGTTATAAACTACCTAATGAACACAACATTCAGTGCAAACATGTGGAGCTAAAGATACTGATTAGGTAAAATAACTGGGGGAACTAAAATGTGAAATTCGTTCAGTTTTTATTCCACCTACACATGGAATAAGAAGGCCCAGTCAGAGTGCAGTAAGAGAGCAGTAAAGGTGCACTAAAGATATAGTCAGGCAGCAGTGAAGAATTTAAACTTTCATAATCATAGGTCTCTTAATTATTTAGATTTATAAAATAGGAAATAATTTAAAATAATGAACTCAAGCGCAGTTAGAGCTCAGTAAAAGTGCAGTAAAGCTGCAGAAAGTCTGAAAATACAAACATATTAAATAAGTACAGGCTACTTCTAAATATAAGAATTTAAATTATCTCAATTCCAGCTATTTAGACTGACAAATGAGTTAAAATTGAAAATAATTAATTATTCTTAACAATTAACATATTCACTCGTTTGATCCTCTTTTAAATGTTAATTCGCACAGCTCTGTCATTCAAACCCAAAACAACTCCTTGAACAGACATAATTTCATCGTGAACTTGGAATTTTTAAAATAATTAATAACTTCGTTTCCTTCAGTACGTGCTTCATGCAGGATCAGCTAGTGCGATATGTCAGCTCATTCTGCAAAAGTGATATTGGTTTCACTAATCGAAAAAGGTGAATAATTTTCAGGCTACTAATATATACGTCTTACAAATTTTTCTTTTGAGCACGTCACAGGCCTATTATTTTGTAAGATAAATATTCCTGCATAAATATACATATACTTACTGTACCTGCAAGTATAGGCTATAAGTAGGAACGTGTAGACTCTACAAAAATATCGTCTCTTTTTTCCAGGGCTGATTTTATTCACGACTATTCGTGATAGCCAATTTAAATTTAATTATCATTATATTCGTATGTTTCATTCGCGCAGAGTGTATCAACCTATAATACATAAATATAACATTATAAAAATAAAAATAATAATAATAATAATAATAATAATAATAAATAAATAAATAAATAAAAATTGCTAATAAAAACCTCGAGCCTGTCCAGTTGAAAAAAAATCAAAAGATAAATCGTAAACTACTAATTTTTATTATATGTGTACAGCATATCTTCTTGGACTATTTACAAAATCCAGACTGATACAAGGTTAAAAATTCATGGTATACTTGGTACTTCACCTTCACCTTTTTTTTTTTTTTTTGGGGGGGGGGGCAGCTACAAAGCACTTAATATAGGATATAAAATAACTGTCATTTGCATGCTTATCATTTTTAGTGTTTATCTGAAATTATAAAATTACAAATGAGTTGGCATTCTATTATAAGTACAAGTTCGTTTTTCGATTATTGGTACAAGAAATACCCTATATGAATTATTCCACACAACCTAATTTGTTTTTTCTCTCTCACTACGTAGCCAGTAAAATTATAGTGGCTACTTAGATACTAATTTAATAGACAAGAAAAAAAAATGAATACTCCCATGTTTGCACGAAATACCATTCAGAAATGATCTGGCTTTTTTTTTTTTTGTTTTTGTTTTTTATGAAGACCACGCTGTCCCATTAAAATATTGTGCAGAAAAAAAAATTGGTTTGAAACTTTTGATTTTTTTATTTCTCTCGGTCTCTCTCACTCAAATTCTCTCTCTCTCTCTCTTCTCTCTCTCTCTCTCTCTCTCTCTCATTCACTCACTCTTTCACTCTCTCTCTCTGTGTCTGTCCTCATCATATTCTTCGATATTTCTAATCAACGTAGATCAACCGCAATATGTCCGAAGTGTTACCACAGATTCTTATCTGACTGTTGAGAGATTATTTACGAAAACAAAAATTTAGTATTGCAACTAGTATGGTTAAATATGACTAAAAAGGGCAATGAAACTGAAAGTGTAGCATGTATATATGTGTTTACACGAGAGTATAAGAAAAACAAAAATGGAGACAAGAAACGAGGTAAGAAACTAATTTACGACACCATTCACTTTCCTTGACGATATTCTGGATGCCCTTTACGTATATATTAGCCTATCAGGTAGCCTACACTTCTTAGATACATATTTGTCACGAAGCATTATTATGTTAATGCAAATCTCTTCGTCGAGTTGATATCTTTTCACATTATTTATGTTCTTTAAGAAACGCTCTTCAAACGATCAATGAATGCTACAACACATTCTCGACAAGAACTCAAGGTAGAAAAAATAAATCGTTCTTCTTCTTCACCTTCGACGTGCAATAGGGTAATGAATTCACGAATAATTTTCTAACCAAATTATGAATATTCAAAAAAAAAAAAAAAAAATTATTATAAATATATTATCGATTAACCTTCAGTTTATAGGCATGAAAATGGACGTTTTTTGAGCGAAGATAGATCTCCTTTTTTTTTCGTGAACTATATAGGCTACAAAATTTATCGAGTTGTTGACCGATGGTAATCAGGGACATAACGTTAAGAAACAGGACCCACGGAATGTCGCCATTGATAATTTTTTAATACTCATTAATATGTAAAAGTGACAGAAATATAATTATGATTGTATAGAAGATTCTGCATCACCATCCGATTTTCGAATGGAGAAATACATTTTCAAATCCAAGTAAGAACATTTAGAGAAAAAAAAATTGTCACTTAACATGAAATGTTGACATTACAATTACAGCAAGCAAAGAATGAAGTACATATCACCAATTTCTTTAAACTTCCATTTTTGGATAGTTTTCAATCGAATTATTTTTCCTAATTTATTGCATATGAAGATGGTTTACTATAAAATTATTACGAGATCGCACAGAGTAATTTGGCTTGTACCTGCGGATACTTACCTATTACATGCGTTCACATCCATAAAAAACTTCAATAATTTTGGTGAGGACCAACTACATATACGCACACCTCATATTGCTATTAACAGTGGCGCAGCTGTGCAGATAGCTTTGTTGTTTTTTGTATTTATAGGTCATCGGTTCTAATCCTCATGCTGGCAGACCTACAGTGATGGTGTTCCAGACGTTGGTAAACGCATAGTGCTCCTCTATTGGTTCAAACACATCCTTCAGCAGAGTGGCGTTGAGCCAGTGACATACAGCTAAAGATATGTCCAATGCATGATCAAAAACATGTCAAAGATAGAACGTTGATAAAATGTTTCGAATTCCAATATTTATTACTGCGCATGTGTTGTAGTTTGATAGTATGTGTGTATTGATATGGAGAAGTTTGTTTTCACAATGAAATATTAGCAACTTTGGATGCGCAGAATATATAACTGAAAATGCTTCTTCTCTATCTTTCATGTATTTTTAAAGCACAGCATATATGCAGCATTGGACATCTCTTTAGCTGTATGTCTCTGCGTTGAGCCATTGGCATAAGTATGTATTGCTGGTTTCATTAGCCTAGTTCTGTCCTCTGTTGTGTTATCACATAACAACAGAAGTGGTTGCACTAAGAGAAGTGGTTGTGGGGACATGAATCAACTATGTATGGGCACACCTCACACTGGTACTGGCAGTGGCATAACTGGGCGTACATCATCGTTGTTTTTTCTTATCTGTAGGTCACCGGTTTGAATTTCCACACAGACAGACCTACAATTTTCTTTGAAAAAATATTGAAAATTTGTTGGTAGTACCGATAAAGTTTTATTTGAATACCTATGAGATATCTGATTTTAACTGCAAGTCATTTCCTGAGAAGCCATCCCAATTTCAAGAGAAAATAATACACTTTAAAAGACAAATAAAAATGTGCGAGAAAATACATGTTGTGAAGGAACTAGGTATGCTATAAGCATGGCATTAAGAAATTTTCATTAAAATAGTTTTTTGACAATTCAAACCCATAGGAATCACCGCGAAGAATAAAAAACTAATTTTCACTTTCATTGACAACCAATTAGAAGAATTAGGCCAATATTTTGAAATTTTTTGTAGAACTTTGAAAACCACTAACATCTTTTGCTATACATGATGGAGCAAAAATGAAGAGGACATTTTTCATCCGTTGTTGGGCGTATTATGGGTTTGCATAGTCGAATATATAACAATTTTAAATTTAATTTAATACTGTTTTGCTTTCAGTATAACTATCTCCTCAAGTACTGGGAACAGGACTCGTCTTTATTATTCATTGAATATTTTTTATTTGTCTTATTTGTCTCAAGTGTCTTAATTACTGTTAAAAATTTTGAGGGTTTTCAGTGAACACCCTGTATACATATTAAAGTGGTCATAAGTCGATCTTGAGAGTTTCAAAGCTGAATGCTAATTGCTTTGAAATGATTTTACTCTTCTTAATAAGGCGTGTCTGTGGGTGTGTCTATGTATGTGCATGAATAGGATGATTGGGATCTGATTTGCCAACAGTCTCTCAACACGAATTTTTCAGTCATACGTAAGAGCACCAAATTCATCATAAATATTCAATGCTCAAATATTTTAAGATAAAAACGTGATGACACGTGGTCTCGAATTTACAGCCTTATAATTTTGAAGCCCACAAATGAATTCCTTCACCAGGATGACACATTGAGAAGGAGAACAGTAATTTCTCGATCTTTCCACGTGATAACGCCAGCATCATTTCCGCCTTCAAAAAAATATTAGGAATTCAATTTTGCAACCTCTGCTTACTGGATTTATCTATTCTTAGCTCCTCTACTTTTGCCACCACGTTGAATTAAATTGCTTTACACTTTTTTCCTTTTATATTTTTTCAGACTTATTATTATAATCTTTTGAAGAAAATATCGATTTCTCGATTTGTAAGTGAAACAATAAATTATCCATTCGTTTAATATTTAATTTATCTCTTATGGAATGACCGCATCTTCTCCATTAAGCCAAGTAGCTAATCGAACATTATAAACACAGTCTAATGTTTTTTATACCTTCGACTATTTTCGTTACTTTCATCGATCAAGCTGATCGCAGGTCAAAGTATCCCAATGAAAAATTCCATTCGCCTTGGCAATAAACGAAACTGCAGTATACAATACGAACAGGTCATACATTTAGCCTATCTTATTTTTTGTGTTATTTCTTCGCACTTAGTATTGTTTTTTTTTTTTTTTACTTTTCTTCGTTTCATCCCAATGTACAAATAGGCCTATACTGATAAAACTTAACCATTACCTAATCAAATTTAACGAAAGAAATAAGTAGTTATCCTTTCCATTAACCGGTTCAATCTAACGATTATACATTATGAAGTTTTCTCTCACTCTCTCTCTCACTCTCCCTCTCACACTCTCTCTCTTTCTCAGACTCTCTCTGTCTCTCTCATCTCATCTCTCTGTTTCGCATCGTATCATCAAAACAACATTATTATCATTTCATTTGTAAATTTTTTCTGATGATACGATAGTAGACTGGTTCCACACGAGGACGTTTTGCTCGTATCTAATTGTCATTTCTTTAAGTGCGTGTATAAAAGAAAGAAAAAAAAAGGTAAAAATATATATATATAAAAAAAAAGAGCTCATTAACCTCGTAACCAATAATTTAAATAAATGCAATTTTTCTTCTTGGTCTGTATTTTCTTTAACTATCCTCGTCATTTATAATATTTTCATTCTGACGCCAGGTACGATTTTTACAACTAATGTATATTTTGTGAATAACAGAACAACACTCAGCAGTTTTAAGATATACATACACAATATGTATAATAGATATAAGTAAGTACCACTTTGATTCAAACAAAATTATTGCTTTCCTACCAAATGGAATCAATTTCTATAAATACCATAGTATAGAGAATCAGTAACTTCTTGACAACATAACGGTTCCTAACTATTTATCTTTTTAATTAATACGCACATTATTATACTTAGTTACTTTATTAATCCACGTATTAATAATAATCAAATCGAATCGAATTTTTTTTGTTTTTTTCAAATAAATAATAATGACAAGATTTTGTGATGTGTACCTAATAAATTTGTTCTGCCTGTTAACGTACTGAATTATTGTCGAATAAAAAACACCAAGAGAAGAAAGAAAAAAAAAAGAATGAAAAAAACATCTGATTTTATGCACGTATTAATTAACGAAAATTAATTTCCTTTGACGAACGAATTCCTGTTAGAAACGAAGCTTTTATACGCGATTGTGATTTATAAAAATGTATTTATTTTATATTTTTCTACTTGGATACCTACCTAACCGTTATGTCACCGCGGGAACCGTTGGAAACTGGACTTCATAACTTCTTCCTGCATAAAAATGTACATTTTATAGGATAAGACGAGCGCCGTATACGCACCTATTATGGCAGTGAAACACCAGGAAATGCTGTATGCGATAAGTTGTCATCTTGTGGCAGCAAAAATTTTCCAATTAAAGTGGGTTCCAGAGAAATGGAGAAATATAGGTATAAGGTATGGCTTTCGAATTCGTAAGATTTCAATATTTTAAGAATTATTAGTCTAACAAACGGATCAACACCCATACGGAATGCTGAAATTTGAACAGTTATTTTTGTTGTAAATGTCCAAAACTCGTTTGGCAGGCGGGGTTAAATATGGATAGAAATGGCTAAAACGTGAAAAAAATCCAATACCAGTTTTTAACTCAGAAAATCAATGGTAGTACTGGCGACTGCACCAAAAATAGTGCCTTGTGAAACAGCCTGTACTTATGACGTCAATAGTTGACTTAACATTTTTTATAAACATGATAGAAATCACAGTTTACATCGAATCAGGCTGAAATTTTATATGTTGGTAGATTCAGGCATAATCTCACGTGGAATTGCTTCTAGTGCACATCGGTCAGGGGATTGAGGCTGAGTGGCAAAATAAGTTCCACAAATGAAGGTTAAGACGTAATTATCATTTTATAAATCTGTGATTTGGCATGTATTTAGTACTGAACATAATAAAATCATGTATGTATCAAATTTCATGAAAAAAAAAAAACTTATATAAAATATTGATACTTATCAATATCAGACAAACACATCGATGTATCGATACTTCATTGCTGGTTTTAACTTTTAAGTGAAAAAATTACGAAAAAGGGATAAACTATCAGTAGTTATCGATATTTTTAACAAAAATTTCTATCTATCAATGTTTTATTGCTAAAATCGATTCTCCTATAATTTATTGTTTCATAGTTCTTTCACAAACTACAGAACCAATAGGAACCAAACTCCTATTAGACCTGATGCTTTTCTTATCATTCAGGTTATTTCTTTGAGTTTTTGCTGCTCAGAACTGACACTACCAAAACTGTGCAATAGAAATGAGAACCAACTTTCAACAGAATGGTATAGAACAAAAATGAACAAAAATTAGTTCTTTTTTGCCACTTTAAACAAAGCTAATGTCCTACTAATACTAATGTCCAGTTTATTTTTATTTTTCAAAATGCCAAAACATAAAAAGCATACCTTTTTTATTTAAAAAAAAAAAAAAAAAAAAAAAAAACTCACTCGCTCTGGCATATATAAAAAGACTCTTAATGCAGCAGCAGATCCGTCAGAAAAGTAGATTTTCAAACAATGGAAAAATAGTTTAGAAGGTACTAATGAAATATCAAGCTAAAAAATCAGTAATAGATCGTAATTAATGATTATACTAATTTTTGTGAATTTTGGCCTAAAATTACCGCAGTTTAAAATTATTACCTCTTTGAAAATCGAAACAAAAATTGAGTTTATGGAAGTACTGGCCGATCTGCACCAAAACTGGTATTATATTACTGTTGAAAATCATAGCAAATATTTGTTTCAAATTTTGTAGCTACTGGTTTAAAATTAAACATTTTGTAATCAAAATAATATTAAAAACTGTTTTGTATTGGAAGTACCATCAGGCCAATCTTAACCAAAATTGGTAGTAAGTTACAACAAATCATAACGAATATTTTTTCTAAATTTCGTAGTTGATGATTCAAAACTAAGCAATATATGATCAAATAAAAACAAATAGTGGTGCTGTAAGTACCATCCCGCCGATCCGCACCAAAATCAGATGGTTAGGTCTTCAGCTATGAATTAACATTTGTACTAAATTTTGTAATCATCGGATCAAAACTGCAACCTGTTCTTTAGTAACAAAAAAGAGAAAATATGGTAATTATAATAAATTATTATCCTATACATGAAAGCCAACATAGATATCATATGAATTTGAATTTCTATTGCCAAAATAAATAATTTACTGCAACATGTTACCAACTGTGTTGCGGATCGGCGGGATGTTTTGATTTTGAAAGAGGTAATTGTTTTAAAAACTATTTTTGGATCAACAGTTACAGAATTCAATACAATGATCTTAAAAAATTATTTTCCTCCTTACTACAAATTTTTCATAAAATTTATATTCAACACTAATTCAGTATTGATTAAACAGAGAAAAAGTATCTTTAATTTCAAGGCGTTAATACTGAAAACAAAATATAAAAAACGAATTTTCAAAAGATAAGCTTCTATTTTTTTTTTGACTTTAGCTTCATGTGAAATAAATATTATTTCGTTGCGAATAGTTGGCTGTAGTATGGGTATGTTTTGCAATAGCAATAGTGAGTAGAATAAAAGCTTATAAAAATAGCTCAAGTTAAACGAAATGAAACTGAGCCTCTTGATTTTCAGCCGATTTAAAACTGAACTATGGGCTACATGTATTTTGACCTGCCAAAAAATACTAGGAATAATTGTTTAATGAATTATATGTATCGGAATTTTCACAAACTAATACAAGTCTTTTGATTTTATAAATAAAAATCGAATCATTTAAAAAGTAACCATTATAAAATTAGAATTACCTACGTACCTACTTACATGAAAATTTTTTTGGTGCAATTCGACAATCAATAATTAATTGTGTATAATTATGGATTACTTATTTCTTTTAAGAAAAAGAAATTGAAGAAGTACTCTAAACTTTTCAACGGTTTTAAACTTTTTCGATAAAAAAGAAAAGCAAAAAAAATTGAATTAAAAAAATTTTACGAAATCCGATTGACTAAAAAAGTTGTGGTATGCAATTTTTCTTACTGATTCATATTGCATTGTGTATAACGATGAAAATACGAAGGCATTTTTAATACGCAGCCATCACGACTGGTATTTTTCAATGATGATTAATTTACAGGCGCTTGATGAATTCGAAGCGATTATTACCTACGAATATCAAACTCAAAATAACCTAAAAACAGCTGGCTAAATGCCATAAATTTTCTTCCCAAAAACCAACCTCAACGAAAATTTATTTATTGTATTACTGATTTCTAAGCAATTATTTACTGGATTGCCGAACCAGTTCGGGATCCGGTACCCATAGAAAAATTATAATTTATCTCAGTTGTCAACTATATTGTAGCATTCGAAAGGTTACTTAATATTTTTTGAAAAGACGTTTTCCTTTTCGTAATTTCAAACTTGAGCTACTTTTTTTTTCTTACTTAAATAAGAAAAATTGAAAATTTTAGAAGCATTATTTGCAATATTGCAGCAACAGAAATGGAAGATTAGAGTTTCAATTTCATCTTTTTTGTTAGGTAGATACTCGAATATTGACAATCCACTTGGTTTGCTACTCTAAGAATCGAAATTTAATTCAGTTTTATTCTAAGTATTTTTAAAGATACACTTACAAGAAATAGCCTTTTTGGTTGTTTGAGGTTGCATTTACTCATCGTATTTGGTTTCCAAATAATTCAGATTTTTATAGTTTCAGTGCACTTTGATTGTTTACCATTCTTGACTTTATGTTTGTTGTGTTGCATATCTTCGAAAAGAAGGCATATAAGTTCGCATCGGTATTAATTTACAAAACTACAGTTGTCTATTCTTGAATAATCTATGTTAAAAATTCTCGGAAATGTAAATTGAATGTCATGAAGACGTTTTCCTGATATTTCAATAGTATAAAATTCTAATGATAGCGACTTCTGGTTTACTTTTTGTCATCGTAATTGTTGAACTGTAATATCTTTTTTTTTTTTTGACCACTCATTGACAAAAAATATGTTTATAATAGGTACATGATCAGAAAGGCAGTGTTTACAATCATACTTTCTGAGTGAAAAGTAATGCTTATCATGAATGAGTGATGTAACCTCGATTTAAACTTATTTTCCATCAACTTACAATTTTTATATTTATAAAAGACTCACTGCCTGGTAGGAATACGAACCTGCAACCTCTGCATTGTCCAGCCACCACCTTACCAACAATGCTACAAACAAATGCAAGTTGGGAAATTGTAGTCAATATGGGTATATTTGTTTATTTTGATTATTGATGTGTAAACATCTTAGCATTCTATGTCTATGGTAGAGGCTAAATGAAAATTACAATTGTCAGCTTCGCGTATCTATAACTCTTACAATCATAACTTTCCGTTGTGTGTTATATGATGTATAGGTGTTTAGTGTATGTGTGCACAGCACACAGCCACACTATTATTATGTTTATACATTAATCCTTTGTGCGTATAGCCCGTACTCGAATATTTTTTTCTTTAAATTGCTAAAAATGACAATTAATGGTCATTAATGGTTTTGTTGCTTTTTAATCTTTATTTCTGATAATTAATTATAAAAAATATTTTACTCAACAAGGTTTGAAAGTGAGTTTATATGACTCAAAAATTGCTCACTTGCTATGCTCATTTTGCAGACTTGCCCTTGCATATAAACCCTCACTTTCAAACCTTAGTATGTAATATACATAATTATTATTGGTACATACTTATTGTCGGTTTGGGGAATCAAATTTGAGACCTACATATTTGCCAGCTAAAAGTGGTGAACTTAACCACACAGCCATCTCACTGCCAGCTATAACTGGCAAATGTATTTTATATATGGCGAAGTATGGCGATTCCCACTCAATCCTCTCCTAGAGAAACTCAACATGAGTTGAATGACATTAGATGCTATGGGAGGTTGGGTGGAGCCAAAAATGCCTCTTATACATACAAAAACAAACTTACACTACCTATATGGGTTCTATTTCCACTATATAGGGCACCATCTAACAGCGATTCAAGTTAGGAAAGGAAGTTGTGAATTCCACTATGTACCATTAGGGTGCATGTATGTCCAGCACATTTCAAGGGTCACCAAATGTAGGTTTTGTAGGCTTGTGGAATCAAACCCGGGACCTATATATTTGTCAACTAAAAGAGTTGAATTTACTGCATGGGCATCTCACCACAGGCTATAACTGGCGAACATATTTTATATAAGGGAAGGTATAAAGGTTGACACACTTATTATCCTGGAAACTTTTTTTTTAAATGGGCTTTGGCTATGTGGCGATGTTACTTTGGGGCTGGAAAATATATATTGATATTTGAGTGGGAAAAGAGGGATAGTCAGATCCCATGGTCAATAGTCTATCAAGCATGAATTTTTCAATCACATACTCAAGCATCATTATTACTAAACACAACACTCCAACATTTTGGGTTGGGAATATGACGCAGTCTGTCTCAAACTGGCAACTTTTATTGCAAGGCGAAGCACCTTACCACTAGGCCACACAGAACAATTTAACTGATGTTATACCTAAAAGTATGTCATAACTGAGACAATCTTAGTTTTGGAAACACAACCAAAAAAATTAGATTTTCAATACTTCTACTGTTTTATGTTTCTAATTCCCAACAATAAAATTAAGGATAACAAGATTATTGATAATAGGTATGTAGGATTTTTTTCAAATTCTTTATGGAATATTTTTGTTTTCAATTTTATTTTTACCTTTGTTTTTTCACTGAATTTAGAAATATTTAGTGATCAGGTAGTTCATTATTCGGTTTCAGCTTCTTGAAAACTGTTGACCATTGAAAAAAAAAAAATAATTGTGCAATTTGGTAACACGTACCTGCCATGTATATTGTTTATCGTAAAGCCAATGTAATATTTACTTAAAGTTTATCAAAACTCTGCCTAATTCTATCACTTAGACATCTTTTGAAAAAAATTTATTCCTCTAATTTGACAGCACCTTTACAGCAATTTGAGACCATTTAGACACCATCTACAATTACACTTAGTTTGATACCAATTAAATGCCGTATTGACATCAAATTGACAAAAGTTTGACTTATGGTAGTCTTTAGACAGCCTTCAGGGAGACATATTAGATACACTTTAGGTTGATTTTATATAGTCTTTAGCGTTGTCTAAAGGTTACGATAGTATAATTATATAGACAATGGTCTTTAGGTAGACTTTAGATATTCCAAAGTCTATCAAAAATCTATTTGAAATACATAAAATGTCTATCTATAAAGTCTACCTAAAGAATATCTAAAATATATTTAAAGTCTATCAAAATTCTTTTCTCTTATCCCAAGAAAAAAACTAACGCAGCAGTAGCTTAGTTAGAAAAAACAGGCTTCGAAAAGTAGAAAGTTAGTTACTAAAAAGTTATTAATAGATCATAATTGCTACTATTGTATTACAACTTTCGTAAATATTGACATAATTGACATAAAATTACGCAGTTAAAAACAATTACCTCTTTCAGAAAAGCAACAAAAATATAACTATTTTTTGGAAGTACCTTCCAGCCGATACACATCAGAATTTCTAGCACATTGCGTAAATGATACTTAATTTTTTATGCAAATTTCTTAGTTATTAGTTCAAAATGAAACATTTTATAACAAAAATAATGTCTAAAAAAGCTGCACCGAAACGTACGTCCGACCGATTCACGCTAAAATTAGTAATATGTTCGAATAGATAATAAATACTTATTTATTCAGAATTAAGTTCCTGTTGATCTAAAATTAGACATTATATGGCCAAGAATTTTTCCGAAAGTATCATCCTTCTGATCCGCACCAAAATGGGTAGCAAGTTACAATACTAGTTTATAATGAATATTTGTTCCAATTTTCGTAGTTATTGGTCCAGAATTAGGAACTATATATAAATGACTGAGTTTTTAGTGCCAAAATTTTCCTTAAATTATGAAACAAAAAACGTACCGACTTCCACTCCTAGGTCGTTCCATGACACCAAAATTAATACGTAAATTTTCATAGAAACCTACTTAAAAAGAAAATAGATGAAAATGGAAACGAAAAACTGTAAGTTTGACGTAGTATCCAGATAAAAAACTGTTCTTGTTGAAAAGCAAAAAAAAACCACATTATTGGCATTTATTCCTTCAAAAATGACGCTCTGGATCCACCGCTCTATCATGTCATCGTAATTTCAATAAAAAAGTGGAATATCTTCGTTCAAGTTTTTCTCCTATGTATGATATTTTCAGTTTTCTCGTCGTCCATCCAAATACATTTCTCACTGCAAAAGAAAAATATAAAAACTATAAAAAGACCTTCAACATTCATTATTTCTATGAAAATTTTGTGCAAAAAATATATGCAAATCTTTGAAGAATCCGCTAAATCGTATCTTTCTTGAAATTGCAATTTTAAAAAAAATACGATTTTTATTGCATGATTTTAATAGGTTACCTATTAACTGACATTATATTTTGTTCAAAAATTCTCGAAAAATGGATTTATGCCATTTTACCAGTTTTGAGGCAGTCACGGTTTTGTTCATATTAATAAATAATTCATGACACCAGTACCTAAAAATGCGACTAAATTCGAAGAAAAAAAATGGTAGATGCAGGGGCCGATTTAAACTCTATAAAAAATTAAATATGATCACAATCAAGCTGATTTCTATTCGGACAATAGGTAATCAATGTTGATTATACAGAGTGTGCAAAATCGTCTCCCAAGCCAAATGGATTTTCTAGAACTCATCGAGAGAAGCAAAAAGTTCCTATTAACATGGGCTTTGAAGGTGGTTTTTTCGGAGATACAAGGCTCTCATATTTTCAAAATTTTCATACTTAAATCAAATGAGAAAGATTAAAAAATTCTTCAGATTTGATTTTCGATGCCTACATCTTATTGTACTCATCGAGTACTTTAAAAAACGTTCTTTTGACCAGGTCCCTATCTTCAATACCTGCAAAGTTAAATTTATTTAAAATCGGAAAAAATTTGTTGATAGTTTAGCATGTTTAATGTTCACTTTTAAAAAATTCTGAAAAAAAAAATGTTCCGCTGCCTGGACTCGAATCCGCAACCTTTGTACGATGTGTATTGCCATCTTTTGTAAATTTTGCCTTCAAATGAATGAATATGCAACCTATTCGACGCACGCAAATGAGATTCTGAAACAATACAGAAAAAAAAAAAAAGATGGTCATAGCGTTGCTAAAAAGTGAAAAAAGATGAGCTAAGCTACAAGACCCATTTGACATGGAGATAGTCTTTGGATACCTTGTATACTTACGGAATCAAAAAATAAATAAAACAAATACAAACTAAATACTAACAAATCACAAAACAGTGGATATCAAGAGATTTTTAGATTATGAGAGGCACAATATTGTGTAAGCTAGGTACAGGTACCTGCTTATACTTCTGATTGAAAATCGAATTTACACGTTTATTAATGGAGTATGACAATGCCAGAAACGATAGAACAGCGGAAAAGATGAATTCGTTACTTATTGTTTGCAGGGGAAAAAACGGATGATTTATAGAATGTTGAAATTTTATTTTTATTTTTTGATACCGATATGGAAATACAGGATAACTAATGTTTATGTTCCGTAAAGCATATCGATGTAGTGATGCAAGGTGGAAATAATCAATTATGGCAATAGCTTTTCGTGTAAATTCATTATACTTTCACCGTGTAGGATTTTTTTATTTTTTTATTTTTTTATTTTGTTTCGTTGCCTCTTGATCAGCCGACAAAGAAAAATGCTTCACTTTGTTATACACGTTAGATTGTTAGAATATTCAGTGCCTAGTTTCACACGTATATCGTGTAATATTCATTACACAGCATATTTTATCGAAAAATATATTCTGCATAAGGTTATTCGATATAATAACATATGATCGTGTTGCATGCTCAAGATCAAATAAAATAATTGAAATCGTTTCTAATGTTCAACTCAATAAATGTAAAGATGTAAGTATTTTGTGTGAAGACAATTTTTATTTCGTTAATGAATGTATAAATCAATTCCGAAGAATAAGCAAATATTTCGGTAAAAATACATTTTCGTCTTTGAAATATAATATGGCATTCGAGTTAGTGTATAGCCTGTATGGGTGATGTAATGAATATATAACGTTATTTAATGCATAGAATAGTATTATTCAATAGCAACTTTATCTTAATAGCGAATAACACACAAAATATATTTGTTTTTGATAGTAACCTAAAGCCAATGTCATTAGATCGTACTTACCGTCAACAGGGTACCTAGCACACTGTCATAAACTCCAAAATCGATTTTTCTGAAAACCCATAGTAATATTGCATCGTATGCGAAGTGTTCCTTATTAGAAGGTTTTCCAAACCTGCTATTTAAAATCGTGCTTGTTAGCGAAGTTAGGGCTGGGACAATGAAAGTTTTTGATTTTATGACAAATCATGAATTTTGAAGTAAAAATTAGAAACTCTTAGTTATAGGTACATAGATAAATATAATTTTGTAGAAAATAACAGGTAAAGTGGCTAACTTTTTTCTATATTGTATAAATAGATTTAGCTACGACAGAATATAGGAGTATAAATATTTTGCTTCTTTTTTTTTTCTAATGTTGATATTTTTTCATTGAGAGCAGTTTACTTTTTCACTTTTAAGTCGCCATATTACCTGTTGAGATGAAAAACATTTTTTTTTTTTTTTTTTTTCAAAAAATTTAGGAAAGCATTATGCAGAGTCTGTCTGTTTGATATTAAAAATCATAAAACGTGAACGTTTCCATCTATTAAGTTGATGTTACACCCTTTTACGGCCCGCCACTAGAAACAAACTTTTGTGCAATAAAATGTTTGACAACTTTTTATTCCAAAATTATGGTACCCATGACAAATAAGTAAATTGCTTAATTTGTGGAAAAGTTTATGAAAAATTTATTCATCAAAAATAAAATTTTCTGAACGATTGACCCTTGGACGAGAAAATCAGGAACATAACAATGAAGTGTGGTTTAAAATATCATATGTGGTTGAGGAGACAGAATCAACTTCAAAAAGTATTTTCATTTACTGTATCAAAAATGAAATGGTAATACACATTTGAATATGAATTTTTCATTCACACCATGTATTTACCCCGAATCAAACGATAACGCAACAACAATCTATATTTAAATTATCTCTCATTATTCAAAGGGTACTTTAACCAAAAATTTTTCTACGGTAAGCAATGCCTTATCATATGTAATTCATCTATGAGAAGGATTAAGAGTAAACTGTCTGTAGTAGCAACTAATTGTATTGTACTCGTTAGTGTGTTGCATCAGCAGTAAAATGTACATGAAGATGTTATGGAGATGATACCTTCACCATAGTTTTCAACAAACCTAAATGTACCTATCTTATTAGGTAGTTTCTATCTGAAAGTCGAGAAAACTTTTTGAATAGTTTCTTTAAAAACTGTAAGGGTATATACTTTTACACCTTATTGAACCTTAGTCATGTTTTTGACCAAAACATTATTTTCCGAATTTTACGTTCGTTTATCTGAAGACTAACGAAATTTCAGTGAATCTATATAATTATGTATGCACTAATATACTTAGTTAACAAACTGTGAAAAAATTGAAAATTATAAAGTCTACACAATATTTTTCGTAATATTGTCAGCAATGAATAAATATAGGTACTAAGTACCTATAATGTCATATCGATGACAAAACACGGCTAATATGGTGCCAATGAGATCCCACACAACTGCCAAAGATGTGACAATGGGCTATTAATGTGATAAAAGTGGGAAGTCAATACAATATCAACGATGGGCTCAATAATTAAAAGTCTACAAATGCAAAAGTACATTCATGTTTTTTTGTTTTTTTTTGATCGGTTGAAAGTAATCTAAGCTGTTGGTAAAATTGGCCTGATATTATAAAATTTAAAAAAACTGATGACTGTTTTTTTGTTGTTATTTTTTTTCGAAAATATTAAATAACTTTTTTTGACTTATTTTAGATTTTTCTCGTTAAAATTTTCTTTTTCTTTTCTGTATTGTAAAAATTGATCGATTAGATACAGCCCTCTTAACGCAACAGCACGATCCCTGGTCAGTAGAAAACTAGCATACTTTTCAAAATTGGTAAAAATTTCATATAAATATTGTTTCGCAAATTAAAGGTTTCCGAGTCAGGTACCTTCAAAGTTTGGTAAACCAAAATTTGTTTTTTATTCTTCATTTTGACTGTCAAAAATCATACCCTACCCATAAAGTTTATTCGATATGGCAAAAAAGTGTCATGTGGTAGCCGAGGGAGGCTATCAGTTGATTTGAACTTCTCTGCATGATTTTATCGAAGTAGGTGATTAAAACCAATCTAAAACTTCAAGATAATTTTTCTATGATAATAAATATATTTTTCCAACTTCCTCTAACCCTTAGAAATAAAGAAAAAAAATTAGTGAGTTCCACTGGGAGTTTACTCATGAAGGATTGATGTGTAAACATAACAATAATGTGGTTGTGTGCATGCATAACGCTTTGCACACGCAACCATACACCAATACATCATAGTACACGCACAAATGAGAGTTACAATTATAAGATTTACAGTTACACAAATCTGATGATTGTAATTCTCATTTAGCCCATACCGTAAATATTGGGAGTTTCCATCAAAGTGGCTGACATCTGGTGGATTTTTATCAAACTAAAGTAGAGGTGATGGTGTATGTCATCAACGATGTAAATCTTATGTAAGTTTTGTTTTATCTTTGATTTTTCTTAGTTTTGTCTTGAAGGAATAAGTGTTATAACCTATTTATCTACAAATTGTTGAATATATTGATGTGGAAGCAGACACATGTCCTTTTAAAGGTGCAGAAACAATATTAAAACAGCAAACCACCAAGAATTCGTTCAAAAATTTGGAAAGGTCTGTTTGTTTGCAATGGATTCTGTGAATTAATAGAATCTATTATAAACAAACAAACCTATTTTTGATAATATACACCATTACCCCTATTTTTTGTTGACTGTAGCGCTACCAGCGGTTATAGAAACTCCCAATAGAGCTGTAGGTAAGATATTTACAGATCAAAAATGCGTGAGTTCCACTGACAATTTACTCATGAAGGATTGATGTGTGAACATAATAATAGTGTGGTTGTGTGCGTGCGTAGTGCATTGCACACATATAACCACACACCCACACGTCATATAACACGCACAAACAAGAGTTACAGTAGTAAGAGTTACAGTTATATGCGAATCTAACAATTGTAATTCTCATTTAGCCCCTACTGTAAACACCGATTGCTAAGATGTTTACCCATCAAAAAAACCAAAGAAGGAAATTTATCACCCAAATCACCTCCCTAAATACAGCACTGCTTCTCAGCTCTAATGTTGTTATTTAATGTTCATTACAGGAATAGGCTGTGTTCATACATACCAAACGGATGAGACTAGAAATGGACTGAATTTTACCTTTTTTTTTTTCTTCCTTTCTCTCAGTTTTATTGCAATTTGGTAAAAGTTACCTGCCTAGACTAACTGATTGATATGTGCCAAATCGATTCCCGAAATAGAAAACAAGTGTTTCAAAATTTAAACTTTTCCACAGATTTCAATTTTTAGAATAAAAAAACCTGTCAAAATGAATTTCAATTGTCTTTAAGAATATCTACTTTTTTTCTTAATGGGTGAATTCATTTAGCTACATCAAACAAACTTTAAAAATACTTTCAAATTTACCTCATTTTAGGGAACCTACGTAGATCGGTATAATAAAACCGAAAATTTTCATCACCCCCGCCCCTAACCACCAGAAGGTATATTTTAATACTCCTTTGGCAAGCAAACTGAGTAAAAAAAAACAAAAAAAAACAACAATATAACGCGTAGAACGAATTCTAAATATATTTTTTTTTATTCGGTAAGCAAAACAATATAGTAACGATATTCGATATCATATTCGAACGCAGGTATTCGTTTTTATTTTATAGTTAGCTACAGTACATCATTATACAGAAGCGTATTTAATTCCAATTCATATTAAAAAAAAAAAAAAAAAAAAAAGTATTATTCTCGTACAAATGTTTTTAATTTCTAAAGAATAGTCTAGCATTGAAAAAAAAAAACAAAAAAAAAACGACAATCTAATATAATTCTATTACTATTCCATTGCACGAGTAAATAAATTGTGGCTTTATTTATGTTACCTGTTTAGGTACAAAAGAAAAAAAGAGGAGAATCAAATATTTTTCGAATTATTTGATGCGGTTTTCTTTTTCTTTTATAGTCGTGTAAAAATTTCGTCACATTTATTTCACGTATAGGAACACTATAGATATCGAATATATTTTGTAACAATATAAAGTAAATAAATAATCATTGAAATAAGTTTTATCTACAAGGAAGTAAAAAAAAATTCACACGACATTAAAATCGCAGCATCAAGGTTATTACAATTAGAGGAAGAATAAGGGAAAAGTGGCGAGTGAGAGGGATAAAGCGACGGAAGAGGAAGTGGTAGGGGTTGAGAGAGAAAGACAGAAAGAGAGAAAGAGAGAGAAAGAGAGTGAGTGAGTGTGAGAGAGAAAATGAGAGAGTCACAAATAACGCTAATAATGATGAATGGCGGCTATGCCAATTCTTCCAGACGATAACGAGCTGTTGGTTCTTTGGAGAATTTCGTGATGGTGACTTATTGGTGGTGGATGATGGTGAAATGGCTCTGCATAACTGTGGCGGTATCTTGGCGACGCGACTGGAACGCCATTCGAAGGTGGTTTACCGTTTTTAACCAATTTATTGTGATGAGTCCACGCTTCTTTTTCGGCTACCGGATATCTATCTTGGTCGTTTATTTCGTGGTATCCTAGGCTACCTGTTAAATAATATGAAATTTAAAAAAAAAAGATTCGTAAAAAAAGCAAATATTTTACGTTTTATATCAATCGTTAATAGTGATTCGAGTGCAAAACAATTATCGATTAAATACTGAATGAAATAAATTCAGTTCTACAGTAAGATTGATTGTTGCATCTAAAACACTCACAATAGGTAATTGGAAGAAAACAAAAATTTGAAAATTCTCCTCTTTCGATTTACGACCGAATCGTTTCTGTCTAAAAAGAGGAGGAGTTGATGATCGATCAAAATCCGTATAAATATCGCAAAACAAATTAGGAAGTTAAAAAACTTCTCTCCGAATTATGTAAAAACTAATCACGTTTTGGTCACATCGTTGGTTACGTTTTTCGAGGTACCGAGTTCAGATTTTAAGTTCATTTTTGGATGAAACTACTCATTGGACCCCTGTGATCTCGCACAGGGTTAAATAGAATTTTATTTTATTTAAAAAGTCAGCGATACATCGTCGATAATGTTTTATGAGGCTCCGAATTCAATTTTTCGGTTTATTTTTGGACGAAACTACTCATTGGGATCCTTATAACCCTAAAAAGGAGTTAGAATAATTTCATCGTGAAAAAGTGAGTGATAAATGGCGAGTTATATTTTTTGAGGCACTGTAAGTTAGAATTTACAATTAATTTTTGGATTGAACCATTCGTTTTGTCCCTGTCACTCAAAGATAGTTGGTTAATAAAACTTTTTATTTTTTTATTGGGTGCTATATTTTCGGATTTTTTTTTTTGAAGAGCAAATTTTCACTTCTAATATGCACGGTGTGACCCAGGTACACTCTTTTGGGTAGATTGGGTCGCTGGGATTAACCTTTTTCGCTTCGGTTATGGTTCGGGTGTTCGCTTGCGACCCGCCAATTCTACCGAATAACAATTATATCCTAATTTCGCCTAAACATCATGTTTCATCACCATAACTCTGTTTTAATTACGCATAAAGTTCATCATATTCGTAGACTGACGCAGCTTATTATGACAACATAACGCAAATATTTTAAGAAAATATTTATAGAATTTTTTGTTTTTTTTAACCACGTCTCAATTAAACCACTTTACCACAACGAGTCCGAATTAAGTACCTAGATTTTAAAATTTTTAACTCTCAAGTTAGTAAGTATGATAAATGGTACCCATTCTACCTAGACCATACAAATATTACCAAGATAATTATATGTATAGGTTATTTTTTCTACCCAGATGTCATAAATAAAGTTTCCCAATGTTTTTCTAACCAAACGAATTAAATGGTCCGTAGAAGAAAAAGTGTAAATATTTTTAAATAAATTAATCACTCTTCACATTATCAAATATGGTAAAAAAAAAAAAAAAAAAAAAAAAAAAAAAAAAAAAAAATCGCGTAAACGTTAATGTTTAGCAACCTATACAGTGAAAATATTCAGACGAAAGCGTGAATAATTTAATTTTTAAAATCGAATCAGGCTAAGTGGAACTTAAAATCAAGCATGGATACATCCGCCCTCGGATAATTAATATTCTAATGTATTTTGCTACATGTTTTCGCAACCTTCCATTTATTATGGTGGCATAAACGAAACAAAATAATTATTATTGTGTGATTTTTATAGGCGTGTATTTCATCACATTCCGTGAGACGAACTGACCAACCACGATGAACTCTCGTATTTTATTTATTCGTAAGTTGCACTTTTGCTCTTCGATCAATATTGTTTTATACGCATTGAACTATAAATTTGACCTTGAGACTAATGCCAGAAGCCTACTCTTCCAGTGGTGGGATTATGTAGATAAAAATGCGAAATGATTCTCTCTTCTTTGAAATCTCCAACTCGGCATTTTACGCAGTGATTACCTAACTCTTTCCAAGATTCAGTAATTTTTTCGTACACTAAGTTGGTACATCTAGATGGCTAAAAATAAAAGGTTCTTATTTCTCCTTTTTAGTAGTGGAAATTTTCTTTTTTTGATTTTTGGAAAAAAAATGGAGATGTTAAGTATATAGAAAATTTCCTTCACCAAAGTGCCATGTACTTTGGATACGCTAACGAGTTTATCAACTCAGTTTTACAGCTCAGAAAAAAATACGAAACCTGGTTTAACGCTAAATTCGATGAGTTCTAATGCCTTCTAACTCACCAAATAAAATTTTCTAGAAGAAAAAAAAAACACCATTTCATAAATAAGTTTAAACTGCTATAAATTCCACCTTGAATCCGCTCCATTTCGTTTTTGACATTGTTTTAAACCTTCTCTGAGAGAGGAAACTGAATAATATTTTTTTCACATTCCCAGCCCTACCTGTTGAACTATATTAGGTATCGTAACACCTCATCAAACTGGAACATTTCCCTACATTCCACATTACCTCAATCTCCTTGGCTGTAGTTGTTCCATAGTTAAGTTGACTATGCTCCTCACTCATTCTTTCATAACCCATACATACCTTTACCTAACTGTTTGATGAGAGCCAAAAAGTTAACATATCTTCAAATTTCAAAGGGAAATAATAAGCCAAATGTCCAGCAAACAAATGTTCATACCCATTTTAAATGTATATAAATCGACAAGATTAAAAAAAAAAGTCCTTTTTTCAAACACTTCCTATTTTTAATTTGCTAAAATTTGTGCAGAAGTATGAACTTGATGATCCTGTGGCCCCTTCAATTTTGAAATTAGGCAATTTTTACGACAGATTTTCTGGGTATCTTGTTTTTGTAGAGTAGGTACTTACAACCACATGTGTGGGCGAACAATTATTTGCTGTAAATTGTGCCCGTGTCCCGTAAAATTTCAAGATATGCAACACGTTAATTTGTATCGAAATCTCAAGTATCCTCAACTTCTACGGACACCCGGTATAATTTTTTCCTTAAACACCCATAAACAACCATACTGATTGTTGGGCTGAATTGTTGAATACGTAGATGAGATAACTCTGTACAGTTAAAGCCCAATTAAATTGAAGTTGTCATACGCGTACGCACGTGAGTGCCTGTGGGTGCCTGTGGGTGCCGGTACTCATGGCGACTTCTTTTTTTTATTTAAATTATAATAATAAAATAATCCACTCCCATAAATGAATTATATTTTAAATAAGCCTCATTTCGGTTCATACCGTTAGCCCAGGAGAATTCAGTGAAAAATCATTGTGACGGCGAAAAAATTTCTGGCAAATATTTTATTGTTGGAAAATGTTAGAGACCCTTTCCCAAGTACGTGGTAAAAAGCTATCACCCATACTCTGAAGTCTGAAGGCTTTCCATACGGGCTGAAAATACGTGATTGTTTTCTGTTTTTCCAGTTTTACTCGGAAGCGAGGGATTTTATAAGAGAAAAGTACCGAAATAAAATATTATTCATAAAATTTTCTACCAAAAAGATCTCCACCAAGTTTCACTTCAGCGTCATAGGTGAGGTGCCGAAGGCTTGTGAATATTGGTTACATACGAAAATTTCAAACAGCTCCAATTCAGAAAGTAATGGGCGAATTTGGTCCATCTTCGAACACGACTGAGATATAGACCCAAAGTATTCACACGTCATTTTGTCACAATACATAAAGAATTATGCTTATCTCCATTTTCCGCAAATTTTAAATTCAAGCTGCTGTCATTTTGAAACTAATGAGCGGATTCCGCGGAACTTGATCGAGATATGAACCAATGTACACAAATTCAAAATTTCGTTTTGATCCGTAAAGAAATATGCCTTTCAGTTTGTTTCAGAATTTTTGTTATATCTTATACATATATTCATAAACTTGAGAGAGGAGAGCGTTTTTGGGGTCTGGGGACCATGATATGAAAAACTATGGTTAAATTTTCCCGAAATCGTGACGTGTTATCTCCATGATAGGTAGATTCTACAAAATCTACCTGACAATAATTAAACCTGGACAAAAATTAAGGAGCTTAAAAACTGGAGGAAGACCATGGTGGTAAAAATCGGGTGTGGAAAAAATTTTGGAGTTGAAGAAAAATTTCCACTTTCTCAGGCACCTATAACTTTAAAGGTTTGCGCACGATAGTGAGTTATATCTAAAAAACAACAACAAAAACCTGGAGGAATATTAAATTTTTCTACGCAAATCATAATTATTGGAAAACTAACGACCCGGTGCTCCCACAAATTTCATACTTCGATATGGGGTACTTTATGCTACAAGTAACCAACATAATCCATCAATAATCAGAGATTGTGACGTAGAATTCAATTCTACATTTACACGCATATTCTGCATTTATAAAATGTAATGTAGAATATGCAAAAATCACGTTGAATGTGTAGAATATAATTATGTGAAATTTATGATAATAACGATCTGATAAGTGATAAGGTAACTGAATAAGAAGTATGTTCCTTATAAAAATCAGTTTCTTCATATCAGGAGAGATCAGGATCAGAACTATTTGGATCATTTTTATTTGATAGATCCATGATCCGGGATTAGAATCACTTTCTGAGAAAGTATCCGAAGTATCTGTTTGAATCCATTTCTCAGGACCTGTTCTTTCTGATTTTCCAAAAAAAAACAAAAAAACATGAAAAATAAAGAATATACTTGAGAATTATTCATTTATTTTTTTGAAACTGATAAAACAACTTTTGTTTTCAAATCATCCGAAGGATCCATGTAAAAGATCTGAACGCATCCTTTTTTTTTTTCACAGACGATCCGTGATGCGGATTCGAATCATTCTTTGGAAAGTGATTCGTGATCCGGACTCGAATCACTTCTTTGAAAACTTAAAAGGATCCATGATCCGAGTCAATTTTTTTGCGATATGGTCTACTCCTGTTCACATTCTACCCATGTTTTACTTAATCTACATATTCTACAGTAGAATCTTCGACTAATAGTACTGGACCAGTAAAGAAAGATGATTTCTGGTTAGATATGCCGGCGCTAAATAGGCAACCACAGCGTACCTTTCGACGTACTTTGTGTTTATGTGCGCTATCCTTAGGAATTTAAGGGATGTCTTTATCGGATGTATTCTGAATTGGTGAACTTAAGCAAAACGTCGAAAATACGCCGAAGGTATGCCAGGGTTGCCTACTTTTTCGCCAGCATATTAAGAAATTAAAAAGTACGTTGGTCTTACGGAGCTTTACCTCACTGATCCAATACTACAGTATAGTCAAAGGGTAGAATATATATTTTCTACACAATATAATATATTCTACATCAAAATGTGGAATATTGAATTCTACGCGTAGATTACGATCTCTGCCAGTAACACAATACTCTACGGGCTGCGAGATATTAGGCCAAGTACCTAGATACGATAGCTATACTGTATATGGTAGGTATAGGTAGGTAGGTATCCATTGAGGTAAGTTCAAATTTTCGATTACTCAGTACTCACTTTGATAGGAGATTTCAGAGCCCGTTCTATGGTCTTGATACGATCGTCGTTTGAATTCTTTTGCGATTTCGTTCGAATTTCGTCGTTTTTCGTCCTCGATGGCGCCCAACATCGATCTACGTTTGTCGTGTTCGCTCGATTTCGCGTAGTACTTGCTGTCGGACCGTTTGACTCGTCGTTGACTCTCCTCTTCAACCGGATACGGATATGCGGAGGCGGCAGCGGAGGCAGCGGCAGCGGCAGCGACAGCCGCGGTATTTCGTGGCAGTCGAGAATTCTCGACCTGTCTGGTAGGGCTGCGGTACCGCTGCAGCGGAATCGACTCGTCGTTGGCGAATGGCACTGAATGCTGACTTCGGGACATGTCACGCTGGTGGTCACGATTGTAACGTTTGCCGCTCGCCTCCACCGTATGGTGATCTGGTAAATAGTCTTCGGAGTAGGACCTAGCCGCCGGTCTTGGTACATTATTTACAGGACTTTTACATCGTCGTCGATCGCCGCCGCCACCTCCGCCTCCGCCTCCACTTTCAGCCATTTCCGAATTATGGTATCGATTCATTCGGCTGCCGTTGTAGCGGCCGCCATCTTCGTCGCCGTACGAGTTCAGCTTCGATCTGGACAGGTTAACTATGTTGTTGGTGGTCGCGGCATTGTCGATGGAACTGGAATTCTTGTAGCTGCCGGACGTGACCGACGGATACTCTTCGGAGTTGAGACTTTCCATCGACTTGTTGCGATGGTACGACAGCCGCGAGGAAATGGATCGGCGTTTGTTTTCGCTCAATTGCTGTTGCTGTTGTTGCTGCTGATTCTGCTGATGTTGCTGATGCTGCTGATGAAGCTGATGCTCGAATTCATCATCCAAAAGTCGATGATCGTCATCGCCCCCGCCACCGCTACTTTGGTGGCGATATACGTGACGTGGCTTCACCTCGAATTCGTCGGCTGCGCCACCGTCTCGTTTCCAACTATTCTTGCTGCTACGTGGCTTAGCCACCGGTACGTGTTGCTGCTGCTGCAACTGTTGACCAGTAAACTCGAGCGATTTACGTTTTTCCTGATTCTGCTGCAGCAGCTTCTCCTGCTCCTCGAGACGTTCGCGCTCCAGCAGCAGGAATTTCTCTTTGGCATCCTTGAAGCGTTCTTTGGGTGAGACGACCTCCGTCGGCGAGGGCGATCGTTGGCGGTCAGCGGCATTGCGTTTTTTGGGCGGCGACGAGGACGACGACGATGTGTCCAATTTCATTTCAGACTTGGAGGCGACCTTGTCGAAAAAGGTGTTACGCGGCGCGCGCAGCTCGTCCGCGTACTTGGCGTGCGGCTTGCGTTCGAAATCGGACGACGGTACGGAGCGAACGGCTGGCTTCTTGTTGTGGCTGTAGGACTGCTGCAGGGTGGGTTCGTGGTGGACGAAACGCTCGTCGGGTGATGTGTTGGCGCTGCCTGGAGAGGTGACGGGACTGGAGTCGAATCCGCTGCTGTTGTGGCGACGGGCACGCGGCAACGACAGTTCTTTGGACGGCCAGCCGTTGTTCTGGACGAGGAACAGCGAGTCTTCGGTTGGCTCGGCGTTCCATTCTTCGTCTGCACGACAGAGCAAAAAATAAAATAAAATCATTAGACAGGCGTGATTCTCAAATTGACGTGAATTAATGCGTAGAGATGACAATAGGGTAAGGTGCTGCATATTATTCAATCACTTGGGCGTAACCAGCCTCTTTTATCGTACGGGATGAATCAAATTCCAATAAGAGCAAGATTTTGACGTTTCGATCTTCTTGGGGAAAGTGCAAGTCAAGTCGTCTGTAGGGTGTCGAACGGTGTGGGGGGCAGATTTTTAGATTTTTTCTGGCTGGTCTCGGTTTTGCACCTTTTGCGAATCCAACATTTAAACCAGAGATTCTCAACATTTTTTCGGAGGTACGGTCATCTTCGCCAAAATACTTTGCGTACCATTCAATGTTTTTCGGGGCTATTTTTCTCTTTCTATATTTGTAAGAATGAGGAATATTCGGAACAAATGGTCAATTTTAGAATTATTAAACATTTAAAAATAAGATTAGGTTAAAAACGAGTTTTTAAAAGAAAAGTTTTTATTTTTTATTTTTGTTTGGCACGAGTTTCATGCGAAATAAACATTATTTCGTTGCGGAAGGTTGGCTGCAGTATTGGTGTGATTTTAAAATCGCAGTAGTTAGTAGAATAAAAGCTTAAATTATTATGTGTTCCCACCCAAAATTTTCTCACTCACATAGACTTTGTGCAACACCGTTTGACAACCATGATCTAGATCAAATTTTCTGTGTGTAAAACCAGTGTTCAATACGTTTTTATTACGTATTTTAGAAGGAAAAGTTTGACATGAATGGTAAATTTGACTTAGTAATCAGGAATAAACGGAAAAAAACTCAAACGCAGCAACAGGTATGTTAGTAAAAATAGGTTTTCGAAAACTATAAAATTAGTTGTTGAAAGGTTATTAATAGATCATAATAAAATTTCGATGATTGTATTGCATTTTGAAACTATTCACTTAAAATTACGCAGTTAAAAACAAGTACCTCTTTCAAAATCGAAACAT
The DNA here is from genome assembly GCA_011428145.1 of Ericerus pela. Taxonomy (NCBI): domain Eukaryota; kingdom Metazoa; phylum Arthropoda; class Insecta; order Hemiptera; family Coccidae; genus Ericerus; species Ericerus pela. Next base: position 207,630 of record WOFM01001634.1, on the reverse strand, counting down.
TAAATATCATTTTTTGGAAACACCTTCCAGCCGATCCGCGCCAGAATTGGTAGCATGTTGAAATAAATTATAGTTACTTAATATTTTATAGCCAAAATAGTAACCAAAATAGCGAAATTAGTAATATGTTAAAATAGATCATAATAAATTTTTGTTCCTATAACTACGTTCGTATTGGGCCAAAGATAAAACAAAAAAGCATTATAGTAAATTAATAATTTTTTCAAAAAATAGAACCGATGCCAAGAAAGAAAAAAAATGCGATAAAAAGATAAAAATAATCCTTTTAAAATTTCTCCAGCAAGATGTATGTCTGAGAACTGGAATTATTGAAATCGGCGCACTTTTCTTTACCATGTAGGTTGAATATACGTTGATTCCGTCAAATTTTATGACAAAACTATTTAATTAGCACTACATCTTGCTGGAGAAATTTTAAAAGGCTTATTTTTCTCTTTTTAGCGCAATTTTTATTTATTTATTTTTTTTTTTTTGAAGTTGGTTCTATTTTTTGAAAAAAATTATTAATTTGCCATGATGTTTTTTCGTTTCATTTAAATTTCCGTAGATTTTACGGGAAAAATTTTAAGAGAATTATTTTTCTCTTTTTTAAGCATTTTTATTCGTTTTTGGTTTTTTAAAGTTGGTTAGATTTTTTGATGAAAAAATTTTTTTCAATGATTTTTCATTTCTATTGTTAGCGACAGTATTATCTCCTTTAATAATAACATTTTTTTTATTTAACGATAACTTCAAAACTACCTCATTGATTTAAAAAAAAAAATTCAATTGGACCATCATAAGATCATTTTCTATCATTCAAAAGAAGTTCATCAAAATCGGTGCCCAGGTTAAGAAATTTGGCTGGAACAATGATAAAAAAAAATACATACGGATCGAATTGATAACCTCCTTCTTTTTTTGAAGTCGGTTAAAAATTAGTCACTTTATAGCCAAAAAAAAAATAAAAAAAAAAATAGTGTTACCGGAAGTACCGCCCCCCACCGATCCGCACCAAAATTAAAAGCGATTCATAATAGATTATAATAGCTCTGTTTGATAGGATTACACTAACTTACACCAACCTACACCAGTAGGGATATTCCACAAATATTCAAGTAAAACTTGGCGCAAAGTCATATAACATTCCTACATTTGTGGAATCGCCCTCCTGGTGTAGGTTGGTGTAAGTTGGTGTAGTCCTATCAAACAGAGCTAATATCTTCTCTATTTTTCGTAGCTATTGGTTGAAAATTAAGAATTTTATAGCCAAAATAAAAACAAAAATTGCGCTACCCGAAGTACCATGCTGCCGACCTGCAACAAAATCAATTAGTGAGGGCACAGGCTTTGTACTAATGTTCGTTTTAAATTTGGTCACTATTGGACAAAATTTTCGACCTGTACTTATCGTGGTAATAAGAAATTGACTTATAAGACGAGTGTATGGGCATATAGGTACATATTATAATTATTATATGAATTTGAGTTTTCGGTGCCAAAATTTTTCTTGAATTATCAAACGAAAAACGTACTTACGCCCACTTCCAGGTCGTTCCATGACACCAAGATAAATAAGTACATTTTCATTAAAAACCTATTTAAAAATCGAAGATTCGCAGACCAAGACGACCATTGGTCTGGACTCTTGGTCTTGCTTTTGTTCATCATTAATATTATTGTTCGGAATACACAATCATGAAGAGACCGTTATCCAAGTCTCTTATTAGTTCCTCTATAATACGTACACAAAAATTCGTAACGATCCAAATCCGGGAACGAATACGAAAATTAATATTTTAGGAGTTAATTTACTGTTTTTCATTTTTCTCCTATTAATTTGCGAAACGAAAATCGAAATGAGACCGTGTCCAAGAAACTGTCACATAATATGGTCTCAAATATAAGGAACCAAATGTTTTAATTCAAATTTCCAGCACTTTCATCCATTGTAAACGAAATTCTGACCTCTGATCGCTTTACTATACGTTATCTTTACAGACGTACCTATTCACCCAAGAATGTCGTTTAACAACATTACATCAAACTAACTTTTTCTAATGTTTTTTTTTTTTAACTTTTTCATTTTTTCATTCTATGTTGCCGCCTTGTTTCTCTATTTGTGTTAATATTTTAAATCGTACGTGGGAGAGCGAAGACTGTTAATATCGCATAGTCATAAAAAGTGATAAGGAAACAGAGAATGGTGTAAAAATAATAAAATAGGGAAAAAACACAACGAAAAGAAATAAAAAAAAAAAAAATAAAAATAAAGGAAGCAGCAGTTCCATTAGAAAAAGTGGGTTTTCAAAGAGTAGAAAATTAGTTACTAATGACATACCTAGGTAAAAAGTTGGTAAAAGGTTACAATTAATTGATGATTGTATTAAATTTTGTAACTGTTGACCTAATAATATTATTACATAGTTTAAAACTATTACCGAAATAAAAATGGACTTTGTGGTAGTATTGTCCACCAAAACTGGTAGAAAATTGGAATTAATAATTGTAAATATTCGTTCCAAATTTCGTAACTATAGGTTGAAAATTAATCATTTTATAGCCAAATTAATTGAAAAAAATAACTGTATCAGAAGAACCATCTGGCTGATCGGCACCAAAATTGATTGCACCTTACAATTGATTATAATAAATATTTCTTCAAATTTTGTAGCTATTAATATTGAAAATTAGGCATTTTATAGCCAAAATAAAAGAAAAAAAAAGCGAGAATTCTGCTGCGGTATACTCATGAAGGATTGATGTATAAACATAATAATAGTGTGGTTGTGTGCGTACACAAAGTATTGCGCATGCATACAACCACTACGTGTCATATAACACACTAAAATGAGAGTCACAATTTTAAGAGTTACAATTACGGATTCTCATTTACCCCCTATCATAGACCAAGAACTAAGATGTTTACACATCAAAAATACCTGTATCAAAAGTACCATACAGCTAATCCCCACTATAATTTGTATAATTTTACAACTTATTATAAAAAATATTGTTCCTGAATTTTGTAGATGAATTGAAAATCAAGCTTTTTATAGTTAAAATAAAAGAAAAAATAGCTGTATACCAAAATTAGTAACATATTACAATTAATCACAGTAAATATTTTTTATAAATTTTTTAGATATTAGTTTGAAACAGAGCATTTTATGGCCAAAACAAAAACAATAATGGTAGGAAATACCATCCAGCCAATCCTCATAAAAATCAATAGGTCAAATCCTCAGGTTTGTTCTCATGTTCATCTCAAATTTTCTATCTATTAGACTGTAGTAACAAGAAAATGGAATAGATATATACAGTAATGATTAAATACATAGTTATATAAGATAAAGTGGCGGACTTTTTTGATGCGTAAACATCTTAGTGCTTGGTCTATGATAAGGGGTAAATGAGAATTACAATGGTCAGATTTCCGTAATTGTAACTCTTACAATTATAACTCTAGTTTGTGTGTGTTACATGAAATGTAAGTGGTTGTATGTGCACGCAACACACATGCTCATAACACGCTATTAATTTGAATTTTGTGAGAACAGCCAAAAGTTAGAAATTTGTAATTTTGTTTTTTTGTTTACACATCAATCCTTCATGAGTAAACTCCAGTGGGACTCGACTATTTTTTTTCTTTTTTTTTATTTATACTCATTCAGCTATATCAAAATGGGAGTATATCTTGCTTTTTTTTGATGTGTAAACATTTTAACTCTTGTTCTAGTACTTTAGTAGGGGCTAAAATGAGAATTGCAACTGTAACTCGTATTTTTTACAATACTGTAACTGTTAGTGTGTAGGTGTGTGGTTGTGTGCATGTGCATTGCGCATGCACACAACCACACTATGAAAAAATACGTATATATTCTCTAATTTGTAGAAAATTTTTGCGAAAACTTTATACTAGGTAATCATAAAATTTTCTGTAGGATTGACCGTTTAGCAAGAAAATCACGAAAACTAACATGAAGTATGGTTTAAAACATCTTCGAGGCTTGAGGGGGGAGTATTAAATTGAGTAGTGGCGAATTTGATTTTATATAGTTCGCTCTCTAATACAATAAACCTCCAAAGGGGGCAAAATTTCATCTTCATCTTTCCCGAGAAAAAGGGGGCTGGTAATGTATTGCAAAAAATACGCCAAATTACCTGTTGCTAAGAAAAAATTCCACCACATTACCTGTAAGCACACCTATACCTACACAAATACAAAAAATATAAGTAGAGGTATACGAATTTGAGTTTTTGGTGCCAAAATTTTCTTTAACTATGAAACGAATTTCGTAAGATCAAGATTAATAATAAGTAGATTTTCGCAGAAAACCTACTTAAAAAGCACGCAAAGCGGCAGCCTTAACAAGAATTGCCAAAATATAGTGACCGCGACCTACTAATGCGATGAATCTCGCCACAGGCCCCTCCAGGTATTTCTCAGCCACAATTGTACAGTTGCACGCCGCGAAGAGTGATAGTTAATATAGCTGGTAGTAGGTACGTGTAGTACAACCTGGTATATTATAAACTCTACACGATCGTATAGCCTGGCTTCAGGCACTAGGCCATGGTATTGTATCAGGTGCATAACCTACGCTCACAGTCGCAGCATTCGGACCGATTTGAAATCCGGATTTGCGAGTTCCAGCTATTATCCAGTTTTACGGGGCAGCAGCGATTGTTAATTTGCATTTATGTACCTACACTAGCGTCTCGATCTGTTCGTGTATTTCAATATTTATAGAATGAAAATGACGTTTGATTAGTGAGACGCTGACAAACCAAAAAAAAAAAAAGAAAAAAAAGTAATAAATAAATATATAAATAGGTTTTTTTATTTTATTTTCTTGAAAAAAGCGCACGAATAGGCCTCGCGCGCGGGCGCACGCACACACACACACACACACACACACACACAAGTATACGAACACCGTTTACTCGTCAGCCTATACTACTGCATTTTACTATAAATCTTAGCGTAGTAGGCTCTAACGATACAAGTTGAAATCCGAAGAAGGAAGTGTAACGAATTCCTGCACGTTAACCCACCTAATTGAGATATAATGTAGTGTACCTACAGCTGGAGACTTGGTAAATGAAATTAAAATATCAAATGGATTTAAGGAAGAATACTTCGATCACCCGAATAGAAAAAGAATTGGAATGAAATAACGTCTTGACCAACGTTCAACTGTTATAACTAGCCTTCTATACATACATACATACATATATGTGTATATATATATATATACAGACTACCTATGCCCGTATTATACAGGTAGTTATGTATAAGTAGGTACCTCCTACCTATACAAGTAGGTATAGGTATTGAACAGAAATAAGTTATAGCCTGTAGCGGGAGGGACTTGTGGTGAAAATTCCGAAAGATAATTATTTAACAAGGCGAAGGAGTTATTCGGAATGTTAATAATTAACGGCATGGGAACGACACCCGCGGGTGTCTGGCACCTTCATTGGAGCGAAAAATTTCAGGAAACCAACGGTAAACATGTCATTACATTACATATTCGTGGTCGCCAACTGTTTGATTATGAAACGCCATTGACGTTATTATGACGCTTCACGTTCGTTCACATATTTTTGTTTTTCTTTCGTTTATTGTTACAATATGCCCGTTGATTTCACATTTTGGTTCGATTACAGATACTATATTCAGATACTATGGCCCATATTCACAAACGTCACTTTAACCTCCTTCGCTTAAATTTCACTTAAAAAAATTTTTTTTACACAATTTTGTACTTAAAAATGTAGGAACATTGTATCTCTTATTAGAGTTCCAATGTAAAAATGAAATTTTACCACACTCTTAACGACAAAATTGTGCCAAAATTCATTTTCAGGTGAAGTTTAAGTGAAGGGAGGTTAAAGTGACGCTTGTGAATGTGGGCCTATATTTCAGGCGCCGACACCGCTTTCGCTTAGTAAGTACTTGAATTTAGTTTGAACCATCCAGTTTCAAGTATTGCCTTTTGAAGTCTTTCGCGATACAGAAACCAAATTATCTGACTGACTTCGTGGCAATGCTGGAGGGTTAATTGAAAATCAACAATAAGAGGTAAAAAAATTAAAGAAAACTCCAGCGCCGCAAGTCACGCTAGAAAATGTTGGTTTTCTTAAACAAAACAGTAAAACTAAATAAATAAATAAATATATAAACAAATAAACAAATAAACAAATAAACAAATAAATAAATAAATAAATAAATAAATAAATAAATAAATACAAAAAAATAAATCAAAATACTAAAAGTATTTAGCAAAATTAAAGCTGGCTAAAAATTAAAAAGCTTTAAAATGAAATGTCAAGGAAATTCATGAATAATTGTATTGTGAAGTTATTAAAAAAACGCACGTAATATGAATTGTTTAGCAAACAAAATAACAGCAAGTCTGCTTTCAAACTTGCTTCGTTGATTTATCTGGAATTGATTTTAATCTCCTCTTCGCAATGAAAATACTTTTTTTTTTAAATGTCATTCAAAGCTCTGTGAAGTCTCTATAAAACCAATCAACCAAAATGTTTCAACTGATGTAGATTCCAGTAACTATTGCTTAACTGATGCAACCTGTACCGTATTAAATTAAAATGTGTATAAATGAATATAGAAATATACACATATGAATTTCAGATAATAATGCCAAAAGTTTCCTATATGGTCATGAAACGAAAACCGAACTTTCTGCCACCCCTACATCTTAATATAAGATCGATTTTAATATATTTATTTTCTTCGAAAACCTGCATAAAAAGTTTATTAAATTATCGCGAAAAAGTCCCAAATTTTTTTGGGAGGGATAAAAATTCATTTTAAGCGGCCGGGACCTCCTGACCCTTTGTTTGCGTTTTTGATTAATAGTTTTGCTAAAAACTTGAGTTCATTATAATTAAGCATTTATTCTAATCACTATTGCGATTTTAAAATATACCAATACTGCAGCCAACCTTCCGCAACGAAATAATATTTTTTTCGTACAAAGCTAAGGTCAAAAATAAATAAATAAAAACTCGTTTTTAACGTAATTTTTATTTTATCACTAATTTAATTTTCGAATTGATGATCGGCGTGGCCAGCTGGTTGGGTGCCCGGCCGTGTCATCGAAAGGTCAAAGGTTCGAGACTGAGGCAAACGTCACATTTCCGACCCAAAATGGCAGTGTATTCGGTTTGGTTTGATTTTAACTCCTGCATACAACTGTAAAATTCGTACTGAAAGACCACTAACCAACGGGTCCCGACTAAATATCCTTTTCTTTTGTATCATCGATATCAGCTACTTCCAGCGGTTGGATTATTGGATAAAATAGTTAGGTTGCCAAAGCCGAATAAAAAATTTAGTGGTTAAAAAGTTCTATTCTCAACAAAAATTTTCAGACGAAAAATAATTACGTTCTTTGCTTCCAGAGTTTTTTTCTTTGGTAAATTGTTGGTTGTTGCAATAGTATGAGTTATCGTTATTGGTGTTATTCTTATGTCGCTGCTGCTGCTGCTGCTACTGCTGTCGCTACTGGTGCTGTTGTTATTACTCCTGTTGTTTTTTTTTTTGTTTTTTTTTAACTTTAGAACGTATTGTGCGGTAAAATTGTAACCTACGTAATCTAAAAGCTTTTCGAAAGTGAAAATTCGTCGAAAGGCAGCAGCGCAGTTGGTCTAAAAATTTGTTCGCATATAAGGTCTGAAAAATTAACAGGATGATTACATCTTGCAACGGTACCGCGCATATACACATGCAGACGGCAGGCCTAAAACGTCCGAATGAAAACGGAAATGCAAAGAATATTATTTGTGGCACGAGTTCGGTGCAGTTTGTTTTTTCTTCTTCTTTTTTTTTTCTTCTTTTCACGCACGATTGAGGTCATGCGACCACGTGAACGGTGGACATAATGTGGAAAGCAATCACGAACTAACACTCTATAGATGGCATTTTTGCTCATACCGTCTTTTAGTCGTCTCTCCTACTCGTCCGGTGCCTCTTCTCCGCCCAGCGTCTCTTTCTCACTCTCTCAGTCTCGCTTAATTCTCTCACTCGGTTGGTAAGAACCTACTTGCATATACGACGATGCTATATCTGGGTAGGTAGCCGAGGCTCTACACATAGGCACAACCTTTCACAATCTCTCGACGATATGTAATACGATAAGTGAAATTGATCAATTTATTATTACAATGGAGGATAGCGAATGCGGCGCGACACCATATTATAAGAAACCACACATTTAATTCGTGACACGGCACCAAGCCGTGGTCTTGTCCTCGCACCACGCGGGGTGGATATTCTTTTTTTTTCTCCTCTTTTCGTCGGAATTTGTTTTTCACCTCTTTTTTTCTTTCCCTTTCAACGTTTCCAGCCTTATGACGCACGCCTCCTAGGTACACCTGAAGTTGGTGATTATGGGCGCGAATACAAGAGGCGAGTAGAAAGTAACCGGTGTTGTTCGCACGTATATATGAATCGTCCTCACGGTGCAACGCTGAATCCACAAAAAACCAGGTCGTATCGCTCAGCAATCAGCACTGACTGCCAATTTTTTAGTCGAATCATGGCAAAGTGTCGAGTTGTAGAATTGGAACCAAGACGAGTGCCTCTGTCACAATTCTGCCTCCAGAAATTCATACCAAACATCTATATTAGATAATTTAACAATAATAATAATAATAATAATAATAATAGAAAAACTGCCTATGGTAAAGGTTTGGATAGTATGCTGGGTGAGCAAAAACATCACATTTGGAAGAGCTCAACAATGCTACTTTCTTGTCAACAGAATGTGGTCTGGCATTGTCATGAAACAGTTTCACTGTTGAGTTGAAGTGACCAAGCCTACTAATCTGAATGGCCATTCTCCACCTTTTCAAGGTCTTATAATAACTGTCGGCAGTAACTGTGGAGCCTTTTTGCATATACGTAACATGAATTGGTCCAATATGATCCCTAAATACGTTCATCATCATTTTTTTTGGCGGAGGTTACAATTTTAAATTTTTTGGAACTAGTTACCCTCCCTTCCTTACGTCACACCATCGATATTTTTTACATTAATTATGGAGTGAATTGATTAACTTGGCATTTGTCACCTGTAACAATACCTAGTACGAAATTGTTAGGTCCTCCTGATACTGGGAGAGAAACTCAAGGGCTGCCCGCCTGTAATTTTTTCGATATTCTAGAGTCAATTCTCAGGTTACCAACCTTGGGCACGCTTTTTTCAGCCCGAACTGGTGAAGAATTGGGTATATAGTAATTTTGACGCATCTATAAAAAAAAACAATATAAATTTCATAAATTATATGACGCTGATATTCATCCATGAGTGTTTGAACGTCTGCATTAGTGTTGTCATTTATTGTGTGACACTATCTGCCACTACTTGGCAAATCATAATTTATATTCTCTCACCCTTCGTTAAAAACAACGAATCCGCTTTCGTATTGTGTGTATACTGAACACATTGCTATACAATGCATGTTGGTAGGCGTGCTGTCCTGAGCGGTGAGGAAACGGATAACTGCACGCAACTCTGCTTCATAAAGAATTTGTGGCCGTGATAGCAACCTCATACATCACAGCAACAAATTCTTTAAGCTAATATTTTTTTTCTTTTTTTTTTTTACATCGACAAATCACCTCATTTGTTCCAGTACTACTATGTTGTTTGCAAAGTTAAGTGCAGCCATACTGTTGCAGTTACGGGGGGATTTGGGAGGTTTGATCCTTCTCCTAAATAACAATAAATTTCAATAATTTGTATCGTGAATTAAAAGATACGTTATTCACTGATGAAGAATTAAAATGGTTTGATGATTTATCGTGCACCCTCCACAATAATATTATAAGAAAATTAATTGCTAGTACCTTTGTTACCATAATATGCAATGAATAAGTGTCGCTCATTGTTTTATGCTTGTTAGGGCGTATTGGACAAATTTTACATGGAGAACTCTGTTCTTAAAATTTTTAAATACATTTTTATACATCTTTTTATTTAAACCCCTGTAGTCTTCAGAGAACATATTTCACTTTAAAGGTGATGGGCTTAGGTAGGATTTTAGTTAGGGGAACTCATATAAATTTTCTCTAAAACACCCCCCTCAAAAAAAAAAACAAATAGTGGACTGGGGTCTTGAATTTTTCTTTGAAAACTATTTTTATTTGTTTTTGGAAATTTAGCGGGGATCGGCGCCCTGCCTCCTGGCTATGCCTATGTTAAGGGTTGTATTCCAGACCGATAGGTTAGCAGTAAAAAAGACTTGAGTAATGTTTTATCTGTGGTTTCTTTGTACAAGTGTAGAAGAAACCAATTCTTAAATCTAACATAAGTCTAAGGCCTATATTCATAAACGTCACATTAAGCTCCCTTCACTTAAACTTCACTTTAAAAAAGTTTTTTGCACAATTTCGTACTTAAAAATGTGGGAACATTGTATCTCTTATGAAAGCTCCAATGTAAAAATAAAATGTTACCACACTCTTAAATACAAAATTGTGCCAAAAGTCATTTTTAATTGAAGTTTAAGTGAAAGGAGGTTAAAGTGACATTTGTGAATATGGGCCTAAGAAACGTTCTAGAATACAGGTGTAAGAATACTTTTCATTAAGAAAACGATGTAACTATTGCACCCCAAAGTCGTAGGACAATTGATCACAAGTATTTAGGTGAAATTTCTAATATCACGGCAAATAACTTTTCCTTATCGGTATAAGTTAAAAAAAATTTTCTAAAATTCTCCAAAAACGACAATCGTAGTAAAATAACTCAAATTTTTTGAAGTTTTGGGATGTTTCTCGTTAATTTTACTAAATTTACTAAATTTTTCAATTTTTTTTAAACTTAGTTTTTCTCTGAAATTTATAATATCTAAGGATTAATTGATTATTCTTGTAAAATCTGTATGAGTATTCTCCATTACTCAGTAATATCTTTAAAAATTTAATTAAAGAACAATACGATGGGAATACAATTTATCATAACACTATTCTCGGCATAACATAGAAACTGTAATCTGAAAATCTTTTAAAATTTTAGAGGATCCACAAACAAGCTGGAGAATTTCACACTTCAGTTTTTTCAACGAAGGTATAATTTCACTATGCTTCAACCTGTCACCGAATAACTTTTCCTCTCCAGAAATTTACGAAAAATAAAAACTAGAGTAATTACATAAACCGTCTCCTAACGGTCGGCTCATTAAGCAACTCTCCAACGTGTAACATTAACAAACAAATGTCACCATACACACACATACACACACTGCAGACAATACGAAAACATAGAAATTTATTGTAATTTACGTCTTGCAGAACGACAAACGTAAGTGTAACTACGACAGCCGCCACTTGATAAGTAAATTGTCGGATCTTCAGATGTTCACCGACTGTAGCTGTTGACGACTACTTGATGTTTTTTTTTCTTTTTTAATTGAAAAAATACATTCGTTTGTATAATATATATAGGTACATTTATACCACTACAGGTATTACGTGACCTCGATGATGGCTCTAGTAACGGAGCGCAAGGATAGAACTATAACAAACTAATTGAAACACTTTCCAACGACTCTAGTAACAACGAAAATATACCTACACTTACTTATACAGAATAAAAAATGAAGGGAAAAAAAAAGTGTAGTACAAAAATGTGGAAAATGTGACTGGAAACTTTTTACTTTTTTCGATAGCACGTTTTTATAAGCACGAATAATTTTCACCTTCTTTACCAAAAAAAAAAAAAAAAAAGAAAAAAAAAGAGCAAACACAAATTCCGCCACCATTTATACTTTTCTCGTAATGAAATAACAAACCATGCTGTTTTTAATGACTTTCAACTCGATTCAATTACTTTCTAATTAAGATGGTTGATAAAAATGAGCAAGAGGGTAAGGAGGAGAGAGAAGGACGCACTAGACTTCGTGAACGAAATAGCGAATTTTGTGTACGAGGTCAAGTGGATCGTTTATGATGTGTGCAAAATGATAACGGTAGGTGTGAGCAAAAAAAAAAAAAAAAAGAAAGAAAAGAAAAAATAAAAAAGCAAAAAAGTAGAATACCACAGAATCTTGATTAGATTAGCGAAAATAATAAGAAAAAAACAGTGCCTATTAACAAAAAAAAAAAAGAAATGTCGAATATAGGTTAAAGATAAAAATGTATAACAGATTTTGGACGTTGACCAGGTGAAAATCATTGCCAAAAATGTTGGTATTCCTACACATAGTGGTGCTAAATTTGAAACTGGAGGATTTTCGATCAGTAAAAATGTAGGTTTAATTATTCATTACCCACCAGCTAATTTTTTTCTTCTTTTTTTTTTCTCTCTCTCCTTATGAGAACAGCATTTCCTTTAATCTCTAACAAAATATTCGCTACTTTCACTTTTCAGATCATTGTTAGCTGTGTACTTTATGACAATGGTTGACATTTAATTATACGAGTTCCACATCACAAAATTAGTCGAGTCAAATACAAAAAAAAACAAAAAAAAACAACTATTCGTTCGGTGACTTCTAAAGACGCACGCGATGCTGCACACACAAACTGTATGGTCCATTATCATTATTGTTGAACACCAAGACAATTACATCCGCAGACTATGGAGTGTAATTATTTTTTTATATCCTATAGTAGGTATATACAAGAGTAATCTAACCACCGATGCAGGAATACCTGCGAGAGTGTCAAAAGAAGCAACGAGCATGAAAGGTATTTTATATGGTTTCAAGTTCAAGTATACTTCAAGATATAACAGTGTATAGGAATAAACCGACCGGCACATAGGTAAGTATAGTTGAAAAAAAATAAAAATAAAAAATGTAAAAAATTCGTTTCTTCGGCATTATTTCCTCCGTTGAATGTTGTCTAGCCCATGCAAATTAAATGATACCTACGGAATGGGCATGCGATTTTATGCAGAAATACGTCGAAATAAGAATAATAATTGCGCCGCATGATTCACTTTCCAAAAGATTTCGATGAGCTGAACTCCCACCATATTGTACGAACGAGCTGAATTGTACTATATAACACAACGGTGTGGAGGTGGAAGTGAAATTGAAAATTAGAAGAAATTTGAACGTTTTTTTACCTTTTGTTTTTATTAAAACCTTCACATTGTTGGATATGGGTGGCTTTAAAACGAACATGTTTTCACTTTCTAAGGCGACTAGGTATTATAAAATGAGTAAGAAAAAAACAAAAAAAAAAAAGATTATATTTTAATATTTGACATTACACCGAAAATAAAATTCTGAAAAATTATTAATTCACAATTCTTAAATTTCTTGTAGGAACCTACTAATCTGTAAACCTAGATACGCTGAAAATGAAAACGTTTAACAAATTACGCTTTGAAACTACATTATTATAATATAACACACATTGTTTCCCCAGTATTTAAATGTGTAGAACCTATCCATGCTAGAATACAACTTAATTTTTGATGCCGAGTTTTTCACAAACTTCAAGTAAAATTACAGTAAAACTTACTTAAGACGCTCTTCAAGGGACCAGCTCAAAAGAGCATCTTAATTGGGAAAGCTTCTTATGGGGGAATCGGAAAAAAAAACAACTCTGAATGCTGAAAAAATCATGTTTATTGCAAAAATACACATACCTTATAGTAATTTCAATTTATTACCATTATAGATTTGATGTTGTTTTCTCTGTTGAGTATATTTAACAGAGTGCTTTTAGAAATACTTCTTTTGGTAGAAGAAAATGTTATTATATGGCCAGGAAGAAAAAATTTGTTATTACGAAAGATACTGCTGCTGCTTCATAAATGAAAAATTACTAAGATTTCACTTTTTATAAAGTTAAATGTAATGATTGAGATGATTTTTATAAATGTTTGTTTTGTTTTAAAGGATAAACCAACGTGTATTGATGAAGATCTCATTGTCCTGCCCAAAAAAAAGAGTGTCTTATTCGAAAAGGCAGAGAAAAACCAAGCATCTTAACAGGCGGTTTTTCTATCTACTTGTATAGGAAATTAGTGGTGTCGATTTTTCAAAATTTTTCCATCAATTTTAATCGATTTAATCAAAAAAAGAATAATCGATCTGATCGATAATCGACTGTTAAGAAATCGAAAATCGATTTATCGATCTTAAATTTTGTTTATGCATGAAAAGCATAATTAAAGAATCTAGCTATAGCGAAATACCCATGAAAAAAAACGATGAGAAAATTTAATTTAACATGGTGATAGATTATTAGCAAATGAAATAGAGAAACTAATGGAAAAAAAAAATCGAAAATCGATTTCGACCAAATTATCTGGTCGATCAAAAGTGATCGAAATTTTAAAAATCCAAAAAAATTGATTTTTTCAAGGTCCGATATTATCGATTATCGATTGATCGAAAACAAAATCCACACCACTATAGGAAATGTCCAGAGACCCAAGAGAAACAGCGTCTTATGCGGAAAAGCTTCTTAAGCAAGAGCTTCTTAAGTGAATTTTACTGTGAATTTGTAGAATCGATACCTCAGTCTCTCGTTTCATATGCAATCACGAATTATCTACATTATAGATAGTTAGGTATGCATAGGTAAACTAACATATTCTATTTTCCAGTCTCACAATTTCATTTCTCGTAACAAATCATACTTTGTAATTTAGTAGATACAATTCTTATCTTCAGTCGCGTGAACAATTATTGACGCATCGTAGTATTTAAGCTATAGGTTATCATATCTCTCTAATAATACACTGTTCTCATTACCTAACCTATGAATGAGGATGAGATATTAATGTTCATTAGCCTTTTTCTTTTGTCACTAGAATCATACAGTTGTTCGTATCAGAGATTGTTTATCTTCTAACGATCTCAAATTTGTAAACCAATTAACTTAAATACTAAAAACGTAACTAAAAAATCTTATCATCGATTCTAGAAAAAATCATGTAAGACTATCAGGCAATCACCTTTTAAGATTTGAAAAAAAAGTTCATGAACATTAATCCAGTAATTTTGCATAAATTCTAGGATAAACACACGCACTCACACACACACGTGCATATTTACATACATGCATGCGGGTAAAATTGAGAACCACCTTTTTATTTTTGAGTAAGTAAAAAATGAATTTTGAAAAAAATTCAATGATTTGCAGCGGAGTCGTTAAATAGCTACCCTAATCTATTGACCTCCGTAATTGTGTGTTGATAGTCCACAACTTCCAATAAAATCCATTAGCTAAGTATGTAAAGAACACTAAAAGATGAAGTTTGTTAAAAATATATAAATAAATCATATTCTTCTTTTTTTTATTATTCATTTGTCTGCTTTTGAAAAATTCTTATGAGAGAAAACCATGATGTTTGAGTCACAAAGTACTTAAAATTTTGCACATGTATGTATAATTATACATTATTTTCCCTGCTAATACGCATACAATTTTTTTTAATCGATAATTCAAACAGAAAAACAAACTTCTGAAATAATATTGTTTCGAGTTTGTCAAAAAAATAAATAAATATTAAATAACAGATTGAAACTTTTAAAGTGTTACGACTCTTCTTCTTGGAAATTTTTAGATGAAAGAAAAAAAAAATTAAGAAACAAAAGATTAATGAAAAAACTATACGTTCCCATTCAACCAGACAAAGTGACTTATAACATATGGCTATAGGATATAGCAATAAAAATAAATTTGCTCACAAATTTTCCTTATTTGCGTCACATATTTTTTTCTATTACTGCTGGATGAGCACTACGAGGCATTTGCCTTTAAAAAGCTGTAAACGGATAAAAACCTTTGGTATGTGGAACTCTTATAGAACCATTGATCGTAAATTGTATCGTTCATTTTTTTTTATTCTTCAATTTTTTAACGTCGAAATAAACCAAATAGTTTACGAGCAGAACAAATTATGGACCAACAATTTACGATTTTTAAGGTAGATGAAGAGGCGAAAAATGAGAGACAGAAATAAAATGGAAAGAAATACAAGATTTAATAGCTAAAATGGGTACTGGTAACGTATTATAAATATTAATTCGGTGAACGACCTACTTTTTATAATTTTGGTCCAATAACGAAGCACGAATGGTCAATTTTTCCCCCCTCCAAACTTAATTGAGGCAAACATTTTCATTTTTCATGAATATTTATGCGACTCGAAATCCTATAATATATAACGAATTTCGAAATTGTGATCAGCATCATTGAATACGTCATAGTAAATAAATCAAGACGGTATTGGAGAGGTTGGAGATAATATGAAAACTGGAAAAATGTGCGAAAAACACAAAAACTGAATTTACTATTAGGTACGAAAATAATCGAAAGGAAACTGTAATTCATTTCGCTTTTTTCTGTCTCAATTTATGGACCTACTGAGCGCTATATGAATGATTAATGAGGCTTTTCGTTCCATTCTCAGAAAAAGTAGATGAAAAAATTTAAGTGAAAATTGTCGCAATTATTAATTTTATCTGATTTTATTTACAATATTAATTGGCGAAGCAGTTTTCTGCGGCTTATGGAACGCATTATTCAACTCATAGATACGCCTTTCTGAATTTTGTAATCAATGAATAACATGCTCTAAATACTGATGACTTTTTACGAATGCGTAGCCTACAAAAAAAGAGAAAAGCTCCTTACTGATCAATAAATTCAATATGTTTTCAATCTGATTCATGAAGACCGACCAATCCAAAAAAACTTTATACCGCAGCAACCTCTCCTCTAAAAACTGTATGGTCAAAAACCAGTCAATTATAATTAACATTTAAAGCGAGTACAGAATGATCATTAATAATGATCGTACTAAATTTTGCAGCTACTTATCGATTAAAAATTACTCATTTTAGAACCCAAAATCAGATTTAAATCGAACTTATCAAAATACCTTCGAATTGATTCCCACCAAAATTAGCAAAATGTTAGAGTAAATTAGAATTAAATGTCTCTTCCGATTTTGTACCTATTGATCGAAAATTATTCATTTTCGAGCCCAAAATCAGATTTAAATCGAACCTATCAAAATACCCTCCAATTGATCCGCACCAAAATTATCAGAATATTAGAATAAACAAGGAGTAAATGTGTCTTCCAATTTTGTACCTATTGGTCGAAAATTATTCATTTTAAAGTTACAAAACCTCCAAAATAGGAAAAAAAACTGACATACCGGAAGCACCAGCCGCTCGGTACAAAAATCAATAAGTAGAATTTAAGGAACAATACTAAAGAGTAATAGCCGTACCGAATTTTGTGACTATTAGACAAAATTGGGACTTGTAGGTAAGATAAAAATGAATTAATATAATCAGTACCTACATCTACCTATACATAATTATGAATTTTAACTTTTGATAACAAAAGTTTCCTTGGGCCATTAAACTAAGCCCATCCCTAGGTCGTTTTTTGAAATCTAAATTAATACGTAGATTCTTATTAAAACCTACATAAAAAAGTTTCAACGTTCACCAAGAATGGCTACTTGAATTTTAATGTTTTACTGCATAAATTTTTTCTGAATCAATTTTTGTCTAGGAAAAATGCAGAAAGTTTTTCAAATTGTATCTATTCGGACGTTCAGTTTTCTCAGTAGAAAAAAGAATACGCAAACGCGATAGAAGCTGGAAGAAGTGAGGTGGTTTTACGAAATGGCCTTATTTGCGGGTTGCATACTTTTTCCTACGCATAAACTGAACGTCCACGTCCTGAAAAACACAGTGTTGCTACGCGGAAGATCGAAACTATCAAACTGAGTGCTTCCAGGATTAGCGGTATTGATACAATACGCCCATTATTTACTGTAAAAAATGTATATGTAATTAATTATCGTAAATAATGTACACGGTAATGTAAATAACGTAAATAAAAAATTCAAAATTTGATTAAAACTAATAAATTGAAGCGAAATTTTATTACTAATTACAAAGTTTAGTGCTTGAATATATATTATTTACATTAATTTTACAATACATTATTTACATTTTTTACATTTTTTACATTTTTTGCATTTTTTGCATTTTTTACATTTTTTACATTTTTTACATTTTTTACATTTTTTACATTTTTATAATATTATTTACTATAAAGAACAAATTTCATGTAAATATTTTAACCATAATTATAAGTGGAATAGCACTAATAATAACAACTAGAAAACAAGTAAATGATCAATATCAGTTCTAATCGGGAACATGCGGATGGTATGGGGTGCATATTAAGGGGGATTCTGGAAGTTTTAAACCCCATTAACTCCATAAAAAAGGTTGACCTAAACAAATAGGGCATGTTTCTTGGAAGAAATGTTGTTGTTGCGACAGAAGGGAGAAGAGAGGGAAGCTCGTGAAGTTGCGGATATCCCTTCTCACTATTAAACTATACACTCCCTTGAGGGCTCTCAAAATTTTCAAAAATAAAGTTTGGCAAATTTCGTCAATAAATTTATTTTTAAATACTTTTTTGCTGACGATGACAATTTGTATTGCACTACAAATACAAAAAACCTTATTTATCCATCAGCCATCACCTACGAATAAATATCGAAATTTTCCTATTAATTTATTCAAAATAAGATTAAAAAGAATCAATTAAAACACAATTCTTCCCATGTTATATACCTAATTACTCCACAATTGAAGAAATGTGAGATAGCTGCAATATTTTGGTGCATTGTAACCATTTGTGAATATTTGTCATCATTTTTAGCATACAAATGCAGAAATGATGTACGTACTCCTATGTTACAGCTTTTGTTGAAGTCAATGACAAAATGTGTCAAATGCCTAAATACATAGGTAATTATGTTAGTTCAGGATTGCCAATCAATTTAAATAAAAGTCTCTAGATCGAGAGAAAAACTGTGAAAAAAATCCCAAATTCCACCTAAAATCCCTAGATTCAAAAAATACACAATAACAACAAAAAAAGTCCTTATTTACCAGAATTTGATTCTTGATGAAAAATTAATTTAGTATCAGACACATATTTCGTTTTTTTGGAATAAAATTACTATGGCTTTCACGTTGCTATATCTATATATACGAATATATAAATATACATCAGAAGTAATTTCGTTCCCAGAAACTCTCTCTTATATCTACACTCAAAGGACTACATAATTTTATACAATCAACTAGGAACGATAATTAATATGTCTATTTCTCGATAAATGGCGTTAAATTTGAACTTAGGTACACCGATGTGCAAACAAACAGACATAAGCTCTTTATATATAAAACTTGGTATGTGCTCCAGCCCCCAATCTTACTCTCAACTTGAGACAATGAATCTTGTCCCGGGTAAGTAAATTATCGACAAAATTTGCACATCTTTTCATCCTGAAAGTGCTCATCGACGGCCCATTTATTTGTATCAAAAGTTTCCGTCCTCCAATGCAAATATAGGTACGTCTCTATACTGACTGCACGACTGTACTGGAAGTTCGTAGCCTAAAAAATAACAATTTGTAATCAACGAATCGTGACCAGCAGGTCACATTTATTTGCTACACTGATGGCACATTCAGCTGCGAGGCGATTTGATCAAATTACATTTTCATCACCAAAAACCAATGCCAACGTGAATCTAGATTAGACAGTAAGGTACATCAAATTATGCGTTATCAATCACTCACTCAAATAAGCTCCCACTACAAGCATCGACAGCTCGTTAGCGTCACACCGTCATCCGATGTTAGACTACATTCGGGTTCAAAAAGAATATTAGTAGTCTCGATTCGATTCCGTTCGCCATTATTAGGCGTGTTAAATTCTAAAAAAAAAAAAAAAAAAAAGAAGAAATTCGCAAAGGCAACATAACGCACTGTTAGACGACGAGAAAAAGTAGGGAAAAAATCTTGGACGCTTTTTTAAAGTAACAAACTTCCAACACTCACCGCCACCATCGTCTTCTTGGCCAATTTACGTCGAGTCGACCTCGGAAAGGTAATAAAACAAATTTTCAACGGTTCTTACAGACTCGTGATAACGAAATCAGAAGCGAGTCACCATTAAAATTTTAGCCACAAACGTAAGTAAGGTCAATTAAATAATGAACTCTCCAAATGCTGTGCATAGAACACTAATTATGGTGGTACCCAGTAGGTATACCTACTGGTGGGTAGGTACTTACCAAATTACACAAGATTTCTGAAAAAACGTGAACGAAAGAACGAAGGGACTGTATTAGTGTGCACGTTATAAGTAGCCTAACCCTTCTCCCTCTCCTCTTCTGATCGTTTAATAACGAACGTAATTTTAGCGTAGATGGCAGTTGTTGACGAAATTGTATACCCAGTTAGAAAATTTTGCTCCCATATTTGGAATACCTTGAAGTACGAATTAACTCACAACAGGTAGCTTTTATGATTTTAAAAACGGGTCAGTTCAAAATCGGTTCTGTTGATGCTCCAGTTGTAGACTGTAAAATTCATGCTGATAAACCACTGATGCACCGAATTCCGAAAATTCCTCTCCTCTACTCTGATAACCACTGTATTCTCTAGACGAAGTGTTTAACAGCTGCGTTGCCGCAGCCCGATATATTAATTTAAAAACAAAAATAAAAAAATAAGTAAAAGGAATCCACGGTAAGGTAAGTATATTAATATACTAGGGGACTTCGCACCCTACCCAATTCGCATTCCAACCATTCCAACCCCGTTTGGGGTTGTTTTCTCTCGGTCCGGGCCTAGGGATTCTTTCTCTTCATCCTTTTTTCGCCCTATTTCATTAATCTTCGTATAATTTTTATAAGAATTTAGTCCAAAAAAAGACAACGTCCACTCGACTACGAGTATAATTATGTAGCCTACTTAATGATGAGTTCGTTAATTTTTCACACAGAGTTTTCCCTTGATTTCATTGGCCTTATCTACCTGAAGAAGTATTTTGAAAAATTAAAACACAAATTTAATTGATAAATAGGTATCATTTCCGAAATCATAGCTACCTATAGCGAGGTCTCCTTTTAAGCCAAAAAAAACTGAATATGCCCCGTGTAGAATTGAGAAATACATTAAAATAATTGGCCCTCATTTGAACTCGTTAGGAATGGAATGAAATTTTAAAACAAAATCTGCTCAGTATCTTGTCGGGCCTGAAATACATTGAGGAATTCATAAAAATACATTTAACACGATTTTACCCTTCTAGGGGTGGAATTTCATAAAATCCAGAAAACAGTCGAACGAGCCTTTAAAACATAAATCGGTTCAAATCTTTCGTATCTTCAGAGTTAGAAGATATTGAAAACAAATTTTTTCAAATTCCGCCTCTTTTCAAACACTTTACTAACAGTCCAGTCAAATCGACATCAAAATGAGGGGGAAAAAAATTAGCACATCAACTTCAACTATAATAGGGTTGTTGAGTGAGTTTCCTGGAATAACTACTAAAAGTTCCACCGTCCCCACCTTTTGCATTTTTTGGGGAGGAGGGTGTTTTTCAGAAAAAATTTAGTTTTATTCAGTTTTTTTCGCGAATTTTGATTTTATGATAAAAATAAATCAGTACGAAATTGTTCACCATAAAATTTTATACACAAAATTTTATATGCAGTTTTTTTCCCGATGCCCCCTTTCCATCCAGAGTCTTGAAAAAACCATTCTACACTGAATATGTTCAATAGAATTATTATATGGGAAATATAACTCCTAATCGTCATACTGTGTAGATAATTTGTAAACCCAATACATATATTTTACCCATCTGCTCCCCTTCCATAACCTTTTACAATCTCTTCCACCTTCAAAGTTTTTTGTCTGACGCCCCCTTCTACACTTGAAAACAACTACATTCATTGAATTTGGAAGAGGAAAGGGGCGTCGGGAAAAAATTGCATGTAACCTTTATTTTCGAAAGGAGTTATAGGAGGTGGTGGATGGTTGGAAAATATCTATTGGGTTTACAAATTATCTTCAGGTATCATAATTACGAGTAATATCTCCCATATAATGCTACTGAACATATTCACTGAAGAATGGGTTTTTCAAAACTATCTGGAGCGAAATGGGGGCGTTGTGAAAAAATCTACACGTCACCTTTTTTGTAGGAAATTTTATGTTGAATAATTTTTTACTAACCTATTTTTATCACAAAATCAAAATTCGCGGAGAAAAAGGCAAAAAACCAAATTTTAGGAACAAACACTTCCTCTCCAATAATGCAAAAGGTGCTGAGGGTGTAACTTTTAGAATGTTAATCTAGCGGATCCACCCAACAATCCTGTCTAACTTTTTTTTCATTATAAGATTTGACTGGACTACAACAAAAAAAGTCATTTTTCGGGTGGGTATTGCAAAAGGTATGTTTGGTGACTGGAAATTCCAGAATTTATGTAGGTACGTGAATGGGGAAAATGCAGCTACTAGATTAAAGAAATTTATCAACAATTGAGATGCTACGTACACGACGTATCCAAGAGTGTACAATTTGGTCCATAAATAAATTCGGGTCTAACGGTTAGTACGCCATGACTGACTAGTCTGTTCTTCGTCCTTTGCTTTCATATCCGTTTTCCTAATTGAATGTACCTATTACCTATATTATGTTGATAAAATACCAAATAATCGCGACCACGAAAATAATACGAAACTTCCGGACCAGACCCAAAAGAAAAAAATAATGCAATTGTCATACAGTTATGACGGCGACGACGTCAACAACGACGACTGTTGGCGTCTTTAGCGAACGTTATATTGCCACAGACGACGTTATAATAGGAGAGATACAAAACAAAACAAAACAAAACAAAACAAAACAAAACAAAACAAAACAAAACAAAACAAAAAAAGTTAAGAAGAGACACGAAGTCGCTGGTCTCCGACTCGGCTTGAATGGTGGGCGAACCCGTTATAAAAAATCGAATATTATGCGGCTCAAGGAGGAAACGAACGAATATAGCCATTATTAGTATTTAAATACAATGATGAATATTGTTATAGGTAGGTACCGTATTGCTGGATACATATTATAATATGACACCGTGTATACGAATATCGTCGAAACGTACGCACGATATTACTCAAATCTGGGCGTACTATTTCATAAAACAATGCAAAAGCAACGTATAAATGGTTTTCTTTTTTCAAAGCCTAATGTACATTTTTTTGGTAGGTACTGACGACCGCCATCAATATTACGAATCTATATACATCTGTACGATGCCAAGATCGGTACACAAAAAGAGATGAAAAAAATTCCGACCACCGACTGTATTTAATTAGTACTTTGGCAACATATTCATCAACCTTGGATACGAAAGTGTACTCGCTGAGATTTTTCAGTTAGAATGGGCTTCGCCCTAAAGGCGGAATCACTAGACAAACATAATGTGTAAAGGTCAAAGGATAATTTGGACGAAAGATCGATGACATCATCGGATCACCAGCGAACAACACTGTTTCCTAATGCACTGGAGTCGCCGAGTATAGGTGTACGTAGCTTAGGCTGAAACGTAATTCTTGGTACATGCGAGTGGCAGTAACTGCCGTAGAAATCTGTACAGCGATTATTATCGTTTCTAATTTCATGGAGAATACATAAAAATATGTACGGAATACGACGTGAAAAGTGTGCTGGATCAGGACAATGACCGACAAATAATCAAAGAAAACAAACGACTTAAGGTAAAATTAACTGATATCAACGCGAAGCCATATTTCGCTCCCTTCTTTTTCCCTTCTTTAGGTACGTGAAAATGAATAATTATTTGTCGTCACACTCGGTTACGTCACATTTGAAAAAGAATTCCTCTTATTAAGTGGTTCGAATAGGAATTAATTTCCGAAAAAGGTTTCACACCCGGATAATGGTGGGGGATGGCCTCTTTAATGAGTGATACAAATAGACTCCAACCTCTCGCATACGTTGTGCTGGCACGGTCGGATTAATTATTGTAGGCTTTTCAGTTTCCTTCTTCAGGTTGTTGGCTAAGGAGAGCCGCTCCAACTTTATCAGCAGATAGTACCTATATAGGTAGGCTATGTTAAGACAAAATGGTTAACGAACATGCGTCTTTTTCACAGTGGTCAAGAAGGTATTATCTATGTAGACGATACTAAAACCAAAACATTAAGAAACACTTCCAAACTTCCATTTGTCTGTATGTGTGTACCGGTAGTACCCGCTACCTACTCGCCAAGAGGAATCAAAATGTTCCCCTTCGTGAGTGGTTTTTTATTTTTTCCAATATGGTACTCAAAACTTTTTATGATCCAGAAAAATCAAAAAATATTTTTTAAATTATTAATTTTAGTTAATTTTGACTTATTTTCAATATTTTCTATATACCGGGTGATTCAGTTTAACACACCATAGGAAAATCTTTTATGGTGCCTGTTGAAATGACTCACACAGGTTAACTGATACAGATGAGGTGAAAATAAATGCACCATCGAGAAAATAACGGAAATAAACATTTTTTTTTTAAATAAAATTTATATTTATTAAAATTTAACTATTTTTAACAAGAATTTTATATATTGAAATAATCTTAAAAAATCTTAATTAATTAATTCTATCCCTTTATTTAATCACAAATTTAGAAGCCAAATTTAATCAGTATTAACACTTTTTTTATACTACTGTTTAATGAAATTTTTTTTTAATAAAATTTATATTTATTAAAATTTAACTATTTTTAACAAGAATTTTAAATATTAAAATAATCTTTAAAAATCCTAATTAATTAATTCTATCACTTTATTTAATCACAAATTTAGAAGCCAAATGGTACATTTATTTTCACCTCATCTGTGTCATTTAACCCGTGTTAAACTGAATCATCCACTAAGTGGGTGTCAGTTTTTCCACAGGGCCTCAGAAAGTGAGTGGGAAAGATGTGACGGTTATATATCGTAGTAACAGAATATTTAAAATACAGAAGTTGATAAAAGAGTATACTAAACAGTAAGTTTATAAAACACAAAAGAACATAAAAGTAATAAGCAGTAACAACATTAAGAATGAAAAAAGAATTAAAGGAATGAATTAGAATTGAAAAGAATGAATGTAGAAGTACAAAACACGAGATTATATAGTATTTGGATTATTAGTCTAAAGAGGAGGTTCAAGCGAATTTACAAAGTGTTGGAGAAGTGTTTCAATTTTATTGGTTAATAAAAATAATGTACAAGAAGTATGACCAATGGTCTTGTAAGAATATGACATAAAGTGGGTGTTCAGAAATAATTTAGAGAAAATTAGTATATATGCAAGATTGCAAAAATAGTATAAATTAGAAATGAGTTCATAGGGCTTGTGTAAACAAAGTAGCTGTTTATGTAGGAAGATGATATCATCTGGCAAGTCTTGACTTGTTTGAATGACATGAGTGTTTATGAGTGGAATAATAAGAGAAAGTAGATTGAAAGTAATGATGATGATAAAAATACAAATTTAGTAAAGTATTATGAATGATATGAAAATATCGTTACAAAAGAGTAGGTACCAAAGTTACTGGGCCCAGACTTTCTCAGAGGGCTCAGAAGGGCCAAAATTTTAAAATAAATAGCAATTTTCAAATAAATGTTTAGAGACGACGATAAGGCCGATCTATGGGCGGGTTTGGGTGTCAAATTCCCCAAGGCTGAAAAATACATATTCTAGAACACAACAAAAAGCTAAAAAAATTTTTCGCTTGCTCTGATCGCAGAATTGATTTCTTACTTCATAACCCTCTCCTAGAGGTAAATTCTGTTCTATTATTTCGGCTTTATTTCAGCGAACATCAAAATGGCCCCTAAGTTTATTTCTCCTGAGCAATTGAGGTTTTGTTTTTCTCATGTATTGTTCAAAATTTTTTACCATCCAGAAAAAAGCTTTTTATCGAAATCGTTATTGAAAATTGCAATATGTTTTTTTAATATTTTATTATTAATTTTAATAATTATTAATTTCAACTTAGGCACTTTTCAGAAATCCTTTAGATTTTTTCGCGTGCTGCGTAATATTTCCCATGTGGTGCTCATAGTTTTTCCCACGGGATGCTCAAAATTTTTTATGATCCAGATAAAATTGTTTTTTCAAAATCATTATTGAACATTGAAAAATATTTTTTAATTTATTAATTTTTTATTAATTTTGATTTATTTTTCTGAAATGCTTTAGATGTTTTCATGCGGTGCATAACATTTCCCATGTATCTAGGGCTCAAAATTTGTTATGGTCCAGATGAAACGTTTTACTCGAAATCGTTATTGGAAATTGAAGAATATTTTTTAATTTATTAATTTTGACTTATTTTTCTGAAATTTTTTAGATTTTTTTGTGTGGTGCGTAATGTTTATTATGTGGTACTCCGGCACGCGAGCACCACAAAAAATATCGCCTATATTCCCCTTCAGTTTTACCCTTTCCATATCAACCAATTTATAGAATTAGGCCATTATTTGGAACCCCTAGCACCTTCGCTGTATAAAACAGAACCAAAAAGAAAATTACCTGTATATAATATCCTTATATTAAATACCTAAAATAGATCTGCATAGTCAACTGAACATTTTAAATTAAATTTCTTAATATCGTGTTTTTAGTATAACTAGGAGCTAAAACGTTGATAACAGGATATATTATTATGTTTCCTTGACATTTCTTTTAAATTATTTTAAAATGTTCTACTTTGAACGTTTGGGGGAAAGAGGGGCTTCAGTAAACACACTGTAAATTGAGCCGACATGCGATAAAGAGTAGGTCGAGTACTTTCGTATAAAATAATGCGAATCAGCAATAAAGAGTTCAGGATTCGAAGAAAAACAATATTTCGAGTGCACCTTATTTATTATGTCACAGGCGAAAAATGGCACTTTAGTTATATTTACCCAACTTTTTTGCTCCAACGACTGTTATAAAATGTACAGATCGCTGTATTATTAAATAATAATATTCAGACCATTGATACAATTAACGGTCAGCATGCTCTGTAATAATTTTTATGCTTATATAATGCGAAAAATTTACATTTTCTCACCACAGAATGCGTTAATTCTGCATATTATTTTTTCTAAACATTGTTATACCAAGTTACGATTTCTGCTTTCGTTATCCGACCATAACAGATCATCAATGAAAATGTTTCTACTCAATTTCAGCCGAACAGTCGTAATAATGTAAACCCCATTTTCTATCCGATTAAATCCGTGACAATCTTGTTTCGGTACGTACCTATGAATTATTATATAACTTGAAAATATTAATCGGTATACTCATTCAATTATTGATAAATAGTACGTAGCACTGTATAAAGTACGACATGAGTAAACCTCTTAGGTAGGTTTTTAGCACCACCATTATTTACATTATCATTATGAATACGCATTGCCTTATGTAAGCCACAATACAAACCACAAATTCTCGTCGAAACTGTCGGTTTGATTATCATTTATACTCTATACTCAATATATAAAGAAGAAAATTTGGAAAAGTGTATGTTAAGGGTAATCTCAGAATCTACCAAACCGATGTTGATGAATTTTTGTATGTGCATTCTTCATGAACATAGGAAGATTTTAGGCTTGGTTTTATTATTTTATCACTTCGGAAAACTTATTTATAAAGGAAAATAAATGGAGGCTAGATTAATATCGCTGCGCGTATATAAAGTGAACAGAGGAAAAACCTTATGTAAACTTATTAGTGTTTCATTTAGTAGCCTTTTCCTGATTCTTAAATTTACATCATCGGACATGTTTTTTGAGGCACTGAATTCGAATTTGACGCTCATTTTATCATTTAACTCATTCGTCAATCCTTATGGG
Organism: Ericerus pela; assembly: GCA_011428145.1. Classification (NCBI taxonomy): domain Eukaryota; kingdom Metazoa; phylum Arthropoda; class Insecta; order Hemiptera; family Coccidae; genus Ericerus; species Ericerus pela. Next base: position 179,881 of record WOFM01001634.1, on the reverse strand, counting down.
GCCCAAAAAAGGGGAGAATTTTTTATTTTCAGATATTAGTGTGTAATATATCATCGGACATGTTTTCTGAGGCGCTGAATTCGGATTTGATGTTAATTTTAACATTAGACCCATTCTTCGATCCTCATTGGGCCCAAATAGTGAAAAATTTTTGATTTTCATATTTTATTATGCAATATATCATCAGATATATTCTTTGAAGCACTGAATTCGAATTTTATGTTAATTTTAATATTAGACTCATTCCTTAACCCTCATTGTGCCCAAAAAGGGGAGAATTTTATATTTTCAGATTTTTTTGTGTAATATGTCAGTAAACACTGAGGTCCTGAGCATCTATCAAACAAAGCTGACACCACGGAAAACTAATAATATTATAAAACAACAATATGCATCAAAGAGTACCTTTTTCCAATATTTATGAACTATCGGTAAAGGCCGGTTTTAATGGGGTTTGGGGTATAATCACTCTCCAGTGCCGAAAGAAATGTCAAGTTAGGTCACAATTATTTGGTTTTTCAAATTTTTTGGTTATGAAATATGTAAAAAATTGTTAATCCCTCCGTTAAATATTCGTGAATCACTAAATTAATAGTAATTTGTTTCCCCTTTCGTGCATTAACCTCGTATCGAAAGTATATGTTAATGCATATCAAATGAAAGCTCATGATCCACAGATGTGACAAAACTACTTATTTTTTCAATTTGAACTTTTGTTTGAGGTTAATTGAGTTTAAAAAAATATTTTGAAAGGAGACTAAATCTCGCAGAGAATTGAAATACGGAGGAGCCAAAAAAAGAAATGTTTAGCAACTGAGTATTCTGCTGTCGGGAATTTTCGCGATAGGTGCCCCTTGTATTATAAAAAAATGTGATTCTATCCCCTCAAGAATAAATTCTGAAATCGAGTTTGCTATCGGCCTATTCTTCGATCGAAATATCAATAATTCCTTTATTCTTCCCATGTTATGAATAACAAAAGTTAGGATAACTATTAGTTATTCGTTCGCATAATAAGCCTAACAGTATGAACTACTACCTGCACGTCTTAGTCTTAAAATGGATTATCTACGAATTTAAATCGAGAAAACATTTTTCACACATATATGAATCTATTTTCGTTAAAATCATACATTTCATAGAAAGTATCTGTCTTTTTTGTTATTGTTTGTTATTTTCCACGTACCTATCATATTATTTCCCGTTAAATATTCACGGTTATATATGACAGAGAATTTTAAGATAATCATGGTGAACAGCTGTTCAGTCACGCTTATAAAATGAGAAATTTCGATTGAGCAGACGCCTTCGCGATTACATTACACGTACGCATCAATCACGTCATTTGAAAAACATAGGTATAGTGTAGATATATGTTGTCAAGTATAACTTCAACCAAGTGCAAATAAAAGTAGGTATAGCCTAAGGTTAATCGATTTCACTCATCCTCTGGTGAGAATGATACCAGAAATTTCGTGAAAGATTAAATATGTACAATATTCAGATAGGTAGGTACGTAGGTATATAATCTGATCGACAAAAAATTGCATATAATTTGGAATGTGAATCGTAGCCCAAAAAATGCGAGTAGAAATTCAGAAATTATTTAAATATTAAAATCTTCAGTGACTCATTAAGGTTGGCAGATTTTATCAGGAGCACTGCCTACAAAGTATACGCAAATAATAATAATTATGCTAAATACTGACCGTGAAAAAAAAAAAAAAAAAAGGTCAACTCTCACAGCCTTTCGCAGTTTCTACGATTTTCGTTTACCATAATATCATTCGTTTATTCGACGAAATGAATTTGTAAAACAAAAAATTATGAACTAATTTTATTCGAAGGATAATTTCAACTTTCGCATTCAGTATGGCGACGACGACGATTTGAAATTGAGTTGGCTAAATTTAATTTATAACATTTCGCACGACTGGGCGAAGCATCATCGCAAAGATGAAAGTAAATGAACAATAAGTATAATATCGATATAATGAGTTCTTCTTCCTCTTTATTTTTTAATCATACAGTAGAAGATTCACAAACGAATGACAGCGTCGTTAAATACTTCTTTTCTTATTTAAAAAAATGGTATAAAAAAATCCACGTTATTGCGGCTTAATTGTTTTGTATATTTCATTTTCATACAGCCACGTTGAAAAGTAAAATTTACATTTAGATTTTTGGTGCCTGTATCGTAAGAATATTCATCTCTATTAAGTAGTTGAAATTTCCATTTTTGAGGGATCCACTTCGTTAATAATATTTCTTTTATAGTCGTCGACTAAGTATCTACATAATAACAACGCCATTTTTACGCATTTCATGCCAAGACATAACTGAGGGTGGCAAGAAGTAGCTGCTGTACTGACCCCCACTCACGATTAATCAAATATTCTCAATGTTTTCAGCCGACTTCAAAAAAAAAAAAGAAGTTCATCAATTCGATCGGTAGGTATACTTACATAATATTTTGTTTTGATTTTTATCTTTGTTCCAGCATATAATTTAGCACCCTAGGCACCGAATTTGATTGATTTTTGTTTTTCAATAGACAGAGGTTATCCAGTGATAGCCCATATTGCTTTATTTTTTAAAACCGATAAGATAGTTTTTGAGTTACCACTGATGAACTGTTTATGTTACAGCAAATTTATCATTATAACGTGAATATAAATGAAACAAAAAAATATCCAGTTAAGTTTTCAGATTTTATCGGCCATAATATTTACTCAAAAGTTTATCGCGTACGTTAGAAATAAATCAACAAAGAACGTTTTTTAATCCTGGGGTGATTTTCGAAAAGCTGATAAGTCATATTTCTCAATTTTTCATTAGAGTAAAAAGATTAAATTTGACGACTGTACGCAAAAAATTTTTATAATTCTGATGGATATGAATTAAGAAAAAATGACGGAGAAATAACAATCAGCTTTTTTCTGTTCAAAGAACGCACTTTCTTCTAAGTAATATGACATGAAAAAAGCTGAATCTTTTCTAAATTTTTTGGGAAGTCGTATGACAACACTGGATTTATGTCAATTTATCAACATGTGGTAGAAAAAAAAAATCATCATGTTTTTAATGATGTGAATTGAGAAGAAATTACTGAGAACTGACTCATCAGTTTTTTCCACAATGACATATATTAGAGGGTCCTGGAAGTCTGAACCCTCTATCCCTTATTTCTGAAAAAAAAGAGCTCAACTCAAAAAAATAATGCAAGTTTCTTGGTGGAAATGCTATAGCTTTGGGGAGGGAGAGAAAAAAAGTTTGTGAAGATGTGGAACTCCCATTACGATCGACTGTATAGCCCCCGCTCTTATTTTTACAGATGAAGGAACGCACTTTCTTCTATACATAATAACATTTATCCCAAAAACACAATTTTGTGACTTACAAGCTTCTTGATAATAACCAGAATCGAATATTTTATCATGATTCGACAATTGTGTTAGAACAGATTAAAATTTCTGAAATTTAAAAGACATGAATTTGAAGCCCAAACAAATGACCAAATGTTAGTGCACGAATGAGAATGTAGATTTTTAGTTTTGAAATTAATTTAAAAAAATAAATATAAAAATAGATCTTTCACGAATTCGTATGATTCTTTGACCTAACTGGTCATGAAGCTTCCATAATATTTCCTGTAGGAAATATAAAACAGTAAAATTGATAGGTACTTCCTACCTACATAGTGATAATAATCTGAATAAAATAAAATAATTATATTTTCACTTCTTTGAATGATAATGATAATGATAATAATAATAATAATAATAATAATAATAATAATAATATTAACAATAATAATAATAATAATAATAATAACAATAATAACAATAATAATAATAATAATAATAATAATTAATAATAATTAATAATAATAATTATAATTTAATTTATTCCCAAGAAAAAAATTAAAATTTATATCTGCGCACTTCATTTACTACCTGATACCGCACCTACCTACTTCATATAAAATTTACCACTGATGTCTACACGTAAACGGATTTCACATTAATTTAGATAAAATCCGTAGTAAGTAGACTAAACTCTTCGAACCCACTCAAAATTCATAAATTTTTTCTCTCGGGGAAGAATCCTAACGAGAAAACCATAGGAGGAAGATGAAAAAACTTTTGAAAACAAAACGAAAACGGTGCATCTTGAAATTAATTATGCATATAAACGGACGAAAAATAATTTTGCCAAATTTCGTCCACCATTTCCGCGCAGTTTGGCTGCGTGTCTGATTCATCCGAATATAATAATACCTACAGAAGATTAGGCTACCCGAAGTAATCTGAGGTCAGGACAAGTGTCAGAAGAGGGGCATACATTATGTATACAAAACGAACATCATTTCTGGGTGGAAATTTGAATAAAATGAAAATTTATATTCACTCGTATACCTACAGTTATTATGCGGCCATGCAGAAGTGGGCTCGCACGCACATCTTGACACCTTTCAGCAATGCAATTTATAGTCACACAAAAAGCCTAGATGTTTATTTGTATTCGCATTTTAGTTTTCGTGATGCTTCACCGGATTTCTAGAATGTAGAAAACGATTCCATCTATTTGACGACGAAAGAGAGAGAGAGAGAGAAAGAGAGAGCCAGCGAAAAAATACACGCAAACATAGGCAAGTATAAAATCTTTGAAGACACGAAAACAAATTTTTTCATCTCTTGTTTTTTTTTTTATTTTAATGCACATCGATGCTATCGAATTTGTGACAAAAACACGAACAATGGCTCTTTGAGAGAATATGAACCTTCGCCACCGTGAAGAATATGAAAATTTATTCGTTGGACGCGCACACACAAATGCGAAAAAATAAAGAAATAAAAAAATAAATATATCTAAGGAGAAAGTATCATTCAACGTTTTTGTATTTCGTCCATGAATGTGTACTATCTCGTGCTACTTCTAGACACATGTGAAAAGTGTCCTTATGCGAATTTTTGAGCCCCAAATAAAATTTGTAAATACGCCAATGTTACATCGGAAGTGGCAGCAATGAGTTCGAAGATGAGACTGCAGATTACTCGATAGTGATTTTACGATTGAAATACTTTAAAATCACCTACAAAATTTATTTAGAAGAACAAAAAAAAAAAAAAAAAAAAAAGTATTGTTATTATTATATACCTAAGTACCGTATTTTGAAGTCAATACCTACAGTTTTCACTTCATTATCTCACTCATATCTGTTGCGTTCCAAACACACCCCAGTCGAGTGTCATGGTACCTGATAGAATACCTATGCACACGAATTGAAAGATTCCAGATCTGTAATTATTTTGACGAAAAAAAAGAAAAAAAAAGAAAAGTGTTAGCACATTCTTCGCATGTCGGATTAACGTAGGTAATACGCAGCTATATATAGCTATTCGCTATAATATAGAAGTTGCTAATCGCAGACACGTTTGTATTTGGAATGGAAATTAAATCTCTTTCGAACCGATTCTGCCCTATTGAATTCATTAGCCGGATTCTTCGCCACGACAGAGCATTAAAAACAACTTTTTATTATTCGATCCATTGTAAAGACTGGAAGCGGAAAAAATGTTAACAAAAACAATCCATGGAGAAGATTCGAGCGAACTTAAACGTTCACATTTCACAAATCGTTGTCACCCAAGCTACCATTAATCCACATCGCTGGAACGAAGTAAGTTGATTAACAGGAATGATAAAATAGCGAAACTTGTCATACACCAAAAAGAGGTTATTATTTAATCGATTTTGGTTAGCAAAGCTCCAGATTTCCAAATTGATTCGTAACAGCTGCAAAAAAAATTTCATTTCTTCACCAGTGTAGAAATGAGTTTTTTTTTCAACTATTTTTCGTTTGTTTATTTACTGAAAAAAATTTCATTTCTTCACTAGTGTAGAAATTGAATTTTTTCTTAAAGGAATTTTTTTTTTTTCATTTCTCTACACACCATTTACACGTACACAAGTGGTGCAATGTCAGCATAAAAAGGGACTGTTTTACACAGTGATCACCATAAACAAAATATTTCACCTCTCCTTAATTATTTAATTGTTTAATAGAATTCTGTTAATTAAAGGCATCGACATATTTCATCAAATAAATAATAACCCCTATTTTGTGGATTTGTTGAAAAAAATATCGTATTCAACTAGTAAGCCACTCATGATAATCGACTTGTTGCAATTACAGCACTTGCCTGCAGCTCATGCTGCAACTACGCAATTCATCAACAATCACTTATTTTGCTAACTAGTTGAGTAATAGTATATTTTGACGCATGAGGCTACTACCCCCTTTTGTTTTCTAATGCTCTAGGAGCAACATGTTTTGTACTTTTACCTTTCCTTGGTTCATTATATTTGTTATTTTTGGAAAAATGTGTTAATTTATTAAAAGGCAAAGGGCAATAATTTGGTGATGTGGTTCCTGATTTGTACCTGAAGCAGAATGGCAGCATGTAAGTACAATTCCATGGATTTCCGAGGTATGCAGATGTAAAAAATATAGTCGTTCCACGCTGACATCGGGTCCACAAATTCTGGTAGGCTGAGCCGGTCGGGGGGCAACATTTTGGAGTTGCCTCCCTTTGCAAATGGGATTCGATTCATGTCCTTCAGCCGTGGCCGTGGAATTTAATAAAAAATAATGTGCAACCTGTTGGGTGGTGGGTCCCAGGTAGGCCCCCCTGGCATACCACAATTTCACTACTAGAGTGCAAAGTGCGCAATTCTCAACAAGTTACAATTTGCAACATGAGCCATAGACGAGTGTTGAGCCATAGGGGAGTATTGTAAATTATATGAGTCAAGGTCGTTCACCTTGTACTTTAATTGCAAACGCTATTTTTTTTTTGCAATAAATGCGCATGCGCGATTAGAGAAGGCGTCTGATTGGTTGGAAGGAGAAGCCAAACAATTTCATTCGCTATTGACATTTGCTCCCTATAAAAAATTTTTGCTCACTGGTCAGAAATTTTATGTTCTGGACCTTGAAAACGAATACCTAATGGCACAATTTGAGACATATAGTTATTGCGAAAAATACTATTCATATTATACTCCCATGCCTTACCCCTCACATGGTTACAACTGGCATAGACGATGCAAACTAGAATATGTTAAGAGAAATCTCGAATAAACACTCTGCAATCGTAACTGCGGTAGATTATAGCGAATCGAAAGACAGTCATCAATCACTTGGAGAAATAATAACTCGATTCACTAGATTTTCAACAGTATAAGATGAATGTGGAAGAGTTTAAAATATAGGTGATACAAGATCGACGAATTATAATTATAATTTTTTTTTTCACTTTTATTTACGACCAATCATTTGCGTTTATAATACATTCACGTTTTTCGAAACTAATGATTCATTTAATTCGTTCGCAATTTAAATGTAAAAAATAAAAAATAAAAATACAACGAAAGTAATAGGAGAGGGGCCAGCTCACATATTATTGTAAACGTAATTATCAATAAATTATGTGTTAATTAGCATATTGGACGCGATATATACAAAATATATGTACGCAGTTCGACGAACGTTTAGGTGAAAGTAGGGACGAAAGAAAATTATTTCGATTTCGAATATATACACATTCACTACCTCTTTGTACACACAAATATATAGGTATTATATATTATATATATATATATATATATATATATATATAAACACCTATATATAGGTACTGTATAATTGTATGTAGCTGAAGAAAAACTCTTATCAGAGAATTATTTTGGCAACTAGAAACGGTAGCAGGTCTAATCGTAAAGCGCATGAAATCGATTATAGTTGGTTGAGTGGCAGGAAAACGATCAGAATTCGATTCAAGAGAGCAACAAAAAAATAAAAAAGAAAAAAAAGAAACGGAATAAAAATAAATACTCGAATAAATGAAAAAATAAAATAAAAGCCAATGAAAAAATTAACAGTACACGTCGATGCTAAAAACCCGTTACCCAGCGATGGAAATTCGACGAAGCCGAAAATTAGTCTTCATTTCGAAATAATTAATATTTTAGAGACTATGTACTATGATACTTCACGATATCCCACTGGTTTGGAGAGTTTGAATAATACTTTTACCTCCTTTTGACCAGTTGGCCTGCAGGCCCTACGACAAGGACAAGTGCATGGAATTTGATAATGGCGGACTGACCGATTGACGTTGAACTCGATCGAGTATTGTAAATCCACGCAGTGTGAGAAGTACTCTTGCCAGCGCGATGATGACTGGTTTTTCAAGAAGGTGCGAAATGGCAATTACAACTCAAATTAGTGTCTTAGATGATTATTTCGATGCAGTGAGGAGAGAGGACGCTCACGGGAGACGAGGATTAATAATAACTGACCACTACCGTCGCTGCTGCCATTTCCGTGTTTTGTTGCTCGAAAATCCGAACTGGTTGGAATGGAAAACGTCCCTAAAATAGCATTTGCTCATTTTCTCTCTCCAGACAGACTATGTTAGCCTAATAAAATAAGGTTAAACGAGGGACTGAAATTGAATTTATAGTTTCAAAAGATTTTATCTTTGGGATATTATATTCGGGGTGGGCATTTCAGTAAGTGACAAAACGCCCCATGTCCATACTTTGTGCTTTCATCAAGGGGAGAAGGCCCACAACATGTAATTACGAGTACCTTTAGTGTTAATTTCAAAAAAAAAAAAATTTGTTTTCCTCATTACCTAAGTGACATACAATAAAAGTACTTCAGTATGAAGTTGATATGAACATAAAATTTAAAACAAAAGTTATCAAATTATTTTTTTCATAACACTCATACGAGCTCAAATAGAAGGTGTTAATATTTTTATTTTTTTTTCTAAATCACACTAATTTACTTTATTTGCATATTGAGAAGCTGAAAATGAATATAGATATATAAAGATTATCGAAGAAATTAGCAAACTGAAATTGTCCATCAGTATGTGGTCAGTATATACATGATATCCCATTCGAGTGTAATAGAAATAATCCGTTAGAAAAATCACGAGAAAATTGTTATCTTTTTCATTCTTTTTATGATGGTTCATTTCCACTATTAGGGGAACCATGGATGTACAACCATGAAATATGATGCATAGACTGCATATTGAAGGAAGATACATTTATCAATAAGCTAATCTTTTCGGCCATCTTTAGGTCAATATTCATTTTCAACTTCCCAAAACAAAAAAATTTAGATTATTATGATTTTGAAAACAAATTTCCATATTTACCGTATTCTATATCTGAGCCTCTATGATAATCATTGTGACGGCCATTTTGAACTGAATATTACTGATAAACTCAAAACACTTTGACAAAATTACGCGACATTTTTAATGACTTCAGAGTAACATATTTTGTGTATTACAAATAAGGATTTTCAATTCAACATTACAGACTTAGAAGACTGAGACGCTTAACACAAGCTGGTTACAATAAAAATGAAGTTGTAGAATCTCTAAAATCCAAATTCAAACTTTATTCTCCTCAAATAACACAAACACCCTGTACACAACAAAACCACCCTATATACATACTACCTAAGCAAATTCTTTTAAAATACGTTATAATTGTCTGAATAATAAACAACAAAAACTATACACATTCCAGAATACTAAAATTTATAATCTGACATGAATTATTACTCTCTATTTTCAAAATTAAAATCTTTCAATCAATGTCCTCGACTTCCATATTATTTGGTTATCAAAATCATAAGAAAATAAAGAAAATACTAACTGACAAGGTGGCCCTTTTAATGAAATTACTGTAAAAAATGTAGTCAGGAAATTCGTTTTGCTTTCCATACAAAATTAAAAAACTTGTAAACGTGTCAAATATGTCTGGAAGTTGTTTAAGCCTATACTTGTCACATTCCACAAAATTGTAAAAAGTCATTAAATCAACCGAGGAAGTGACTGATATGCTATTTCCTCCATTTTCTATTAGACTCATACTACTTTGAAAAACCAATCAGAAATCTCTTTGGAGGTGATACCTTCCCACCTTAGGAAATCTCTGAGGGGAAAATCCACTGAAAACTTGCCTATAACACTTCATGTAGGTCACTTTCTCCACACAATTTGGTTAACTCCAATTAGCACAACTTTGTTCAACTTAAAATTAGAGTTTTTCTATCAATAGAAGGCTTTAATAATGTTATTTGGATCTTTATTATCGTGAAATGTTTCACATATTCTAAAGTATATGGAAATATTTTATTCTGTTTGTCTTTAAAAGCTTAAAATTATGGCTAAATTCAAATTTATCACGATGTAAATTGAAAATTTAACTACTACATATTATAACGAATTAACTAAAATCAAGATTTTGGTTGATAATCATAAATTATGGAAAATGTCTCTGTTTCTTCACAACCATCTTGTAATTATGTAGACTTGTTCCTGGCTTCTAACTGATTTCAGTGAGAAAACCAGACCCAGATCCATAAATCGTATTGTTGTTGTGTTCCTAATTGTCTTCCATTCTGGATTTTGATGCCATATAAATCTGATGGTTCTCTAAACTCTTCTGGTAACTTGTAAATAAAATCTACTCCTGAGACAGATACTAAAATTCAATTCTACATCAATAAATTCAAAGGTTCATCTTAGAAAATTTAATTCGTGTTTGCTGTCTGTGAATCCCATTTGTTGTACTCCGTAAGTTTGTAACTTTGCTTTCTGTAAGTCTTATAAAATAAATTTTCTTCATTTTGAATTTTGTTTTTTGTTCAAAATTATGTTTTGTTAAATTTTATCTTGTAGGTATATAGTGATAAAATAATCAAATAATGTTTCATCGATATTCATCCTTATCAATTCTTAAACAATTCTAGATCCATAAAATACGTATTTTTTTAAACTTTTCATGTATGACTTTGAAGGTCGTATTAATCTTACAAACTTTGGCTTATCCGGACTTTTGTCTTCCTCCATTTTAAATATTTAAATGAAAATTTATGTGACCGCATATTATGCTTTATAAGAATATGTAACCGCCCCCCTTGGATACCACAAAGTACCACTAAATTTGGATTAATTAAGTTAATAGCGAATTTGGTAGCAGATGAATGTGTCATATGAAATGAGAGTGGTGTGAGATGACCATTGTGGGTTGATGTCATAATTGACCAATATTATGATAGATGATTCTAGTCTAATTATTTGATTCATAGAGAGTAGTTCTTCTAAATGACTGTGGAAGATTACCTGGAAGTTAATGGTATGTCAACGAATATGGCACACTCTTGAATAATATTGATGAGTATGGCATGTGTCTGGAATGTAGGTGTGAGTGAAAAAGTGATTGAATATGGCACAATTGCATTCCTGTGTGGCGCCTGGGTTATATCGACATAACTTGAAAGAATGTATTATACAAAATGGGCGACAGTTTACTGGTGTGACACCATATGAATATGAGAGTTATCGAACAGAAATATATGTTACAATTATGAAAACAAATGAATGGAAACGTTTTTATTTCAAATTTTATGAGCATTATTTTTATACTCTACTATTTTCATTGTAGATCGATTAGCTATCGATAAAAATTGAAAAAACTAAAAACTGTCATCCCATTTTCCTTGGGAAGCAAAGGGTATGAGGTGTACTAGTTTTATTACCTATTGAGGAATTGCGTAGTCCCCCAACATATTTCAAACATAAAACCTTTTGAAACGATTCCACTTCAAACCCTTATTTTCCTGGGGTACAATGAGAAGCACATTCTTACTATCCATATTTGCCATTCTCTAAATCTACTCTCTCATAAAGATTATCGACCACTACAATACAGACTGTTAATATTTATTTTTATTTTTTAAATTTAGTTCTGGTCAAAATGTTTATTAGTCCAAGTACCTATTTATTTCGTCCATAATTCTAATTTATGAATAATTTTGATGAATTTGTCAAGTTTTACCAACTCCTCTTCCAAATTTTAATATTATAAAATTCATTCAATTTGAATATTTTCAACAAATAGGTGAGTCGGTACTTACCATCTTTATCCTGTACGTAGTGAACCATTAAATAACAGTTTTTCTTTTTCTACTACCCTGTGGTGAAATTGTACTTTATGTATTTTAAGAATACAGTGAAGCAGTGAAAAAAAGGAATTTCTAGAAGTCTAAATTTTCTACTTTTCTTACTTTCTCTTATTCGCTTTAAAAGTGACTTTTACTTCTCACGGTGAATCAAACACCTGATAATATGCGATGCAGAGAAAAACTGATGTAAATTAAAAATAAAACTACATACCATTTTATAGCTACCGCCCTAAGTTTACTAATTTTTTATTCGTTCTCGGTTCCATTCGATCTATTCCGTTTGAAACTTTCAGCAAGGTAGAAGTAAGAATGGGGGAAAAAAAATCACAAGATTCAAAATCGGTACGAAAAATTTATCAACTCTTTTATGAAATTACTGACCAGTATGTTTGGTCTATACGTGACTCTACCGCCTAAATTACAACAAAGTATTGCCTGACCTTATTCGTTGATGCATTTTTCAATCAAGGCCTTAATTATAATGTACCTGTATGGCTACATGCTAAATATTTTTAGTAACACCTAAAACAGCAGTAAAAATTGACCTTTTCTCTTCATGTTTTTATTTCGTTCGTGCATGGTGGAAATTAATTATGCAAGATTAGGTACCGCAGTTTATAATATAGTTGCTGAGTAATAAATATGTTTTTTTATGTAAGACAAGTTTTTTTTTAACCAATTTTTTTTCCCTCTTTTACGTGAGAGCTTAATTAAACTATTTTTTTTGAGAAAAGTTAATTGCTCGGTATTTGTTTCCCGGAACACTAATCTACTTCACATTTTCTCATTGTTTTTCTCAATGACCTTTAATGATTTTTTTAGTGCATGATCAAGTTTTTTTTTCTTTTTTTGCAGGTAATTTAAATTAAAAGTGTAAGTTAAAAATAATTACGTGCGTTCATACTTTCGAGGTGGTTCACTTTTAAATTTACTGAGTGAAATGTTAACACCTTCAATTTGTACTTCAAAACTCAATAGTCGTGAATATTTCATATTTATATCATTTTGGGATTGGCTACTATATAACGTTCTTAAGATCTTCTCACCAAAATCGTTCTCATGAAAAGACCTGGGGGGGGGTGAAACCCAGTAGTTTTTCGGTTCATGACAAAATACGAATTTGGCACCATTAACTCAAATTAAAATGCATATCTACCTAAACATATTACATAAGTAACCTACCTATCGATGAGCATTTTATGAATTATGCTAGAGGCAAGATTCGGTTATTTTCAGTGAGGTTGATACGCCCACTTCATGAAACCGTTGAAATGCATATCAAATATGCTCTTTTACCCGAATTTTCGGTCCTAATTCTTTTATTTGAATAGATAGGTACTTTTTTGACATAAATCATTGAATTCTTAGAAGGCCTTCAAAAAATAAAATGAATTTATAGACAAGAAGTTGAGCCGTTCGAAGCCTCGAAAATTAAAGAAGAAAATGAAACAGTATCTGAAATTGTTTAATTTAATGTTATCAATAAACTTAACAATAAAGACAGCTTATGTTAAGGGTTAAAAACAGAATTCGTGAAAATGAGTAGCTTTCCTTACTTTTGAAGCCTTCCGGAAGAAAACTGTATAAATGCCACCCTGACCGATTTTGCGTTTTTCAGTGACATCAGTACTATGTATAGGTACCAATGCAACAATAAAATAATGAATGTCCTTGGAATATTTTTTAACCAGTTAGCTTGCAAACGGGATATTAAATTGACCTCATGGAAAGGTTAGGGGTGGAGATGATGAAAATTATCTGTTTCATGAGAAAAGAAAACGATTAATAGGTAACATTTTTTCATTTTGTCCAATTTTTTTTGTGTATATATAAATATATATATATATACATGTATGTATGTATGTATGTATGTATGTATGTATCACCCAAAATTTTGTGTTCACGGTTTTGAGAAAACTACCGGGTGAGCAGAGCTGAAATTTTTAAGAGAGATAATTCTTATATTGGAGCAGATTTGAAAGAAGTTTTTGCTTATCGGTTTATTAGTTTCCAAGAAAACTGGAAAACAAAAAATTCCTAGAAAAGTCGTTTTTCTCGGATTCTGAGAGAATTAAAAAACGGATTGGGCTAAAATTTTCATGGTAGACTTTTCTTATGTTGGCGCAAATTTCTTAGAAGTTTAATGACTATTAATTCAATAGTTTCCGAGAAAACTGGAGAAGAAAAATGTCTGGAAAGAATTTTGTGTTCACAGTTTTACAGATAGGACTGAAATTTTCACTAAAGATAGCTATTGTACGGAAGCAGGTCTGAAAGAAGTTTGATGCTCATCGGTTAAGTAGTTCTCGAAAAAACTGAAAAAAAAATCTCTGGAAAAGCGGATTTTAGCAATAAAACATCGATAGATCGATATTTTTGTTAAAGATATCAGTTAATTGTCGATAGTTTTTTGTAATTTCTTAACCTGAAACTAGTATAGAGGTTGTGGATCGATGCAGCAGAGTAATTGTATAAAAGAAATAAATATGTACTCAAAGTAACATCTCAGAAGTGAGTGTAATTACAGCAGAGCTGTGAAATATGTACATGGTATAAATTGTAAGAGGTAAACAAACATGTACGGAGATAGATGTGTGAGTGGCGGAATAGTGTAACAGTGTAGCTGCGAGCAAAGGTGCAAAAGTATATTGCGAAAAATAGTCGAGTGTTTGCAGGAATGAGAGGGAAGGAGGATTGGTGGCCTCAACAACTAGCAATGAAACATAGATATATCCATAACTATCGATATAAGTATCGATCACTATGAAAATAAATATCGAGCAACTAGGTATTCTGACAAAGCATTGCTGCGCCAGAGTTTTTTATACTTCAAATGTGGTATGGAAGATGGTTTTTCTGTATGTACCATCCAAAATTTCATTAAGAATAGTATAAGTCCCACCACTTTTTATAAGAAATGATGTATTTTTTCAGTACTTTTATGTTGATTATCAGGTCGTATGTAATGTTGTTTTCATTTTTTAGTGTGAATTCTATTTTCAAAAGTTTTCTTCAACAAATAATTATCATGTTAATCACGAAATAGTGAAAATTTGTTCTTAATTTTCAACTATTTCCATTTTAATTATAATTTTTTTGGAAAATCAAAATAGGAACATTCAACTACGATGTTTTACATCAATCACACCTCATAATACCTCCTGAAACCCACTAACTCAAAAGTTATTCAGAAAAACCTCTCCCCTAAAAAATTTTTAAAATGGCACTTATACCATTTTTATAAAGAAGGCTTTCACTTGTCTTTAGCGTAAAGTTTACTGATAGCATTAAATTAAGCAAATTTGATGCACAATTTAATCATCTTCAATTTTCTCTCTATTGACTCAAACTTTTGGTTCTTTGACTCAGTTTATTCCTTAAAGTCTCTTCTAAAGTTTCATTTATTTCAAATAATTAGCTATCTCTTGTTTTAAGATAATTACGACGAAAAATTCGAAACCTGTCCTATTCTCTTAATGCTTTTCAATGGGTTAGGTTGGATTTATGGAAGAGGGATGTCTGGCCTCACTGAACGCCATGTAAAACGTAAGGTATTGTGTCTCTAGTATAATTCATATGCTAGTTGGAACCTATGAATAATTCTTGTTAACAAGTAGTACCTCATTTTTTTTTTTTTTTGTCTAGGAGGTAAAATTAATTTAGTGTTCTTCTTTTGGTGCCATAGGAAGTGCGTTTCTAACACTTGCTTTTTCTTTCGCAGTTTACTAGATACGCGTGAGGTTTTTTTCAATACATAAATAAAGTCTGTTCCATATGTAAAACGTGTGAAACATTAAGCACTTCTTAAAAACCGCCTATTCGATTTGAAAACATATAGCACTAGTTCTATAAAGAGGCTGTTTAATTTTCAAGAGCAGTACTTGAAAAAATCTGTATCCACAAAAAGTGATGAAACTACTGACTGGACAAGGTAACTATAGGCATAGCTTTTGATACAAAGTTATTTTCTAAATATTCGAAAACGAAAAAAATTGTTCCATCGGAGTTCAGTTGTTTTACTTTTTACAAAAATATCTCAAATCTAAAACCATTCGATGGAACTAAGAACCAACATTAAACAGAACTTGTTCACAAATAAAACTTCTAGTGAAGCACAATTTTTTGCCATATCGATCATCGGAGCACAGCTACACTATGTATGTTTCAGAAATTTGTACTATTTTTAAACGTCTGGATCTTCAAAACCTTGAAATATTTACCGTTTTGTTTTCTTTTTTTTTATGTCGATGACCATGTAAAGAATATAGTTTCAAACTCAAGAACCACTTTTTTGGAATAATAACGCTTTGGAATTGGCCCTTCAATTATTTATCGAGCTTATTCACGTAGACTGTGATGTTTGACTCAGATGACACACTTCTTAACCACTCCATAACGAGTCTACCTTTGAAACAACCTTTGCCTAGATATACTTATGAGCGTAGCGATAAAACAGCGATGAAAAATGAAAAAAATCGTATTTTAGTTCGATTCGAATAGGTATCTGAAAAGAAAACAATGCAGGACAGCAGAAGACATTCCGGTACCCTGTTCACTCCTTCTTCCTTAAATATTTCAGTGTCATTGCCCACAAATCGATTGAAGTTCATCCAAAAACTAAATAATTATAAACCCCCCCCCCGTCAACCGCATATTTCGTCACCATCGCATAGCCTACCCGATATTCTAGGCCTAGACTACATTTCCGCATACATAATTACGTGCTTCTGCCGCAACAGTTCTCAAAACAATTGAAAACAAAATACGCAAGAAAATGAGAAAGATTTAAAGAGTACTGAAATCACTTTGTAAAATCAAAACAACCCACGCAGCCAGAATCACCTATCGTCTGTACAATGACTGTCAAGATAACAAAATACTACCGCATTTAGAAAATAATGTTTTGACACGCACCTGAATTGTTGCGCCTAAATTATAAAACAACGTATACCTACTACGGTAAGCCTCACTGATTATGAGAATTGTTTTAATCTAAATCGCACGATCAAGTTAATTACGTTATATAAGAGATAATGAAACACAAAAACGTAAAGAAGAAGAGAGAGACGGAGACGGAGACAGAGTTAATGAAAAAAAGGAAGAGGTGGAAAAAAAAACAACGGTTCAACGGAGAAATTATTTCTAATGTTTCTATGGAAAATTATCGACCAACGTAATTATAACCGAGTTTTTTTTTTTTTTTGCACGCACCGACTACCGACCAATAAGGAAGTACTTTTATAAAATAAAATTTCATAATTTCCACGAATACCAGATAAATAAATGAAACAGAGTGTGCGAGACAGATAGACAGAAAAAGAAAGAATCGTCATCGCATGAATGGCGAATGAAAAAACGAAATGCGAAAAATCAAAATATACAGTTCGGCCGGTCAAGGATCATTTATCAATAAAATGGCTGCTGACCGCCACTCATTTTGGAATATTGCTGCAAATAGTGGCGAAATTAGCGAGTAAAGAAATAACCGAACATTTCCAACGCGGTGATAGTTTTCGAACCAATCGACTGAAACTGGTTAAAGCAGTATAACTGAACGAAAAATATCGACTAGACTAATCTCAGGCGAATAACAACCCATAAAAAACTGTGGTCAGATCATCCTAAAGGGTCAGAATTTTTTTAAATTTTATTTTCTGCAAAAGATGCGCAGAATTAGTTAAATTGTTTTATCCTGTTCATACGAATACAATGATGTACCTACGTACATTACAGATACACGTAGGTAATAAGTCAAAGTTGGTACCCACCTGCGTTTTGTGTCCGTATTATGATATTGCAAACTAACCCTCTCATTCGAAGATATAACTAAATGCATAAAAACGAAGTCACACAAAGAAAAAGAACGTTTTTCAGCTCATTATTCAAATTGGCAAATTCAATCATTCAACAAACTTTCACATAATATTTTCACTTTTTTTTTCTCTCTCTATCTTTGACTAGGTAGATAGATATACCGAAGGAGGTCATACTCATGACTTCATCCAACTCGTGGGAGGTCATTCATTTGTGAATGACTTCAAGCATCAACTACATTTTTTCAGGTTTGCATTTTTATGCAGGTTTTTGAAGAAAATTCACATATTAAAATTGATCTTGTATTGAGACCCAAGGGTGATAGTAGGTTCGTTTTTTGTCTTCTGACCCTAGAAAAATTTTGGTACTTGTGGGGATTAGTCATTACTTGTATGAGGTTATAGGCTCGGCCTATCGACGAGTTGTCACCTTTGATAACAAATAATTGCGTATTGCACGTTAAACAAAAATGAATGTTTGTTTGTTTGTACTTGTCTATCTTTGCAAGTAGACAAGTTACAAATCTCGGTCCGTGATAAATCAAGAAATAACAATCTCTGCGATATCACAAACTGAAACAGAGATGCATTCTCCGTACTTTACCATTGCCATAGCAACTGTAAAGTACAATGAATTATCTCTTGTTAGCCTATGTAATTAGTACATAGGTGTGTATGTGTGCGTGAAGGGAGCTGAGTATATAAGACTAGAAAATCTTAGGCTAAATTGCCAGTGTTTGCCGAGGTCTTGGCTCCCTCATACCTTTTTGGTATTTTGGCTATAAACACGCAAATTGTTCTGTTGAACATCTTCTGTTGTTGGTATACTTTCCACAACGTAAGATATTCCATAGTACCACAGTACTATTAGCTGAAATTCGTATATATGTAAGATACTAACACATTTTTGTTGCACTCGGTAAAGATCGTAATTTTTGTTTAATAGTTTAGAAATTTGGTACACATGTTTAAATCCAAACAAAAAAAAAATCCTATTGTTTTTGGTCCAGATTTGCTCGATTGTTTGTCTATTAAATCCTACTATGTTTCATTTTTGGGGCTTAAATGGTTCTACAATGCATAATTTTCAACCAAAAATCAGGAAATTTTGCACTCATATTGAATAATTAAATTATATTCCATCATTTTTAACAATTTTGTTTCAAACAATTTAACGGTTCATGCATAGGGATGATTTGAAAAAATATTAAACTATATTGCTAAGAAAAGAATATGAAGTCCAGATGAACCAAAGAAGGGAGTCGAAAGCAGGCTTTCTATTTTTCAATTTTTGAAATAGTTTTATAACTTTGTAATATACTTTACTCTTTCACTTTGTTATGAATTTCCTTGACACTTCATGTTAGACACAATATTTAGACACCAATCTTCAAAATAATTTTCATTTTTTAATTTTCTAATTTTTTATAGTTTAACCAAATTAAATTATTTTTTAACAAATTATAAAATACATTTTTAACCAACCTAAAATTCCTTGTGTAAGAATGATTCAAAAAATCTTAAATTATTGATAACAAGAGAAGATGTATTCGAAAAAAAAAAGCTGTAATCAAAGCACCCTAGTTATTATTTTATTCGACAAGAAATCATTCATTAGGTTTCACCTTTGACTATACAATATCACTATATGGACTGAGCTTACAACCAGTGATGGTACAGTGCGGTTGAAGACAACATAATAAGTATCACCGGTGGAAGGTGATTTTTATCACGAAAAGTTCGGCAACTTCATCATTGTTTAAATACCAAAAATTTTCAATTTTGGTGAAAATTTCTTTATTTCTTATTTGTTAAAGATCTTTCAGGTGTGAACGAAGTCAAAAATCGTTTATAAAAAGCAAAATTGGAAGAATCTTATTCCTTCAATGATACTTATTTATAACGGATATCTTACCTTCATGTTCTTAGCACTATGCTTAGTTCATGTATTTATATATATATATATATATATATATATATGTAAGCTCTTTAGAAAATAATGAAGAATCATGTAGACACATCTTTCATCTTTCCATACTTAAAATCCATCAATAGATGAATATAATACAAATCTAATATATATATGAGAGATCTCTGCAACTCACTATATCAGCGAGTGCGAAACACAGACAGAAACTGTGGTTATTTTAAGAATGTGAATACATATTCTTACATCCCCATTCTTCGAGGGGGAGCTGCACTAGGGAAAGAACTGAGCTGATTGTTTACTAATTAGCATTCCGTCTTCCTCAAGATCATCCCACTAGCTTGGCATGTATTGATGGATTTGTAAGCTCTTCAGAAAATAATGAAGAATCATGTAGACACATCTTTCATCTTTCCATACTTAAAATCCATCAATAGATGAATATAATACAAATCTAATATATATATATGAGAGATCTCTGCAACTCACTATATCAGCGAGTGCGAAACACAGACAGAAACTGTGGTTATTTTAAGAATGTGAATACATATTCTTACATATATATATTTATATATACACTCAATGAATTTCATATAATTCAATTTCATCAAATATTCAGTTATTTATTTAGGTTTTTTTTTGGTTAGGAAAACCTACATTTTGTAGCTTTGCTTGCCGCGCAAAGATTTTTTTAAAATTTTTTGTTAAATCACTCTTCAATTGTTTTATGTATTTGAAGTAAGTTTAGACAATAACTCTTTTCTTGATTGAGTCACATATGAATAGCCCGCATTAACCTAAAAAAGCTATATTCGATAAAGAAAAATTCGAAACTTTTGGAGTTTTGGTAATAAATTGTTCGGTTTAGAAAAATGCGGTAAGTTGGTACTATATCGTACTTTTTTTCAAGTGAGATTTTTACACAACATTTTTCCATAAACATGGCATTGTAACTTTTGAATTTTTGATTTTTTGACCAGAAAATTTCTCGATAACTATGAGAGATAATAAAAAATGAATATCAACGTTATTGTAGAAAATTTTATCACTATGTTTTTGTACTGAACTATTTTAGGCCTGTAACAAAGCGTTCGCGAAATACTTGCAAAATAACGAAACAAGTTGCAAAATTTGGGATATCTTGGAATTATAGCTCTCCTCGGAGATTTCCGAACTTTTTTTATATTCCTCGTTAAACATCTCCAAATCAATAGATAAAATTCAAAAAGTCAAAAAAACTGTCCAAAAAATTTCTCTCTTAAACGTCTTTTTGAGCGTTCATTGACTCGACTATCAGCACTCGATGATGGATTTCGTATTGTGCTAATATTTTTCAACCCACGTAAACAAACCTCAAGCCTTAAAAGATTACAAAAAAAAAAATTAATTGTAAAAAAAAATCACTTTTTTCTTCGTAAACCTCGCTAGAAAAGAAAGAGCGAGAGAGACAGAGACAGAGAGAGTGAGAGAGCAAAAAACAATATCAGATTTTAAATTGTGTAAGTGCGGTTTACTCGTTACTTAATTTTGCAAATTTTTCGTCATCTCGCCCATTATTCCGTAGTCATTTTCTCCAACGTGTTGTGGTTTTCAGAAATATAATTATTAAACTTATTAAGCATTTGCGACCATATCAAATATACCAATCTCACCATTCAAGAGTAAGTACATGTTCCGATAAGATAGGTAATGCACTTCCATACATACATGAAAAACAACCTACCTAACAACCATTATAATTTACCATAAATACTTATTCTTTCTCGTATGAGTAATGCTTTACTCTCCATACGCATATTCGCTTATGACTGTCTCTCAAACTCAAAAATAAATTCGTCTCCTAATTACTGGACGTCACATTATATTCAAAAAAGTACAATTAATTTTGTTTTATTTATGATGATTATTTTTGCTGTCGTTATTATCAATAATGCCTATATACTGTACATATACATATACATATATATATATATATATTTTTTTTTAATAGAAACGCATAATTAGCAAAACACTGTTAAATCTATTCGTAGGTTATTGAGAGTTTTTCATCAGAGACCCTTCAACGACCTCACGACGCCATTACGTAAGACGTAGCTGTATATTTAGGCCCATGTGTGTTTTTTAAATTAAAGAAACTTGTGAGTCAGACTGTAAAGCAAATTCTCGGGTTGAAACCCCATCAACGATACGATTTCATTTTTCATTTTTCAAAATAAGGTGCTACGGTGAGGTGGATAGGAAAAGAGAATTTAGGTAATTAACATCGGCATAATAAACGCACGATTATGAAAAGTAATAGAGAGCCACTAAAAAATATGAACTATAAGCATTCTCCGATAAATATCAAGGCTATATAATTTAACGGTAGTTCACATGTGCTGCGATGACAATAAAACCCCAATTCATATGACAGTACGATAGGTGCCATAAAGGAACTGAAGTCACCCGAGTGTTCTCCATTATTCGTGACTAATGTTATTTTAGATTGAGTAGACTATATCTGTTTATTGGACGTAGAAGGCTTGAGGGCTTGAGGGCTTGATGTCCATTGAATGTGAGAAGAAACACTTCGACTTTAGTAATAAAAAAGAACAGAAAACACAGAACTGCTGCACCAGATCATAGTTTATTGAGAAAGTTACCAAAGAGTCGTTTACTCTAATTGTAAGACAAGTTACAGATAAAGTGAAGACGTAACAGCATAACAGCAATAACATTATCAAACACATAGAATCAGTGTAGCTAACTAATACTCAAAACAGTTATTTCCCAATACCATCACGGCAACAATACCTAAATACAATGAAGAGCAAAACCAAAACCACAAATAAAATCATGATAGTCTTTACATACTCTTTCACCCATATTCTTTAACGTTAAGTAAGACTTAAGTACTCGTTTGACTAAGTTTATCCCATACTTATACACGAGATTCACAGATAAAATATTACTTAAGTAACGAATCTTTACGTAAGTATCATTCTAGAATACGGACGTTAGTCTCGGACTTGAACAGTTAATTTTGGTCTTGGATTTGGTTATGCACAATTTATTCTTCTGTTGATATTCACAGTGGACTCTGACCTCAGCTAAGCAAAAAAATAAACATTAAGTACTTTATTTTGCTGCGGTGTATGACATCCATAAAATACTTAGCTGAGGATTCGGGTCAACTACAAATACTAACCTTAGTTTTTGAGTTTCACAGTCAAGTCATTGTCTCAAAGTCTCAGTCTTATATACAAGATTTTTTCAATAAGTGATGATGGCTACATTAGACTCACTTTTCATGTCCCGTCCATACGTGTGAAATGAAAAAATTTTAAAGATTGAACATTGCAAACTATTCAAGTAGCAAAACAGCGACTATTTTACAGTCTATTTATACAGTTTAGCTTCGAAATATTTTTATCTTGGTTTTGCGGTGTCGAATTTTGTTCTATGTCTTGATCTGGTATAGGTGGTGGTGGTCCTTATCTTACAACTATAGAAGCCGACTTGGCCTTGATTATGAAAATAGTGCAAGATCAAGAATCAGACCAATTTTGTTCATCACTGCTTGAGACTTCGATATCCAGCTGAAAATAAATTTGGAATGTTTTAAGTATAAGCTACAAAAATACATTTTCGAGTATGAACTCATATAGAATTTATACGAAATGTCATTAACTGGTCAGTGACCAATTACAAATAATAAATTTGGAATAGAGCATTGTTCAGATTGGTTAAATGGTGACGAAAAACTTCGGAAACTCACAGATTGGAGGAACAAAATTGACATCTTTCGTAAAACTCAAAAAACATGTACTTACTCGCAATTATAATAAATGGTGGTACCTACAATTTACCAAATCAAAACATACGTTAAAACTTTTACTAGGAAAAAATACCTAGCTGGTCGCACCTAAATCGACTATGTCCTAAGGAATTTCAGCTTCGTTATGTTTTACGATGGATTATTATTTAGTAGGTATGTTCTTTTTTTATGAACGTTAACTTCATTTTGAAAGAAAGACACACAGATAAGCGTATAGTTTTCAATATTTCATTATGAATACCTAATAATGATTCGTAAGTAGGTATGGTTTTAGAAGCCGGTTATACGTAGGTACATTTATGTTAGCTAAAGGTCATATTTTTGTTGGACAATATTACAAATAATATTCCAGTATGAAACCCATCAGCGTCATTTTTTAAAATAGCCAAGTCTCGTAATAACTTACAAAGAATTTCTCGTCTGCATGATACGAGGTAATTATGCATCACTCCAAGAGCAAATTTAGCCGACAAAAGTCTAGCCTTATGTTCAATTTTCTATTCATAGGTTCAGAATCTAATTAAATGCAGACTCATTTGAGCATTTTCCAAATAAACTGATCATTTTTTGACATAATTTGTCATAATTGCAGATTATTTAATTTGATAATCTTATAGAAAGTATAACAAAAACGAAAGTAAAACTCGATTAAGGATGATTGTGCAGAATTTCAGGGACAAAGTTGTGAGTATTAAATAAGAAAATTGCTTGTCAAAAAATCTGTTACACCTAATTCTGTGGAATTGTCTCAAATTTTTAAAATTTTTATAAACGTAATTCGTGATATTTAATTCTTTCGAACTGCGTCTTGTTGAATATTATGAGCCAACTGTAATGAAAACGTTAGTTTCAAAGTACATGGAGGATTGACTACAACACAATATAGATGAGGTAAATAAAATACTACTTTAACCCAAGAATCACCTTATTTTTTCCATAAATATACTTATAATGTTGCATAAATCTCAGAAAAATATAATTTTAATTTTAGTAATAAGCCGATAAACCAAGTGAATTAGCATTTCAAGATACATTACCGAAATTTTTTTAATGAAATGAGGAGCTAGCGAGTTTGGATCGCAAGCCATAATTATATCCCAGTGTTATAAAAATAAATCAGAGGAGAAATTTAATGAATATTTAAATTCATTTAATTGTTCCTTCCGCGAAATCGATTCCTACCAGTTTTTCCCTTTCATTAATTCGGGGAAAAAAAAATGCATACACTGTTGCATTTTAGCTACCAGTCAAATGAATGACTTTGGTCGAGGAATTCTTACGGAAGAAAAAATCTTTATATTATGTTCCATAATAGTAGAATTTATGTCATTAAGACTTTCACGAAAAATAAACAAATTTAATGCGAGATAAAAAAACAATGAATTTGTAATTGTGAATTATCTCGCTCTCAACCAATTTATATGCAAAGAAAGAAACAATCAAATTTAGATTATGCAGGAGATACTTAAATTTGAATGATTTTATTACGTTCACTCATTTTACCTGAATTTTACATGAAATTTTGAATACAAAATATCAAAAAATTCAAGCTTTATAAATTGAGGGCAATAAAATTGAGAATTTTTTGAACTTTTCACCTGATCTTCAGTTTAATCTTAAAGTCCCGAAAACTGCAGTTGCTCATCAAATAATCGTAAGTATATTCGAATAAAATGTATGGTCTTTCGCTCTCGGTATAACCACATTTTGGTGTTTAAAATATATTTAAATTAATTCTTATCAAATATATTTATCAACAACTCACATTCCGATCTGAAACGACTCATTTAACATTTTCTGAGGATTGAGCATCATTATTCAAATGGAGATACCTAAACGAATTTCATTATTTTAAATTCAATGTATTTTAATTGACGCAGACTCACTTTTTTTTTTTTTTTTTTTAGAAAAAGAACAGAAATTTTCTGGAACTAATTCGCTATTATATATGATAAAATTAAAGAATATTCGTTTTATAAAAACTTAACGACGTTCAAACTGTCAAACTGAAACGTTTTCAGTAGAAAACATTCTCAAATACAAAACATGATTTTTTTTTAACAATATGGAGAACAGTGTCAGTAACTATTTATCTAAAACAGATTCGTAAGTTGCTAAAAACACTAGGGATGCACTGTTTTCCTTCTTTTTTTTTTTCTGTCAAAGTTAAGATTACCTACCTAAAAGTTTTAACAAGATAAATTCTTAAATAAATGCATCTTTAGTGTTCAATTAGAGAATGAAATATAATTTCAATTGGCTATTTCACCACATTTTCACAAGTTTTCTGTGCCATAGTAAGTAACATAAAAAAACAAAAAATGGCTTCTTGAAAAATAAATTTTCCTCAAAAGTCTTAATTATAAGCTTTTATTCTACTCACTACTGCGATTTTAAAATGTACCAATTCCGCACGATATTCTCCGCAACGAAATAATATTTATTTCGCATGAAGTTAAAGCCAAAAAAAATTAATAAAAGCTTAGCCTATCTTTTAAAAACGTGATTTTAATGTAAACTTATTTATTTCACAATCATCACGGATTAAATACGAAATCTCCTTCGAAAAATATAATAAATACTATAGATCCTACATATCGTGGGCTCTGCCCCGACCCTCCTGCGCACAATGCAATGCGCAGGAGTGGTTAATAGGCACTGACGCTGAGGTAGTTGCGGCAGTATGAGCTCTGACTTACATGAGAGATCATCATCTATTTTGTTGTCCCTTGGACGTTAAACCATTCATAATATTAAGGAACTATTAGCCCACTACATGGTAGCAGGAGCAAGTAGTTAATCCTTAGTTATAATGAATTTGCCTTTGAGAAAAGACATTTTTAATACTTATTTCATTTTGCCTTTGAAAAAAGACATTAAAGAAATAAAATTTTTTCTGAAAACTTTGAATTCTTCACAAATTTGGTTTTTATATGCCTTTGAAAAAAGACATAGAAGAAAAAATTAATAATTAGCTTCAACTAAAATCGGATTATTCATACAATTTGATAAACTCTCAAAAATCTTAGGTAAAATAATACTTTTTCCTCTGATAATTTAAACAATAGCATCTTAAAACGTGCTTTTGAACTAACTAAATTAATCTATCTTCCCACCTAGTGAGAAATAGTTCCCAAATTTTAGGCTAACTAATAAATTTTTGTATAAAAATTTATTTTTCTACGTTGCCCCCAGAGTTAGTGAGAAAATTATTAAATTTTTATTTCCTCTATTAAACTAATTCTGGATGAAAAAATTACTTCATATTTCACAAAGAAATATTTTTTTTGCCGCCCCCAGTGGTGAAAAGAAACTTATGATTAATTTTGTTTGCTTCGCCCAGCAAATATTAGTCGTAAGACAATAAAACGGCTGAATAAAATATTTGCTGCGATAATTTGTCGTTAGAAAAGAATTCGCTAACGACAAGAGCAGAGATAAAATAAATAAAAAACCTCTGACTCAAATACTTTGCTTCGAACGAAAAAAAGGAATCAAAAAAAAAAAATGCATACGTTGTTTTATTCCCGTGAATACGACTTTGTTGACTCGTATTTACAGTAGCCAACGATTCAAGGCCATTATCGGCAACCAATTCGTGCATTTACTTGCACGAAAATCAAAAAATATGACGTAGTGATGCGTATAAAATACACACCACTACAAACACAAATATGCTATGTAGCCACCCTACCAGCACTGCTACACACGTACTGGGTAACCTACATGCACACAAACGCAACGAGAGCATACAACTACAACACCTGAGCATGCGCATCCTGTTGTAGCGAGACACAGTAACCATTTTGTTGAACCCGTCGTCACGTTTTCAACCCGTTTTCACACCGATGATTTACTGTGCCTCTTTAATTAATGTTTGCTCTCGTATTTTAATGCTAATTATTTTAATTAACATTCTTGCGTATTTTTTTGTGTGTGTTTTAATTTCGCCGCCTAAAAACGACGCAGTGCGATCTTTTTTACGTACTTTTTCCTGTTTTTTCGCCGCCATCAATTTTTTATTATTTATAATTCGCGACATTTTTTATTATTACTACACGAAAATTATATGGTGTAGTGGTCCATTACTCCCTCATCATATTATGTAAATAAAATATCCTACACACCCACGGCCAAGGATCTTGACCACGAGACTCGAATCATTAAATTTGGTGAGTTTTTAATTATTACTATAATCTAATGTGCCATTGAATTATGTAGCCATTATGCGTATTTTGAATATTAGAAATTCAATCAGTATTTCTTCATTACGCAGAATTTTTTAATTTTTTGTCTCTTTAATTAGTAGGCAAAAATTTCTGTACTCTTTTGCAATTTAGCTATTTAGTGCAGACCTTGAAAATTACGATAGCTTCGGAATCTTTTCGAAACTATAATCATATTTTACAAAAGAAAACAATTTTTCTTACTGCTCTTCTTAAATTTACGACCATTTCCATTGATTGTGTTTATTTTTGTAAAATATTTTGTAATTTCTGAAAACTATGATGTTTTCAAATTTG
Source organism: Ericerus pela (assembly GCA_011428145.1). Lineage (NCBI taxonomy): Eukaryota > Metazoa > Arthropoda > Insecta > Hemiptera > Coccidae > Ericerus > Ericerus pela. Next base: position 151,740 of record WOFM01001634.1, on the reverse strand, counting down.
TTAGGCCCCTAACATGGTCTTTCGTCATTTTTTCATATAGTAATTTTGCCTTTTCATTAAGACAAAAGATGTCACATTTTATCTTAACAATCTACATATGTTTTTTCGATTAAATTGATAATTTGATCGTTCCAAAATACGCCTATGTTCGTATAACGCGATGTTGACCTTGAACTGATTGAAAAATCAGCTCAAGAAATCGATTCCTTCTTATATTTAGAACAAAAATTTTATTCTACGGTTTTGAACTAATTTTACTAAAAATTGTAGGACACGTACATTCTAATGAAATTCGTCTTTTTATTATTGAATTTTTATCATCCAAAATTACGCGTTTGCAGATCTTCTGCATACATTGTTAATCTTACGGAACCTAAGTGTTTTTCCCTTAGATTCACGCTACTATTGTTTCTATTATATGATTGATATTTTCATTACGTAAATATTATGTATATGCATTTGTCATTTATTATCGTTGTAGGCCTATTAATACGACCTACAAAAAACGTAAATTTGATTCTGTTTTCACGAACCAAATGGGTACGTAAGCAGCCTAAACTGCTTCTTGTTATAAAAACCCCTTTTAAAATTTATTAGAAATTAATTTTCCTAATATTTTCGTCTTCAAAATTGCTCGGAATCTTCCGAACAATTGTCGAATTTAAGACTACGTGTTTTTTAATATTCCTCTTTACTCTTTCTTTCATAACGATAGAATTGTAGTACTGCAATTATCCGTGTAAAGATTTTCGTTCGTTTATCACTACATGCGGTTGAAATTGACACATTGATCTATATATCACTAGGCCAATGATCCTTTATATAGGGTGTCCCTACCATATCAAAAAAAAATATTTTTTTTTCTTTTCTTCCCCAAATTTTTTTGGAGATTAAAAGGTCGTATTTATTCGTCTGTCAGGCTACATATATTATACACGAAAAAACTTATTCTATTTTTGAAAAATTTTTTGTGTTTGTGTTCGTCTATCAACAGCTATTACAAATAAAAATACATGTCAGACCACCAGAACATGGATGTTGACCCGAATTTAATCATTGCTGATCAGGATGCTGACCAGCAATAGCGACCACCAGTTCCTTTGGAAGCAGTCGTACAAATTCTTCCAGTGACTCAGGGAACTGAGCCACGAGAACAATCACAACCAGCTGCTGTGGAAAATCCACCCCCTGCCGAAGATCGACAAGGAGACTCATGGAGTTCTCAACAGCTGCGTCAATGCTCCCCTTCATCTTCTTTGGGTGAAAGCTATACTGGCGACACCGATGATAACATTTCGGTTCACTCGAAGAACTCAACTACGTTCATTGACTTTTACCAAGCAAGCATCTGGGAAGCCAATGATTACATTGAGGAGCTGGAAAATCTTCTCCGCAGTACGAAACTTAGAGCTGACAAAGCCCTTAGTAAATTGTCAGCCATTGTGAGGATGATCAAGGAACTCCAGAAGCTACCTACTGGAGTCACCATGGACAACCTGATGTTGGTGAAAAAGAAAATTTGTCAACTCTACGAAATTGAAGGCGAAATAAAACAACGCTTTCAACAGCCTAAGCCAATTCAAGTTGACTTAGAGCAACAACAACAGCAACAATCTTTCGATCCTACAGCTGCTCGACAGCGTAATGCCGAAGTTGTACTGCAGGACCTCGACCGATGGGCTGAGGAGGAGAGACACGCCGCTGAAAAAGCTTGAGCCGAGGAAGCTCGACTCGAGGAAATTGCAATTCAGAAGGCGGTTGCAGAAAATCTTCACGTTACAAAGAAGATTTCGAACAAGGAGTCTGAGTTGGAACTCGCCAAGCGTGATCTTCAAAATTTGAAGATCCGCATAGAGAATCGCTTCGGCATTCCCTATGACGAATTCCAGTGCAGACACCTTGTGATCTCGAACTTGCCACCTATTGGACAAGGTATAAATTTTAATATTAATTCTGAAAATTCACTTTCTCAGAAACGTAACAATGTAGACTAATTAACTGCTGATACTTTGGCTCCGCCTACAAAAAGGCATCAACCCGAACCAATGGTAGTATCACCAGTTCATTCATTTATTTTTGACAAAACTACTGAAGGTCCATCTCTTGCTGTGACCCCACCAGCTTTGTTTACAATTCCCTCCGCTACTACAGCCTCGGTACCAGATAATCTGATATCACCGCCTCATACAAATAGCAGCGATAAAAATATTTTTAAATTAATTCCTCGAATTTGGGAAATTGACCCTTCAGAATCATTAGAATCAGCTTCTATGAATCTGAAGGCACCTAAATTTTATTTGAACAAATGGGATGGTGATTTAATTACCTACCCTGGTTTTTTAAATGGCTTCAAAAAATACGTACATTTACGTACGGATATAGCCATCCCACAAAAAATTCATTTACTTCAAGGTGCCCTGCCGAAAGAAATTTATGACAGGATCAATCATCTTTCTCCGGACGATATAGGCTACGTCCAGAGATTAAAATATTTGCATGACCGCTATGGCGATCTTAGTAAATTAAGGGAGAAACTTTGGTATAAAGTTACTGCCTTTCCAAATTCTGATAACACCCTTCCTTCGATTCAAGATAGGATGGATGGACTAGCAGTTTTAATCGATCAGTATCGACAAGCCACTGAGATAGTTGATGAAGAACAGCTATTTAATATTGCTGTAAAAAAGTTTCCTCCTCAATCTTATATGAATAATTTAAAATCGAGTCAGCGAACCTTTAATTCCGAATATACCGTAGCAGATAAGTTAAATGAAAAAGGCATTGAGTAGCATTTTACTCCACCCAAAGCATCTTGGTATGGTGCCCCGTATGAACTTTAATCAGAGTTTTCAAACAATCCTTTTATCACGTTGTTGGACATCATCCTGTGCATCAGCACAATTTCTAGGCAGCCTTGAAAAATATTCAGGTAATGATCAATGAACGACCATTATGCCCTGCTGCAGATAAAGCTGAACAGTTAACTTTAACTCCAGCCCATTTCCTGCATGCCAATTTTCAAACTTTTACACTTGATCTTGATTCGGAGCTGGCTGAAATTACGCCAACTTCGAAACAACTCCAAACTTTATGGAGAATAGACCAAGAGTACATTCATAAGCTTTGGGTAGCTTGGAAAAGATATTACCTAATACACTTGAGAGATACTCCTCCCAAGGGTGTACCTAATGCCTATCGTACTTCTCTCTTTAAGCCAGAAGTAGGTGACTTGGTCCACATATTAGATTTTATTAATAAACCAGGTGTCTACAAGATTGCTAAAATTGTAGAACTTGAGAAATCCAGTGACGGAGAAATCCGCCACGCTAGAATTGAACTCCCGAGCAAGATACTGACCTCACGGCCACTAAAGTACCTTGCGCCTTTAGAGCTCAATTGCTCGAAACCAGTGGTTACCAATTATGTTCCACCTAAGTAGAGCTTTATTCTGAAAGACTTCACAACCTATGCTAAAGTGGATTATGTTAAACTTGACTGTTCTACATATTTCTGACCCTAACTGTCTTCAGGGGGCAGTCAAAACGATGGTCTGAGGCCCAGGTGACCTCTAACCTAGCTTTTTTTTGACACCCACTGCTGTCATCGAGCACTTTTCACGAAAGAACGCGGACAGAAGGTAACAGTGCATGCATGCAACTTATCTTAGATTTAATTATCTAAGTGACTGAGATTTAATTACCTCAGTTAATTAGAATTCGCTAATTTCCTTTCTTATCCTTTCAGAAAATGAATTTTATGGCCATTAGATTCATATGTCTCTCCTTCGTCGCATTAGCAGTTTGCTATCCTGAAGCCAAAGTTATTTTTTGACTCAGTAGTTATATTTTATTATTTTCTTTACTTTAGCATATATAAGTTTGTTTTGTAATTTTTTATTATACATTTCATATAAACTTGTTGTGTCAACCAATTTTTTCTTTCAGATCAATTTTTTTTGAAGGGAGCTCCAAAGGCCCCTTCTAGGTACACCGCCCCCAGTGTCATGGGCTCCGCCCCAACCCTCCTGCGCACAACGCAATGCGCAGGAGTGGTTAATAGGCACTGACGCTGAGGTAGTTGCGGCAGTATGAGCTCTGACTTGTGTGAGAGATCATCATCTATTTTGTTGTCCCTTGGACGTTAAACCATTTATAATATTAAGGAACTATTAGCCCACTACACTACAATAGGTGTATTGGATGAGGTATTACTACGAAAAATTGGTACCTATTCAAGAATGCTTTTTCAAAGAAATGTAAAAATCATAACCTAAACAACGGTTTTTTATTTAGAATGTAATACGTATTTACGATGGAATTTTGAACTTGAAAAAATTCATAAAATATAAGATTTTAAAAAATAGGTAAATTGGTATAATATAATCTTAACTTACGTTTCTCAGACGTCCTTTATAATTATTATGAATAACGAAATCACAAAACAGCAAATAGCTTACCTGAAACAAATGAAAAAAAAATTAATAAATAATATAAAATTTTATATAATTAGAAGTTTTTGTGCATCAGAAAAATTTCAAAACAAATATTTTGATCTTTCATTGCCAATCCCCGTCGTAGACTGTGGAGTAAAATAAAATCCAGGAGCGGCATTTAGCCTCATTGGCGTAGGTTATCAACCTAATTTTCGTTTAAAATTTTTTCTTCTTCAGAGGACACATTATGAAAAATGTAGCATAATTATTGCTAAGACAATAGCCCATTTCAATTTTTACATTTTTCAAAACACGAATGGAAAAATAAGAGTTTCGCATAAATCCACTTTTTTACATCTCTTTCATAATTGATTTTAATCAACAATTCAATAATTTAGTTCGAAGTGCACTTTTATTCTCATTTCCACATTAACGAGTGTACTATCTGTACCTCCTAATCTTAAAATTACATATGTCTACCTACATAATTTAATGTCGACTTACATTTATCGGAAAAAACTTAGTTATTAGTAAGCAAAAGTGGCCAAAACATATTTGATGTTTTCTTCATCAAAAACAATAGGTAGGTTCCTATCATGATTCGAAATAAACTCATTGTGGATTAGCTTACGTCACGAAATATATTCCACTTCCAAAGACAGTCTTCAGTTTGCATGTTCAACCACTTCATACAATTATGTATGAGGGAGCCACAATCTTGGAAAACACTAGCGATTTGTTATTGTGCACCAAGAGTTTAAATACGCTGGCTCCATACATGCACACAAGCACACATAAATACTTATGTGTGCTAATTCATTGCGTCGTATTTCATAGTTGCTATGACAACCAATAAAGTATAGCACGTGCACTGATAACTAGTTAATGACATCACCACGAGAGACATCTCCGAATAGTCATGTTTCGGTAATTGTTGCCTATTGGGAGTTTCCATCAAAGCGGCTGACTCTGGTGGATTTTTATCAAACTAAAGTAAAGGTAATAGTGTATGTTATCAACGATGAAAATCTTATGTAAGTTTCATTTTTTATTTGATTTTTCTTAGTTTTGTCTTGAAGGAATAAGTGTTATAACCTATTTATCTACAAATTGTTAAATATATTGATGTGGAAGCAGACACATGTCCTTTTAAAGGTGCAAAGACAATATTAAAAAACAGTAAACCACCAAGAATTCGTTCAAAAATTTGGAGAGGTCTGTTTGTTTGCAATGGATTCTGTGAATGGATCATTAATAGAATCTATTATAAACATACAAACCTGTTTTTGATAACATACACCATTACCTCTATTTTTGGTTGACTATAGCGCTCCCGGCGGCTATGGAAACTCCCAATACTTGCAAGATTTTACAATAATTACAAACAAAGGAATGAGTGTTTTTATTGTACAGTGCACTATAATAGCCAACCTTTCAGTGGTGACTGACGTCACGGAGACTGGCCCCTTAAACCTCATACGATGCAATCCCCACACTCATCTACTCTCACAAATGCACAAAAAAATGGAATGGTCACTTTTTGTCTCCGCTTATTCTTCCCCAAGTCTTACACACTCCAGTTAGTTATTTGGCTGATTCAAAATGAATTTATAACAACTCTATGTTGTGGTTACTTTTCGTTGCTTTAGAATGAGGTATCGATGTTTGATCTGTTAGGCTGAAGAAATGATTCTCAGACGTTGGCTCTGATACTTTGGTAGTAATAATAAGGTCGTGGTTTGGAAAGGGTTTTCAATAAATAACAACTTGATTATGAAAAATCATGCATGAAACTAGGTGTGTGTGATAATGCATTCCCAGAGTTTTGATTTACACTATCCCTACTCCTTCCTATTTAATGGAGTTGTTTGAAATTTCTCTTTTTTTTCGAAGAAATTTGTGAACAGGATGGTCTAGGATAGTAAATCCAAAAAACAATTAATGTGACTTTCAGAATAATATATATTGACGGAAAATTTATCGTTTTTCAGCACGGATAAGTATTATTATATGAAAAGCAATTGAAGTTTTTGCGGGGGAAGGGTCGAGTATTAGGTATGCGAGACACTCTGTATTAACGTATATCGACTCTTGATAATCCAAAATAAATACAATCCATGAATCCATACAAGAAAAAAAATATTCAAATGTATTACGTTACTGTGCCTTTTTCATATCTGTTTCAGCTTCAGGATGAATTTTTCTTGTATCGTGAGAAACATAATTTTTTGAATTATAACTGTCATATGACTCTAGCGATTTCAACACCAAAATTTACTTACGAAGGTAATATACTATGTTAGTGACAAATTTTCCTATATTAGATGTAAATATCTGGTGTTTTACTAAAACTGTTTCGAAGACGGTTTCTCGACTAAAGCTGATCAAATAGACGCACTTCTCTTCAAATCAAATAGGTTAACTGACTATGATTACTGATTTGTGAAAGATTTGTAAAAGAATAAACATCACAATAATTTTTTTTCTTTCTCAATTCGTGTAAAATATACAGGTTTATAAGTAGCAGTATACGTCGTTCATTTTTTGCGGAATGCAAAACACGAAAAGGTCAGTATTCTATTCAGTGTAGGCTACACCTAGATTCTATTCGAAGACAAAAACCTGTAATAAAAAAGCTCGTTCGTGAGAGCAACAGCGTGAGAAAAGCAGGTGGTAAGAATATTATCGACTAAAATTAGTATGCCTTTTTTTTCCAGTTCAAATAGCAGTACTTGAACAAAAAGAAGGGAAAATTTAGAAATTTTCAATCATCATCATCATCATTATCATTGGCATCGTAGTAGTCGTTATCACTGTCCTTACGGTAGTTATTTGTTGATAATTCAAAAAAATATTTCCCGAAGACGTAATGAAATTTATAAATGACCTACCTCAAAGTTTTCACGAATTACAAGAGGATAGGTCGCAAACAGCACATTCGAACGTAATGTCGATTACGTGAAAGAAATCGATTTTAGATTTGTTTTTACACTACTTAATTATAATAAATTCTCTCGATTAATCAGATACAAAAAGTCAATTATAACCAAAAATCTTTTTTTTTTTCAATTTTTTCCACAAAAAAAAAAGCTTTTAAATTCGCAATGCCAAAGATTTCTATTCAATTTATGCACAAAAATGTTAGATACGGATTTTTACGGTGCAAAATTAAGCAAATTTTTAATTTAATAACATTATTTTCTAATATTTGAATTAATTTAAACACAAAATATAAGAATTTACCATTAACTTCAAAATTTGAAATTCAGTACCTATTCGATTTATTCAATCAGCATTTCTATTTGGTAATCAAAATTATCAAATTGGTATTACCAATTCGATTTTTTGGGCTTGCAAGACAGTTCACCTATAACCTCTCGATCTAGATATCGAACTCAGGGAGAAAAGTGAAGCCAACTGTGGCCATCTTTGAATTGGGCACAAGCACCATATGAATACATGAATAGAATAGCATTTTCAAGTCAAATTATATTTTATATGGGGTAAATTGCATTTATTTTGGTTTTGGGCATATTATATATTATTAAAATGGACGTAATCACTACAATAAACGTACAAAGCCGTTAATTCGTTCATTCAAATCATTTCACAAAATTATTTCCCGATATTATTTCGCCTATTATTTCCTCATATTCGATGCGCATGCACCACTATCCACACAGCCACGCACAAACACAAAAAAAAAGTTCTTTGCTTCCTCGCAAACAACGAATTTTAAAGTGTTAGGTATGGGTATGCCAAAAAAAATCCAGGGCCAGCACAAGCCAAAGTGCCACTACATGGCGCTTCAGAGCTTGTGAAGTAATTATATCACAATTTTTTATTTTTTTTTTTAATATAAATTTACTTCATTAGTTAGGTACGTCTATTTTTAATGCATGTATAATATACCTAAACAAAAATAAATGCAATTTACCCCATATAAAATACAATTTGACTTGAAAATCCTATTCCACCCATGTATTTATATGGTGCTTATTTCTAATTCAAAGATGGCGGCAGTTGGCTTCATGTTTTGTTCGTGTAAAATGATATGAGTTCGAAATCTAGTTATGGTATAAACATCTCTGGTACAGATTGATTTTTTATTTTATTTTATTATGCCAATTTTTAAGAAATTAAATAATCAAATTGATTGATTGAAAGGAAAAACTTGATTTGAAAAATCGAATAATAATCGACAACACTTGCACATACTAAAACAAATGATCGTACATAATTATTATAGGGCATTTTCCCCATTGCGAGTTACATACCATTCTCCTAATTTTTATGTGACACATAATTCTACGTTGAAATTACACTTGTTAGTAGTCCAGAGAAGATAGAAATCTTATTCTGGAAAATTGCATTGTTGGTTTTTTCCCACTAATCTTTAGGAAAAGGCGTCCTGAATAACATACTAAAAACCTCCACCCCCACCCCTCTTGCTACAGTAGGAACTATGGAAAATATGCCCCAAAATCAGTTTTTTGCAATTTTCTCGAAAAATATTGACTATAGTGGGAGAACAATTCAGTCACAAAATGGTTAACATTATATTTTAAATAAAAAAGATTCTTATCATGTTTTAGGTATGACGCTTCCCAACCCTAAAAAGTGAGTTTGAAAAATACGACTTTTTGTACTTAGTTTTAGAAGCTAAATACCAGAAAGCGGGAATTTTTGCTGTTAAAACTTAGAACAAAATTTGCAATAACTCTAAAACTATTGGTCCTACCGACTTGCAATTGATTTCATTCAATTCAGCGTTAAAATATACGTAGGATGCGATACGTTATGTTGTTCCAGCTGAAAATTGCAACTTTCTTTTTCTCCTTATTAACTTTGTAACATAAAAATCAGGCGCACCGAAGATACCGTCCGCCATACACAAAATAATATACACTATAAAAATTGTTTCTCTGCTTAATCGACTTAATTCTATATAATATTCGATTTCGCATTCAATATTACACATGGAAAGAATTTATAAATTAAAGACTACATACCACATTTTCGGAGACAAGACTCAGGCTTCTTCATCTCAATAAATAAGTGCATTTATTTATATTTTTTATTATGGTAGAAACATAGAGAGTAAAAGAAAGGCAGACAGACAGGCAGATAAATGAACCGATAGTAGCAAAATAAGTGAAGAAAAAAATAATGGAAAACGCCTTGAAACTTCAAACTTCTAACTACGCATATTATACTCGTATTATCGTAAATAGAAGTTGGTAAGAAAACGCCGCAAAAATATAGAATTTTTTTCTCTTTGTAGAATAATTAAAAATTGTTGAGTGGCGGATATCTGTAAACTATCCTTCGACAAACAGTTATATCATCCAGCAGTTATGATGACCTAAACATTTTGACTAGAACAGATTCGATACAAATATTGAATAAGACTGAACTATTTATTTACTTTGTGAATGGAATGTACGAATGTATTACCTTGACACTTGAGCACCACATCCGTAGCATTGACCCGGGTTAAGAAACCAAAAATAATGATTTTAATTTTTCGCGATTGAACTGTTGAACTGTCGAGTAAAAAATTGATGACTAGTTGCATTCGAATACCCTAGGTCAAGTGAATAATCATTTGCTGATACAATTTTTCTGTTCAGAACCATAATTATGGGGATCTACTCGAGGATGGGAGGCGATCCCACCGATTAAAAATATGAAGTTGAGAAGCCAATTGCAATGGTATATTTCAGGGTGAGCAAATGGCAACTAGCTGACTTGGCTCCTGAGAACACCACACATGGGTACAAATGTACCCACATTGAAATACGCAAGCCCGTAATCTTGCGGGTAACATGAACTAGCTCCTTTTTCTCACAGTAACTATCTGTTATGCTATATTAGATCTTCGCGCATGGTGTGTTGCCTGCCTTTTTGTGAAAGATGAAATGAATTTTTTGTGTAATTTTATTATTATTAATAAAATGAAAAAAACGAATTATTAATTTTGTGATGAAAACCAGTTGCGAGAGTGGGAATGGGTATGTTTTAGGCTTCATAAGAAAATATGAAGAATGACACCATCTTCACAAATTCAAATATACATAATTATATATATGTAAGTATATGAAGATTTCTTTTAGACACCATATAGGTCGCAATCTTTGAGATTTCTACCTTCTAGCCTATGTAGCCTATCTGTACGTGTTTCATCTTGAAGTGTTCTACTGTGCAGCAGTTTTCTTTATGTAAGGAAATCCGCAGTTGGTTTTTGAGTGAGAAGGATGGAGATGAGGAGAAAAAATTCAACATCTTTTTTCACAATTTTTATTGTAAGTAGCAATTGGGGCATACAATTTGTTTGTGTTGGTGCTCAGCACAAATGAATTTACAGCATCTTTTACAGCGAGTTTGTGATTTTCTATCCTTTTTCCCAATTCGTTGACAGAAGCTGCACCTTCCAACATCAGACATGTTTGGACAGCTTTCTTGAGTGGTGGTTTCATCTATTTTCAGAACTTTTTTGATGAGATCGCAGACTTGGTGTTGCAGTGTGGGTACAGTTAGCCTTTCACGGAGGTAGGGTACAATTAGGCTGTACCCCAAATGTTTCAAATAATCTTTCCGACGGTACTTCTTTTCAGGATATGGTACTTCTGCTTGAGAACTTGACCTGGCTCTTTTTGTCATATCCCTTTTCTTCTTCATCTCGTCGGCATCCATGTTATTTTTCCACAAAATGAACGAATTTATTTCAATTATATTTAGAATCCCAAAGAAGAATGCTAATGTCCATCGTCTAGTTTTTCTTGAAACGCTGTAATTCTTACACATCCTATCAAAAACATCCACCCCACCTTTTGTATTATTGTAGTATTCAATAATTTCAGGTAATCTTACATCTTTGTCCTTATCAGGCAGATCATGAGTAGTAGAAAGAAGCGTCACAATTTTTTTCTTTTTTTTTAGGAGGGCAATATAAAAGTAATGTAAGCTCCTTATGAAAACAGAACATGGACATATTTTGCATTCTTCCTCGGGTTTCTAAAAAAGAAGGAGGGATTTCTGGCTTATTTTTTCGAATGTTGCCAACAAGAGTGATACCTTTGTCCAGTAACTTCTGAGCAGCAGGTATGGAAGTGAAAAAGTTATCGCATGTTAACGTTCTCTTCAGGTTGTAGATAGGCTCTGATAACTCCAGCAAGTACCGCTCTGATAATGGGACACTTTTGTCTGCTGATTGTCCAGTGTATACTTCTGCATTTAACATGTATGAAGTTTGTGCATCACACAACATGATGATCTAGATACCGTACCAGTCTGGTTTATTGGGTAAGTAGATGGTGAATGGACTTCGACCACAAAATGCCAAAAGCTGTTCATCTACTGTCACCTGCTCCGTTGGAGTATACAGACTCTTGGACATATTTATGACGTGATCAAAGATCTCACAAACCATTATTAGCCGATCTTCTCCTCGTTTTGCCTCTCTCTGAGTTTTTTTGTCAAACCTGAGGCAAGAGGTCAGGTAAACAAAACAGTTTTCTGGCATTGTTGCTCGATAGTAAGGAAGGTCGTAGGTGGTATCATACAGGTCACAAGTGTCAACATGGTTCTGTTTGAGGGAACCAGCAATGTAGTAGAGTCCTAGAAGGGCACAAATTTCAGTCACATGGGTGGGGTTCTTATATGTGACTCTTTCGCTTTTCCTTTACTTCTTCTGCAATTTTTTCATTTGTGTATTTGACTATGACATCAGCTATCGATGGTGTAAGAAACAGTTCCCAGACAATAAGTGGATCAGTGATCTTCTGTGCTGCTGGTTTGTTGCCTGGCAAGTGCAGAAGAATATTGCGCTGTGGGATTTTACTGGTGCGAGTTGGTGGTTTACCGGACCATTTGAAGCCTTTTTTACCAAGGACTTCTTGTGGTACAGGTAATACCTCCACAAGATTGGTATCTGGGTCATAGTCAAGGTCATCAAGGTCGTCACTGTCACAATCATCTTTGGTGTCATCTGCGTCTGGATCATCATCACGTAAATCTGGAATTACGATGTTTTCTTCATCATCACTCGCAGAGCCAATGGATATATCATCATGTTCTTCGATGATGGCTGAGTGAGTAGAGGTTGAAGGCTGTGAAGTGGACATCTTGTCTAACCCAGTTGAGTACAAATAATGTAACAGTAAACTGAACCACACAAGGTATCAGTTTTTTTATAATTACCAAGGAAAAAAAATTTTCTTGGGAAGTTGGAAACATTCTATATTGTTTTTTTTTTTGGATTTTTTGATAAAACAATGCTTTGCCATGCAATGAATTCAATTTGCAAAATTACTACATCACCAAGTATTTTTTTCTAATATTCACAAGTAACAAATGATAGCTGGGTACAGTTCTACCCACATGTGGTGTCAACATACAAAATCTCAGATCTCAGCATAACAGAATTTTTTACAAAAAAAAACCTAACCTCTACTTCTCTGTTACTGTTTCCACTGAAGAAGGAAGTTGTCACTAGTAGTTTCAATCTAGGAAAGGAATCACAAAAACATTTCTGTAGTAAAATGGGAATAATGTTAATCCACACCAATTCAAACCATAAAATACGAATTAATACGGTTTTAAAATATTGGTAGGTAATAAAATTTTGATCTCAAATTCAGACTCAGTGCAAAAAATAGGTCTAGAAACCAAACTCTAAACAAATTTCCTACTATTAACTTACAATTTTTAAGACCTGGGTACAATTGTACCCATGTGTGGTGGTGCCGTACATAAAATCATAGTATGAGTTCAAACCGTAAAATATGAATTAATATGGTTTCAAAATACTGGTAATAAAATTTTGATCTCAAATTCAGACTCAGCGCAAAAATTAAATCTAGAAACCATACTTGAAACAAGTTTTCTACCATTAACTTAACATTTTTAAGACCTGGGTACAATTGTACCCATGTGTGGTGGTGCCGTACATGAAATCATAGTATGGTATTCTAGGGTTAAAAAGACTCTCATAAACAAACAAAAGAATATAATACTATGCATATGGGCCTCTTATTTAAGTTCCTGATAAAATGTTTTTTTTTTAAGTGGTCCTAAATTATCTAAATGAAATACGACCCCTTGCACCATTTTCGGCACGAGCCCATCCTCTCTTAATTCATTCATTGGTTTATTGTCAACAAAAAGTCCGATCAATCGCCATGACAAACATACGAAACGGGCATGACAAGAAAGATGGCCTCTTTATGCGATGGTTTCAATAAGAAAAAAATTTTACTTCAAGATATTTTGAGTTTTTTGTTGTTTTTTTTTTTACTTTTTTTAAAACCTAGTAAATAATGAATTGCAATAATTTTCGAAAACTAAATTTTATAATTTTACGGTCATTTTCATCGAATCTGTCATTTCAAAAATTTACCTGCTTATAAATATTGCAAATGCGTATTTATCGAATACATTAAATTTAAAAAACGGCAATTTCCAAAACTTTTTTAGATTTTATTTGGCTTACTACTTGAGACAATACAGTTCGATTTTCATTTATTTTAGGCATTTTTACATTTCCGTAGAACGGTATCCTGTTCCACTACGAACAGAGCTCTACGAAAAATATTTATAGTCTCAATGAAGGATCAAGAAAAATGCTAAAAATATGACTAAATAATGTAATGGTACTTATTTTTACTTCTTACTGCAACCACGTAAACATTACGGTTGATTTACAAAATTCACTATTATGTTTTCTTAATTTAGGTATCGCATCTTACATCATCGAAAACGTAATAAACCTCGACACAGTCTTAAATGAAAAAAATTTCGTGGATCATTACTATTTCGAATTCAACGGTCATTTGAAATTTGTTATTTTACAACAAAGAGAGATAGAAAAAAAAAGGTCTTGAACTTTGCCCTATTTTCAAAGAAAAAATTACGCAAAGCACGTTAAATTTACCAATTCTATCGACAATTATTACACGGACACCCAACAGTAAATATCTGCACGGCTAAAACGGTTTATCAGCAGGTTTTCTTTTTTCTTTTTTTTTTTCTTTTTTTGAGTAACGCCAGTAGGAAAGTAATTTGAACGAACAAAACGACGGAAATTGCTCGGATCAATGGAATGGGCTGAGGTACAGAAAGAAAAAAAAAGTACAAAGATAAAAGTAAAATACCTATCGTTCGTATTTTATTACTCCCTCGATCGTCGAGTTTAACGACAATGTACTGCACAGGGTGACAAGAAATATTGACAGATGGTTCCTGCTACGGGGAAATACTGCTGCATGTATTCAGTTCGTTAATTTTTGAAAGGAGTGATTCGATCGAACTGATTCCCAAAAAAACAATCTGTCAATCAACTACTAGCGCTAGCGACTTTTTTATTTATTAAAGCCGCAGAAAGCGACATGAGGCTCTAAAAATAATAAAAAATTCTCCCTCAATATGGTCATATGTTTAAATCTTCGACTGCTAAAGTTTGGGGGAGAGAGGTTCCCAGGAGACACCCAGGTTATATTCGATAATAATGATCATTTTATCCTCCTTATATTACTTATAATATCGTAAGTGGGTACCTAGGTATATAATTAGTAAAAATCTCATAAAGCAACACTAATACTGAACATTTAATATTTCAAATTAATTTTTTATTTTAAAAAAAACTATTCCGCCTAATTTCCTTCTATACAAAGGTGACATACAAGAAATGTGCATTTAATTTTTTAAAAAACTTCACATTAAAAAATGTACTTTTTATTGACGAAAAAAGAAATCCTAACCACCTGACCAAATGCATCCTATTATTCATAGAAGGAACAAAAGAAATTTATTTTTTAATAAAAAAAAAAAAATAGGATCCAATTGAAGAAAAACATCCTTTCTGATAAACAGTTTAATGAGAAATTAGAATTGCAGGTGATGCTGAAATGCGGTGAGGGGAAAAATTTTGCTTCACTTGTCTGTCTATATACACTGTGAATAAAATTATCGAAGAACTGAACTCATAATGAGATCCCTTACACTATATACTGTGTGAAAGTCCACGAGGCGATCACTAGCAGCCAAAAAGCTGAAGTTCCAAAAGTACAAACGAAAATTTTAAGTTTGTGGACATTCACTTCATTTCAAGACCTTAGAAATCAAATTGAAAGTAATCAAGCGCATACACATACTTAAGACATAGGTACTTACACTTCGAATCAACTTATGGGAAAAGATCAACACATTTTACAGTAAAGACTAATTCAAATGGAATAAACAGCGAATAATCGACAATTGTGCATATTGAAGAAAATATATAAGAACCGGAAGAATGGATTAATTGTTTAATTTTGAAAGTTTATTAAATTTCGCAAACCGTGTAGAAAACAGAGGTACCAACATATTTTAATTAGGTAACTGCAGAAAAGCGAACTTGGATCACATTTAACAAAAGAGAAACTTTCAAGAAAATGTATGGGCTATGTGACATAGAAATTGTGTGTTCCATGTGTATTACATAAAATTGCTTTTTATTTAAATTAGAAAAAACATTAACCTATCTTAACCAACATCCCATTATTCATCCAACGTATAAGTAAAATAATTAAAATTCTTGTTTTTATTACAAAAAGAGAATAATCCCCTTCATCAACCCCATTTCACGCTGAAGGTAAACAAAAAATGGACTTTTTATTTCAATAAAGAAAAAAAAAAAGCCATACACTTAACCACCCACCATACAAGGAAGACGATAATATTCAGTCGAATAGCTCTGGAATTTTTTTTTAGAGAGTGTTTTTTGTATAATATGTGGCGTTGATTCAGAATATTTTCACTGAGATATTTTTTAAAAGACGATATTATTTCCAGGTACTGGTATTTATTTGTTCGGACCACACATGACTAGAAAATGCACTTCGAAAATAGTTACTCTGTAAAATCGTGCGAATAGTAGTTTATTAAAAACTGGTCGTTTAATGTTTATTTATACTCATCTAGGTAGGCTGCTCTTATATACCTGTATTTTACATTGATTAAATCCTTTTACTTTTTTTTTTAGTAATTCTTTTATTTCTCTAAACAGTTATGAAGAAAATATTCAAACTATAAATAGACAAGGCAACTGGAAGCTGTGAAACTGAATGACGATTTCTGTGTGTAGAAGCACTGTAGCAGTCTTTGGTTGGTTGAGTTCGTGCAAATGTTACAACTAAACAAATTTTATATATATATTACATGTATATGTATACCTATACGCCTATACATAACACTCAAACAAAGCCTAGCAAAAGCGGAATATTTCGAATTTTCGAAACACTGCCAGACAGACGGCCTGATAAAGTAGACCTACCCTATTTCATTAACATTGCAGTGTCAGAAATCATTGAAAAATAATTCCAATGAATGTCTGGTCGACAAACGATTTCGTGAGTTAAGAAAAAAAGAAAAAGTGAAAAAAATAACGACAGAAGACACGAACGGCTGCCATTTCGAAAGGCCAAATCTAGATCTGCGGAGAATAATTGGCCACGATTATGGAACGGTTTCCAGCGTATAATTGACGACGAAGACACAATACGAATATAATATTGTTATATAGGTATATTTATAGTATTGTACTGAAGAAATGCTGCAAACAATAACTGAAAGTTGTAAAACTACCTACGTCGACCACGAAGAAAGAAAAAAGAAAAGAAAAGAAAAGAAAATGAAAATTATTGTGTCGTCTACGTATATCGCGTGTGCCAATGAATTCGAAGAAGGAAAAAATTTTCACTTTTTCCGGTTCCTCTACAGCGGTAACTAATTCGATGGTTTCTTAATTAGTGCGTGTTAATTGCTCCGTTCGAATGGAAAATTCAAAAAAAACGAAGGAAGCGGAAAAAACGAACAACCATAAAAACACACACGAGTTGCAATTCGTATACAGGTAGCTTAATTAATTATTGGCCAACTGAAAAACTGAATTAGTAGATATATTATTTTAGTTGAATTTTTGTGATGGTTATTGGTACGAAATGTGACGAAAGAAAACTACCAAAAATTCTTGACAAAATTAAATAATTGATTCTATTCGATAAAAACAAGTGCCGCTCTCCAGTTCTAGCTTCTCCATTGGTTCTGTTAGAAGTGTGTTGAGACTCGCACTCCTCACCTCACATCTGTAATGAACAGATAATAATTATATTAATAACGCTTTCACTTTCAATAGGTATACTTCATTTGTACTCATACAAGGTAACACTAACTAGTGTTCGTTAAACTTGTAAGTATAAGGCAATGTC
Organism: Ericerus pela; assembly: GCA_011428145.1. Classification (NCBI taxonomy): domain Eukaryota; kingdom Metazoa; phylum Arthropoda; class Insecta; order Hemiptera; family Coccidae; genus Ericerus; species Ericerus pela. The sequence continues at coordinate 134,061 of WOFM01001634.1, read as the reverse complement.
GTTTACGTCACAATTTTCATTAATAATCTCAATGGGTGGATAAATATTCGTGAAAAGCGTTGAAAAGCATGAAAATATAAGAATTTTAGATCCTAATTGTCTTAAAACTATAGAGATAGCTACTTGTTCGACGTAAATAAAATTATAAAGAAAGCTTCAGGGAATAAAATAAGCCAAAGAACGAGAAATTTGAGTACTTAAAAGTTGAGAAAATGGTATAATTTGATTTTATCAGTGTGCTTAACCCTGCAGACAATTAATAGTACCACTTAAAACCACGAATTCGAAGCACAATTTCATGTACTATTTCGATTCTCTCGTCTTCTAGAGGCTCAAATTTCTAGCTCCATGTCCCCAGATCCTCACCTAACGAAAATTGAAAATTCAATAAATGTATTCGTTTGTGCTACGTTTGTGCTGGTTTGTGCTGAAATTTTCATCGTTTGTGCTATTTTCCTAAAAGAGTTATTCAAGAAAAACGTTTTCAAGGTCAGTGAGGAGCTAGAGACATGTTCCCCCACACCAAGAAGTAATCAAAAATTTGAATATGACATTTGTTTGTGCTACGTTTGTGCTGGTTTGTGCCTCTACTTTTTTCGTTTGTGCTACAACTCCCTTTCCCCTAGGGCAAATGAAAATTTTATATATGGTGGAATTTCAAAACTGCTGAAATGAATTGAAAGTGGGGTGAATCGTTTGTGCTACGTTTGTGCTGACAGAATATACCTATAATACCCTACTTCCCCTCTATAGGGGGCCTGTAATTATAAAATGAAGACAATCAGTTTGATCAATGACCTTGTCAACTCTAGATATCAAATTGCAAATAGAATAAATTTAAAAATATAATGATGGCATTTGTTCGTGCCATGTTTGTGCTGACCAAAAATACCACATTTTAAACCCTTACCCCTACCCAAATAACATTATTGTAAAACAAAGTTCATAGGGGGCAAAAACAAAATTGTCTCAGAATGCAACCAAAAGGTTGTCATTTGTTTTTGCTATGTTTGTCCTGACTGAAAATACCTTTAGGGCCCTACCCTCTTTCAATTGGGGCAGCTATATTAAAAGAAAAAAAATACAAATTTTGTTCAATGTCCTTGTGACTGACCTTGGGTCATGGAACTATAAACAAATTTTTTTTTTAATTTAACGATGTGTAACGGTATAATTGTTACAAAAAGTACACGACACATATATTATTTTTGTATAGTGTATATTTTTAATGTGTACATGAAAATATGAGATGTAGTGTAATATACAAGAGAAGATATTGGTAAGTGATCAGGCTTAAATCTAAGGGTAGGTATTTGAATGAAATATACATCGGTGTCGTGGGAGATATACAATGTGATTGGTTAATATAATCTACGTAATTTGAAGTGAACCAATAATAACATGCTTATGACATAAAGTGGGTATAGTTATAATTTTAAGAGGAATTAGGAATATTGCAGAGTTGTATTTTGTATTCATGGAATAAATGACATCATTATGTTAAGTAAGAGAATATTGTATTAGCTGGAAAAGATGATGTCCAGACGCAGGTCTTGACAAGTTTCACTGACGTCATTTAAGAAAGGATGTAAGAATGAGGTTATAGACAAAATGAAATAGAGGAATAATTGTTTGTAGAATACGAAATATATATTAAAATAAGAAATGATTTGAAATTATCATTACACGATGGCATATATATATATATATAAAGTGTACAGAACCTATATATTTGTGATCTACGACTCAGGATCGGCACTTTTCCACAGGTCTGCCAGTATTTTCCTTTGGAAAATACACGAAAAGTTATTGTAGATTATAATTGATGACTAAATTAAATTTTATAGCAATTAATCTAAGCCTAAAAATACACAATTTGAAACGTTTGTTAATTCTAAATCAAAACAAAAACTGATTTTATGGAAATACCACCCTCCCGTCACATTGATACTAAAATCAATAGCTCTAGACCATGACTCAATATTAATATTCACTCCAAATTTCATTACTATTGACCAAAACTGTGACCTGTACCATGGTATTAAAAAAAATGAATGTATATCTATATTATACAAGTATGAGAAAAATCACTAATTTTTTTATTCAAATCACCGATCACGGATCATTCATTTTTGATTGGGATCATTGATGATTTAGTTGATGCCCATCCCTGACTAGATTCACCCACCAGTTTGGGCTTTCAGAGCCAAAATTTTCTTGGTGTTATGAAATGAAATGGACTAATGATTGAAAGTGGAAAAAAGCAAACTGTAGATATTTCAATTACTCTTTCCAATATCCCCTGGAAATCAATTTGAATACAGATATTTCCTACAAACTAAGAAGAACCATTTCCTTTATTGATCCTGCATCCAAGAATTTAGCTGCTATTGAACATTATGTAACATACTGTTATTGGAGCGAAAAAAAATGTTGGGAACTTCATGATCATCTGAGGAGCTAAATTAGACATTTCAGACTGAATACGTCAAGATTCAAAGTTGTCAATTCCAGATTTATTCAGTGTAAACTAAAATCACAGCATTAGATATTCTGTCAATACATTAATTTTAGTAAACATTATGACTTTGTGGAAGCCTTATGATAAATTTTAAGAAAATTAGTCTTTGCATTTGTCATCCTTATACATCAATAAATAAATGAATAAATCAGTTTTATGGAGCAACGAGACTCTACCTACACTTTCTAGAAAATTTTTTTGAATCATTCCAAAATAAATTCTCTTTTCTTTTGTCATCAAATAATAAAATGCAATTTTCTCTTATTTTTATGCTTAGAGTAGAAAGTTTTATTCCCTCCAATTAATTATGTGGATATGATTGGAAACACTTTAATAAGAAACTATCATCTTAATCTGACTATTTTAATGCTTTTTTAACCATTTGAAATATGTGATATTTATTTATTTTTCATTGGCCTCTTATCTATTTCACTTATGTTACCACTGGTTTATTTTCTGAAATTCCACATTGTATTATCAAAAAACTTAATTTTAAAATTCCGATCAGAATACCATTTTCAACATAATCAGCCATCTTGTGTAAGAGAAATATTCCCTCAACATTGGTTAACTTTTTTTTAAATAATAAAAAAGGAATAATTTGCACAAATTTGGTAATTTATTTTTGCTCTATATTATTGAAACAGACAATTATGTAAACTGCCATAAATGAATAAATATGGAGTATCTATTTTCTTAGTTCTTATAAAAACAGAAGGGTTTCATATAATTACTCCCACCTCCAACAGTGGTGATCAAGGATTTTGTCAAGGGAGGTGGGAAAAATTTTTTAAAATAATGTAAACTTTAAACTAATACTACATTTTTCTCCAAGTGTTATGAGTCAGGTAGGCTAAATGAACTTTTTTGGTACTATGGAGTAGGCCATCTAACCACCTTCTCTGAGAGCCACCACTGACCTCTAAACAATAATTTTCAAACTTTTAGTTGATCTCCTTTAGACTGAACTGAAATACAAAAGTTGAAAATTTACCTAACTTTCAGTTCCTCAAAAACATTAATAGCAGTAGGGGAGTGGATGAGTTAAAAACCCAAAAATAGTACTGAATTAATAAAAAAGAAATTGAAGGCCCAGCTCAAATAGTGATATAAAATATAATTAACTAGCCAAGACAAGGGGTGTAGAAAAGAAAAATGAATATGGTGATATAGTTGACTCTAAATTTGTCATCCAAATGTGGTTATTTGAGTAAATATTATGTGTTTTGATATTTATAATAATACCTAATTAAAAAAAATTCAGTTCTCAAAAAAGTTTTTATTGGCTGTTTGTTGTATTGGGCTGGTTATTTGTGAGTCACTCTTATTGATTGTGAGGAAAGAAGGACTGCTTGATGTATTTATTTAATATATCCATCCACTTATAGATTTATTTCCTCCTTTTGAAAGTTATATAAATTTTATTTTGTCCATATTTATTTTTAAATCCTGTATGAGTTTGTAAGAATGTTTTTAAATTATGAAAATTTTTTGAATATTTGTTGAAAACAATTATCCTCTCCAGGTATGGGGACCCACGAGTACAAGGCTATATAAACTTAGAAGGGTTATTCAGATGGATATTTCCAAGATGTATACCAAGTGACAATGTTTGAAGACCATTTTCTATTTTCTGGAGGATTGATTTTAGTACAAAACACACTACAGTGTTTTCAACAGACAAAAAATAAATGAGTAGGTACAGAGATGGAATTCCTATACCCAACTATAATAGTCATTGATAATTGTACTATTGAGTGCTAATACCAGAACAAACATTTTAATTTATTCTATAGAGAAGTCTTTGTAGAAAAATTTCCAATTAAAAGTCCACATAAGTCTAAGTACTACTTAGACCCCTTTCTTTTGGACTTATTCAAATATATTACCGTCAGCTATGTACAGTATGTATAATAACATTTAAGGTAGGTAGGTGTTGAGAAATGAATTCATATAATAGAAGTAATGGGTGTCCATTTTATCCTTTGATCTTTTCTTATTACATCACTTTTAAAAATTATGCAGGGCTGGGGGTCACAAAGTTGGTGATAATTTTCTTTCAATTACTTGTGAAAAAGTTGAATGTACTTTAGTACTGTTTCATGTGAATATGATTGTGTGTGCTTACATCAAATAATATTTGAGTGTATAAACTTTTATTTACCTTTATAAATGTATTTTAATTTGGGCACTAACAATACAAACTTTTTGTGACCAATTTTATGGTTCACACTAGTTTTAAAAAATAATGAAATGAAAATGTGGCAAATTATTTTTTAAAATCAATCTAATTTTTCTTAAAATTTACCGTAGTATTTTTAAGAAAGCACAATTGTAAATAGCTCGAGAGGATTCTTACATTTGATATTTTGATGAACTGCATGATCAGTTAAGATAAAATTCTTAAGCTCAATTTTAATTACAAGTGGCAAAATTAGAAAATTAATTACATTACTTTTCAAACTCAGCTTTCCATTCATACAATTTTTTTCTTAACATTACTAGATAGCCCAATTTTGTTAGAAAAATTTGTCAGAAAAATCAGGAAAATTATATTTTTGTAGATGTTTTGATCTAATCATTAATCACAATATAGTAAAAATGATAGATTGACAGCCATCACTATAGGACTGTCAGTTACACAATCATACTGCAATTTATTGTTCTAGTTTTTCCCCTTTAAGTTAAACTTAATCCAAAAGCCTATTGCCACACGAACACTCTTCTGTCTCTAATAAAAATAAGTTCAGTTAGAAGTTTTCTGAAAGTTTTTATCTTCTCTGGTAAAGTTGTCATAATATAGGATTAAAATATGATTTTATTATACTAGTTTGAAATATTATAATAATCTTTCCATTAATTATAAAATTCATTTAAGATAATATTCTAATTGCTTTTAAGCTTCAATTGAAAAAATTTTTAAATTATGATAGGTAGGTGATAAATTAATTTTTTTATAAAAAGATATTATAATTTAGGTATTGAATTTTTTGTTACCAATAACTATGTTTTTTATGGAATGTTCCTTTAAAGTCCCGATGTTTATCTAAAAAAGAGGAAGACATAACTAGTCTACTGAGCTAAGAATGATAAATCTGCTTTTAAAAAGCATTAAACTTTATTCAAAAGTAAGATATGCTACCATCCACATTATCACTTGGAGTAAAAAGCTGAATAAAGAAAATTCCACCTTCAACTTTTAGCTCTCACATTATGGTTGATTTTTTTGTTTTTTCTCTTTACTTTTGCCAACATTATTTCATTAAATTTAGATAGCAGTTTATGAAATCAAGACAAATAAGTGAAACTTTAGTAACATACATATATAATCAAGTTTTAATGTGTTATTTTCCTAATACTCAAATAGGTTATACTTGAAGATTTTTTTCTGATAAAAAATTAAATAAAATATGCGTTACTATGGTTACTGAATTACATCTGCCACCTGGGCTCTGAAGTAAAACCTTGAAAACAAATGACTGTCCTCACTGGCTCTCAAAAAGTTATCTTGAATAAATGTTTTTAGGGAAATGCACAAACTAAAAAATAGCTGCAGGAACTAGCATAAAGAAATAGCAAAATCAAACTTTTCAATATTTTCTGGTTACAGTTTGATGACCCAAGGTCACAAGTTCATTGAACCTAAATGCTTTTTGTTTTTTCTTTCAAATATAGGCGCCACAAACTAAGGGTGGTAGGGCTTTATAGGTATTTTCTGTCAGCACAAACATAGCACAAACAATTGACGCCATTTCAGTTTCCCTCTGAAACAATTTTTTTTTGCCCCCCCATAAACGTTTTTTCCAAATAATAGCTCTTGGGTAGAGGTCAGAGGGTTGAGGTTGGTATATTCTGTCAGCACAAACGTAGCACAAACGTAGCACAAACGATTCACCCCACTTTCAAATCATTTCAGCAGTTTTGAAATTCCACCATATATAAAATTTTCATTTGCCCTAGGGGGGAGGTAGTTATAGCACAAACAAAAAAAATAGCGGCACTGACCAACACAAACGTAGCACAAACAAATGCCATCATTAAATTTTTGAATTTATTCTATTTGCAATTTGATGTCTAGAGTTCACCTGGTCATTGATCCTAACTCTTTTTCTTTATTTTATAATTACAGGTCCCCTATAGAAGGGAAGTTGAGTATTATAGGTATATTCTGTCAGCACAAACGTAGCACAAACAAATGACGCCTCTTCAGTTTCCCCCTATTTTGGGTACAGACCAAACCTCGTCTGTAATCTGTGTATGTTGCTTGACCTATGGGAATTGTGGAATACCTTGTTGTGAGAAAGTATTCTCACCAGAAGGTAAATTCAACAGAATTTAAACGTGTTCAGCCACTTCATATTTAACATATGAGTAAGCCAAAACCAAGGCGAACACTGGCAATTTTAAAGCCAGTTTGGACGGTTTTTATACAGGCTTAATTACACGCACACATACACACGTATGTAAAGAATACATACGTAAGTGAGAGCAGCCCGTTTGTGTCATATCTTATGGTGATAAGAGATGATGGGCCAGTTTGTGTATGGATCGTGACATCATCGGATTGTCGAGATATGTCACGATTTGGTACTTGTACATTACCTGCAAGTACATACAGGTAATTATGATCGAACGTAATTTGTGTTTGTTTAACGTCGCGAGGACATTGAGGGGTCCGAACCCCTTTTCCTCATACCATTGAGTCCCCACAGGAATGTTTTTTTTTTAAATTTCACTTGCGCCAGGCAACAAATTAAATTTTTTTTTTTTAACTTACGTTTATTAGTTTTGATGCACGTAAGTCGTAGCAATATTTCAGAATTTCTTTTTAATGGGCTTTGTACGGGGCTATTTCATCCAATGGTGGGAGGAAATATTTTAATATTGAAGGGTGTCCGCATGGTTAATAAATTAATAGTTTACCAATTATGAATTTTACAATTACAAACTGGTTCAGCAATAGAACTGAATAGAACAAACTTCAACTTTAGGATGGGAATGAGACGATGGTTGCTATCGAACTCCCAAACTTTCGATTGCAATGTCAAGCGGGTGTCAACCTTTTCATTCACCGACTTTAAGTCCATACCATGAACGTCTGGAGGTTGGAAAAAGAGATCAAATGCCGCTTCAGTTTTTTCACTTTCTTTTTTTGCTGGCAATAGTAACAAGTATCGAGAAAGAAGAAAGAAATATTTAAAAATTTTTCTGATGTCAATTCCCCCCTCCGGAAAAATATTCGACTTATTTCGACCTCAATAATGGTCCAAGCTACGAATTTTAGTGTTTTTTTAATCAATATGTCGATTTGTACAACATGTCTGCTTAGTATTGGTACATGTTGTCGAAACATCCTACACCTTGTAATAATGCGAAAAACAGAAAAATGTTATGAATGGAACCCAGTAACGTAGCGAAGAGATGTTCGGTTATTTAATGCCTCCTTCTCAACCAGAAAATACTCGTAATTCCTTCCATCAGTAATAGATAATGAATGAGCATTCAAAAATTTAAAATGAAGCTAAAAAAAAATAAGGCAATTGGTGAAAAAACCTGTCGATGAATGTGTGTATTGGATGAAATAGGTAGGTGGTTATTAGCTGAAAAAACGTACTTGCCGGTGAACTGAACTGTCCGTGAATTCCCTTTGGTGAAATGTCGGTGGGTGAAAAGACACTTGGTGAAACGGGGTACGTCACGCCCTCCGTTAAAATGATATTTTAAATATGGTTTGCCAATTTAGAATAACTGGAAAGGAATTTAAAAAACAATTTATGCCAAGTTTGCCAGAATTATTCGAATTTTAAACATCTAATAGCTTCTTCAATTTTTGGAATAAATTATGATATTTACGAAGTAGGCAGGTACTTCACTTCATTTTTTTCCCAACTCCATACACCTCTACTCCATTATACAATTTCAAATCAATACATTATGGATTCGAACTTCGTGTGCTTGTACCGTATCAATTATCATGCAGCTACGACTATCATCGGCATTTTTTTACAGAAAAGAAGATTATGAAACTGAAAAACGAATGTAATGTACACGAAGCCTTACGTATGTCTCGACGATAATCGTAGCCGTGTATTTTAAGGGTTAATGGAAAAACACGAAGACAGATTAGTAAATTCCATACTGCAGTCACGCAACAAGAAAAACGATACTGAATACTGATATTCTGAGCTCTCTAAACACATTAGGTTAACATAAGTTTCGTAAATACAATGAACTTCTGCAGTTGTTTAGACGTCGAACAAAATTACTTTTACAAATATATGTTTAAACCCAAATTGCGTTTTAAAATCCCAAAACTCTCAAATCATGAACACATTACACCCGTATTAATGGAGGTAGCAGGTAGGTATTCAAAAATTGGGTGTCAGAATCTTTAATATCTACGTACCTACTTATGAAGAACGTATTCAATAATGAACGACATAAGATTAGATTAGGTAAGTACCTATAGCTTTGAACAAATATTTTAAAAGATGCAAAAAACGGAATTAAAGAGGGCAAAGGAGTAGCTTGCCCCCTGGGATGTTGATAAGTTTGATTTTTCCACTCATCAATTTGACAGTTGGAAAATCGTAAAAGTTTATAACTTTTTTTTTCAATCAATTGAAAACTATTCAACAATTTGCAACTTAAGAATTAATCAAATCAGCCGTAATATCTATTAGTTGGAAAATCGTGTTATTTGATAACCTTTTTCTTTCAGAGAGACGATATTACAATTTTTAGCAGCTGGATTGTTGGAAATTTGAAAATTTTCAGTTAGTAATTATCATTTTTCTGCCCACCCCTAAACAAGTCTTTTGCTGCTTCACTGAAGATATGTCGGCTATCTGTGTCTTTCGAAAACCAGACAAAAAACTATGAATGCATTTTACAAGAGGTTATTTGAGCATTAGTGACGAAGACCATTCCACTTAGAACCTTAGGGATGAATATTAATGCAATGGTTATATGGATAGAATAGAATTTGGTCGATTTCCACTGGTCAATAATCGACCGTCATGAATTCTTCAGTCGCTGGAGGAAACAAAAATCTACCCAGCTAAACAAATCACATATAGGATTGTAATTTCTATCAATGACTGGGGCACTGATCTCGAATAATCAAGAATCTGTAATTCCTAAGTTCACTGACTGAGCTCGCTTGCAATGTATAGATGAAGTGAAAATCAAAGAACCATAACAAACTGAACGTCTCCTAAGAAACAAGATGGTGAAATGTTAATACCTTCATCATGAATTTATAAAGAAGAATTTTGTCATTTTGATCAAGTCTTCAGGATATACACTGCCACTATATACACCACTGTAATTTGTTTACCTTAAACTTAATTTTGGGACAAAGTAGAACCCTCCTCAATGCGGAAAATTTCAACATTTTTACTTTGTGAAATACCTTGTTGTGAGGAAGATATTCTCACCAGAAGGTAATTCAACAGAATTATGCGTGTTCAGCCACTTCATATTAAACATATGGGTAAGCCAAAACCTGGGCAAACACTGGCAATTTTAGAGCTGGTCCGGACGGTTTATATACTGGCTTATTTACACGCACATGTACACATGTACGTAGCAAATACGTACATTTGTGAGAGTGACCTGGTTTCTGTCATCTCTTGTAGTGATAAGAGATGATGGGCTGGTTTGTGTACGGATTGTGACATCATCGTATTGTCGAGATTAGTCACAATTCGGTACTCGTACATTACCTGCCAGTACATGCAGGTAATTACGATCAAACGTAATTGTGTGTATTTTGTTTAACGTCGCAAGGACAATTATAAGCCTGCCTTTTGGCGGCAACTGTCATTAAGGGCCAAGCCCCAAAACTTCATACCAGAGTCCCAATATACTTCTATCTACAAAGCGTTACACTTTGTTACTTCTTCTTACCACAACCATCTTATTTTTGTCTACTCAGCAGATTCTTGTTAATACTTATTTATATTTTTCATAAGTCGGTTCTTATTTTCAACTTTTATTTTATTTGATCGTTTAAATCAAAAATTTTCAATTTCTTCTTAATGCTATGCATAAGTGGTGTAGCGAAGGGGGAGATGTATACGTGTTCAAATTTCCCCCAGAGCCAAAAAAAAAAAACTCGTAGCTCCTTCGCTCAGTAATGGCTAACGAATGAGCATTCGCAAATGACTAAAACCCCCCACAAAATCTTGATTTTGCAACGCCATTGTTAAAATTAATTTAAGCACAGAAATTTTATCTTAAATTATCGATGGGTACGAGAACGCATACAGCAGCTTTCTAGTTGGTTAATAACATCGATTGTGGCATTCTGACTTATCCTTATACTGACCAAGACAATGATAGTTTATTGATTATCTATGTGCAGTGTATTCATGGATATAGTGCCAACGTCACTTTAACTACCTATAATGTTCTGTTTCCATAAAAGTGAGAAAATATTGGAAATTTTTGATAAAAACCCAAGAGGCTCTTCCATTAAGAAAAGTGCGAAACTTGTTCTCTGAAGCAGTTCTTCTATGTATTCGTGATAATGAAATTTGAAAAGAGCTTTAGTTCAAGAAAATTTGGAATTTCTAGACCTGGCGTACGTATAGATTCTGATGAAAAGTTCTCTTCTAAAGGTACGATCCCGTTTGTATTACATGACATGTGCATCGTCTGTTTGTTCTCCTCTAAAGATATAATCGTGTTTGTATCATAAGTGGTAGAATACTCTGTAAGTCTTGACATTGTATTCTTAATTCTTTTATGATAATTGTTCAACTTATTCGCAGATACCAATTTTTTGAGTTTTTAACATCTCGTCGAATGTATTTAGAACTAAAATCATAGGGTCGAACTGAGTTCTCACTTTTAACAAGACTTCGTTGAGAACGTCTTACAAAATATAATAACCAAAACCCAATTTTCTAAAAAAAAAAAAAAAACAATAAATTAAAAAATACACCCATACCTACCTTCAATTGACAACATATTTCATTTTTTCTTTTGACAAATTTAAATAATTCCCTCCAACTCCAACTCTTTGTGATATATTAAACGTTTCACTGACATCGAGTCCAAAATTTCCTAAATTAACCAACCGTAAGTATTGGAAAAATTAAAAAGAAAAACAGTAACCTATCTGCAACTTAGACAAAAGATATTAAGGCCCATATTCACAAATGTCACTTTCACCTACCTTCACTTAAACTTCATTAAAAAAAAATTTTTTGCCCAATTTCGTACTTAAAAATGTGGGAACATTGTATCTCTCATGGAAGTTCCAACGTGAAAATAAAATGTTACCAGACTCTTAAATATAAAATTGTGGCAAAAGTCATTTTTAAGTAAAGTTCAAGTGAAGGGAGGTTAAAGTAACGTTTGTGAATACGGGCCTGAAGCTAAGGACGAAATTAAGGGCTGCATCCTCGAAAACCATATGTGAAGCTCCTCCTCTTCGAAAAATTCCATCATATAAAAATAGGCCACTATTAAGAAAAACAAAAAAAAAAAATTTAATTACTTTTAATGTAAAAATGATAAGACCCCTTCCCCCAGAAATTTTATCCTATATTCGCATTTGACTTGGAAAATGGTTTTAGCGTATGCGCGATAATTAATCACCCACAGATTCCCACCAAAAACAGTACACTCTGCAGCCGAAGCACCACAAACAAAGGTCACCCCCATACAGCTGAGCAGCCTCAGTACAGCCTCATCGAGGTCGTAGATCTGGAATAACGCTGCACCCAACGAGGGCGTACACGAGTAGGTGTTCGAGCCGTTTCCCAATGACGTATAATTTACTCGTAGACCATAGATTAACCAATATTAAACGGCGTTATCATCGATAGTATAATAATCAGTCCGCGAGAAAAAGCGAAAGCAGACTTCGTCTGTACATAATTAGAACAACGATCACGAATTATTTTTCAACACCAACTAACAAGCCAGTTCTTCGATTGAGTATATGCTCTCGTCTATGCACATAAAAAATTGAAAAAAAAAAAAAAGAAAAAACATAAAGGAAAGAGAAGGACGAATGCACCTTGAAGGCGTAGAATACCTTTACTATTTTCTCATCGATTACAATGAAGTCCTGAGAAAGAGATAGACAGACTGGAAGACAAATAGACACGTATTTGGACTTTCATAGATATATATAATATGAAAATAAAGAAGGAAAATTTTTGTACGGACGACCAATACAAAATACAGGAATAATAATAATATTGAAACGAAAATAAGAGGAAACAAATTCGTATTTTTTTTACTCTTTTATTCTTCACGTTATTTGCAGAACTCGGTAGCATCAATTAGTAATAGCGTCGATATACGTGTACGAAAGTGAGTCGGAAGTATAAAGTGCTGCTTGATGAGTTCCGTCTTGGTTTGTCAGGCGTAAATGGAAAAAAACGAGGGTCTGATTTGTAAAGAAATGAATTTGAAATGACGAAAGACGAAGAGAGACAGTGTGTAAAGAGTGAGAAGGCGAGGGAAAAAAAAACATAAACAAAAAACCCTCGCGAAATTAAAGAGAGGAAAAATATACTGGAGGATGGTAATTTACAAGATAATATTTAATCAGACGTGAAAATATGAAAACACCGATAAAGAACGTATACATATAGTCCGTTTCACGTAAGTACACAGGTTACGTGTAGGTACTTGTATCAAAAGTATTTTTTGTATCAAACCGGTTCTCTCATACATCGTATTAACGCAGAAGAATGCATTGTAAGTGAAAAACAAGGTGTAGGTTTTTTTTTTTTTTTTTTACCTCCAGTAAGTCTGAAATTATAAAACTTAATCATGGCTGCAGTTGGCAGTATTGAATCAACCTTTGACTATACATGGACTGATAACGTATTACAGCTAAAATGGTGAAATTGGTAACTGTGGTGAGGAACCGATTTGCACTTTACTTCATGGCTTAATGAGTGAAGAGTGAAGATAAAATAATAAGTTTAGATTAAAAACGAATTCTTAAAAGATAAGCTTTTATTTTATTTTATTTTTTTGGCTTTCGCTTCATAACGAAATAAATATTATTTCGTTGAGGAAGGTTGACAGCAGTATTCGTATATTTTAATAAAAATCGCAGTAGCGAGTAGAATAAAAACTTATAAAAACACGAAGATAATGATGCCCAAAAGTATCGTTGCATTTATTGAGTAGGTATTCCCAGTCATCAATTAGTATATCGACCCCAAAAATTGAGAAAAAATCGTGACAAAATTGAAAAAAAAACAAAAAAGGAGTAGGTAAGTAGCGGTGATTTTTCACCTATCGGCCAATTTAGGTAGCTTTATTTACTTTTTATAATATAGGAACCCTGAACAATTACAATATAATAAAACAACCAAAAATAATGATAAAATCAATTATTCATTGTAAGTACTACAAAAAATTCATAAATCTTATTGTATAGAACAAAATGCTGGATTCTGCCACTTGTTTCATAGTTTATTCCAGATTCTACCTAACTGTCATATTTTTTGTGATCTGTATCACTGTTAGACCAGGGGTTCTCAACCCTATTTTGTACCACTTATCTTCTCAAAAATGTTTACAAACCACGCAATATTTTTCAGGGATATTTTTCTCTTCCATATTTGTAAGAATGAGGAATGTTCGAAACAAATGATCAATTTCAGCATTACCATACATTTAAAAATAATTATAGGTACGCAAAAATTTCTCACGCCCACAGACTTTGCGTACTACCTGACTACCACATGTACGAGAACCTCTGTACTAGATCATCCTTCAGCAGCATCTTTAAGGGTTTCAGTATATTATTCCTAACTTGACTTTTTCACTTCGTTGAAGCAATATGACACCAATATGCTAAAAACCACATCACATGTCTGAACAAAAGTCACTGAATAGGTACCATTTCAAAAAATTCATGATTTTTTTTCACACTGAAGGACCCAATGAACCAAAGACAGTGTATGTTCACATGAAAGCCAAATGACTCAATAACCACACACATAAAAATCATTGTGGACAACTGATCTTTCTTATTTAAAAAATTACAAATATTCTCAAAAAGCAAAAAATTCTGAAAAAAAAAAAACATGACACGACCAAAATTTGAAAGACTAAGAATGATATACCTGTAACGCATATGGTCAGCCATAAAAATTATAGACAACTATATTTGTACACAGGCGATATTATTTCATTTTTGTAACAATATCGCTGAATTCCATTGTCTTTTCTTCCTCTTTCTATTGTTTAAAAATTAGGTAAACACAAGCCTGTACCAATGGTATTTGGTAACCTCATTTACACTGGTCCCTCGAATATACAAATCCCTCCATTTCATGTATTACCACTACACTCTAACCACAGTGTAAAAACTTATCCCTGAAAATTTATGTACACTCTTGTTTCAAAGAGAATAAGATATACTTTATTGTAATCTTTCTTAGAGTATGACACACTTTATTTTAGTCTCTCTTAGAATATCTCTTAAAATTGTAAAGTAAAAAATTATTTAAGTGTCAAAATACTATTTGTTATTTAATTATTTTATATAAAGTCTTGTTCCAGCGTAGTTAAGGTCCACCATACGAGTGTGGATGATAAATTATTTTACTCAGTGATATTAATACTCTTTTTGAATATTAATATACTTGTGTACAGTGTAATTCATAAAAGAGTCAATTTCTATATTTTATGCCTCCTTTATACCGTCATAATACCTACTTTCATAAATATAATAATTTACTAGATAAAAGTTATCTGCGCAGATGTAAATTATCACACATGTTCGGCTATAAGTATAGCAATAAACACTTTAGAATGCAAAAAAAAATTTTTTGTGCATGCCATAGGTGAATAATGGCCCTTATGCACCTACCCTGCCCCTTATTAGTAGAACTTGTACCATTGTACCAAACACAAAATAGCTTGATAGAAACGTTTATTTGTTCGAACAGAAAGAAAGTTACGCACCCAATGCACCTTCGTCGAAATATAAGATGTCACCAGCTTTTAAGACGCCCGTATCAAACAGTATACATAAGAAATGGAAAAGAAGATGCGTTCTCCCCTTCTTCCACCAGCCATAATACGCTGATACAGAAAATATTGTACGCCACATCGCATCTATGCATAACGAAGTAAATGTGCCAGTCTGCCCTCCGTATTCATTACATTTTATATTGTTTTCCCTCCACACCGTTGGACAGAAGGTAGGTACCAGGGTTCCTTTTTTTTTCTCCCATTTACGTGCCTTATCGAATGCACTGGATCTCACAAACGATCGTCCAATCTCGAAATATTATTACAAATAAAACGTCTTGGAAGCCTATCTCTTCGACACCGAAATGTGACATCCAAACAATAAATCGGCCTTGCCTCGCATGGTCTCTTTACACAGGTCTACTTATTCGTCGTCGTACGCCTAAATTCTAATCATACGCGTATTTTTATTTGGTGCCTTTCGTTTTTCCTACCGTCCGTCTATTCTCTCCACTCCACTTTTGTACGTACGCATACCTACAATACTGTCAAGATCGTCGAGATCGACGAATACACGACGTACAATAAATATTTGACTAAAAAATTACAAATTACACACTAACGGTTTCCTGATCGTGAAATTTACATCAAAGTACTAAAAAAAAAAAAAAAAAACATAATTATTTTAAATAGAGAAGAAAAAAAAGAGATTTAAAAAATACATGCAGTAATGCTTGCGGATACACATGACTTCCAATAAGGTATAAAGCCATGTAGGCTATACATAGAATACATAGGTAAGTGTATAGAATTCTGGATACTGGTACATAAATTGACGCTAACGAACGTTCGATGGACATCAAGGTGTGTTCTCGTTTATTTTTATTTCATTATTTCAATTTTTTTTTTTTTTTTTTTTCATTCTTTTCTGACTTTTTATCTTCTCACTATTTTTGAAGGGCGTAACCAGTCTGCCAGAAAAAGTACCCGAAAATATTGTCGACCAAAAAATTTTTACCTGTGCCTATATTTTGTTTTCATATGGGTACGTAAATAGTGAAAGTTACGAAACATCATGTGAAAGTCATGCATGAACGAGAATTAACAAATAATTATTGTATAAATCTCATATACATATATTGGATTACCAAGTACAGCAAACGCTGCAGGGAAGAAATTTAGTGCGAAGAATGTAATGTGAAGTTCCTTTGCGATACAGACGTGTAAAATAGAGTGTAGACGAAGTGGACAGAAATTCTAAAGCAAAATTCAAACTTGGCCACCTACCTATTTACTTAAGTATATTTATTTATTTATTTCTGACTTGAACGACTTGAGAACCTCTCGAACTCAATTCTTACATAATATTAAACATTGCGAGTAAACCTCATAGTGACCTAAAATTAAATTAAAATTACGTTAAAAACGCGTTTTTAAAGATAAACTTTTATTTTTTTTTTTTTTTGACTTTAGTATCATGCGAAATAAATATTATTTCGTTGCGGAAGGTTGGCTGCAGTATTGGTATAATTTAAAATCGCAGTAATGAGTAGAATAAAAGCTTATAAAAATAAAGAACCGAATGAATTTTGTTTTCAAAGTTCAAGTATATTAAAGGTCCAAGAACAAATGGTGGTAGATGAAAAATTTTAAGCATGGACGCTTTTTCCAAAATATCGAAAAAGAGTGTTTCGATACAGCAGGGTACGTGTAATGTAAAGGTGGCGGCATTAACATGTAGCCTACCTTGAAATTTCAAGGAGTAACGATAGACAAAATACGAAGTATGAAAATTTTCACTCGGAAGTATATTATGTAACCACGATGAGGTAAACAAAACAGCTTTCACGCAAACATTTCCTACTTCCTTTATTGAAGGGGCTAAAAGGCTACAAAGTTCTACAAAGTTCATTTAGAAAATTTTTACAAGATATTTTCTTTGTTTAACTCGTCGGATTACGTAGAGACAAGTGTACGAAAAAATTTTTACTGCACATTTTGCTGACCATTCCCCATAAAATTTCAAGTTAGGCAGCATGTTAATACAACCTTCATTCTTCGCGTATCCACATATCAAGGTCTTTAAAATTTCCATAGACCAGCCAGGTTTGATATAAAGAAACATATAACCCGCTTGACAAATAAAGATTTTATATATATACATATTAATATACATATACATATAATCCTCATGGAACCAATGACGTCAGTGGTTTCTGTTTGCCGGTTACACCAGGGGACTTAGCCCACCTGTAGAGATTTTGAAGATTTCGCCCAGTTATATCAAAATCTGATGTTCCTACCAATCATTAGGTTGAAGCTACGATATTTAAAAAGTTATAAAAGAAGAGTACAACCTACCATTTGGTTTTTAAATCAGTTTTTATAGTAGTTCTATCTCATTTTCACTATTTTTGAGTAATTTTCAAAGTTGAGTACAACTAGGTTCTTACCATTTGCATAAAAAATTTGCATCTGAAATTGCTTTCTAATCTCTTCGTTTCACTTCATGGATGATGCTTTTATCCCATCAGTTCGAGAAAATTAAAAAGAAAAATCATGGGACACTTCCAAATACAAAATTTATTCAAACGATTGCAAATTTTATAATAAAAAAAAATTCAAAAATATTTTTCTAGACTGTGGCTTTTCCCACTCCCACTTTTAATATTAGCCCATATGAACAAAATTCAAAGGTTAAAAAAATAATTAAGCTACAGATCCTTAAAATTAGTGAAAATAAGTCAAGTAAAGATGAATTTTTAACGAAACTCTAAAATATAATTTAAAATTACCATTGGTAATAACACTGATAATAAAATATCGATACGCAAAGTTGGCGTCTTGGTGATTGCGATCTTAACGCTTGCGGTGGTCGCCACAAATACTTGGTGAAATTGAAATTGGTGAGTGGTTAAAATAAAAGCGTGTAAAAAAGACAAAGTTCCGCACCTTGAAGCGGAAGCAGTGCTACGAATTTCGTAAATAGGGCTGTGTATTTTTTTGTATTTGATTAACATGGCTTTAGAGCATCGTTTTGCTGAATGAACCAAAAGAGACCAAAGTCTCACTTAGACCATTTTCATACGCGCGGCTTTAATTTGCCGTATAGTTATTATTCGTCTTTGATGACACATACTGGAATAAGGTTGTAGGTATTTCCCATGCACGAATATGCATCTGTGCTTTTATATCCCAATATATAAAAGGATCTTCACTTTCCATTTTTAAGAACAACGTAAAAATAGAGAAAAATTTCGTTATCATTGACAATTCTATATTTCAAAATTTTTGAAAGAATTTCTTTTCCTCCATTCTTCAAGCCAGATGACTATACAATCGTTAAATAACATTCTTCGACAATCTTAGGTCGGAGAATAATACTTTCTCAAAACTTCAATTATTGATAAAGGATGAAAATTAGATACTTTGTGGTCACATTAAAGTGAATAGGCTGGGTACTTCAAGAACAGTTCCTGTTTCAGCTATCAATTTGAATAACAACAACGGTTTCATCGATACAACATCAACTACTCCAAATTACCACATCTCTTGGAAAAAGAAGAAAAAAAAATTTCCCACTTTTAAAGACTTAAAGGAGTATTCTACGCCTATTCTCGAAAATAAAGTACAAAATTTGTCAATTCTACTACATCCTTATCTTGATTATTTTTATTTTTTACATGTAAATGATTTAGGTTTTCTTTAAATATACGTCCGACAAATATAAATGATTTATAATTGACAACGAATACACTGTAATTAATAATTTGTTTTGGTTGCTATAGCTCATCAACATCTAGATAAGACAATGAATGGTTACAAATAAATTTTTCAACGCAATTTTTGACGCCCACACTGATAATTTTCGTGTTTAATTTTTTATTTTTTTTTTTTGCTACGCATATTATATCGAACCAATATTCAAGAAAATGTTCCATTAAGATTGAAAAAAACTGATTATAGGCAGCTAGGGGTTTCTTCAACGGGTCATAATTTGATGTAGGTAATGACAATGTCAGACACAAAACACAAAATGAGAAAAGAGATTATAAGATGGAAAAAAAACATTGTGGTGATTTCTTTAATCTTACGAAATTTTTGATCTCAAAATCTTTACCGGAGCAATGCCTCTAAGATAATTAAATTTGACATCATCAGCACTATTAAATTCGCTGTTCAAATCTTACGATCCTATTGACTTTTAAAGAACGAGAATATAGCACACCAGCCTTTTCGCTACAGATTTAGGGAAATATTTGAACTTAGAATTCTGTTTTCGTTCGGTAATTAGCATTAATTTGTTTTTTGCAACATATGCAGAAAAGAACAAGTTTTACACGCATGTACAGCGAATGTAAACAAATTAATTTTTGGGTCGTGAATTAGACAATTAAAGTACTTTACACACTCTTGCGCATCCCAGTCCTGCGCAACAGGGTGAAAAATATTCGCACATACAATCATTTTGATATAATTATTTAGTTATTTGGTGAAAAAATATTCGTCAAGTTGACAATCCAATCAAACACAATATTTCAATTTTCAAAAAAAAACGTCTCAAATGATTCCTCAGCCTCAAATTGAGTTAGAGAGCTGAAATTTGTAATGATCGAAAGAGGATAAAATCAAAAATATTTTCATATAATTTTCTAATTATCTTTAGCTGTTGGACAACAAATAAACGAAAAAAACGCAAGTTAATGAGAGATTTGCCGTATTTTGGAATCTAGAAACTTCTCCTGTTTCCCTCAATAATTCCTTAGTGGCTATTTAAGCTAAAGAGCTAAAAATAATATCTCTGAAAAGGGAAGAAAATTTACCTGAATTTAGTTTTCGTTTAATTTTTTAATCATCCCTATCAATTTGAAAATAAATAAACAAAAAAAAAAAGGCAAATTGATGGAAAAATTTTTTTTTGAAAATCAAGAAACCTCTCTTCTTTCACTCAATGATTCCTCAGCCCTTGTTTAAGTTAGAAATCTGGGATTAGTACTGCTAGAAAGAGGAAAAAATTTACTTGAAACTACTTTCCTTATAATTTGTTAATTGTTCATAGCTATTTAAAAATAAACGAATAAAAAAATGCAAAATAATGGAAAACTTGCCATTTTTGTTTTTTTAGCTATAATTTCCAAAATTTATTTTCTTTTTTTAATTTTTTTTATTAGGAGTGGGAGTTGTTGCTATACTTTTTTTTGTGCATTAGTTGCAAAAAGTATGGTGCGTGACAAGTGCTTGTGAACTTTTTTAACTCATGGCAAGTTTGCAGCACTCACCTTCGGCTCGTCTGCAAATTCTTCACACTCGGTAAAAAAATAGCCCACATTACGCACTTGTCACACAATATGCTATTCCAAACCTGTTTGTTTAACTCAAAATTGAACTACCTAACAACTGAAAAATTATAAAATTTCCTCCTCTGTCTAAAACCCGATCGAGCTTTTTGTCACTTCAAGTAATATGGTGCCTACCTGACCAACGGAGCAAGAATAAATTTGCAAGTACCACAAAAGCTCACACCATTCCAAACCGACGAATAAAGAATAATAAATTAGATACAGTGCAACACTATCAATTATCCACAATAAGAAACATTAGTTGGTGCTTTTTCCACTAGTAATAAAATGTAGATACAGTCTAATAATTTTCTTTCAAATTGAATTCATCCTGTCTTTTTTCTGAATTAATCACCATCTATATATATCTCCTTTATATTTAATATCTTATTTTAATGACAAATTCACGAACAGATCTGTAGAAAATGAAATGAATGATGCTTATCTGCCAAACACACTCTCCCACATCTAGATACTACTGTCTGGACCAACTCTATTTAAAGAATAAAATGGTCATCTTTTCGAGGATACCTCTAATATCTTGGCACTTACTAGTAAAATATGACAAACTGAATGAGTGTGTAAGAAATTCTTCGCATCACAAAATCTATTTTATATGTCAAATTAAACCAAGATCTTCATTTCGACACTCAATTCCAGATCAGTGGGAAGAAAGATGGAAAGCAAATCATACGGCGAACTTGACTCCTATAGCTAACAAAATCTTTGAAAATCATTCCGTTGCAAAACGAAAAGTCTTAATCAACTTGTGAGAATTATAGCAAATTAAATTATACTCGTGACTATTATTCTCACATATCATTTGTGGTGGCAACACTGTTTATATATTTTTGTGATCTGTGATTTTTTTAGTGTTTTGTACCTGACTGTGATATTTTTGTAATCATACGCCTCTAGTCGCATTTTGTTATTCATGTTGTTAACAACTCCACTACTCTAATGTGGAAATAAAAGTTCGTAATTAGTGAATCTTGTGTCTTTATTTATGTGTTCGTAATGTGTGTGTCTAGTCTCTGTTCGATGTCGTTTTTAGTTTAGGTTCGTTTCATAGGTTTCTAGTCGTCTCGATCCGTTGATTTCTTCCTCATCTTCTCACAGGTTATGGGCCCAGATACCTGGATGTCAACGTGGTCGCCATTGTCATAGTTCGTCAATGTTGTGCTGTCGGATCCTGCTCGCCACACCCAAGTAGTATCATGCCTGCTAATTGTTTTTCGATTGTTTGATATGTTCTCTGTTCGATGTTCCTGTGATCTCGTTTGTGTTGAATTGTTGGTCGACGTGTCTGAAAGTTGCTGAAAATCGCTGTGTTTGCGGTGTAACTGATCGTTCGTACCTGTCAACGAGATGGAAGCGCGAAAGAAGAACATGATCGAGCCGTTCAATGGGCAGAATGGCCGCACATGGAAGTTCCGGATGGAACTGTTGTTGGCAAAGGAGTCGTTAACTAATATTATAATCGATTCTTTGCCGACTGTTCGTAACAGGGGAGATACTTGGTCCAAGGAGAACGCGAAGGCGATGTTCCTGATAGCTAACAACGTGACTGACGAGTACCTTGAGATGATCCAGACGTACACGACGGCGAAGGAGATGTTTCATGTCCTCACGAACCTCATCGACAACGGCAATGACCAGACGCTGATGGATTTACGAGGTGATTTGTACGCAAAACGGTATGTGTCTGGTATTGATTTGCATAAATATTTGTTGGATTTTCGTTCTCGTTGTAGACGTTTGACTGAATTAGGAGATTTAACGACCACGAAACAGTTTATTTTGGTATTGCTGAGGTCATTACCTGCGGAATTTCGTCCAATTAAGGTTGTAATCGAAGATGCAGAAGTCGTCACCTGGGATGGTGTTTTCATGAAATTGAATAACTTCCAGCGTGAGCTATCGTCTGATAGCAAATCGGCAGTTCGAGGTAACACCCTGAACACTACATCTCTAAAACCTTCATCAGTGGGTGCCACTGGTGAGGAGAACATTTATTTTGGTGATTGCAATAATGTTGGACGAAATTTTGGTAATAATAGTAAAGGAAATCGTTTTAATCGTGGTCGATCTCGAAATAATAATAATAGTCGTGGTTTTAGTCGAGGCGGAAATAATAATTTTAATAATAATAATCAAAATTCGAGCTCAAATAATAATAATAATAGTAATAATTTTAATGGACGTGGTCGTAATAATAATTCTGAAGGTGGACATTCGAATGTAAAATGTCACTATTGTAACAAAATAGGGCACATAGCCCGAAATTGTTATTCCAAAAATCGTAATAATAATAATAGTTGTAATAATAGTAATAATAATAGTGAAAATCGAGTTAATGACCAAAGTTCCAATAATAATAACAGTAATAGGAGCTCGGCACAGATGTGCAATGAAAATTTTAATGCTAATGACGTTTGCTCTGAAGTGGGTTACAGCTTCACGTTGAATAATGACGATAATAAAAAAATTAATGACTCTTGCAATGCAAAAGAAAATTTAAATTTGATATCTCGAACCACATTTATAGTTGACAGTGGATGCACAATTCACATTATTAATGATATAAATTTGTTCAGTGATTATATAGATTTGATCAGACCGCATAGTATCTGTGTTGCGAAGAAGGGTGTCTCTCTGTCTGTCACGTCGGTGGGTACTGTAAAATTAAAACTTTTAAATGGAATCGTAATCGAGTTGAAAAATGTAAGGTACGCTCGGGAGCTGCCACAGAATCTGCTTTCGGTTAAACGAATGAGCAGGTCGGGATTTGACACTTTGTTCAAGGAAGAGTCTGTTGAGATCATCCAACGCTGCAGTGGAAAAGTAGTTACCACTGGTGTTAGCGTAGACTCGGATTTGTACACAATTGACTTTGTAAAAATGTCAAGTCAATCGTGTAATCTGACGTTGGGGGATGAGTTGAGCCCACTGTTCGTGTGGCATAAACGACTTGCTCATTTAAATGTGAACGATGTTCGATTGTTGTCGAGTAGGGGTTTGATACCCAATGTTGACTCCAATCGCAGATTGCTGTGTGAGCCCTGTGTTATGGGGAAACAGAGTCGAAAACCATTCCAAAGGCATGAAAGAAAAACAAGTAAGCCATTGGAGTTGGTTCATACTGATCTCTGTGGACCTATTAACCCTCCTGCATATAAAGGAGCTAAGTATTTCATGACCTTTATCGACGATTACTCAAATTTTTGTTGTGTTTACTTGCTGGCGAACAAGACAGAAGCTTTTACAAAATTTAAAGAATATCACGAGATGGTCTCGAATAAGTTTGGCTATAACGTAAAGAGACTCCGTTGTGATCGCGGCACAGAGTACTTGAATACCACCTTCCAGTCATATTGTACTGAGAAGGGAATTGTGGTTGAACCTACTGTTGGTGGTTGTCCTCAGCAGAATGGAAAAGCTGAGAGAATGAACAGGACACTGTGCGAAAGGGCAAGGACACTGTTGTTTGAGAGTGGTCTTGGAAAGATATTTTGGTCGGAAGCCATATTGTGCTCCACCTATATCATAAACAGATGCCCTACAAATAAAGATTTTATTCCATTTGAGAGATGGTTTGGTGAGAAATACAATTATAATAAATTAAAAACGTTTGGATGCGACGCATATATGTTGTCATTCAAACATGACTCTGATAAATTTAAGAGTAAAAGTGAAAAATTAATAATGGTTGGTTATTCTCCATGTGGGTACAGGTTGTTGGACTTAAGTACTAAGGAGATACGTCTGTCACGTGATGTTGAGTTCTTTGAGGGTGCTATAAGTAATCCTGAATATAATAAATACACTAAAAATGATGAGTTATTTAAAGAAGTCACTGAATCCAACTTGGAAAATATTGAAGTTGATGGTGATTTAAATTTAGATTGTCTTTCACAGGAGGCGACTACACATGATCAAGCAGCAGGAAATATATACCTGGCTGAGGATGGCATTCCTTTGACGTTTGAGGAGGCGAGTGTAGCACCTGATAGTCTGATGTGGAAGGAGGCCATTTCATCTGAAATAAGTGCCCTGAACTCCAATCAGACTTGGAAGGTGACCAAACGTCCAAAGGACGCCCCTACCATCACGTGTCGTTGGATATTTAATAAAAAAATATGATAATGAAAATAATGTCTTATATAAAGCTAGGTTAGTTGCCAGAGGCTGTCAGCAGAAGAAAGGCTTCAATTTTAATGAAGTATATGCGCCAGTGGCGAAACTTTTGACTGTGAGGACCCTCTTGGCTGTCAGTAATAAATTAAAATTTTATATAGAACAAATAGATATTTGTAGTGCGTTCCTGAACGGTGTTCTTTCGGAGGATGTGTACCTCGAGATACCTGAAGGTATTGAAACGCAGGTTGATAAACACAATAATGTATTAAAACTAAATAGGTCTATATATGGTCTTAAACAGTCGCCAAAAGTGTGGAATAAGTTATTTAATGAGTTCCTGTTGTCACTTGGCTTTGTACAAAGCATGGCTGATGACTGTCTGTATGTTTTCAAAAATAAACATGATGGGACGATAGTTTATCTACTCACTTATGTTGATGACGTTCTCATTAGTTCGAATAATAAAGAACAAATTATATTTTTCAAAAATAAAATTAATAAGAGATTCAAATGTAAGGATCTTGGAAAAGTTAATAAGTATTTAGGGGGCACACTGGAGATCGAGCAGAAGAATCTCATCGAGTCTGTTGCTAGGCGATTCGGTGTTGATAAATGTGCACCTACCTACACACCTATTGACCCCAAACTCCAATTGGATAGGGACCTCAATGCGTGTGATAGTGTGCTGAATAATAACTATCAACAGCTCGTGAGATGTTTGATGTACCTAATGCTAGGATCACGGCCTGATATTTGCTTTGCAATATCGTACTTCAGCCAGTTCTCCAGTTATGCCACAGATGAACATTTCAAGTATTTATTGAGAGTTCTGAAATATTTAGTGACTACCAAAGATAAAAAACTTATATATTCATATGAAAATAATAATAATGGCAATATAGTCGAAACATATTCGGATGCCGATTGGGGTAACTGTGTTAACACAAGACGGTCAATCTCGGGTTACTGTGTCTTTGTTTATGGGTCGCTGGTGTCCTGGTCTAGTAAGAAACAACCAACGGTAGCTCTGTCTAGCACTGAAAGTGAGTTGATCGCCATATGCGATGCTACCACTGAATCAATCTGGTTGAAATATTTAATGAGTGACTTTTGCATTCAAATTAATGACAGAGCTGTAATTTACGAAGACAATCAGAGTTGTCTGGCTATTTTGCACTCTGGAAAATGGAACACACGCAGATAAAAACATGTGGACGTAAAGTACCGTTTTGTGTGCAATCACGTAAATTTAGACTTTAAGTATTCATACGTGTCAACTTTGCGACAGTTGGCTGATGTTTTTACGAAGGGCTGCCCGAGGCCTAAATTTGATGTATTCTGTAAAATGTTAAAGTTGTTGTAACTTATTGTATATGTTTACCATTCATGTAATATTTGTTGTTGTAACTTTTTGTATTTTTGTTGACCTTTTGTCATTTGTGTTCATAATGACTCCATTAGTTTAATAATTCATTTTTACCATTTTACCATATTCGTATAAGTTTAATTTGAGGAGGCGTGTGAGAATTATAGCAAATTAAATTATACTCGTGACTATTATTCTCACATATCATTTGTGGTGGCAACACTGTTTATATATTTTTGTGATCTGTGATTTTTTTAGTGTTTTGTACCTGACTGTGATATTTTTGTAATCATACGCCTCTAGTCGCATTTTGTTATTCATGTTGTTAACAACTCCACT
Organism: Ericerus pela; assembly: GCA_011428145.1. NCBI lineage: Eukaryota > Metazoa > Arthropoda > Insecta > Hemiptera > Coccidae > Ericerus > Ericerus pela. The sequence continues at coordinate 107,396 of WOFM01001634.1, read as the reverse complement.
ACTCTAATGTGGAAATAAAAGTTCGTAATTAGTGAATCTTGTGTCTTTATTTATGTGTTTGTAATGTGTGTGTCTAGTCTCTGTTCGATGTCGTTTTTAGTTTAGGTTCGTTTCATAGGTTTCTAGTCGTCTCGATCCGTTGATTTCTTCCTCATCTTCTCACACAACTACTCCTTGTCCTCACGTTATTAACGCATAACGCCCTTAGTCCAAGAATCTTGAATTATCGTGCGAAATCTTTAACAAAATATGAACCAAATGTCACGTATACATATACCCAACTATTTGATCCAGTCAACTGACATCAACTTCAGGAGTTCGTGAAGAATGCGGATCTAATTAAGCTATAGTATAATTTTTTTAAATCAACGAGTCAAATTAATTTAAAATTATAGAAAATTATCAATAAAAAATCTTTACATTCGCAAAAAAAAAAGTTTTTCTTTACATTTCCAAAAAAAAAAGTTTTTTTCAAGGTAGAGTGATAAAAAACAAACATTTTTCTTAAGAATTTCAGAAAGAGTACTGAGGCGTCCGAAATCAATTCCTGCCACAGTCACCATATTTTGTGAGGCATATAAAATCGATTCCTGTCACGTGTCATAAAGTCAACCTTTAATGTACAGTGGTGTTTAAATGCTAATGACGTCACAATGTCCTAAAGTTAGGGCATCATGCAGCCGAAACACTGAATCGAGGGGTCTTGAATTGTGTTTTCAAGACATTTTATTTTTTTTTACTTTGACTATATCCTACGGCTGAATTCCTCTTGACTTGAATTAAACTTCTTCGGACACGGCAAAACGCAGCTTAAATTTGTCTTCATACCTCAGCAAATTAATATGACAAATCAGCAATAAGCTAAGTTGTGCGGATAGAAGAGCCTAACAAAGTTTCAATCCATACAAGGTTTGAAACTTACAAAAACGAACAGCAGAATTATTTTGTCAAAGACTATAATTACAAAAGAATCATAGTGTCAACAAAGCGGAACAAAGCAAAGTGTGTAGTGGAAAAATAAAAAGTTAAAAAAAAGCTATTGCAGACAACAAGTAGGGGAAACCATCAGAAAGCTGTTGTGTCTTCACCTGATTGTGTGTCTTCATGAGTGATTGTTGTGTTATGTAAAAGACTCCTAATATGAAACTTTAGGTCTCAGAGCTTTTTGGTTGAAAGTAAGAGTGAGGTGAGAAGATTACTAACATAGATGGAGTCAAATCCACAATGTGCAAAGAGAAGGCTTGACGCAGCCTTCAAATGACAGAGCAAGGCAGTCATTTTGAACCAAGCTTGTCTTAAAGTTGTCTTCAACACACCAAATTTCCCTCCTAACAGATGCCAGGAACTCCATCTGATCATATTGTCGACTGATGTTTCACCTCGAAGGTGTTTTCAAAAGATCGCCTTGAAGTGCGATAAGGAAACTGGCAAAATTAGAGATGCCTTGTTTGTTGTCACTACTGGTCCTTCATGAGGAAAGAACATCCCTAATATGCCTTTTGTCTTCAACTGAACCTATCTGGAATTCAACTACCATCCTAGTTGTCTTCAAGGTAGACCAGATTGAAGTATATTCTGCATCTCGAAGATGGTACACTTATTAAATTGCCTAACGTGAGAACTTAGACATACGACTTGTGACTTGGACCTGCTGCTATCCGCCTACACAAGAAGGACTCATTTGCAAAGACGAACCTAATACCGGGTGTCGCCAGTGCAAAGAAGAGAGTGATTTAAAATTAAAATTTGTCTTTACAAATCAGTTCTTCTTGTTAAGGAAATTTCCCCACTTATTGTCTGCTAATTGCCTTCAAACATGAGATATCGATAATAAAAAGCGAGAGGAATTACCAAATGTCTACAGCCAATAAAATTACAGATAGTAAAATATATATATACGTCGACATTTAATAGGCAAAAAGCACGTGGATGACTGATAAAATAAAATATAATAAAAATATATTAAATGACTGCAAACCGCAAGCAAAGCGTGGAAAGACTGGAGATAAAGCAAAAAGGTTGGCTGCATTCATGTCCGTCGATGGGTTTTTACTTCTATTCAATTCGTCTTCATCTAATATATATCTCATGGCGCCAGTCTGTCGGATCGAACCAAATTATTGTCAGAAATTATCTGAATTTGGAAGAGTCGTTACTGAAATAAAATGCATTATAATTGCCTGAAAGAAAATCAGATTTTATTTCTGTCTTCACGTCTTCATCTGAATACGAGTTCGAATTCGGATAATATAATGTCCGAATTCGAATTTTGTCTCTCAAAAAATTGTCTGAACTTGTGACGTCATTATTTTGTCTTATTTTTGTCAAAAATAATTTTTATTTTAAGGTCCAGATCTAGGACTTCTCAGTACTTACAATCACAGAAAGAGAGTTTTAGGAAATGGAAATAATTTCGCGTTCATAAATCTGAGGGCAATAATTCTTATGCTGCGGCAGATTGAAAGACATAGACACCGGTGAAGGGGGAGTCATGGATGTCCGGATTCTTTCCTCCCTCAAAGAAAAAAGAAAAATCTTGACATCTAAGCATAGAGTACCTTTATCAGTGGTGGTGATGGTGATGTTGTGACCAGTGAAGAAAGGCAGAGAAAATATAAACACCCCCCCCCCCTTAGGATGGAGCTTTCTACGCCCGTGAGCAAAATCGTCCATTAACAGTTCTTAATGCAGACTAGAGGATATAACAGCCGTTTTCAACAGTAACAATAACATAAAATAAAATAAAACCCAACATAAAACCGCCGAATGGACAAACGTAAAAAATAAAATATAATATCTACATCACGGTACCAAACGAAATGGACTAATTAATTTCTAGCCAGGCTTTTTTTGAAATTTTGGAATTCAAAAAAAACGAGTTCTTCAAAACAAAAAAGTAGGCATATGCCTGTATAATGTAAGAAATTATAAATCTTCATTAACGGCTTTAAATAAAAGTCATCTCGTTATGTGTGGAATGTACGTTCGTAAATTGGTTATGGATATGTGTTTTTTTTTTCTTCCTTAGGCTGAAGCAAGTATTCCGATTTGGATCGAAAGTCTTCACTAAAATAGCCTATGGTTTCGTAATTCGATGAACGTTTCACAATTATAGAGAATGAAAAATTGAAAAAAAAAGAAGAGAGGATTTCTTCGATTTTGATGATCGATCAACGTGGTCGATGTCGACCAAATATTTGCCCAAAGCCAAACCTATACGTATACCTACGCCAAATTTAAAAGATTCAAACTTAAAAGTAGATACTTACCTATTAAAATAATGGGTAACATTACGTCGTCGGATTAATCATACTTTAAAACCGATAAACAGGAACAAAACAAATGAAAAAAATAAAAGTATCACCTAGGTACTTTCTCTGATAGATATACTTATCAGCTTACGTTAAGCTCTGCTCCGAGTTGGAACAGTTTTATCAGGGTTTCGGTTTAAATTAATTCTACACATTTGGCTTCATGCTGGTATTTCTAGATTTTCGAAAATGAGAGTCACAAATCATCGATTTTCGAATCGCGTATGTGTTTCTGACTTCTCTAGACAGCGAACGCAGCCAAGTTCAAATTGAATGAGAAAGTGTGAGCCAAATTTACCATCCATGCCCTTTAATTTAGCTGATGAATGGAGGATATTCTAGTAAAAGTGATTTCAAAAACTGATTATTTACGCTTCATTATAGGCTTAAGGATTCGATTTAAAATTTCTCGGTTGAAAATGGTAAGCCTCAAAACAATTGAGATTTCCACACTAAATGTATCCTTGTAACCAAACTATCAAGGTAGATGAAAAATTATTTAATTTATAAAAAGGGACTTGAGTGTGAGGAGCTAAAATCATACTTTCTCAGGGAAGCCAAAAATCTTTTATGGTAGGCCAAACGATTGTAGGTGGCACCCGATATAAAACTATGTTATCATCAGGCAATGTCAGGCGTGTCGTCAATGCAAACAAAAAACATAATCATTGCCGTGGAATTGGTTTTAGGCCATATTTTAAAATCAGTATGAAGCGTTTTAAACTCACGCTTAAAACTCATTCTGCATAGAGTCTTCGGAAAGTACTATACTTAATAAGCTGTTATGTACCATAATATCTATCATCAGCTTTCCTTCTGAACTAACGAAACCCTTATTCGTGTAGGATAATTCGATTTATTATTCTAGGCCTGTTATATCGAAATGTTCTGTAAACATGCTGTTAGTTTCAATAAAATCGTTCTTGATTCAGCGTGAAATTAAAATAAAAAATGTGACTCGTGATTTCAGGTTTCTCATAAAGACAATTTGAAAAAAATAATGTCAATCAATAAGAATTATTTAGCTTCTATCATACTGTCCTGGGCACCAATAAGGTGACTTTTCAAAGTCTAAACTACTTTACAAGTTTGTTAGAAGTAGTATGCCCTTGCTCTTGCTCCAGTACCACTACCCCTAGTGTTTAATAGCAGAAGAATACCTACATAAAAACTATCTTTGATTCAAGAATTACCTACCCATATAGGTGACATTTCTTAAGAACTTTTAAAGTAGTAATTTAGTAAATATTATGTTTGGTTTTATTCTTTAGTTTTGGTCTTGGTCTTGTCAACCTCAGTCCTATCTTGATCTTTGTCTTGTTTACTGTGAGTAATGGCTAATACCCACCAGAAGGTAGCCAAGTCCTATTTTAATGGCGTTGGCTGAGTTGCGTGTCCTCTCTCAACTTACAAATGATAAGAGGGTGCCAACCCTTTTAATGGAGAGAATTGTATACTGGCAAATTGTAATGTGGTGTGTGCGGGTATATACAGGTGTACCCGCGCACTGTATTAGTGAGTGGCAAGGAACAAACATTTTGCTACTTCACATCATCTGCCAAATGCGGCTTCATTAGCCACGAATTTATAATATGCATTGGCCAAATGGAGAACAAATCTACATTTGGTATGATATGTAGTTTGTCCATTTAACCAACTTAATGACACTAGGTTAGCAGCTAAACAGAGTACTGTTTGACCACACCTACGTATTTATTTAGAGTCCATGGACTATTAGTGGCCACTGATAATGGACTAGGGCAAACATCTATCAATGGAAGCCAAGCCTCAGATCCCTATAGGGTGAATCCCCACATTTACAAAATTTTTTCTATTATTGATGACTAAATTAAACTCACCGTACGTATTATGCACTTGTCAGAACATAAATGAATATTGCAAATAATTGAGGCACATACGTAATAAGATAACAAAACTTTTATAGTTTGTTCATATTTATCAGATTTTCCTTTAATCTTAGCCATATCACATTCATAGATATAAATCCTACAAATAGTGCTAAATAAAAATGAAACCACCATTTATCAAATATTTAATTGTTCTTTATCATGAATATGTTTCTGGGCTGGAGATCAATTGAAAATTTGACAAGTATCTATGATCAAAGGGGATGTTTTTTGGGATATTTTCAATTGCATCCCTAAAGAAACAAGAAAAAAGTAAAGTATAGGAGAAATAAGACTTGTACCTGTTACGGTGCTTTTTTTTATGTAATACTAAGGTACAATGTGAACATAAAATTTAACACCTACCAAAAACAAAAATTCCATTTTTTTTTTAAATTCTGTAAAAATTGGGGCTTGAACACAGGTTGTCAGATCAGTAAGCGGAGTCTCATAGCAAGGAGCCACAGAACAACTTTCAAACTGACCATTTTCAATAACACTATAGAACACGTCTGTCAAATACCTATAATAGGCTAACACAAATAAAAAATATACTGTATGTTTGAATATAGACCCTTCTGAAACTTTACATGGTGACGCGATGATGTCAATGGCCGCTAATACTTTTGAATGGTATTGTTTTGCCCCTCCTAACATGGATATGACTACTCTGATGAGGGGCAGTGACAGGAGGCGCCTTGTGACGGTAATGATGTCATAATTATTAATTGAGAAATTTTAGGGCAATGGTGAGTAATTTGAGGTTTTTCTTAGTGATGATCAGAGGTGGGTGAGGAGCAAAAATATATCCAAGATTCAAAGTTTCTCCTTGTAGTGGAGCGATTATGTATAATCATTTATTTTTATACATATAAGTATGTTTAATTTTATTTTGACTATAAAATGCTTCACTTTGTACAAATAGCTATGAAATTTTCAAAACATATTTAACATAACTTGATTTTATAATATATTGTAACACGCTACAAATTTTTATGCGGATTAACCAGACAGTACTTTCTTAAAATTAATTTTTGGTTCGGATTTTGAAAGAGGAAATAATTTTAAATTATGTAATTTTTGCTTAACAAAACTTACAAAATTCAATATAGTTATCAATTATGATCTATTACTAACGTTTTAGCAACTAATTTTCCATTTTTTGAAAAACTTATTTTTTTCAACGGAGCTGATGCTGCGTTAAAGTTTTCTTTGATGTGTAAATATCTCAGCGCTCGGTATCTATGGTAAGGGCTAAAAGAGAATTACAGTCGTCAAATTCGCATTAGTAACTGTAACTCTTACAATTGTAACTCTCATTGGTGTGTGGTACATGATGTGTAGGTGTATGGTTGTGTGCATTTGCAATGCATTGCGCATGCACGAAACCACACTATTTTATATTTACACATCAATCCATCATGAGTATGCCGCAGCAGAACTCACGCCTATTTTTTGATTTTTTTTGACAGTTTTGAAGATTACCTAATGCAGTATGATTATAAATATTTGTATTAATTTCCCCTCTGCTCATCGTGCTCAAAGAATTGGTTTTGGCTATAATTATATAGTCTTTATATTTAGCTGAGAGAGGATATATTTTAATGTCAACATAGGGATGGAACAGGTCGAGATCCGGCGGCTAATAGTCTACTAAGCATGAATTTTTCAATCACAAGCACCAATAGAACCGAACTGAACGCACACCTCCATTCTGGATCGATAATGAGAAAACAGTCGGTCTCGAACTCGCATTCTTTGATTGCAAAGTCAAGCACCCAATCACAGCGTCAAGCTGACCCCTTTATCACTAGTTAGAATAGCATATTTTTGCGCCCCTTTACTACCCATTTCACAATTTTCCCCACTGGTAATTATGTAACTAATTCGGAGGAAATTCACCCTTCGTTCGTTCCTCGGTGATAGACGTATAGTGTCAAGTTCTGCTGATAAGAAATGCAACCGAGCATGACTCTGACTCGTGGTAACTCATTTTAGGTTATTATTTTAGGCTGCTTTGTTTGTTCACCATTGTTTGCTATCAACACTTTAGAGAGTGAACTCGATACCTGATAAAATAATACTGAAAACAGAAAGTCTACCAGCATCAATATTCAATTTCAAAAAGTAACCTGATTATAATAATATTAACGTGGCATATTTGTACCACACAACCTTCTTTGATATTATTTTAGTCTATAAATTTGTCACTTCTGTACATTAGGAAACAAAAAATTATACTCACAAAATGGAAATTTTCTTCGTGCAAATCGTAAATAACCAACTTACCTAAACAAAAACAAAAACAAAAACAAAAATATTAGTACTTAAGCAAATAAAATATTTTATAAGCAGGTAAGGATTTCAAAACAAATGTCATCTTTTTAAAAATTTAATACGAAGTATAAGTATATGGGAGATATAGTCCATCTATAAGTGAACCTAACAATTATTAATATTTTATTTTACCATCGGATTAAGAAGAAAATAGGCGATATATTTCGCTTCTAAATATTATGCAGAATAGCCTATACCTACCATAATATGCATCTTCTCACCCACGTACACTTATTTTACGCTTTTATAGAATTCTAATTTCGTCGAAATCTGTTCAAACGTAAAAATTGGCAAACTCCGACAAAACTACTAAACCGTGGACGTGTTTTCAAGGTAAATGCTGTGCATCCTACAACACCCACGATTATCCACTTTCAAAAGACACCAATTTTTAAGTCTGCGCACGTCTGCCTAGATATATTATAACTTATATAGATGTAGGTATAGATACTGCCATACCTACTAGGGACAAAATATTGCAAAAATAGAAAGAAACAGAATAAAAAGAGAGGTTACTTAATCGTCTAACGGTTTTTGCACAAAATCATCCGTTCGTCACACTGTAAAGGGTATGACCAAAAAGAGATTTTTTTTGTTTTGTGTTTTCATCAAACGATCGTGCAATTTTCCGCAAACGTAATCTTATTTAATTACTCGAACGCTATGACAGGTCATTTTTGAAGCAATTAAGTAGTAGCGAATGAGGCAAAATTACGTCAAAATGGCAGAGGAGTTGAGAGCACCAATAAAAAAAAGAAAAAAAAAAGACGAAAACTCTAACGCAGCAAGCCTCGCTGGAAAAAATAGATTTTCGAGAAAAAAGAACAATGAATTTTGATGCTCACATTAATTTTCTGTAGTTCATATGCGTAAATCGTATGTTATGATTGTAAGAAATTCTTTAGATGTTGAACAAAATATTAGATAATGTAAAATTTAAAAGCATTATTTTTTAAAAAAATGTAAAATAAATTAAGATGATAAGGTATGGTAAACAATCATATAACTTAAAATAAAATCAAAGAAATGCATTAAGTTTATAAAATAAAAAAGAAGAAAACATGAACATGTGGATAATTTTTGTAAAAAGGAAAGTTCATGCAAATTAGGAAAAAAACAGTGGGAAAAAAAGCTTCACCGGAAGTACCGTCCGGATGATTCGGAAAAAAATTGATACCGTACTACAAGAAGTTGTAGTGAATATTAATTCTGAATTTAGTGAGCATTTTATTGTGAAAATAAAAACAAAAATTGTTGTACGGAAAGTACCGTCCATTCGATTCGCACCAAAATTGATAGTATGCTACAATAAATTATAGTAAATATTTATTTCAAATTTCGTACATATTTTTCTGACATTCCGCATTTTATGACTAAAATAAAAACTAAAAACTCTAGCGCAGCAATCCTCGCTGGAAAAAGTAGGTTTTCGAGAGAAAGAATTATGAATTTTGGTGGTCACATTAATTGTCCGTAAGTTTATATGCGTTAATGGTATGTTATGATTGTATGAAGTGTGTTGACTACTGACAAAATATTATATAATATGAAATATAAGCGCATTTTTTCTAGAAAAAATGAAACATAAATTAAGATGATAAAGTACATCATCATATTATTTAAAATAAAACCAATGAAAAATAATAACATTATGAAATAAAAAAAAAAAAAAAAAAAAAAAAAGAAAATATGAGCATGTGGTTAATTTTTTGTAAAAAGAAAAGTTTAAGTAAATTAGGAAAAAAGGGGAAAAAAGCTTTACTGGAAGTACCGCCCGGTCGATCCATCCCAAAATGAAAAGCGTACTACAACGAATTAAAATAAATATTTCTTTTGAATTTCGTGACTATTGGTGCAAAACTGAGCATTTTACAGCCAAAATACAACAAAAAGTGGTACCAAAAGTACCGTCTGGCAATCCACACTAAAATCAATAAGTCTGGTCGTTAAATAAGCAAAAATGTTCGTACCAAATTTCGTGATTATCGTACAAAAATTCCGATTTGTACCATGGGAATAAGAAATTGACTCATATATATGAATTTGAGTTACTGGTGCAAAAATTTTCCTAAGGTTATGAAACGAAAAATGTACCAGCTCCTAACGCTGGTAGCTATTACCCCACTAAGCGTAATAAGTAGATTTTTTATAGAGAAAACCTACTTAAAAATATTTGTTCTGAATTTCGAAATTACACAGTTTGAAACCATAAAAAACAAAAATTGATTTGAAGGAAATACCATTCTGTCGATCTACACGAAAACTGGTAGAATGTTACAATCAATTATAATAAATATTCGTTAAAAATTAAGCATTTTATTGCCAAACTGAAAACGAAAAGAAATATCTTTACCGGATGTACCATATGGTCAATCCGCACCAAAACTGATAGTATGCTACAATAAATTATAATAAATATTTGTTCCAAATTTCGTACATACTGTTCCAAAGTTCCGCATTTTATGACCAACATAAAAACAAAAATAGCAGTACCGGAAGTACCATCCGGTCGATCCATACCAAAATTATCAGCATGCTATAATAAAATATAATAAATATTTGTTTCAAATTTTCTGCATATTATTCCAAAATTGCGTATTTTGTGACCAATATAAAAAAAATAGTGGTACCGGAAGTACCGTCCGGCCGATCCACCCCGAAATTGGTAGCGTACTACAAGAAGATTATTTTGACTTTTGCTACTATTGATGCAAAATTGAGCAATTCATAGCCAAAGTAAAAACAAAAACTGTGATACCGGAAGTACCGTCCGGCCAATCCGCACCAAAATCAGTAAATCTAATCTTTGGCTTAGAACAAATGTTTGCACCAAATTTCGGGATTATCGAACAAAAATTACGACCTGTATCGTAGGAACGAGAAAATGGAATATATATATCTATATATATATACGTCCTATAAACATATATATACATATATGTATACATATATATATGTATATAATTATACATATACGAATTTGAGTTATTGATGTCAATATTTTCCTGAGGTCATAAAACGAAAAACGTATCCTCCCCAACTTTGGGGGCTAATACCGCACCAAGCGTAATAAGTAGATTTTCTAAAGAAAACCTACTCAAAAAACGCGGGGAAGATATCGAGCGATAATTATAGATATAGAAGAAGAGTTCATTGTTTCTGCAATAAAGTCTTCGCAAAAAATTACGATACGAGAAAAACCAAGAGCGGTGTAAATGCGACCACGACCAACAAGAGCTGGCTGACTGCGAACGCAAATAACAACAACATTCGCACAAAACCAAAGAGGAAGTACCTACCTACCTGCACAGAATATGTGAAATTATACCGAGTTTGCAACAGAGTCATCTTTTCCTCCTATAATACTCCGTTCTTTCTCTCTCTGCGTCTGTCTGTCTGTCTATCTGTCTGTCTCTCTCTGGCTCGCACACACACACCGTCCATTTTTTTTTCTCTTTATCTCTCCAGTCCACAATCGCTTCTCGTCGACCACTTACCCAGGCAGGTTGCATCGCTAAATGGTAAGTTGCAGTTTCCACAACACACACTGCAGGTACACAGTATACCTATAAATACCTATATATTTTGTACATCAACACACACACACACGCACACATACAAATGCAATATATACGGATGCTTCGCTCGACTGGATAAAATGGTCAGAGATTTATATTAATTGTATGTACGCGCGGTAGAAGAGCTGGTTCATTGACATTACAATATTGCACACGTTCCAGCGCGTCTTTGATGCTAAATATTATACATTCGATTCGTTCGTTCGGCATAGGCCTCTAAAGGAATCGATTGTAAATGTAAATTGAAACGCAGAAAGAAAAAATAAAGCGGGGAAAAAACCATAAAAAATGTCCGGGAAATTTTCGTAACGTAATCTTCGTCGTAGGTGGTCAATGAGAAAATGACCAACAAAAAACTGTAGAGTGAAAATTACGTTATCTTTTATTCACGAAGTCAAGGTCTAAGCAGCGAACTCGTGAGACAGATCAAAAGCCAAAAGGGTAGGCCTGTACCAATGGGAAAAAAAAAATCACTCTCTCAGAAAATCGAACGCAGAATTTATGTTTTTTTTTAAGAATGAAATGTCTGAAATACCTACGTATAAGGTATGTTTTGTTATTTAGGTTCTTTACAACTTGTTTCACTTTGTATCCAATAAGTTTGAGAAGCATTATCACAAGTTCGTTAATTTATGATTTGGAGTAGGAGGAGTTTTTGTCTGGATAAAGCATATTTTAACACATAATCAAATTAAGGAATCCTCGAGTTCGTGCAACTGATTACCATGTAATGGTTCCGAAGAGTATTAATACTTCTCTTTATTGTTACGTACAAGTAGAGTCAGCAATTTTTCGGAATTATTAAAGTTAAAATTCGGCAAAGAAAACAGCACTAAACCACTTCAAATTTCTACTTTTTCTTCAATTCTCTAATTTTCTACATATAAAAATTATGTATTTTTTGAAGACAAATTTAATGAACTCATTCACATAGCTCTATAGATCCATTATTTTAAAATTTATCAATCTTTTTACTAAAATTCAATTTTTGCTTCGAATTTTGCTCAATTTTCTGCATTCAGATTACTCTGACTTCGCAATGGAAATGAAGTTCACCCATCGGTAAACACTTTTGAATAGCTCGGTGATCACCTGTCGTTCATTAACAAGATGGACTCCTGGCGTCAATTCAACTCCCTGCAATTTGAGTTTTTCTTTCTTATAGACAATGAAAATAACACCAAAAAACTTCAAATTTCATTTTTTTCTCAAATTCGACAATGTTTCTAGGAAACTAGGCTTTTTCAGCAATTTTTGGGCAATTACGTCATTTTTAGAATTTATTCCATTTTCGGCATTTTTTGGCAAAATAAAATTTTCTCACATAACCCAACTTATGAAACGAACTTATTTCTAAGCCCTCGCATTTTAAAAAAATGATTCGACAAATGCCAGATAATCCGCACTCCCCGTAAGCATAAGTATATCGATACTTTCCACCAGCAGCAAAAAGTCAGGAAAAATTAGAAAGAATAGACATCAATATTCGTGAAATTTTTTACATACAGAATCAAGGACAAGTACAAGGTGCTTCTGAGTAGCTAACAGAGCGATTCTCTAATCACTATTATCACAAAGAGACAGAGAGACAGAGCGAAAGAGAGAAATTAAGCAGAATTTCTGTCAAATCCGCCTAATTTTTATCTCATATTTCTTGCTTCCTCATTCTTCCATGAGGAATAAACTGGAATAAATAGAATAGGAAGAACACACGAGAATTTCACTCAAATGGTGATAGTGAAATCGATATTATCCATGCCGACTTCAACAAAAAGTATTGATTCTGTTAAAGGCAACTTCACTCTCATCAAGCCGTGATGGAGAGGTGTTGGCAACAGTGTTGTGGAACCGATTTTCACTTTTGAAACTATCCTAATCAGAGGGAAAGTGATTGAGACGATTGCAAATTTCTTCCAAAAACAATTATAGAAATAAAGAAATTGCAAGAAATAATTCAAAAGTCGACAAATTTCTAGATTACCAAAAACTTTACATCAGTGAAATACGTAAAAAATTAATAAACTTCTCCTATAAAAATTCATGAATTGTTAAATCCAACTGTATCTCCTCCTCCCAAGAAGAAATCCTAAAACCGGGGCTTGCTGCTTACAGTAAGTACTTATATAGGTACCTAGTTTTACTCTTGAACGAAAATTTCAGTGAACATACGAATTTATTTGGGACCATATTATAAACATCAACAAGAAAGAAAAAATGACGTCATTCTATTGTATGAACCACACTGTTGCACAGAACACTACCCATTACCCAAAATTGAAATTAAATAATTGTCGTCGTTTTTTCCTTTCCAATAAGTCCCAAAGCCTTCGATCATTTAGTTCTGGATACCGAGGTAAACACTCGAATCCGTGCTCACAATAACACCTAAAGCCCTAAAATGGACACGAATTTTAGTCGATTTCACTAGATTCACAACAACGTACTTACATAACTTTAAATTAACAAGACCGAGAGACCAAAGACAGACAAAAAAAGACTCACTGCGCATGGTCAAAAAACCGATGTCCTTTTTAGGATTTTAGAATAAGTCGTTTCTTCAACATCGGTGAGACAGGGCTGGTGGGTATCCAATACTTAAGGATCGAAGCCAAAAACGTATAAATAAATAAATAAATAAGTAAATTAATAAAAAAAACTTGAACCTATATATTAGGTACCAATAGTTATTACTGAAATCGAATTAGAGCTGTCGGTTACATCGTCCACGTCTGGTATATTATATATATACATCCTGTAAAATGCTTACCATACTTATCTGGGTATCGTAGTGTATCGAACAACCTGCTCATATTTGTGGCACATTGAAGCCATAAATTATGAAATGTTTAAATACAGATCAGGTGACGAATGGAATAGTAATCGCATCGTTACGGTGCCCTCGTGCAATACTTAAAAAAGACAAAAGAAACGTAACTGAGAACTAGAGGACGAAAAATTTCGAAATGGTTTGTACATATATATATATATATATTGCTGTATACAGTACAGGTAGGTACCTACCTAGGTGTATTATATGCATTATTTTCATGTGCATGTAGTCGATGATCTAGTTGGTTTGTTCTAGTTTCTAACCAAAACACCGTAATCGAGGCCTAATTTTTGTTTCTCACTCTTTGCTACAATCAATGCGTACCCAACTACCCATACCTACCTACGAATCCACCAGCCACAGGCTTTTTTTGTTTCGATTTTCGTTACCAGAACGATGTCGACGACGCGTAATTATAAGCGAAAAATCACGAATCTATGCTGTCTACAGATGCTACCACTGAATATACTCACCTACCTCATACCTACCAACGTAGGTAGCAAAAAGAAAAAAAAAAACACTATGGTGCAATGAGACCTAGTAAATGGCGTGCACCGGCTGTTGGAAAGATAAAATATAGGTTTTGTAAAAATTGTAACGGTGCATTGCATCGTACGATATGACGATGCGAAAAGGAAATGTTTGAAACATTGGACTTGTCAGTCATAGAATTTTTTTTTATTTAAAAAAACTTTTTTTTTTTTTGTTTCATGTCGACTTTTGTAGACAAAAATGCAATACCGAACCAAACGTGAAATGAAGAAGAAGAAATAGCGAAGAAATTATAAATTTATGTGCAAAATGACACGAATGGTTTCTTATCAATAGTAAATAGTATGTAAATATTGCAGCCTCCTCAATTCAGTCGATATTATTTTCTCTGTGAAAACAGAAAGTGTACCAATCGTCCAGTCAACGAATGGATTTCGAGACATAGGTACCTTTTAGGAAAGTTTTTATGACTTTGAGGATTTTTCAAAGGTATTTGAAGATGAATAGGAAATGTGTCTTTTGTTTAGGTTTTTCACAAATATCTCGTAAACGGTTGGCCATAGGCATACATTAGTTTTGTACGAAATTAAATCTGTTACAATTTCCCACAGGAACATTTTCATTGATTGTTTTCTTATCGTTCATAATTTTAGTTGGGAATATCGTTTGTTTGAGTATTAGTTGGCTAGATTGATTCTTCTGTATCATGTTGTTATTCTATTTACTATTTTTTAATCGATCGTCGTCAACAACTTCGCTTAGAGTAAACATTTATCTTTGTTGTTTTCTCAGTAAATGATCTGGTGCGGTATACTGTGTTTTCCATTCTAATTCATAATATTTCGTCGTGTACTTCCATCCTCCATAATTATTAAACATTCAATTATTCAACTGGACATCAGCCCCCAGCGTTCAATGGTTTTCGAAAAATCTGCCCGTCAACATTATACTTTTTTTTTTTTAATGGCAGGAAACAGTACTGTAGGTACCTGTCTAAAAATGGATTCAGAAATGACAAAAATAAGAAAATTTGGCGAACGAATTTCTCGAAAACTAAGAGAGATTACAGAATAGTTTTTTTGGTAACACGTGGCAATAAAGTAGACGATTATGTCGACCTTGATGGTATATAAGGTGCGGACGATTTTAGAACAATGCATAATGTAAACTCTTATTGCATCATTTTTTACTTTATGTACCGTCTTTTGCATATGCGTTTCTTTATACACAATAAAGGATTTCTTACAAGAAAAAAAAAAAAAAAAAACAGTTTCATGACTGGGATTTGAAAACGATTCTAAGCTGTAAAAGCGTTTTGATGCATGAAATTAACACGAGAATGCCACAGTGACAATTTATATCGTGGAAGATAAAAATAGTATTTTTATTTTTTCTTGGTTTAACTTTTTTTTCTCTGAGGGGGGAATGTTGCAAACAGTAGGGTGTGACACACTTGTACTAACTCGTGCTGCAAACATCACACTCGGATCAAAATCACCTATTTTATACACTTGTATCACAAATAACTATTAAGGGCCAGTTTTACAATAGCAATTGAAGTTTCAAACCAAGTTCATAGTTTAAACTGAGTTCAAAGGTAGAACATCATTTTAAAATCCGTTAAACCAAGTTCAACCATCATGAACCACAATTTAACTTTACCACTGGATTTTTGTGAGTTAACTAATGGTTCAAATCTTTCATTGGCAGATTTACCACGAGATTTTTTTCATTGATCAACTGCAAATTTATATGGTTGCTAAATACTATCCAGTTCTCAAATATTTTTAAAATATTATTATGTTATCAGTTATTTGTTTATTTTATTTTGCATAGCGATGTCACAAATTAAATTTCCACCAATGAAAAGTTAATATTTCATGAAACATCGGAAAAGTTAAAAAAACAAATATCGATTTAGTTGAACCACAGCTGATGAGAAATTATAAAACCAAACCAACTTTGAATCACGGAATCAAGGTTCAGTTGATTGGCAATTTAGACCTCTATTGTAAAACTAGCTCTAAATAATTCCTTAGCAAATAAAATAACAGCAAGCATGCTTTCCACGTAGCTTTTTTTTTTTTGTTTCATCTGAAACTATACTCTTCTTATCAATGGTTAGTTCAATGTTTTCACTATATTTCTTAATTATTACTCAAAAAATTACATTTTAGAACTATTAAAGCTCCAGAGATGCAACATAATAGGATGTACCGGACACACCATCCAGCTGGTCAGGACCAAAAAAATAGGGTTTATTCCCGTCTAGATCTAAATAAATGTGCCAAATTTCAAGACTATCGCTTGAAAATTGCGACCTGTATCAAATTAAATCAGAATTTGTTGATAGATACCTCTAATATAGTTACCTATGTATAATTATGTATATATATATATATATATATATATTTCAGCTAATAGTTCCAAAAGTTTCCCGAGGTAATGTGACGAAAAAGAAATTTACCCCAGACCCTGGATCCAGATCGATTTTAATATGTATATTTTCTTTGAAAACTTACATAAAATGTTCAAGGCAACAATTTCAAAAACTCTGGTTACATTACAACTTAGATAAGTATACTTAACTGTATAAGTTTTTCCTTTTAATTGAAAATTAATACAAATTATTTGGATGATTATTCACTTGCCTGAAAATATCCACTGATCAGTTTTTTTAAGCTGATATTCAAGGTAAACCTGGTATTTAACATTGTGTTTTTTTTTTGTTTTTTTTGTTTTATCGCCACCAAAACCAATTACTGAATGTTCGTTTTTTGTTTTGTTTTTTTTTTTTTTTATAATGGGAAACGAGAGAAAAATTCAAAATTTTGGACGAATTTGAGTGATTTTCGAAATTCAGTTTTTTTTTTTTGTCAATTTCATATGAATTTTTGAATAAAAAAGGAAGAAACATCGAAAGAAATTTGAAATTTGAACACTTCTCACTGCATATATTTCGTGGAAACGAAATGTTTGATTTTGAATCCACTTGATCCGAAACATTTTCGTTCGTGACTTTAATTTACTTTTCTTCTCATCACATACAGCTATGAGCTAATAATAATCACTTCACGTTTGGATTCGCAAATAGGAAGTTCTCTACACACGATCAACGTGCGTATAGGTAGGAACTTTTTATTCCATTTCGTGTTACTAATAAATGCACGCTGATTAATAGAGCTGCGCTGAAAAAGTTGATAAAAGAATACGATAACGTTTAAATTCGCATGTGCTAAATATCTGAGAAACTTTTTTATCGTTTTATTTTCCCCCAACCTAAATTGCGTAACTAAACTTTTCACTAAAATCTGTTTTATCTTAAAACGCGAGTATTTCAAATTAATATAATACTTACACGAGTTACGACAAAAAATACCATGCATTGAGGCGTAAGAAAAAAGTATGGAGGAAGATAATAAAGAAACAAAAAAAAAAACAACAAAATAAATAAATAATAAAAAATTACGTCTTGAAAAAACGTCGTTTATTTCCGCCTGTTTACGACTCTGTATTTACAGGTAATTTGCTTTACTCTTTCATTACAATGTTTTGGAAGCAGAGCACTTATTATAACCCAGGTTATTGCCAAAAATTATTCGGTATTTGCATAAAATTAACATACCGAGCTAATGGAAATAATTTTCGTCAACTTCTTGAATTTTTCGCATATACAGGGTGTCTCATGAAAGCTTCCAGAACTTTAACAGTGGGTACGGCACGTTAGGACAAATTAAGAATGTTTCATCAACGTGACATGTCCTGTTCTAAACAATTAAGGAGCAAGGAATACTAAAAGCATGATATTAAAGGTAATTTACACCCACATAACTATATAACAGCAAACAGTAACCGCAAATTATTTGGAACAGCTGTATAATCAAATGTTGGTGCCTAATGCCTATAATTTTTCTGTTGACTGTTTGCTATGAAAATAAGAAGAGAATTATTTCGTTTTTCATAGGTACAATTTTTCGTTTTTTCATCAAGACTAATTTCAGTTCAAATCATCATAAATTTATTTGTTATGCCAGCATATATACTTTTAGCTGATGCTATTTTCTGTTAGGTAAGTAGGCTTGCCCTTAGAAATCATCGTAATTTTTATCCCCTTATCATATATAAGTATATTATATTATACATATTAAGGGTATATTAATATATTATATGACAATAAGATCATAAACTGTATGTATTTCTCATTTTCACGCCTAAACAGATGGACAGATAACAGATTTTTATGAAGAGAATGTCAATGAAAAGGTATCATTATAGTAAACGTACAACCCTTTAATTATTTCACAAAATTAATTTCCCAATATTATTTCCCCAATTACCTATTCCTTCATATTCGAAGCGTATGTGTAACTACCCACACAGCCACACACAGGCACAAAACAAAATGTTCATTACTTTCTGCTAAAACAACGAATTCTACAATGTTACCTATACAGGTATGCCAGAAAAATTTTGGGGCCAAGACAACCCAAAGAGTCACGGAGGGGCGCTTCAGGACTTGTTCTATATATAGGTACATAAAAATGCCGGAATGCAATTAATATTTTGTAAAATTAGGTTGGAGAAATGAAAATATTATGGAAAATAGAATACAGATGGACTCAGATTTGAATAATTATTTAGAATGTGTGAGGATTCCCAGAAAATTTGTACCAACATTCTAAAACTCTAAAATTAACGAAGGTTCTCGGCACATGCGCATTAAGTCTTTTATTGGCAGTTTTTGAAGCTACTTTCAGAATTCACTGGATTCACCAGGATTCCAAGCAAAGTCTTTAGATATCAGTTTAGATTCTCAGAACCAACTAACTGAAAACAGTTAAAAAAATACTTACTGCGAATGCTCTCAAAACCTTTATCCATTTTGGTGTTTTAGAATGACAGCATATTCCCTTAACATTGATAAAATAGAAATATTGCAAATATCTATTGGTATACCTGCAGGTATTATAATCGAAGAAACCCTGGCAGACTTAGCTACTCCTGATGGACAAATTATTATGATTGCGAAAAAATTGAAGGAAGTACAGACTGATTGTGCCAGAACGGATAGACGGATCAATTGGTATCAGTGAGGTAATAAATAGGGTATTTTATTCTTCAAAACCCCCCTCCACAACACCTGAAAACTCCGAAATCCCTTTCCTTACTTATGATTGGCTAATGAACATTGGAAAATTTAATTACGCCGAAAACCCTCGCTGAAATCTTTATTTCGCTATGCCTCTGATTGTTATCAATATTATTGGTACGAAGGTACAACTAATCCAAAGTCTGTAAAATCTCTACTGGTTGGCCAAGTTCTCATGTGCACTCAACCAACAGGAACCACTGACATCATCGGTTCCATAAGGATTATATAATATACATGAATATGTACCTATGTATATACGAGTATGTTATTAGTATAGAAACAACGAAACATTTGTAGTTGGCGCATGTGCCTTGAATTTTGTCTGAATAATTCTCGTTGAATTTTGTCTTAAAAAATCGGGTTGTACGTTTATTATAATAATAAAATCTTTACGTGTCACGCGAATTGTATTTTTATTTACATCAAACTTGGCTAACCTGTAGATATATTTTATAGACTTCGCAAGTAGTCATCATAATTGTATAATTATTAATACAATGACAGAACAATCATAGTCTATTTCTTCCCTTTGCACCAGATGGGATAAACGAATTTTCATGAAGAGGTATCAATTGAAAGAGATTTACATCCAAAATGTCAGAATGTCTTCAATATTTTCCTAAATTGAAGAGAGGGAGAAAAAATTAGAGAAAAAATATGAAAGGAAGGCCCATACAAATTGAGCCAGACTGGACAACTGAATCACCAAATTATTTGCACAGGCCCAGCTAAATTAATTTAAAACCGTTATATTTGACTGTATGGCTGTAAGCCAATAGTATTCACCATGAGAAATAAAAAAAGGTTTTTTTGTCACTTTTGTTCTATTTTATTTTACGAAGGTTCTGGGAATTTTCAAAATAATAGTAAGAAATCCAGAATATAGACCTAATTCTTTAAATTGGTTGTAAAGTTGAAATAAAAGTCTGCTAAAAAGTGAAGAGGACTTTTTTGCTCTTTCGGGTAGCACTGCAAGTTAATAATTTTACATAATCAAATAAAACTTTTTTAAAGTAAATTTCTTAATTTCATGCTTTTAGTGTATCTTGTTCCTTTATCGTTGAGAATTTGTGATCATGATAACAGGACATTTGTTTATTAAACATTTTTCATCTGTCCTGAAGTGTACAATCAACATTTTAAGTTCAATGAGAGGAGACTTCGTTGATAGTTTAGATACTTATTGACGTTTTAATAACTAATTTATTCCATCTTAGAGAGGAAATAAATTCACTTCGACGAAGCGATTTAATTTATTGCATTCCTATAGTAACTTTTTAGAATGGAATAAATTAATATAAGCGGCCAGAAAATTTTAATACTGAATTATAATATAACATTGTAGCCCATATTAGACAGCATTTTTACCCAACCATCTACGGACATTATTGAAAATATGCGGATGATGAATAATAATTTAGCTTTTATATGCGAAAGAAGATGCAAATAGTAACGGCACACAGAAAACGTTTATAGCATATCATTAAAGCTAAGCCACGAAGTGGATCATTCTTATAGTCGATGAATTGCCAATACACAAAAGAAAAGATCACGTATAGGTTACCGAATAATTGAATTATATAATAGTCGATTGAAAATCATCGGTTATTTTCCGCACTCGTTGGTCTTTCAGCGAGATTACATTTTCTAAAATCAATTATACTTATTATATCGATCAGGTGTGGTACCTATTGGCATTTAGGCAACTTCATGGTACTGCATTTTGTATTCTAATAACACTCCGAAAATTCAGCATAAAGAGTGAACCTTCAGGCATGTAGGTATACATCGTAATATGATTGAATAATATTTAGAACCACGTGCAGGATCACATTAGCGACATTATTTTGTAAAAATTGTAGGTAGATACTTACGTTTTACATACTTCGAATTCACAAGAAACAAAGATGAAGAAAAAAAATTCGAAAATTTAATTAAAACCAATTTTAAAACTTTTGAATTCTTAATTTTCAAATCATAAATTTATCGAATGATCACAGTAGATATTTAATCATGACCACGTTTGGTAGGGTATTTACAAGACTATCAAAGAACTGAAGACAGAATATCATATCATACCAAAAATATTAATTTTTTAATTTTTTCTTCGGCCAAAGAAATTAAGTCAGAAAATTGAGTACCAATATCAAACCCCACATGAAAAATAATTAGTAAATAGGTACTTTATGCAAAAAATTATCTTAAACAATTCAATAATTTCTTTTCTGTAGTCCTAATTTTAAAAGTGAAAGGAATGGTCTTTATTGTGGATGAAAATAGTATATTTTTCAACTAGGACACAAAATGAGCGATTCTTGACAAGTTAAAAAGTTTACAGGATGAGCCGCAGGTGAGTGTTGTGAAATCGTACGAGCTGAAATTACTCAAGCTACACTCTAAGGCCCGTGTACGAGACCGATACCTATTTAATTAT
Organism: Ericerus pela; assembly: GCA_011428145.1. Lineage (NCBI taxonomy): Eukaryota > Metazoa > Arthropoda > Insecta > Hemiptera > Coccidae > Ericerus > Ericerus pela. The sequence continues at coordinate 85,355 of WOFM01001634.1, read as the reverse complement.
CGACAGTGTCTTAACTCTTAAGGAGTACTAATCTCAACAGAGTTTTTTATATCTAACTGATATTTTATTCAACGCACGCGCATGCGTGATAGCAGTACCGCGAGTAATTTATTTGATGGAAAAAGCAAAATACTTTCATAGCCGGAAGAAAATGGCGAAATTCCATTCTATAACAAAGTTGCGCCACTTCTTAAATTTTGTTCAAATTTCCGATACAATATACCTAAAATATACTGTACGTCAGAAACTCCCACCATAGTACTGGTGCCAAACTTATGCACAGTATGCAGTAGGTATTGGGTTCAATTTCCACCACACCGGATTTTTTATTGCATTTTTTACTTTTTCAGTTTTTGTTTTCCCCAATAAATACTTTCGAACTCGAAGGAGATCAACAATTTGGCGAAGGGTCACTTTGGGGTCAGGGATGAAGGGCGCATAGCCCCCCGCATTGGTCATACAATTGTTTGCGCTTACCTAGCAGCATAATATTATGTTACAAAAAATTAGTTTCATACTTCTTTGGTAATATTTTACTAAATTTTAGAAATTTTAATGCCCTGGAATATGCCGATAAAATAAGAACGTAGGTACCTCATAGTGTACGCTACTTTCCACAAAGTATTTTCGAAAATTCAGGCGACAAGTGAACGTTCCATGGAGAGGTGTTACTTTGACATGAATCAACCTTTCAAGGATAATTCTCAGCTGGTATCAAAAATAACACAGTAGGGCTTACATTAATAATTTGAAAAACATGCTAAAGACTAAACTTTCAACAGAAAAAAGTAAAATAGATTCTGATGGAATTCCCATTATATTTTATTATGAATTTTTTTTTCTTACTTCTTCTCAGACAATGCGATAAATACCACTTTTTTTAGCGATTGATGTCGGAAATTTCTTGAATATATTCCATAAATCAAACTGACCTGTGTGTTCAACTAATTTTCAGATAATTTTTCTAAAATTTAAAAAGATTTTTCTCACGAATCCTAATTTCTTCGACCACTGTATAATCAAAGAAATAAATTAATATTAACAATATTTATAATATTAAATAAAAATAAATTAATAAATAATTTAATAGAAAATTAATATATATATATTAAATAAAATTATTATTATAATATTAATATATATATGATATTAAAAAAATTAAGGCATTGCAATGAAAAATATTCTTTCAAAACACGATATTATCATATACTTTGAATTCTACAGTAAGTATGTCGAATTTCACAAAAATAAATTCACTGGTTCGGAAAATGTTCCATAAAATTCTTAAAAAATTATTTTTTAAAGTTATAAATTCTGAAATCTAAAAATATTGGTGGGCTAAGCAAATTCTTTTATCTTGCAAAAGGCCATGGCCGGCGAAAATAGTGGTGCAAATGTGCACTTGCACCTACTGGAGTATCCAGCCAGGTGCATTGCATCAGGCTGGCAAATTTCAAACATAAAATCTTCATAAATTTTAATTTTTTCTGTAAATAACGAAAAAAAAAAACAGAACTTCGCTATTAAAAAAATGCCATGATAATTCGTAATTCTTAATTTAGCCACAAGGGTTGCGCTTTACAATTATTACGAAATTCGAAATATTATTCTGTTATGGTTGACGAGTCATCTGATGTTTGTAGGCTGGATCAGGTGTCAATATGTTTGAGATTAGTTGACAAAACATTGAACATAATTGAAGATTTCGTAGGTTTTTACAAAAAAAAAAAAAAATATATAAAGTTGGAAATGTTATTCTTGATTGTTAAAGATGTTATTACACGATTTAATTTGGATTTCAACGATATAAGAGGACAATCTTTTGATGGTGCTGCAAATGTCACTGGTAATGAAACAGGATTACAAATGAGAATTTGTGAGATGAATCCATTGGCATTATTTGTACACTGTGTTGCACATATGTTGAACTTGTCAGTTCAAGATACTTTAACTGGAATTTCATCAGTTACAGATTTTGTAGGAACTGTGAGGCAAATCATTACATTTGTTTGTGATTCGCCTCGTCGATTAGATATTTTTAAAGATTTGCAAAGTGAAAATTCGCTAACTTTAATGAAATATTGTCCAACTTGGTGGTGTGTCCGTATAAAATCACTCAAAACTGTACGTGATAATTACGAAGCATTGACGGAATTTTCAGCAAAATTTTAAATGATTCTTCTATGGATTCTATAGAACAGCATCAGCTTCGTCCTACCTTTATAAGTTGGAATCGTTCGACTTTTTTTTTTCATTTGAAAGCTCCCATTTGTATTTTTGAACTGTTGAAACATTGAATACGGTTTTACAAAAAATAGACTTGGATTTCAACCAGTGTCATTCGAATATTAAAACAATGATGCAATCATTACAGAATTGTAGAAATGAAGATTTTCCTAAATTTTGGATTTATGTAGCAGACCAGGCCAAAAAATTAGAATTATAGATGCCTGCTCTTCTTCATATTTGAAAAGCACCCAAAAGATTTAATTCAGATTCATCACCACGCGTTTTTACTAATTTGGAAGAATTATATCGAAAAGTATTTTTTTGAAGTTTTGGATCTTTCTGTAAGTTCTTTTGACAGTCACTTTGAATCCAGCACAATGGAAATCCTGAACAATTTTGAAAGTTTTGTTAACAAAAAGACAGAATCACCTCAGATGGTGATTTCATTTTATGAAACAGAACAGTTTGACGGCAATTGCTTAACTTTACATCGTGACATAGTGACATAATCTACGATCTCATGAAAACAAACGCTACAAAATACAATGTACCGGATAACCTCTCTGAAGTTGTTAATTTTGTAAGGGAGAATTTGGATGTTCTTAATTTGGTTCCAGAAATGGCAAAGTTGATTCGTGTCTTACTAACTATACCCACATCTACATGTACATGTGAGCACAGTTTTTCTGTAATATGTAGATTAAAATCATACATGAGATCGACGCTTATGGCTGAAAAATTAAATCACCTTAGTGTACTCAACATCCACCGCAATCTCGTCTTGAATATAAACATATTATGGAGGTTTTAATGGATGAATTTATTAGTGGGGTTTCAGTGAGAATGAGCACTTTTGCGCCATAAGTGGTTGTTTCGGTTTGTTAATTTTTTCATTATTATTTCTTTTCTATGCATATGTATTGCATGTTGATGTAAATCAATAAATTTGTTTCTTATTAACTTATGTTCAAAATTTACATTTTTGTAATTTTTTTACGAGTCAAGAGATAAATTTCACTACCTCAATCAATGGTTCCCACATTTCATTCTCATAAAATTTTTAGTTTACACCAGGCAAGAAAATGAAAAAGTGCCAGCTATACAAAAGGCACTACTACTCTCGAAATGAAATTCAGTGAATTCTTTAAACAAATGAAAATTTATATTTCAGTCAGACTATTTTCTTTTCAATATTTCGAGACTGGTGATAAAAAGCGATTTTGACCAAAATGTACCGCAAAGTTTGATAAAATTACGCCAATAAAAACAAAAAAATCATAAAAATATGTTAATAGGTAGGTATTATATTTCCTAACCATTAATTTTAGATCTAACTCGTGTCTATCATGGAAATTACGTCATAACTCTGAACGAAATTTTGTGAAAAATTTCTGGAGTCTTGAAAAATTAATTTTATATTGTGCCACTGATCTCATTCCTTTCAACGAACAAAATATTAGTATTCAATGAGCCATGATTGTTCATTTCTGCATGTCACATATCGGCGTAAAGATGAATGGTTGAAGAATTTGTACAAATTAGGTTTCATTCGAATTTTTTAATTTAGGCTTTTGTGTCATATTAAAAAAATATTAATATCGAGCACCGTCGCACGCAAAACTCGGCATAAAAACAACGCAGTCTTGTTAATTTTTCACTCAAATTATAGGACATCGATGAGTTTTTGATATGAAAATAAAAAAAAATAAATTAAAAATTCATATATAAAGTATACGTAAACAGAGAGTTCGACTACATTTCCAGTCATACCACTGGAACTGGTTAATGGTTAAAGTCTTCAGATTAATAGTGTAAGTTTTTTGCAATCCGGGTCGAGCAAAAAAAAAAAAAGATAAGAAAAAGAAAAAAATAATAATAATCATTATAAATGCGTTCTTCATTTTGTCTTATAAAGCCTCTCTCGTATAGGCTACACTTTCTAACGTTAATTTTTTTTTTTTTTTTCCATGCAATATGTTTAGAGTAAAGTAATGCAAAAGTGGTCAAAATAGTAAAAGTAGAAAACTTTAATAATAAAAAAAATTTTAAAGAAAACAAAAAAAAGGGTAGACCACGAAATTTGAATATTTTTATACACCTACACACTTGTTATGTTCAGCACATCATTAATCTGTCGGTATAATAAAACAGAATATGTCAACAACCATGGAAAAAAAATTACTTACATCAAAGATTGTTTCGTAAATAAATAGGAGAGCCGAATATTATTTTTATGACTCATAAATATTAGGCCTACACACCTAAGCTAGTCTGTAGAGCGAAAAAATCGGGTCAATTGGATGATAATACGGTACTATCTATATAAATACGGTTGATTCTCAAATAAATACTTCAATAGGTTACAAAGTAAATTTAGGTGCACAAAGATAGCAGTTTTCAAGAATATAATATTACTTTTATAACCGATGAAAAATATAAATGACTTCTAAATGGCACCATTTTCAATTTTTTTTTTTTTTTTTCAAGTTAAAAAAAAAGTAAATTTTCAACAAAAAAAAATATTTAACAAGTGTTGCTTCAGTCTCGCTCCCTCTTTAAATTATCTTCATTTTTTTGTACATGAAATGAAAACCAAAATTATATTCGCCATGTCGATTGCATACCTATCAATATTTTTTTAATTAATAAAAATCACATTTTTCGTAGATTTTACTGAATGGATTCAGGTAAAATAAAGTGTAGGGAAATTTTAGAAACGTTCACTTTTAAATACCGAAGTTTCACAGACAGACAGACAGACATCATATTATTTGCTTTTTATCAAGACTGTGTGTTACTCCAATACGAAATTTATCAACCGCGTCACCATTATTTTTATATCTTTGCAAATTACCGAGGAAATCACTCCGCATAAAAATTTGCATCGAAAAGATCATATTTGAAAAAAATTATAATAATCTGCAGCAATGGTGTACTTATATGGGAAATTGTATTAGTTTTGGGTCGCTCCTCCCACATGCGGTTTTATTTTTAAATTAATACATACCATTTGATCGTACTATTGAATTTATTTTTATTTTAATCTTATATTTTTTTATCACCCATCCAGACCAATTCACGATAGTGTAATTATAGTCACGCCACTGATTTGCTCTAGTCTACATTGAATTTCTATTTATGATTAAAACTGATAATTCTTAGAATTCTAATCTTTTTTTTTTCTATTCTTCTCTCGAGAAACTTTATACAAAAAAAATCCAACTATTGTTTTTATTTTACTTCACTTCGTTTTCAAATCTGGACACATTGGTCTCGGTCTTCCATCTAACTCATCCCACTCCACCTAAAATACATCCTTCGTTGACTTATTGACTTCTGACGGTGGCGTAAGCAAAAAAAAAATTATATATATTTATCTCTGAGTGTGTGTATATGGGTGTATAAACCAAATTTTTTTTGCCTATCAGTAAATTAGTTTCTGAGAAAATTGAAAAACAAAAAATTCTTGGAAGTCATTTTTCCATTCTGAGAAAATTCAAAACAAATTGGGCTAAAATTTTTACAATGGACTTTCCTTATGTTGATGCAAGTATCTTAGAAGTTTTGTGCCTATTAATTCAGTAGTTTCCAAGAAAACTGGAGAAGAAAAATTTCTGGAAAAAATAGCTATTGTACAGGAACAACTTTGAAAGAAGTTTGGTGCTCATTGGTTTGGTAGTTCTAGAGAAAACTGGAAACAAAAACTTTCAAAAAATGGTTTTTAGCGATAAAACATCGATAGATCGATATTTTTGTTAGGGATATATAGAGGATGAGGACTGGAGATGAAACAAGAAAGAAAGATTTAAGCGAAGTTCCGTCCAAGAAGCGAGTGTATTTTAGAGAAGATACATAATTTAAGCAAAGTACATTTAAGTGTGATAAACGAATGTTAACGGAAATGAACGAATGAGCGGTGGAAGTGGTAAATCAGTGTAGCCGCGAATAGATATAAATAAATTATGTATTTGTGTAATCGTGTGTTCGCAGGAGTGAGAGGGGAGAAGGATTGGTGGTCTCAACACCCTCCTACAATCTTTTGAACCGATCACGACTGTGGGTGTTACAAAAGTGTTTTAAAATTTAAAGAGTTGTTACATTTAAATAATTTATTATATGAAAAAAAAATAATTTAACATGAATTAAAAAAAAGTATAAAAAATGGTCAAAGGTGTGTATGTAATGAAAAAAAAATGGTAACTAAATTGGACGAGTATGGTAAGTAAGTATTTTGAGTATTTAACATATATATATATATATATATACATATATATAAGGTAGATTAATTATAGTAACATGCATTTTTTTTTTGTTTTTTGTTTAGGTATGAAGATAAATAGCATGAAATAAACAAGGTAAGTATAGATAAGGTATGTTTATTTGAAATTGAAATTTTAATTTATTAATTATTAATGTGGAATGTTTTGTTTTGTAGTGTTGCAGGTATGGATCTGATATTGGAGTTGACATTTTATGGATCGAGATTTGGGGATTCCAGGATTTTATGGGTTAATAAAATGTGCTGCTTACTGGATAGAGCTTTTGTAAGTAAGTAGCTAATTGGTCTTCAGTAGCTATTTGTTTGAATATGAAGATTTTATCATTATAGGCCTGGGCAAGACCATAACATTTAATCATGAGAGCTCGAAGACGTTTTTGACCTCCTCCAGAAATAACATGTATGACAGAAATATTGTCTTTGTAGACTGTTACAGGAGTGTCAACTGAGAAGAATTCACAGTTGAGGAGCCAAGCAACCTCGATATTCTCAAAAGAATTGTGAAGAGCAATCAATTCAGCTGCTGTGTATGAAGAAGCATGAATATTTTGGCGATGAACGCCCCAATTTACAAGGTCACCGTACATAGTGATTAGGTAACCAGTTATAGATTTTCCTTTTTCTAATTCTGTTAAATCTATAGGTTGATCATTGATGTCGGGGGCATAGGATGCATCGACATAGGCAGATATGCCTTCGAAGTTTGATCTATAAACAAGTGCAAGATCAATGGTTGACTTCAAGTATCGGATGATTTGACGTACGTGATTCTTTTTGGTGTCGTCTGAACAATTTTGGAATCTTGAAAGGTAATTAACAGAAAATGATATATCTGGCCTTGTGCCTCTAGATACATATAATAGTGCGCCAATCATAGATCTATATTCTTTATTGTCGGTTCCATTATATTTGCTCAACTTTAAGCCTGTCTCCAAAGGCGTTTTGGAAGGGTTAGAATCACATAATTTGAATTTTTGGAGAATCTTTTGAATTTGCTGTTTTTGTGTGAGCTTTATAATTTGTGATTCTCGATTTCTTTCAATTTTGAAACCTATAAAGTGAGATGGATTATCTATGATTTTCATTGTAAAGCGTGTTTCAAAATGGGTGGTTATTTCATGAATCCACTCAGGGCGGTTGGTTGCTAAAAGGATGTCATCCACGTAAATTATCATAAAGGCAATGCCATCTGATTCATCTTTACAAATGTAGACACATCTGTCGATTTTGGATTTAGTAAAATTGGAAGTAGAAAGATGAGTATCCAGTAACTCTATCCAATTTTTACTTGATGTTTTTAAACCATAGATGGATTTTTCGAGTTTTAATAATTTATTTTTATCGAAATTATAACCTAGTGGGATATTCAGATAGATGTCATTTTTAATATTAGAATTAAGATAGGCTGTTTTGGCATCGTATTGAACCAGTTGTAGGTTCTACATATTGGTTACGGATAAGATCCACATAATTAACCAAAGTTGCACAACAGGTGCATAGGTTTCTGTCATGATATATTCGGATCAATCCATGAGTCCTTTAGCTATGAGTCTAGCTTTGGGACTCATTATTCCTCTTTCATTGGCTTTGGCCGTGAATATCCAACGTGTATCAATGGGTTTGACATTGGGTGGACGATCTACAATTTTCCATACATGTAGGTCTGACATTGATTGCAGCTCATCATTGATAGCCTTTAGCCACTCTTTCTTGAAAGGGTTTTGATAAATGTCACTAAAACTTACAGGCATACAGTCTTCTATAAATTTTGAGTTCTCTAATGAGGCTTGTTTTAGCACATTGACCCTGTAGATTGCCTCTGTTTCCTCTTCTAAAGGTTTCACTTGCAATTCCTCAGGTCTACAGGTAAAATCGGCTAATGTTTTTGTCTCATCAAATTTTACATCACAGGATTTGTAGGATTTCATTTTTACGGGGTCTAATACTTGATAACCTACATTTGAAAATCCAATTAGAATAGTTTTCATAGCATGGGGTAGGAATTTGGGGTCAAGATGCTCCTCTTCATTCTTCTCAGCTTTGACTGCTGATTGCTGTCTCTATTCAATCAGAACATGTTTGTAAGCAATAGCGCCAAAAACTCGAAGGTGGGATATGTCGGGTTTAGTCCTGTATAATTTTTTGTAGAGGGTAATATTTCCTAAATTGACGTGGGTTGGACTTCTGTTGATTATGTGGGCGGCAGCTAATACTATTGTTGACCATAATTTAAAGTCAATTTTGGCGTCGTATAATAAGGCTCTTACTCGTTCAAGTAGGGTTCTATTTTGCCTTTTGGCTATGGCGTTTAATTCGGGGGTATATGCCACACCATCATCTAAAGTGATTCCCTTTTTGGAGCAAAATTGTGTCATTTTAGTATCGGAGTATTCTTTTGCTTGATCTGTTCTTAATACTGAAATGGGATCGTTAGGAAATTTAGTGTTGAATGACAGATAATACTCTTTAAATTTATCAAAGGCTTGTGATTTTTTGAAAATGGGAAAAGCAAGAGTATATTTCAAATAATGGTCGATAAATGTTATAATGAATTTTTCTCCGTTGTATGACTCTTGAAAGGGTCCCATGATATCTGATGAGATTACTTCCATTCTCCTAGTTGGTTGTGTTCTCACACCATGATGACCAAGTCAGTTAGATTTGGCTTTTATGCAGATTTCACATGTAGCAAAGTCATCATCCCTAAAGACCAAATTTTGAGACATGCCTACAATTACTTTAGATAAGGCTTTAAGGCTTTTGCCACATAGATGACCTAATCTTCTATGCCAAAGTGTTTTAGTTTTATTAATATTTTTCTTATGCTTTCTATTTATTCCAACACTCTCTCCATTTAAGTCGTCCTCAGATTCGGAATAAATCTCCTGAGTGGCTGCTTCCACTGCAGCATCTTGTAAATTTTGGGTTTGGCCAATGCTTTCCTGCTCTCTTTGTGGAATACTAGTTTCTGCCTCAATTTGATCTTCAAAATTTTGATTTTGATCATCTATATGATCTTCCTGATCTATGTTAGTATTAGGTACAGGCATACACACGAGCTCCTGATAGACTTTCTGTTCTTCATCATCTTCCACAATCTCGTAATCTATGTAATACATGGAACCTCTCTTTGGAGCAGTTATGGTGATTTCACCAGTTTGTTTATTTATGATGTCTGCATGGTAAGTGTCAGTTATGATCTTAAAAATTCCTGATTCCATGATTTTAGCACCTGACCAAATATCAAGGCTTAAATCGGGATTGTAATAGACTTCTTTTAAGTGAATAGTAGAAAATTCTGCTTTAGAATTGCAGACATTAACGTACATTGATCTGACATGAGTGGGATTTACAAATACTCCTTTTTTAGCACAAAGTGCCCTACGGGTATTGTCGATCTTACGTATGTTTCTTAATTTTGAAAGATCGTTGACCATGTGGTCATCTGCTCCATTATCTAGTAACATCATGTGAAGTTGGTTTTTTGGGGGGACAGATTTTGATACTGTTGGGGGCTTAGGCCATTGAAATTCATCATCGATGTCATCAAACCTTAAATGGTTAAGATTTGAATGTAACATCATTGAATATTTAACACGAAAATTGGACTTATCATTTGTTTTATTTTGGAGGTTTGTGTTTGTTGAATTTTGGGATTTCGAACTACTATTCTGATTAGAGAGTTGAGGAGTGTTACTAGTAGTAGATTTTTCATTAGGGCATGTCCTTGACATATGTCCTTTTTTATTACATCTAAAACACGTAACATCTATTTGGGAAATGTTATCTTTTGAAGGATAACTATTTGATTTTTCTTGATTATTTTTGTGATCATTCAGATAACTTGTAGTTTTATAATTGGAATTTTGATTATTAAAATTATTATTGTTTCAAAAATTTTGAAAATTTCTTTTCTGGTTCATGGGTTGATATGATGATTTTGGCTGATCAAACCCGGGAAAAGTTTTATTAGAATATTCGATACGATCACATTTTTCTAGTATCATTTTTGTGAGTCTTACAGTAGTTTGCTTTTCAATTTCTAATTGACGGAATTCGGAGAAGACAGTATCGAATTTTTCGGGTAAAGACATCATTAATTGATCAATTTCATCTGCTTCAGACAGGGGGTAATTAGCATCACGTAGTTCTTCAACAATAGTCAAAAAATATTCTAAGAATCTACGGATGGTACCTCTCCTTGGATCAAAGCGAAGGGACTGAAATTTAGATTTTAAAACCATGATGTTAGTAGGTGTCTGATTTCTATATCGAGCATCCAAAATTTCAAAAATTTGAGAAACAACGTCGCAGGTTTTGACATGATGGAGGATTCTTTTGTCAAGTCTTTCAAAAATGTGGGCTTTGGCCCGTTCCTGAGTTTGAAAGAATTTAAGCCATTTAGAAGTAAGGCGTTCTTCAGATGAGGTGTAAATGTAACTTGTTTCTCAAGTGGTAGGAAAGATCGTGGAGTTGCAGCCTTTACCAATCAGGGTGCTTATGACAGTTGCACGCCATCCCTCATAGCCATTTCCACGGAAAATATTCAAAGCCCTATCATTATTTTCAGTGTTCATAATGAATGAATTGACTGAATAGAAAATATATAAAAATAAATAAAAATAAAATAAACTACGGATATCAATCCCCAGCAAATGCCGCAAGAAAAGGATTGCCGTTCCTGTGTTAACCAAACAATGTAAATTAAGACAATAGTATATTGGTTTGTCTGGGTGTGTTTCTCAAGTAGGTCCGCACAGGGCACGAGAGAACACACGTTAAACATGTGATTGGACACTTCCCTTTTAAAAAAAATAACAAGAATTTTACAGCCCAAGATGATTTGTAATTGAATTCAATATTTGAAGTAATTAAAAGTGATGATGAAATGAATAAAATATGAGGGTGAAGTGAGATTAGCTACTTTCAGACCAGGGAATGGGGAAAGGAAAACTAAAAAAAATATTTGGATAACAGGGGAAAAAAAATTGATCTAATCCTGTATACTGACAAAACAAAATAATTAGAGATGAAAGAAAAATAAATGAATATGATCAATGGTGATTTGAATTAATTATGCACCAAATGCATTATATGAATGAGTTAAAATATTTCAATTGGTTACGAGAAAAAAAAATTCACAACACACAGGGAAAAATTTGTATATGGAAAAAAAATTTGAAATTATGAAAAATATTTTCGTATTTCAGTAATAAATTAATCGTAATTGAGAGTAGTGTGTGATAGAGAAAAATAAAAATATTCGAAGTGAAAAAAAATATTAAATATTAAATTTGAAAAAAAAAAGATCGTTAAAATATTGGCGACACAATTGTGCAACGGCAAAATTTTGCAAGTTACTACAAAATGGTGGTTTAAAAATGAAACACCGCGCCAACGTATTTATTCAATGAACATAGATAAGAGTTTGTAGGTGTGTTGCACTTAACAAAGGTTGAATGTACAGGTTCGAACGAAAGAACAAAACGAGCCGTTCTTGCATCACGAATTGTACACTCTAAGACAAAAGTGACTGCAAAAGTTTGCAATGAACTTGCCAAAATTTGTACTTAGTTAAATTTTGAAAAAGGCCAAAATTATTTGAAAATAACGGTATTTTCAAATATACAAGTTAAATTTTGATATCGAAAGATTAAATAGTGCAAAAATGCAAAATAATATACGAAAAAATACGAAAAAAAAATACAAAAAATATGTTTTTTATTACCTGTTTTCAGCAGAAAATTTTTGTTTGATACCTTTTTACCAATGATTTTTTTTTGTTTGATTTTTAGGTTTGTTTTCTGGAATTTTTGGAAATGATGTTCTGGACGATGATGGTTGAACTGCGCTTCGGTTGTGGAGGACGTACTTCGGTGAGTATTTAAGTTGAATTTTGTTGTTTTCGTTGATGCCAAATGATGAACTTTGATTGAGATGATGAATACCAATTTTGATGATGATGATTTTGAAGCTTTTACATTGGTTTCTGATCAGTTTCTAATGGCTCAAGACAATTTATTACCAATTTGATGACTACGGCAAATTAGTTTGTACACAAGCAGGGCAGACACTAATGACTTTACCAACTTTTCAGCAACACAAACAGGGCTCTCAAACAGTTGAATAATCGACGAGTCTTGGAAATTTTGAACACTTGGCCGGATTATACACAAGCAGGGCAAATCCAATTCAGCAAACGACAAAACTCATTAAACGTTTACAGCACTCAAATATTTTTCGATGACAAAAAAAAAAAATAAGTTGGAACTATATTACCCAACAAACAAGAAAAAAAAATACGAAAAATGACTAAAAATCACAATTATTCACGAAATATATTAAAAGATTTGACTTAGAAAAAAATTCACAGTATTAAAGGATTTTAAATTTTTGAAATTTTTGTTTCAGGTACAAGGACTGTTACCAAGCGATGCTACCATACAGAAGATGAGGACTGGAGATGAAACAAGAAAGAAAGATTTAAGCGAAGTTCCGTCCAAGAAGTGAGTGTATTTTAGAGAAGATACATAATTTAAGAAAAGTACATTTAAGTGTGATAAACAAATGTTAACAGAAATGAACGAATGACGGTGGAAGTGGTAAATCAGTGTTGCCGCGAATAGATATAAATAAATTATGTATTTATGTAATTGTGTGTTTGCAGGAGTGAGAGGGGAGAAGGATTGGTGGTCTCAACAGGATATGAATAATTGTGGATAGTTTCTCGTAATTTCCTCACCTGAAACCAGCAATGAAATATCTGTATGTCGATAACTATCGATATATCGATGACTATTGATATAAATATCGAGCAAACTAAGTTTTCTAGCAAAGCATTGCTGCGCTAAAGTTTATTTTGTTTTTTCATTTTTCTTTTCTTTTTTTTTAATATTCTCATTGAAAATTGGCAAACTTGGTTTTCTAGCGAAGTATCACTGTACTAGATTTTTTTTAAATAATTCCATTGCTCGAGAGAGAAGGTTATAATTACCAGTAACCACTCCCGTTTTGTCACTGATGCAAAGATATTTCAAATTTTTTTGTTTTTTGATTTTCCAACTTGTACTGCCTCCCCCCCCCCGAACGAAAAAAGTTCCTACATCCCTGTTGATAGATATTCTCTTAACATCGTATTCTAACCCTACAGACTTGAGGCCAAAAAAAAAAAATATATATATATATTGGCGGACAAACACATTTTCATAATATTGATACAGACGATCACACCTCTACTTTTTGTACTGGCAGATAACAAAAAGCATAATATTCAAGTTCACGGCCCAAGACACACGCGAGTTCTAGCCGAATATTGTCATCATAAAGACAATGTGACGAACGTTCTTGAACTCATATGGCGTGTATCAGTACAAAATCATCGTAAGTATCTACTTGGCGATGCCATAAAGATGATTTGTTAAGATTTTCCATGGCACCGCAAATAGGTAGACTATACGTACGTTCTTTCAAACATACGAATTCAGACAACAGAAGTTCACCGGAGTAAAGTCTTTCAGTAGGTAACCCCAATCAACCTGGTGTACTTACGCATATGGCCCATATCCAGGAAAAATACAATAAAAGAGTAGATGAAAAATGATCTGGCCCCCCCCTTCATGTATTGATGGTAGCTCGATCGAACCCATAATCATTATTGGCAGAAGTACAATAATTAACGCAGCACACACCGTTAAAAGACCTGCTGCACATTTGTTTGCGTTGAGGTACTCGCGATCGTCGACAACATCCTACGTTGATTGAAGGCTAATTACGAAAGTAAATTAAGATTTGCTTCTTTCTTTTTATTTTTTTTCTCTCTCGCTCTCACTCTCTCCCTCTGTCATTCTTTTCACCGTGTATAGGCTACTGTTTTCTTCGAATTTTCAACGCCAGATTAAGCAACATAAATAATGATCGCTCGTGGTGCATTCAAGTTTGGTTGCTGACCCATGGAGTAGAAAGGTATGCGAAACATGCATCGATAATGTAAAATACCGGTATGTAGAATAGATCTCTTTGTTTTTATTTGCCGCGAAAAATATTAGCCGAGTCAATGAAAATTTTTTCCTACTTGCGAAAAAGCGCAGAACTGGTAAAAATAGGCCCGTAGATATGCAATACGCATGTCACGAACGTTATTGACAGTTATAGATTATTGACTATTGTCTAGGGGTTTCTTCCCGGTAAGGTTTCACGCCTCATTCAGAAATTTTCCGAAAATGAGATTACTATATAGTAATTTTTGATATGGCAAACAAGTAGAAACTACATTTAAAGTTTTAGTTCTGGAGCAGTTTCGTTAAAAGTTAGTTTTAGGTTCTATGTAGAATAACTTGTTATGAAAAGAATATTCTCACCAAAAGGTAATCAACAGATTATTGCGTGTTCTCCCACTTCATATGTAAGTATATGGGTGAGCCAAAACCTGGGTGAACACTGGCGATTTTAGAGCCAGTCTGGACATTTTATATACGGGCTTACTTACATGCATACATACACACATAGGAAGTAATTACATACGAACGTCCGTGTATAAGGGTTGGTTCATCATTTCTTTTATAAATAAGAAATAGTGGACTGGTTCATGTACTGAATCGTGACATCATCGTCTTTATTAGATTAGTCACAATTTGGTACTCGTACATTTCTTGTACGTATGTATAAGTAATTACGATTGAACGTAATTGTGCATTAGTTTTACGTCATATAGACGAATATTTGCCAGTCTGTCAGCAGCAACCGTCGTTGGGAGTCCAACCCCCTTCATATCATACGAGTAATGTCCCTACATTCTATGCCATAGTTTTTTTTCGAAAGCAAAAATAGAAATGTTTTTGTCAATGATGATGAAGAACACAGGAAATCAATGAAGGAAAAATAATGATTGTTAAATGAACAATAATCCAAATTATAAGCGTTGAGTAAAAATTCGAAAAATTGTGTAAGTACCATTATTATTATTATTAGTAACTTTTCCTAATTTCGTTGGAAATTAAGATATGCGAGAGAAAGAATGGACAAAATTAGGTAAATACAGATACAGTACACGAAGCCTTCGAGTTTTTCAATATAATAGGTATGCAACTACGAGTTTATTTGACAAACACAAACGAATTGCTTTGTGGCTAATAATTTTTTCGAAAGTAATTTTTCGTTAGTTATACAAAAAACGCGCCAAAAAATGTGAATTGAAAATACGAAAATATGCAAAAATATGAACTGAAAATAAGAAAATGTGCAAAAATATGCATCAACAGTGAAAAAATATTAATTTGTCCATTATTTCTGCAGCGAAATAATTTAAAAACTTCACACTATTCAATTTTTAATGCATTGCGTTGCAGCTTACAATATAACATCTACACAATGGTATATAAATTTTCCATATTAAAATTTTTGCAGTTGCGTCTGAAAATATTTCTGCAGGAGTTGAAACTTTTCTGTGAATGCATCGTAATGCTGTTATGGGAGAAAATTTGATGGCTGTCAGCTGAAAATTCTTCTGAATGACAATAAATTAAAGTTCAATACCCTCAATATCGTCCAAAATGGCAAAGTCGCTTAACACTCCCCAGCTATAGCAGTTAAACAATGTCAGTGAAAAATTTGGTATTAAATTTTATGTTTGCATTATTGTTATTCCTTTCTTTTCCTATTTATTTCCAATTTTTCTCTTCATTTTATTCAGCATAGGCGAAATCTCCTAATAATTATTACATCAAAACTTGCAAAAATGATGTAAAATGTGTAGAATAAAACTTACACCATTGTGATCAGGAAGTTTCAATTTTCACCCTTCGCCCTCTTATATCGACCTACGACAATGTATTTGTTGTTTTTTTTAGAGGGTACTCATTTTGTCAACAGGGAAGCCTTCATTGCTCCTGCTTTACTCCAGATTCATGCCAAATGAATCATATACGAGAACTGAAGTCTTCCTAAAGAAACTATAAGCCACTCATGGTGCAGAGAGGATTAAATAATTGCGCATACGAACGAATTCAATTCGATCCTTTCACTCTAAACAATACGCATTGACCATTCTCATTCGTTAGCTTTCTTTATTATTATGTTCATTGGTTCACTCAAAAAACAAACATTACCACTGGAATATGTGTATTTTGAACGGCGCATAAAACCATCCAAAGCCACGAATTCATTTTAATATTTTCTTTTTTCGTTTCTTTCGTTCTTTCATACCACGACTAATCATCTCATCACGAAGAAATAATGCTGCTTTACAAATTTGAATCTGCCGAACCATCATTATGGTACACGCCATGGGAGATGATGTTCGATGAGTCCTACAAAACGAGTAAAAGGTGAGAGGTACATACGAAAAGAGCGGAGACGAAACGAAGCCGACAAAAAAAAAATGCTATTGTTTGCCGACACATGCCACAGCGTCATTATTTGAAGCATCGACAATTATGAGCAGCACTCTTATGACGGTGGAATAGTATACGTGATACGCTACAAAATTCATCACGAAGGCCTCTCACATTGAGGTAACCGTGGGGGCACTGCATTGGAACGAGTATAGACAATGTAGGAAATGAAAATAGACACGTTTACAAAACCTGTCTGCTGTATCAGATTCTTCGCACGTAGGTATTTTCCGAAAGACGTCAAATATTTAGCGAAACATGTCGCCAACCAAGTCAACCAACAGAAAAAATGGGGAAAAAACAATTCAAGTTCACATCAAGATGGGAATGTGCCAAAAAAATCATGAACTTTTAAGAGAATCTGGCCAAAAATAATGTTCCATGACGTGTCACCAATTTAAGGATGTTTCATTTACCATGCAAAGGCAAGTAAAATTTTTCACTTTGTATAAGCAGTTATTGATGGAGATGATCGTTGATTTAATTTTGAAATAAATTAGTTGTCAAAATGGGGCTACGTTGGACATAGACCGCAGAAAGTACTGTTCTTGAATAACATTACATGAAATCCAGCGGGTCATTTCAGTACTCGACGACAAAATGTTCACACGTGCCCGCCCCCCCAAAAAAAAAAATTAAAAAATTAATCATTCAGTCAATAAAAATTAATTTTAATAATACTCCATTTATAAGCAAACTGAGTTTGAAAACACTGTGAAAATTCTATATATAGGACTATAGACCTAGGAGGAGGACACAGATGTAGTGTCACTGGTGTTGGGGGTCATGACTAAAAAACGTTTTGGAACCACTGATCCAGAAGTATCTTCGTCCTTCACCAATTTTTATTAACTCTGATCATTGATTACAATGGTATGACTACTACACAATAAATCTGATCAATGATTAAATGCTGATAATCAGTTGACAGATGATACTAGCCATGATGACACGAAAACGACAAGACTAACTTTGTGGGCTAGTCCATGATTTTCAGTGCTCTAACTCACTTGTTAAATTACTGAAACTTGCTGAAACTTGCTGGAGCTTCTTTTTATCCAACACTTTCTCTATTCACAATAAAGTTTTACGATAAGATACGGAAAAGTGAAAGTAAAAAATAGGATACCTACCTAAAAAGGTTCTATTGCAATAAATTGAGCGTAGAAACCAACAACAAGAAATATGGGTCCAAGGTTAGGAATAGGATTTTCTAAAGAAAACAATTTTATTTTGAAACGGTTCTTTATCAATAGGGAGAAAGTGTGTAAAACAAGAGCTACAGTAAGTTCCAGAAAATGAATTAGTGCATTGAAAATCAGGGACACTATTTTATGGGTCGGTATCCTGAAAGCTAATAAGTTTAGGTTAAAAACGAGTTTTTAAAAGACAAACTTTTATTTTTTTTATTTTTTTGCTTTAGTTTCATGCTAAATAAAAATTATTTTGTTGTGGAAGGTTGACTGTAGTACTGATATATTTTAAAACCGCAGTAGCGAGTAGAATAAAACCTTATAAAAATGGTGGAGAATCACTATATAACAAAATCGCAGCTAGCTCCATTTTTCTTTTGAGTTTTACAGTATTCTTTGTTGACACGGTATTGAAGTGCCTGTTGCTGCTTGTTGTTAGTTATATAGGTGTAGCCTTAGACACAGACCAAGTCCGAGATCAAGAACAAGATTAACTGGCACGACAAAGACCAGACTTGAAACTTGAAAAATATTTTAAAAAACTGTAAAATACTCGCAGTCTTGATAGTTAAATAATTATTAATATTATTTTATGGTTTGATGTTATTTTTCTTTCATACATTGGAAGGATATAAATGACACGTTTAAATTATTGATCACTAATACTAAACACTATTTAAGCAATACCAAGGCTAACACCAATCACTGACTGTGCAAGACAAAACGAAGACTTGACTGTGCAAGACCAAATCTAATACTTCCATGGTCTTGGTCTTGCTTTTGCTCATTATTAAACAAAGTAGACCTACCAGTGCAGGGATATTCGAGCCAACAGCGTACCCAATTCGAGGGTAGGGGATATTGTCCTTCTGGACTTCAAATCCAATCCAAAACAAACAAAAATTGAATATTACCCACCAACGTTCAAAAGAGAGCGTTTACATGTGAGTGAGAAATTCCACAGTCATGAAAACTCAATTTTGAAACTTATTGAGAAAGATACTTTGTATAAATAATTAATGATTAGGAAGAGATAAAATGTTAAAATTCTATCAAATCATGGGTCTTACACAAAAATTATGAAAAATGGAATAAAATATCAACTTATTTATGGTAGCAGATTTAACATTTCATTCAGAAAGTGCAACCCAGAGACATACAAGTAAATAGATGTCCAACACTGGGTCAAAAACACTTCAGAGATTTCAAAGTCAAATATTTGTTACTGTGCATGTGCCATAACTTGATAGTGAGTGTGTATTAGTATGGAAATCTCTGTTTTTACAACAAAATATGCGCAACTTTGGATGCCCAGAATGTATTATTGAAGTTACTTCTTCTCTATCTTTCACGTAGGTATTTTTAAACCACAACATATATGGAGCATTGGACATCTCTTCAGATGTATATCTCTGGTATAACCTCTACTTCAATGTAAAGTGAACTCCATGTAAAAATATGCTTCACGTTTTTACTTGGAGATACATTCAGTTTGCATCGAGGTTATCACTATCAATGATAAGAGCTACTTTTCACTGTAAAATACCAGCGTAAACATTGCCTTTTTGATCATGTAAATAAAATATATTATTATACCAAACATTTTTTTGTAAAAAAAATTTTCACATTTTTGGTGCCTACATCGCAAAGAATTTTTTGTTCGGTTGACCAAGGAAACTTTTCCAGACGCACTCCCAAGTATAAGATCCGCAGTTTCCATATACCATGGCAGTCAGGTCCCAATTTTCACTCACCTCTGTTCGATTTCTTCTCACACTGTAAAACATAATAATGGCTACGGGGTTAACGAGGTCGAAAGAAAAAACTTTTTATTCTATTTTACACGCGTTTAATTGAATTACGCAACCCGTTACCCGTAACATTGTTACGTCTTTTTTCTCTCTCTGCTGTCATGCTCCTAATTCGAACGATCGTAATCGAAATATAGGTGCCCATTTTAATTCTTATCAACGAATAAGATGCGAGGATCGGCAATTAAAAAAAATAAAAAAATAAAAAATAGGTGGGTACTCCTTAAATCAAGACGACATCGACAGCAGGACGATTGTGCAAACGACATATGTATTATGGCCATGTATTCGGCTGCGGTGACTTGTGGCAACGACCCAACAGATATGACCACTGCTGCTGCGTATACCCATTCAAAAATTTTGGGCGTCGCTTGTTAAGCTGTGTTGATAGTACGCCTTTTAGAATTGCTTTTCCGGTGTTCAGCCACAATCAAATTCAAAATAATCATTCGTGTTTGACAGAAAAAAGTGCCGTATAATATAAAACGTACATTGCGTATAAATAAATTAAAAGAAAAAAATTAAAAAATCATGACTCCATAGACGATACAGTGTTCGATTTGCATTAAATTGCCCAATCAACGGCAACCGTCCACGACTTTCCCAAACGAACAAATTACTTACTGCTGTATGATACATATAGGTATATATATATATATATATATATATATAGTTATACAAGCGAAAAGATGACGACGTAGGTACCTACACACAAAACAAATGGACGAGAAGATCTGAATTTTTTATTTACTTCTTTTTATTTTTTTTTAATTTCGTTCTCAGCTCTTTTGTAATGTTCTCAAGCCACTTAAAATAGGTGATCCGTTTAACGGAAATACGCAATTTCATCGTGATACAATTTTCAGTAGGTACCCTCTATGGCCGAGCTTATTTAATATTCTGCTCGTGCATTAGCTTCAGACTATGGAAACATGTTTCGTATAAAAGTTAGAACGATTGGTAATGGTGGGCAAAATTGAAGACCATGACCAACATCATACCTGCAACGATAACGCCGAAATCAAAACCTTACCTGCAGCAACACCTAAATCAATGCAATACTTGCAGCATGACCAACACCAATCCGACACCGATACCATAGTCTAGATACATTGATGTCAAAATTAATACTATAATTTTAGCAAGAACAAAATCACCATCATATCGGCGGTATGACCAAGACCAATACCATAGTCTACCTACAATAATAACCAAGATGAATATCTATCATACCCAGGTATAGCAATAATCAATATCAATACCGTACTATAGTCTATCTAAAATAACACCAAAGTCAATATCACACCTAAATCAAGACCAATATCAATACCTTGAGCACCACCAAGATAAGTTTCGTATCTGCGCAGAATAACCAATACCAATATCACAGTCTACCTACAATAATAGTAAATCAATTAACATCTTTAGTAAGACCAAAATCAGTATCATACCTGCAGTAAGTCGCTGGACCAATATTAATAGGGCAATGTCAGTCATGTGACTTTTTTTGTGAACAAATCTTTCTGGTAGATAGTTATTATCAATATTCAATTAATCCTTATGTAAATGAGAACATTTTTTAGTTATTACCAACATAGAGAATATTTTTTATTTGTGTTATTACAGGTTTTTTTAGTCATGTTTTATAGTGTGTTGAAAATGAGAGGTTTGGTAAGTTACTCCGCAGCTACTTACTATGAGACTCTGCAGCTTATTAATCCAATAAGCTAAGTTTACATGTACCTTTGGGAGTAGATGAGCGAAATTCAATAATAAGTAAAAAAAAATGCTTTAAGAGGCAGGGGTCTTTAGAAAATTATTCTCTCGAATACTTCTTTTATCTCTTTACAGACGCAACTGGAAACACCCAAAAAAACATCATCTTTGTCTGATCACAGATGCTTGTACATTTGTGTTGCCTTTATTCATTCGATAGTCTATCGATAGTATAAAACTTTAAAAAAAATTATGATAGTCTATCGACCATCTGACAGTAAATATTCATCATTATCCGTAGTCCAAAACTGTCGATATTTCACGACACTAATCACGTCTACAGTAAAACCAAAATCAATGTCATACCCTATCAAAATACTACTACTAAGATCAATATCACACCTACAGCCGATAGTAAAACAAAAACCAATAACATGCATACAGCAATACCAACACTAAGAGTAGACGAACATATTTTGAGAATGACCGAGACTAAGATCTAGAGGCGTAGCCAGGATTTTCTTAAGAAGGGATTTGATCAGAAAAATTTTCTCCTTTTCCCCTCCCCTCAGTGGCGAATTTTAAGAACTTTTTTTGGAGCGGAGGGACCTTAGGCGAACTTTTGTTAACCATCTGAGTGGATCAAAAAATTTGAATTTAAAAGTGTCGACCTTAACATTTCGAGGCGAGGCCGTATGCAGGATTTATCTCGGAGGGGAAGAGAATTTATAAATTGAAAAAGTAATTTCACGAGTGAAAGGAGCGAAACAATTTTCTGTTAAATTTTGGTATGTGAATTTATGATTTTTATGCCAATCGTCATTATTTGTCGTGATTTTAAAAACCATAATGGTCGCACTCTGTGAAATTCTGCTTTAATAAAATCCGGAGGCGTGATTTATCCTCCTAATCCCTCTCGGTGGCTACACCAATGCGAAGATCAAAACCAAAAGTATCATGGTCTTGGTCTTGATTATACCCAACACCGTCGTTGGGTATAACAAGCATACACCTATGAATTAGTCTAAATAATATAATATTAAAAATTTTATCCTACCATAACATTATCTAATACCTACAATATTAATTTTATAAAACAAGCAATTTTAGGGTACAGTTATCGTGCCAAATTGAGACGTCATTTTCATCTCTTATAGGTTAAAATGTAACAAAAATTTAACACGTAAAAGCAATCTCAAATTTTTTTGAAAATTTCCACACTCGAAATTCCCTCTAGCCTATTTGAGGTTGATTACTGGTGTTACAGAATAGACGCAAATATTAATTGTTTTTATGATAAGTTTAGTAGGAGATGTTCTACTAAATTATTTAGACGGGTTATTTTTGGTTCAAATCAATCGTTATTTTAAACATCCAGCTTTTAAGGAATCCACGACAGTTGGTAGGTAAGTGTTTTTCAAAGAATTATTTCCCTGGAGGTTTGAAAAATTGACTCTGAAACGCAAAACTCCTCACCGCCAATCACTTTCCTAATTTTCTGTGGTGATGCGATGTTCCATTCGCCATAGGAACATTTACGGTGGGAGACAGACTGGGAGAGTAAGCTGAGATGGTGCAATTTAAAAACATCTATTGTGGTCGTACTATTGTACACTGAAAGGTATAGCTGCACAAATTTAGACGCCACATATTTTGTGAAATAGTTGTCAGTATAATTCAATTTAAGCACTAATAGAATAGAACCATACTCAACTTTCCACACGAATAGTTCCTGAAATTTTCCAATAATAATATTCTGAAGCTTTTAAAACTTTCACACGAAATTTTCACTATAAAAATAAAAAAAGTATCATGTTTTCCTCTCAAAACAATCGAAATCAGTTCATAGTCTTCAGTATAATTTGAGCGTTTAAAATATTTTGACAACAGTCATTTTAATACGTTCAATAAATTATAGTTATGTGTTTTAAAAGAATTGCTTTTAGTTCTGTGGGCTATCGGCTCGGGCATTCTAACTGGCAACCCACAGGTTAGAAAAACAGATAAGGCACCACGCCCTTACGATGCCAATGATGTAAACGATGCGCGATAATGCGCACAGCCATATCCCCACAACCACTCCCCCCAGCACTGCAACGCAAGAATGACAATAGAAGGCGGATATAGGCTGCTGTGTATGAACACAGACTTAGGCCATTATGACTCAACGCCACTCCAAGGAGGGGGTTGAGGAGGTGGTTTCATGTACGTCTCACGTTGGGAGTCACCAGTTCTGTGGGCTGTTGGCTTGGGGATTGGAACTGGCAACCCACAGGTTAGAAAAACAGACGATGCACCACACGACTACAACACCGACGTTGTAAACGAGACGCGACAGCGCATGTAGTCATGCCCCCACATTTTTTAAGGTGGACCATTTTTTTTGAATAGATGAAATTTTAATTCCAATTTTTGAGGAAAAAAAAAACTTTTAACTTATTCCTGGACTACGGTGAAAACCAATGCTGGTTAAAATTTATGTGACGTAAAAAAAAGGATGAAATCATGAGATAGCTGTTTTCAACATGGTTTGGAATGCTGTTTTTTCCTAGATATATTATGTTTTCGTTGGGTGAGAGGAAATACAGAACTAGGTATTATAGGTACGTTACGTAGTATACCTGTGGCCACACTGATTAACACTGATTATTTTGGCCAATAGGCAAGTCAACATTCGCTCATCAATTTCATTATGTTTGCTGTTTTCTAAAATATAATAATATGTCTACCATTCTAAACCTTTCGTTTTTTAACTACCTTCCCCACATAACAAGTACATTCCCATCTTATCCGTTTTAATGCTATTCAGATAAGTATCGCTACCACGTTATTCCGAAGTATTTATTTCGTACCAATTTGAGTTCTTGTACCCTCATTCCACACGCCATCAACACAGCCACACGTAAAAAAAAACTAAATTGACTGCCAATTTTCTTTACGAAAAAAAATTTGCACCCTCCGGCCCATTATTGAACCTCATGCATTTAGCACCAATTACATCAGCATAAAAAATTCTGCACGCCTATTACTTTCTACGATGTTGTTTTTTTTTCTAATTACCAACTACCTCTCTCACCTCGACAGTTAATTTACAAGTGGTGACGAACAAAATGTAACTTTAATAAAAGAAACGAAAAATTTATCTTTCACTCGTCCATAAAAACACTTTCACGAAGATCTTATTTCATACTACAGTCAAAACGCAAACTTTTTTTTTTTTAATAATATAGGTTCCTAATTATAAATACGTGCATCAAATCTAACTGCTCGCTCGCTAAAACGTATTTTGTTTCTCAATTTAAACTCAAGGTTAAGGTAAAACTTGCTTATATTCTGAAGTTTAACTCTCCTAGATAAAGAAGTTAGCCACCATATAGGTATTGTCTACCTATCACTATCATCAACATACAATCATAAACATCACCAACCAAAGGTTTTGAATGCATTCGCATTATTCTGGAATACTGAAACATTCATATCTTAATGAGCATTCAGCAAACGTAGTGCTACTTTTTATTAACTGACTTCAAAACAAAAGAAAAAGAGGAGGTTCTCAATTTGACCCGTATTTATATGATTATTTCTGGAGAACTACTGGATAGATTTTTATATTTATATATAATATATACATATTTTTTTTTTTTTTCAATAATAGTTCCATGGTGGTCCCATATTTAATTTTTCTAAATAATTGATGAAATTATTTCCGAGTTATCATTAAAAACTGTTTGTTTAAAAGCCAAATTATCGCTAAGCTAACGGCAATTGAGGTATTTACGTGGAAATGAAAAAATATTGAAATCAAGAATTTTATCAAAAAATTAAACCGGCATCAAAAAAAAAAAAAAAAAAAAAAAAAAAAAAGTATAAAAAGCAAAAATACGTTGAAAAGAAAACATAACCCTTTCAAAATTTTTCCAGGAAGATTTACTAGAATGAAATGAAGAAGCATTGGGCTACTTTAAAAATGTTTTACATGAAAAAAAAATACAATAAAATGTGCTCTAAAAACACAAATAAATCTCGAAAATATTTCGGCAAGATCTAAGGGCTGGAATTATTGAAGTCGGTGCTTATTAAATGATTTTGTCGTAAAATTAGACAGAGTTGGCCAAATATAAGTTGACCGACACAACAGGGGAAAGGAGTGCCGATTTCATTGAATTTCAGTTCCGAAAATATTACTGTAGAAACTTTATTAGGGCTATTTCTCTCGTTTTCGTGCAGTTTTACTGTTTATTTTGTCAAATGAAATCAAAAAAAAAAAAAAACAACAACAACCGTACCTGTATAACCTTGATGATGTACTGTAAATCGGTACGGTATTCGCTTGTGTTGACTAAAAAAAGAAGTGTGATTTTTATGATGTACTTCTTACCCAATTTTGAGAGGAAGAGAGTAAAAACAAGAGAAAAAACTGGTTGACTGACTACCGACTATTATGTAAATTACCTGCCAATGAGTACGAGTTCGTGAATCCGTTGCCCATGGTAACATATACATACATCATGTGAAAATAAATATACCTATAGGATATGCATTCGCTTTGGCAATCGACGACGACGTCTAACTTTCTACTGTAACCCACATTCTTCGAAACGTTGTTCTGACCTATGTGTAGACTGTAGACTGAAATAAATAAAATAAATAGTACCAAACAAGTTTCATCCCTCCCACATCATAGGGTTAGAAAAGTCAACTTAGCAACAGTAAATTCTAAAGAGAAGCCGAAAATTTTACATAAAAGGGAGACTAGGAGGCCAGGAGGCTTAAATTCCTTTTATTGATCGTATCTTATGCATATTGAATAACTTTTAAACTAGTTGTAATAAAGAAACCAAGTTTAATGAAGAATTGAATGTAAAAAAACGAACCCATTCAAGTTTAACATAAGGAAATGCGAATCAGAAAACCACGAGACATTACTTGTGATTTTGTTTAAAAAATAAAATTAAGAGAACTAGATTTACCCATTTGTAAATAAAACATTCTGTTTTCAAAAACTTCAAGAGTTTCTCGTCTTTTCCATATCGAACATTGTAGAAGTCCAAAAAAAAAAAAAACTCTCATTAAATGGAAAGAAAAAACTGAAGTACCTACCCATAGTTAATATTCGATAGAGCAGTTGCTTTATTTTTGTTGAATCACTAGTTCTCAATGATGATTTCAAATACGGAAGATATATCAATCACTAATAATCAACGGTTGTTGTTTTTAAGTAGGTTTCTACGAAAATCTACTTATTGATTTTGTGCTCATAGAAGGGTCCAGAGGTGGGGGTAAGTACGTTTTTCGTTTCGTGACCCAAGGATAATTTTTTCACCATTTCAGATTCATTTGTATTTATTTAATTATGTATGTAGGTATGTATGTAAGTACAATTCTTGTTAACTCGGTACAGGACGTAATTTTTGTTCGATAGTCACGAAATGAAGTAATCAGATTACCTGTATTACAATGACCAGACCTACTGATTTAAGGTTGAAGCAAAAGCTGACCTTTAAAATTCGGACAGAAGCAAGGTTTTAAATAATTTTGAATAATCTATAATTAATTATGCTTTAATTATTTCAAAGCATACCTTTAAAATTTAACCTTTTCTAGTGGAGTGTAGCTACGCTAGAGTTTTTTTTTTTGGAATCTCTCATAATTATCATTCGAAATCTAAATAAAAGCTCTTGTGTTATTCACATGCGATTCGCAGATGTTCAGAAATATTTTTTTATCATAATTGTAGATTCTGAGAAAATTGGGACATAATAGGTAAGTATTTATGTGTCCTCTTTTCCCATGCTTCGCCTTCGTATCGATTTCGCTTTCACCAATGTACCTGGAATTTGTTAATATTAAAACCTATCAAATTTTTAATTCTTTTTCTAATTCACCAAAAAAAAAAAAAATTATAGCATTACAAATTTAGAGATGGTTTTCAAAAAACAATCGCAGCAAGTTGAAATTGATTTTGAGACGTTTTCTAAAGATATTTTTCATAATAAATGCGGTAGTAACACTGATTTTGATTTAAAAACTGTTATCTTCATAAACCAAAAAGTGGAACAAAACAACTAACTGTTGCTGTTTTTTGACCAAATCTAGATTTAAATAGAAAAATATGTTAAAACTATTACGTTAAATTTTCAAAAACCAGTGATAATCAATTTCATTGTATCGAAATAGAATAGTATTTTCATTTCATTTTCAATAATGAATGAATCATAAGCGCGAAAACTACCATATTCACGAGATCGATTCTAACATTTAATGTGAAAAACAACTTCAATAACAGCGACAACCTTTTTTAAGAGCAAGAGAAAAACGAAAATTTCCAACTGAATTTTTAAAATTTCTAGCAACTAAAAAAAAAGTCATCAACTGGCATGATTTTCCAAGTGATTAGGTATACAATTGCCAATTTTTAAAAATTTAAAAATTTTCTACATGCAACTAGTCAATTTTTCTAACTCTGAAAATATTTTTGGAGAGCATCCCACATCTACATCTTCCCCCTAGCTACGTTTCTGCTCGGTAAAAAACTGTCACACAGTCATGACTCATTTGATAAATTTCATTTGTGAAATATCTCTTTACAATTTATAAGTAGGTACTTCAATCTTCATGAAAATTTTGATATAACTATATAGTTACAATTAATCGATTTGATGATAAATGGGACCTTTTTTCTCAATTCTGAGAAATTATATATACTTACAAGTACGTTCAAGTTTGACAGGCTTTAGTCGTTTTTCAAATAAACTCGCTGCTAAAATATTTCAGCATTATTTAAGTTATATTTAGATTTTTGAAATTTTCCATCTGTAATTTCAAATAAATTGAAATTTACAAAAAAAAAACAAAAAAAAAACCTCACTATCAAAATGTTATGTTGGTACATAAATTTATAAAGAGTGTTTTGTTTTTTACCAGCTTTAATTTTGTTCCCCATGCGTCTGAAAAGACTAGTAAAATATTTAAAAAAAAATAGTTACAATATGTATTTACAATTCGATGGCACATTTAGACAGCAGTACGAGTATTTGTAACCAACAAGAGTAATTCGAATAGCAATAAGCTTCGCCTTCTCCATAAAATCGTGCAAACATTCGAGAAACGAAATGAAATCCAATAGGTTATCCATAATAGGAAAGTTGAAATAACCAGACACAGTGAGAAAGAAATTCAAAGGTATAGACTGTAGAACGTACCTTACGTACTGTATTTTTAAATCGTCTCAAAAAATGATATCGCAATCGTCTACGAAGAAAGATTATTTCTCCGGTACTTACCACGAGTGTTTTGCAAAGCAACTCTTCATTTTATTTTTATCTTCATTAAAGTTATTAGCCGTGTATACCAACGGTACGGCTTCATTTATTCGCCAATTATGAAGTTTTAATTACACAAATACCTAATGCATCCAATAATTAGCTACCTATATGTTTCTTTTATCTTTGATGCAACTACATTCAAAAACGTTGAATGAGCAGCAGTACTCAAGAAAAGAGTCCATTTGGTCGGCTAACTTGTTTCGAGGAAATCGGAAATAAATTACCAGTTTTTCGATATTAAGGTAACCTACCCATTGGCAAAGTATGTGCGATATTGCTACCACAAATCTGAGTCATGTAGTGTTTAAGTCGAATTTTGATACGATTTGTGGCCATTCGAAGTATGAGTTACGATAATTTGTACGTAACGTCGTTCAAAATATCACATCCATGCCATGACATATGAGATCTAATAATATTATATTATATGAGTTGCAAAGGCAATGAGGCGTACAAAAAAACGTATACAGCAACTGTGCAACTTGTCTTGTAATACACATTTGGGAACCTTAAAAACGTTCACTATAACCATTCCACTGGTTGGCTATGGGTAGAGAGAGGATTTCTAGAAAATAGCATATTTTCCTATATTGAGTTGGGACTGATATATTCAACTTACTTTTCCGTTTCACATCTTTTCAAGGAAAATGAGCCTCATTTATATTTGCATATTTTACATATTTTTCTTAAGAAAGCACATTTTTATATGTTTTTATCATTTTTAACGCATATTTACGCATTTTAGAGCATATTTCTCGAATTTTCAAATTTTTTTGCTCATTTTTCTAAATTTCTAATTTTTTTCTTTTAAACCAATAAAAAATCTCGAATTTGGTACTTTATCCAAATATGAACCTCTCATTCCTGTGGATGTAGAAAGAAGCTTTTGCGTTTATAAACAACTGTTGGATGATCATCGCCGAAATTTCTTGATAGTCAATTCACATTAACATATAATCATAAATTTTTATAATAAAACTGTTTCTGATTAATTTTTGAGTGTAATTAATTCAGTGAATTTAAACAAAAATTTTTTTTTAATGTCGAAAAGTTCTTTAAGCCCTTTAAAACGACACCCATATTGTTATGGCCTTATGGCCTTATGGGCTTATTGTATGACATATTTTTTGCATATTTCAGGAGTAAAAAATGCATATTTTGCAATTTTTACAATATATTTTATGGCATATTTTTCCTTTTTTAGCACGTCATATAAATGCGCTCTGTGGCTATGGGTTTGTGTGAAGAAATTAATGTTTAAGCTTACTTCAACACTGCCAGGAATAAGGCTGTATGACAAAAATAATAAAAGTCACATTTTTGAGAATTCGTAACTATATTATTAAGTCTGTGACACAAAATACAGTAATACTATTTCACCACCAGAACACAAAATGAACGATCCTCACCGAGTTGCAACATTGCGCAAGACCCACGGAAGTGCTGTAACAGTCTCATTGTGCTCGAGTTGCAGATGCTGTTTTTTGCATCGCATGCACATGTGTGATTATGGAACGCATCTGATTGGTTTGATGGGAGGAGCCAAACACTTTCATCGCTGGGGCAAATACGTGTTTTGCTCCTGCTAAAAAATTTTCCTCCTAGGTCAGAAATTCCATATTGTGGGTTTCGAAAAGAAAAACTTAATCGCCTATTTTGCGGAATTTGTTGCGAAAATTATTCTGACGTGTCAATAACAGTCATATTCACAAACGTCACTTTAAACCTCATTTCGCTCGAACCTCACTTTAAAACAACTTATTACACAATTTTTATATTCAATAATATGGTAACATTGTATTTCTATGTGAGAAACCCTTTGACTGAATGGTACCTACTGGATCAGCAAAGAACAATGATTTCAATTTAGACATTTCGGTGCTAAATAGGCAACCATTGCGTAACACATGACTTATGTATGCTATCCTTGTGAATTTAAAGGATGAGTCTCATTAAATTTGTATTCTAATCCGGTGAAATCACGCAAAACATCGAAAGTACGCATCAAGTACACACAAGTTGCCTACTTTTATGCCATTATGTCTTGACATTAAAAATCATATTGCACTTATGGAGACTTTTTTCCATTACTTACTGTATAGTCAAAGAAGAAACCTCATAAGAGAATACAATGTTACCACAAGCTTCTTTACTAAACTGTGCAATAAGTGTTTTTGACGTGAGGTGTAAGTAAATGTAGGTTAAAGTGACATTCCTAGACATGGGTGTCTACATCCCATGTTGCCTTTGTAACGACATTTTGTTTTTTTTTTTTTTTGTCGATGATATGGTATCGATAACTAAACACCGGTGTCTGAAAAGACCTCAGTACATATATTAGATACTTACTATTTTAATACATTGGTGTTTGTTATTTTATATACGTTGCAGTATTAACACCAAGTTGACGGGTTGTTCAATTTTTCATGCGATGGTCTGAAGCAAGTGAGAAGATTTTGACAATGTTTAGTGTCTTCAAAATCTTTATTCGTAGACCGTAATTGTTTTTAATTTATTTTAAGTGATAACTTCCCTAAAAAATTTGTTCATTTATTTTAGAATAATTTTATGTTTATTAATTTGGTTCAATAAATAAATTTTAGGAATGTGTTGATTTTGATGGGCAATTTTTCGTATTGGTGACCGGTGTTGGAGTTTGAGTAAACCTTGCTAGTAAACCCATACCAACCTTTTCGTATTCAATGTCGATATGTCCACACTTTCAAATCAAAATAAACAAAATATCTATGGTGTGACATTTTGCAGACAATATATTGTGATACTGTATGACATGCATTTCGAGAGTCTGATTTATTTTATTTATGTTCTAGTGACATGGCACATGATTTTAAAAATTGTACACATTTTGCATTGGGCTGTATGTTTTTCTATTATTTTATATTTTTATAAAAACTTAATCGCCCCTTAAAAAATTTTGTGTCATTTTGTTAACTGATGGTTGTCATTTCTTTGACTATATTATAGTACTACCAACGGACTGCTCGAACAGTGGATGGGTGGACAACAAAAATAAAACAAACACCTGTATGGCCGAGGAGAGGAAATAACATGCAAGTGAAGGCCAATGTAAACAAAAAATCAGTTGTTATCAGTCTTTTCACGCATTCTTCAACACAGATTAGCTAATTTCTAATAATTTTCCCGTTTGCTGCCTAACTATTGTTTTCCCTAACCTGAAGTTTTTGTTTCGCATTTCTATTAGTATGAGCAGTCCACACATAATACTGTTAGTCGAAGGGTTATTTGCAATTTGGGTGAATTTAGCACAAAGTTTCAAGTAGGAATACTAATATTTGAAGGAATTTTCGATCAAAAACTTGGAATGAGTTTACATATTAGGGTAAAGATAGGTAGTTATTTTTATTCGTGTATTATATACTCTATGTTGATCAAGTTATTTCTTCTGTGTTAGGTACTGTGGAATACCTTGTCGTGAGAAAGTATTCTCACCAGAAGGTAAATTCAACAGAATTTAAGCGTGTTCAGCCACTTCATACATAAGTATGGGTAAGCCAAAACCAAGGCGAACACTGGCGATTTTAGAGCCAGTTTGGGCGGTTTATATACGGCTTATTCACACGCACACAAACACACGTACATAAGGAAATACGTACATTGATGAGAGCGGCCCAGTTACATCATCCCCTATCTAGATAAGAGATGGTTGGCTGGTTTGTGTACGGATCGTGACATCATTCTATTGTGTCACGATTCTGTACTCGTACATTACCTGCAGGTATTTGCAGGTAATTACGATCGAATGTAATT
This sequence comes from Ericerus pela, assembly GCA_011428145.1. NCBI lineage: Eukaryota > Metazoa > Arthropoda > Insecta > Hemiptera > Coccidae > Ericerus > Ericerus pela. The sequence goes on along the minus strand of WOFM01001634.1, from coordinate 52,625 downwards.
TGTGTTTTTTACATCACATGGACGAATATTTGCCTGCCCTTTGGGGCGGCGACTGTCGTCAAGGGGGCCAAGCCCCTATTTCTCATACCAGTGAGTCCCCACAGGTACTTATTCCCAAATTTTCAATAGTCAACTAATTTTTCATATAGAATACCAAAAAAGGGTTTTTTTCATTCGTTTTTACGCCTATATTCAAATGATTTGAATAGCTGGAAGTTAGTTCAGCTGAACATTATGATTCTGTTTCTGGAACCTGCCACGTATACTTTCTATTAAAGCAGTTTAGCTTCAGTAGAATAAATAATCAAATTTCCCTGACAAGAATATCAATAAACATTTTCTCATGCCTAGGCTACGACTAATGTGAGTTTGAAAATGTTAGGAATTGGCAGTAACGTTGAAATGAAGAATGTTTTATATACATTTCTACAGTATTATCATGTGAGATTGATCTTTACGAAGTTCAATAGATCTACATGAACATTCAAGTTCCAACTAGTATGTCCAAAAATTCAAATATCTATCTTCCATTGAACAAGAAAATATCTGGTAAACAAAATTACAGAACTATTGAAAAACAAACTTGTAAATAATTATTTGTAGCAGCAGTTAGTTAAAACAACCGAAACATTTAATTCTATCATGTAAATTTTTCTGCAAAAACATTCACTTTTATGTTGTCTTGAAAAATTTTATTTCAACTAAATTATATTTTTGTAATAGTTTCCTCATTCCCCCTCCCTAATTTTTGGTAACGATTTTGAACCATAATGATGTTAAGTAGGTACATGAAAAGATATAAAACGAATATAAAATTATGATTTCTCGTAAATAAAATGTCGTCAGTTTTATTAAATCACATAATACTTTTTGGGTAGGCATGAAATTCCATACCTACTGTATTTTATGACAATGTCAATACGTTGCAGTTTATTATTTGCAGGTACTAATTAAAATTACACTCTCTCATCATTCCGAAGACGAATGAATAACGAAACAATAATAAATTTTCCCCTTCATTTTAGGTAACTTTTGTTTTTTGTTTTGTTTTCAATTTTTTTTCGTAACTTGAGAAGGTACCCACAAATTTATTTAGATTACTTGACTATCAAATCCACTCATAAAGTTTTATTTATTTATTTATTTATTTTTCGATCGAAATCTACTTCTCTCTAGGCCATTTATAATCGTATACAAAGTTTAATATTTACTTACCAGAGTTACCACATTTGAAGTAGCCCTACATATATAGGTATTGGAAGATTTGACGAACATCACACTATTGCAAAAGTGGGTTAACAGGAAAACCACCGTTTTGATCGAACATATTTAATAGGCCGCCTAACTAGCAATATATACATGACCGACAAAAAAAAAACAAATTTTTTCTTCTTTATGTTCATATACCTATATACATATAAATAATATATGTTGCATATAGTAGAGTCTATATACGGGTCATCTAACAGTTAAAGATTTTTTCAAATGTTATTTCACATTCGATTACACACACTAACGCATCCAGGCACAGTATGTAGTTACAGTACGAAAGGTGTATACTTTAATTTACCCGCCTATATCCGATTATGCAATTGTCTGATGAAATTATACATACCTATACTTACTTCGAAAAAATTACTCGTTCAGGTTTCCAATTATAGGTATATTTTATACCACTGCACAGGTAGGTACCAATAAATCATGGTTAATTTGAAAAATTCACCAGAGTTACGGTGTATTCGTCGAATACAGGTAAATAAGCAATGGGAGAAAAAAAAAACATACGTAGGTAAAAAAAAAAAATAACTTGCTTGCCTACTAAAACAATTAGACTACTTATTTTTTCGTCATTTCTTTAGGTTAGGTATTCTTCTTTTAATTGCACCTTAAATATATAACTATGAATAGGGTAGGCTATTGTATTTCTTGTATTTGGTAGGTAGGAAAAGAGCATAGGTAATCATTATTTTTTTACTCAACATTACACAGTCCGACCAAGAATACTTCATGAAAATGAGGATCATTGTTTTTATATCTTTATGTATGTACCTATATACATATAATATGTGTGTATATGTATATATATATTTTTTTTGTGAAAACTAAAATACAACTTGTTCAGGTAGGCGAGTTCTCTTTCTTTTCTTCCTTTTTTTCATCGTTAAACTATTCATGGATACCAGTTTTATTTCTGAATGCAGGAAACGATTCCTGAGATATTTAGCTAGATATATATGTTTTCTGGTAGATATTTTGGCTCCAAATACTATCTAGACATCGAACAAACAGAATTTTTTACATATGATCGCATATTTTACCAAGTTCATGGTTAATTCGATGTAGCAGGTATTTGGACTCGATCCAATATTCGTAGATTCTTCGGCGAGAGCGTAATTTATGTACAAAAAAAAAGATTTTTAGGCACGCATATAAGTGAAAGAGTGACGGAGATAGAGTAAAATGGACGAAGAGAATACGGTGAAAATAACGAAGGTTAATTGTAAAATACATGTTCATTATAATGGCTTGTCGTGCGATTACTGGTTAGTGGTTTTATACCTATAGGTACACACATAGGGTCAACATGTACGTTTTAGTACGAGATCACTTCTGTGTAGAAAAGGTAAGAATAGGTAAGATAAATGAATAAAAAATCGATTAGAACCCATACTGATTGAAGACACGCCACGAATAATTTTACGAATGCTGCTGCTGTGCTTCAAAGACTGCGCAGTTATTCAATATGAAAAATGATAAAATTCTTAACCACACACGGAAACGTAGCGCCAAAATGAAAATTTCATGGAAATAAATTTTCATCTACGGCAAAATAAAGTCGATCTTGAAAACACGTCGAAGCAATATGAAAAATAATCTACACCAAATGCATAATTATGTTGATATGCAATTTTACGAGTGCACGAACGGATGGATTTACGTGCGTTTTTCTTGATTTTTAATTCGCATAAACGGACCTTAAACTCTAATGGAACTAGAAAATACTTTAACCTACTCCTTCAACCATCAATAAATAAAATCGGTAAACACGTACGAGGTGAAGTGGCCATTATTTCACTTAGCTTGGTAGATACTACGCAAAACGAAATTAAGAAATTCTCTTACTCGAATAATTATTAAACTTCATCGATGTGAAATTTCTTCGAGATAGATGCCCAAGCTACTCGATAAAAATCTATATTTACCTCTTTGTAGGTGTACGCACTCAATTAGCACAACTACTTAATATAAACGTATTTTCAAATCAAAATAATTTTAGCGGAATTAGTAGCATCGCATATGAAGCTGAACCAAACAATAAACGGCGTTAGAGTATGCAATTTTGTTAGCAAACGAAAAATGAGTACCTAACTTTTTTTCGACATTTCAAATTCGATCGTGGGAGCATTCGAATGTGTCGTCGCCATTTCTGGTGTTATCAGGTTAAAATCGAGTCCTTTTTGTAATAATGTTCAATTTAAGAAATTGCTGATGATTATTTTCTTTTTGTCTGATACTGCAGTTTTGTTAATATTATTATATTCCCTTCCACTGAAACTCGAGAATCGACGATGTTGGAAAATTGTTTTATGAACTAAACGAGGAGTTATTTTTACATTACTTATTCTTGAAACTTGGAGATAGACATAAATATTAAAATAACCAGTGTCCAAAATGTGAATTATATAGTACAAAGATATCGTGGTTTAACTTATTTCAATAGTCTTATGTTTCTTTAATTTCATAATTTTTGCCAACAAAAGTCAGAATTAAATTTTACAGAGAAACAATTGTGTTAAAGTCAATCTGAGTTTAATTTTTAAACGAAATTCACTTCACAGCTGAATCAGTTTAGTACACTAATTATACCAAAAATTCTTACGTTGGGAGCATCTGCATTTTATTCATTACCAATGATACCTATAATACATATAAGAGCCTACCTAAATTTGCATATTTTCCAACCTGACTTTTACCACATTGAAGAAAATATTTTCATAAAGGTACTGGAGGTGCTCATTGTGTAGGTAGTCTTCAAAACAAATAAACGATGGACCACAGTTGTAGATATTTAAATGTGGTTTGTTATTTTCAAAAACATTACCTATATCTATCTTCTTTGAAATTGGAAAAATTCTAAATACTGTAAATTCTGTATTCCACAAAAGTGGCTGACTACTGCAGTTGACGGTACCACTTACACATTTATGAAGATTTTTGAAAAAATCTAATTATTAAAATTACTGAGTATTCGGACCCAAGGGTGAGAGTGGGTACGTTTTTTTTTCCACGATTTTCTGAGCATTTTGGCAGTACTTTTGAAAATTCATTTTTTATGTACCACTTTTTGCGTTGAGTCCATTTCCAGGCGTAATTTTGATCGGATGATTTCGAAATTTGAAATACATATTTGGATTCATATAAGGAAGAACCTTATTTTTTTTGGTCCAGATTAGGTGCATAGTCCATCCGATAAGTCAGTTTATATGCATATGTTATTTAACAGCATGCAGGTCAAAATTTTCAATCGATAGGTTTTACATTTGGTATACGTATGTATTTTAGATCAAGGACAATACTTATTAATTTTGGTGTGGATATGTCTTACAGTACGTCTGATAGGGGCGATTTTGTTACAATTTTGGCAGATTAATGGCTCCGAAAAGAGTAATTTTCAAGCTATCGTCACAAAATTTGTTACACGTATTGGTTTTAAAGATATTTAATACGATTTTAAATTTGGTTTCTATTAGTATTGCGGTTCATTCCCTGGGGTTGTTGGAGTTGCTAATTTTTCATGTTTTCTCAATAAAAATTCAATTCTCTTTTAATAGTCACAAAATTTAATATAAAAAGTACCTCCCATAGGAGAACCAGACATACCAATTTTGGTTTTAACTGAACAATTTGTTTTCAACTTATTAGTTATTCAGTGTGATTTTCCCTCTTTTACCCTTCTGATAATGGTCCTAAAAATTCATTTTCCAGCCTTCAACTCCATCTCAAAAAAATGTCAGTTTTCTCCCAGAACCTACCCGCTTCCTCACACTAGATTTAAACACGGACACTAAAATCTCCGTTAATACTTTCGTAACCAGAATGTAGACAACTACAATATACTTCATTTTGCAATTCTCATATAAGTGTTGTTTTTTTCTTAGTTTCTTTTATTTTATATAATCCACAATTCTCGTCACTGCAGGAAAGAAAACTATCGAGTTATTTCCTAAAATTGTGCTTGTTAGAACTTGGAATGAAAACAATGATTTTTGACATATTCATAAAATATTTTGAAAACATAATACTTATTCAGTATATTTTATCGCATGCATCGTATTTGCAGGATATTGGTAATTTTTTATAAAAAATATAAATATTTTATATACTACTTTATTAGAAGAATATTGGTAGGTGATTTTTTAACAAAGAAAATCTACTTTTCCTTGCGAAACTTGCTTTAGCTTTCATTTCTCTAATATTTACCAAAAGTTTTCAAAGGAAATATTTTAAATGATCTGGTGACGATCAAAATTGGTTTTTATTTTTTTTTTTAACAATCCCAAGGTCAATACCAAGCCCCTACCTTTAACCACAAGATAACCAAAAACATGATTTACAAACTTTTAGTTTGCTCCATATCTGGCAGAAAAATTTGGACGAAATTCAAAAACTGCTCTCAATCGAGCCGATCAACTTAAAGATCAAAAAAATCAATATCCGCTGACGCATCAAAGTAGACACTTTTTCCTACAGCAACATGTTTAAAGTACATATTGTTTTTGCCAGAAAATATTCAAAATGGAAAATTAAAGTAAATTTCACAAATTTTAATTGTTGATCGAACAAAATTTACACGATTTGTGTAAAACACAAGTAATTCGACACTTTCAGAATTCATATAAACTGAGCTAATCTCGAAAAAAAACATAATAGGCCGATGCCTCTTCACTGAAACTACACCAATAATAATTAACAATGACACGAACTGCTGGAAAAATTCACAAGTAGCCTATATTATTCATTATTTCTCATACAAAACACAATCAACGGATCTAAAGAGGGAAACGAAAATAAGAAAAAAAAAAGTGGCATTCCTCATACCAATTTCACAACCTCAGTCGAGATAATTTCAACAAACGGCTAACCTGAACCTACGCATTCACTTTGCAAAAAAGAAAAACTAATTACGATTAAAAAATAAAGTAAATTAGTATTATTTTACGAATGCTGATTTCCGCATGAGTGGATTATGTTATACAATAACTAAGAACAGTTACGCGTAAATGATGCACAATAAAAACCATCACCGTCACCTTAATTCTTTACCTGCATAAAGAAAACCGTTTTTTGACTTATGCTTCCAGAAAAATGATGTAAAACAAAAAAAAACAACTAGTTATGATTTTATAACGAAGTCGCATGTCTTCTTGACATCGATATAACTGTGATACGATGGAACATATTGGCATGGACGATGATATTAAAGAGAATTATTTGGTATTTTCAAGAGAATGAGCGATTCAGTCAATAAAATCGTGCAGCTTATGTAAGTGATGGTGGTTAGGTGCGAGTAAATGGAACTTTTTCTTCGTCGACTATTAAATAACGAACTCGTGAGCGTAAACACTAAAAGAATGGATAAGCAGAATGCTATATTTGGTTTTAGAAATTTTTTTCAACCCTCAGACACTCATTTTTCTCGTACAGAGATTTTCAAACATTTTGAAGCAAGATAAGGTAGGCTTTCAAAATAATTCTGATCTAAACGACGTTAGGTACTCAATTCTTCTGTTTTATTCTTTTTTTTTTTTTTTTTTTTTTTTTTTTTTTTGATCAATGGCACAGTTACACATGAACCATGGCCATAGAAAACACTGATTGGTATTGTCAATTAAAAATTTTAGAAGATAACATTTTTCCATTTAAAATAAAAAAAAAAATAATTTTTCCATTGCCTTTATCTCATTCAAAAAAGTGAACCAACGTTATGACTTAATACTTATTGTTATAAGCCTCGTAAAAAAATGTTGAGTTTATGTTTGGAACGTAAACTTTAACTTTGGTTGAAGATCGTTCGACTTAAAATTTGTCCCCTTATATGACACTGATAAGAGAATGAGAAAAATAGTTCGTATTTGTAAACTAAATTAGTAACTTTCAAATTTTCTGCGGCATTAAATGTACTCGGAATATTATGACTGGATGCTGTTAATGAAAAGTTTCAAGTTTATGTTTTGCAGGCAATATTTCAATTGAAAACTAAATTGTGAAAACAATACCGTTCAAATAATATTAAGTCAGGCAGTTTTCACTTTTTTTTTTCTTTTTTAAGAAAATAACTACAGCCTAGAATGCTCAAAGTTTCTGTGTAAGTTTCATCTAATAGGTAGGTCGCCGAAAGTTCTACGTAACCACTTATATAAAATTCAAAATTTGATTTTTTTTTTATCTTCGTTATTTTCATAATCAGGCCTTCATAACACCCATATTTTGTAAAAATTAGATAGACTTAAATTTATATTTAAATTTTTGGAAGGATTGCAATTATTTTAAATCCAAAACCGTTTAGTGGTGCAATAAAAACATTACCTAGCAAACATCAGAAGTACTCATACAACAACTTACAATTAGTAGGTCTACAGATTTTTAAATATAAAACGAAATGACACTTATCACGCACTTTTACGGGATTGTTAATTTTTATTCGTGCAAAGAGTTAAAAATGAAAATTTATGATCGAACAATTGATTTTTATAATTTGTTATCATCATAGATTCCTCAGTCTTAAGGCAAAACACTTGTGAATTAATAACCTATTATAATATTAATTGTTCTGATTTTGAACTGTTTCCTCAAGACATCGATTTTACCCACAGTTCTACTCCCTTAACATTCAATATGGGACCGCCTTAGGTACTCTTTACATTCGTAAAAATGTTACCTAATTTTCGAGGTTTGTTAACCATATCTTCACAATTTGATTAGTTGACCATTTTTCGAGGAAGACAAAACATAATACAGATCCAAAATTCAAGAAAACTTAAATAAATAATCAAGATTATCAACAGCTTGTAATCAATATCCCAGTAATTATTCAACTTAAAAACCAGAATCTTCAATAATTTATATTCATTCAGATTTTAACATTCAGATTTTCAATCTTCGAATGTATTCAGCATATTCAACAATTAACAATGATGAAGACAAAATTTCATTTGGATTTTTAGTGTTATAATATTGTACCGTATATACACACTGAACCGAACAAAAGAAATGTGAAAAATAAATTTCTTACAGCAAAACTTGACCAAAATTTTTTCCAGTATAAACCCGCTAAACCAGTTAGGCTATGCAGCAATGAATTACAGCAAGGCTTTTTCTAAAAACCAAACCATACATTTTTTTTTCTATGAAAACACATAAATGTAGAACGAAACTAAAGAAAGGAAATATGGTAGTTATGATGTATATTCAACACATAGAAGATATCGAAGTCTGTGTTAAATCAAATTTGGTGAACATAATAACTCAATTTTTGAAATCATTGTGTGAAATCATACCGGTAGGCAGTATTTAGGTACCTACTATACTTATGTTTTTGAAGTAAATGGGTTGCAAAAAGGACTGATAAGAACATAATATCTCTTCATTTGTGTACTTTAACATTGACTCCCCTCAAGTTATTCCAATTTCGACAGCAACACAGTTTGGGAAAATTTTTTTTTATCTCAATCATGAATGGTAAATACAGAAGTTTATGGGTATGAAAAATTATTCTCCTGTATTTTTAAGAACGAGTTTTTTAGCGTTTTTAACAGAATTCAAAAAAAAAGTTTCTACAGGCACGTACGAGTACGCATGGAGATAACTATGTACCTAGGTATGTTTGACCTCGAATTTCTGGAGAATTACAGGTCTGATTTTCATGAACTTTTTCTCAAATGATAAAAGGTCTCTGATGGTCTCATTATTTTTTTCCCGAATCGATGATATAACTTTTGATTCATCTTTAAAAGATATATTTGTTTTAAAGTAAAATATCTGCTAACGGTAATGTACAAATAATTGACAAAGAAATAATCAAATTTTTTTATAAAACAATAGAACCAACTTCAAAAATAAATAAAAAATAAAAATACGCTAAAACGATAAAAATAACCTTTTTAAAATTTCTCCAACAAGATCTAGGAACTAAAATTACTATATTTAAGTTGGCACTACATAAAATTTTTTGCTACCTTTCTATAAAATTAGATGGAATCGACGTATAAGCCCACCTGTATGATAAAGGAAAGAGCGCCGATTTGTGCAATTCCAGTCTCTGGATCTACTTGGAGAATTTTTAAAATGGTTATTTTTCTCTTTTTAGCGCATTTTTATATTTTTTTTGTTTTATGTTTTCTTGAAGCTAGTTTTGTTAAAAATTGATACGACACGGGCCTATTTCCATTTGTTGTGGATATTCTGCCATCACATCAAAAGGCTGTACCTGGAACTGCGAAATTTCCAATAGAATTTGAAGGTATGATACGATCTCAGGCAACGCCTCACAAAATTAAAGCCATATTGTCGGTGCCTATTGTATCATGATTCGCACTGGTGATATGGCGTGGCAGAATGATACATAAATGTGCATCCGTCTTAAGAATGCTGAAACTGACCACGTTCATCAAACCATGCATACCTCAAAAATACAGCATTTCGTACATATGTTGCAAAAAGTTGTTTTCCCATAAATATTATTATGATCTTGAAAATGGCGCAGTAACAAGTGAGAGCGTGGAAGTCTCGAAATCTATTTCTTATCTACGAAACTGAGCAAAATTCATTTGATGAAACACACGCTTCATTGAATGAACGAGGCATATACCTGTATTGCGTGCTAAACTGAAATAAGGAACTGTACGTATACATCTATCTATCAGCGCACGTAAGTTGGTCTGAAAAGAATAATATTAAATATCATGTGAAATAAAATACGTTTTCGTCGGCAGTAAGAATAGGTACTCTTTTTAAATTGCATGCTGCGAATGGCGTCCGTCAGCCGGCCATTTTTATTAAATATTTTCTTCCGGATAGTGCGAATATTCGCGCTGTCGAGTCGCCATTTCATAACAAAAGCGTCGCAAAGCGCATTTGCAAATTTACCGACGGCGTCTTGAAATTTCTCAGCTGAGGGTTTTGAATAGTAGTATGCGAAACCATAAAAACTGTTCGTTGAAAGACACAAATGTTTTTCACGATTCCAGGCAGACAGAACGCTTGTCTGGTCTGCCACCGTTTGATCGCCTAATCTCCTCAATTTGTGTACTTTTCACTCTGCTATTCGCTAATCTTACTTTTGGCTCGTACAAGTCGCACAGAAACAAATAGTTTTAGCGAAGAAATATTTAGGTACCCGCCAATTGTCTTCAAATCCGCAAAAACAAGTTAATCTGTGCTTACGTCAAAATTAAATACAGATACCTACCTGAATTAAATAATATAATTCTTCGCGAAATAGCGCAGGTCGATTTGTGACCACAACAGGCATCGTTAATGTTATTCGAAAATTAACATAACTATATATTCACGTTATAAAATTTACCAAGCCTCGTGCATTCGTGGTACCCACGTTGGATTGTTATACAGCCGACTTCATGACAATGATTTAATCCTACGACGCTATTACTGTTACCCATCATCTTATGCAGCCATACGAACGTTTATTTTGATCTTTTTAAATCTGGTAAATGCCACATGTTTGGGTTTTTCTGAAGGTCTATAAGTACTTACAATTATTTATTATTGGACAGCCAAACTTTTCATGTTTATTTCAAATACCAGACAAAACTGATGGAGTCTGCGGGATTTGGCGCCTCTCTTAGTTAGCTACAATTTTATTTGTCCATTCATTGGCACCCGTATAAGACGAAAACTGATTGGTGCAGGAAGAGCGACAGAGCGCAGAATAAATGATTCTACAAAAATACTCGTGTGAAATTTATGTTAAAAAGCAGATAATCTGGAAAGAATGTTTCCTTTTAAAAGAAGACCTAAACATGTAGCGAATACCGCCTTTACATAGTTTTTCTTTTAAAATATAATTTAACTAACAAAAGTATATCACCCACAGAATCTGGTAGTTCATTCCCTTTCTCAGATGACAAGACTTGTTGAAATAAACGATTTGAGGAATCAGTATCAACTAATTTCAAGAGTACCATCAGGTAATAATTTTCATTAAAAATAACAGCTGTCAAACAGTATCGCGTACCGAATGTTCAATGTTGACTCAGCCTGGGCGTTTACAAATACTCGTTGAAGAAGCATATTCTTATTAAGGAGCTTCAAATCAAAAAACAAAAACGAAACCTATAGGTAGGTAGGTAGGTATCTGTTGGATTTTGGCAAACACTCTCCAACGTCACTCGTGATCATGAAATTAATTTACTTAACAATGTTGAAACCAAGATAAATCCGCGGCTAAGCTATCTGAGGCATTTCTAGCCAGTAGCGTAGACAGGATGTTCTTGAGGTGGGGGGATTTGATGAAAAAAATTTTCTCCCCTTTCCCCTCACCCACACAGACGAATTTCGAGAACTTTTTTTCTCTTAGAAGCAGGACCACAGGCGGATTTTGGTCAACCATCCGAATGAACCAAAAAATTTGAATTTAAAAATGTCGACTTCCACCTTCCAAACTAGAGCCGTAAGCAGAATTCATCTCGAAGGGAAGAAGAATTCATAAATTGAGGAGCTTGTGAAAAAATTTCCTGTTTTTTGGAACATGAATTCCTAATTTTCACGCCAATCGTTATTATTTGTCATGAAATTAAAAACCATAATGGTTTCACTCTGTGACATTCTACTTAAAAAAAATCCGAATGAGGCATTTATCCCTCTAACCTCCCTTGGCTACGCCCCAGTTTCCGGCAACTCAATTAGGGGAAGTTCTAGCAACTCAGATCAAAAAAGTTATGAAAACATAGTCCTAAAGCAATTACTAGCAGTTTAAAGCGTTTACTTGAGCAAAACTTTATTACTTGTGCGATATAACCACGTATAGCCTTCATGACATGATCTTAAGACCAACTACAAGGCAATGAATTTGCAGATTCTCCTTAAAACACCAGGATAGGCTTAAAATCTTCCTATTTTTACTGTAAATGAACTTCAAAGCACTGATGGTGAAACGAAACGTCCTAACAGACCGAGAATTGAGGAAATAATTACTAATACGTTTTTAAAGAAATCCCATAAATATATATTTATGTTAATTTGGCCCTCACAAGGAGGGGATGTCAACTATTCGACATGTTTTGTAGTTAAATCAACTAGTAATTATACCAGCAGGTAGTTCAACTATCTACCTACTCTTAAAACAAAAAAACATCATTTTTGAAAATAATACATTAATTTATTAGCTATTTTCTCCATGCACGTGTTATATAGTCTAAATAACAGCACTTATTACACCACCCAAATATGAATAGCTGCATATGCACTGATTTATTTGGAAAACCAACTGAAAATCAGTCGATTTCAATGAGTTAGCATTGTAATAATATTTATTAAGTATTAGACAGCAAAAATTAAGCGAACGTCGTGTGACATTCGACCTAAGTATATAGCGAATTTTCAAAAGTCTTAAACAATGACCGAAAATTTAATAATAATTTACCAACGCTCTTAAAATTCTACACTAACTGAATTTATTCTTTCACAGGCCAATGCAGACATAGGTAACGTAGAATAATACAATAATTTTCAGGAGAAACAACAAAACTTGGACAACAAATTTCTCGAATTTTCTACAAAATAGCACCGGTCAAAACCCGTGAACAGAAAAAAGTTTCTATTTTGGCAACAATTTATCGACTTCGATCAAATTTCGACAATCTCGCTTATATCTGTCATCGCAATCACAATTTCATACAAAATAATGAAAATTGACTGGCTCAGTCGAACCGGACGACTCTGTAGGTAGGTACTCCACCAATTAAATGGACGATTACACAATATTCGTTCTTGCCAGCGATAAATGAAATAAATTGCAGTCGCCTTCCGAATTCGTGTCTTTGAATAACTCAGCTCTATCTGTTATACGCAGATAAAACAACAAAAAAAACTTGTCTTCGTGAAAGGAGACTGCATCAATTTTTGACCATGAATTTGACGCCGCAGCCTATGCACACATTTTACCATAACGTCCAACATAGCCTACATTTTGTACGTTAACAGTTGCAGAGTGCAAAAATTTGCACAAGCCTCATATAATTTACCCTCTCCGCCAGAAAACACGTTCAATTCTCATTCAGTTAAGCCTATACAGCCATAAAAATAACCAAGAAGAATGCGTTCAACATTGTGCCCCTGAGCCTCCCTTATGGGTGTGCCATCGTTTCGCACGTTCGTTTCGACAAAGGCAAATAGAATTCACCTTCACCTTTTTACCCAGTTTGCTTACAAATGAGGAAATGTTTTTTCGCTTTTTTTCGAAACGGTGATCTAGTTTTTATTAAAATCAGTGCAATCAACGAACAATGAAAAAATGAATAAAAGAAAAGCATCATCGATTCATTTTTCTTCGAGAATTTGAAACAAAATAAGTCATCTTTATGCGTAAAAAAATTAACCAAATGACAAAATGCTTCATCATTTCGACTGCTGCAGCAGCAGCGGTTAATCGTTCATATCGTTCATTTTGCTCAATTTTCGAGAACACCGTTCGATCATTCATTTTAACGTGGCGAAACGGCTAAAAAGTAGAACGTTGTTGAAAAAAAAAAATATATATCCAACAATGGTACATAATTCTTACAATTTTTTTTTTTTCTTCTCGCCCCAACAACGTGCACCTATAGGTATTCAAGGAAGACGATAAAAACTATTTAAACGTACGTATCCGAAGGTTGGTAAGTAGTTTGTGGCCAGGGTAATTAAAATTTAAGAACCTATACGTACCTTTTTCTTTTTCTCTTATTGTACGTGTGGTATGGTATGAGTTCTGCTGAATACTCAAAACGAGGTAATCAAGAGTAATTCACGCCTTATCTCTATCCCATAAAAGCTGTACACTATATTATACAGGTATAGGTATGTAATATGTATTCGTATATACGGTTAAGTGCACTGTCCATTCACAATTGGTAATAACCGAGCTTTGTTTTTAGACGAGCACTAATTGTCTATTACAACCAATTAACCCTCTTCCGCTTTATCTTACGACTGTTATTTGCCTGCTTCGAAGTCACTGATCGTTAATAGATGTGATGTCGTCACTACACTGATAAGACTTCACAAATGTATATGTTTTTTCATTATTGATGTCTTTCCAAGTGATTCAAAAATGCTATAAATAGTCAATAGAATTCAATGGAGACGCAGTATTATCAACCGACGCAATGAAAGTGTAGAGAAAACCGAGGATAATATACAAAAACTCCATCAGTTTGGAAAATAGTTTACCTACCAACAAAAAATTGAAATGAAGTGACTTTTGAGAGAGTTAAATTCGCGAATTTTTACAAAACTTCTCTTTTCCTTTCTGGCAGGGCATTAAAAGGGAGAAAATCTGGAGCTAAAATATCGGCAACAAACTACTGAAAAAGTCTGAAAACCCATTTTCAGCAGAGTCGAAAAAGAATAGCCTACCGTATCGAAAACGTTTGAGATAAAATTTTCAAAATGGCAAAAAAAAATTTAAGTAATTTCTGGATATCCTGAATACAGAGAAGTTTTGACTCTATATTTCACATTGTGCTTTCACAATATACAAGGAATCCAGCTTAAAATGTATTCAGCTACTATAGGTAATTGTAGAAGTAATTTATATTCTAATTATCCAAATTGTAAGGGCTATTAGCCTATTTTGCCAGAGTTCATCGTTTACCTAATCCATAATTATTATTCACATTGATCTAATAAATTTTTCAATTTTTTTGGAGGGAAAATCATTTTTAGTTTTTCTTTAATACTTTATAAAGATAAAACATCGAAAAACAGTAAAAACCAATTCATTTTACATTTAACGATTCACAGATAAACTGTAACTACAGTTTTCCCACGAATTATTAAGCACAGAGTAAATTCCACATGAGAACTTCAATTGTGATTTTGAGATCAATCCTAAAAGAACAGTCAGTTAAATGCAAATTACGTAATTGTTGTTAGCTAATAAAACGACAAAAATTAATTCTATTTAAAACATTAAAATCCACTAGGTATGTTGTAAGGCTTCCAATAAATGTATTGAAAAACAGATAGAAGCATATTTTTTACAGATTTTTTGAAGTTTAAAAAAATGTCATTGAAATATGTAGCCTACCTATCCGGATAGGATTACATTCGATTTCTTTAAAAAACAAATTAAAATGCTAACTATACTAATGTAAACTGGAGAAAGTCCAAAAGAACTCTAACAAATAGTCTTTACAATTTTTGCGTTGTTTAAAGTATTTATTGCAGTCGCTTAATCCAATTTAAAGTGAACACTGCTCTAAATTTCTATCCCATTTCCTAAGCTAAAAAACAAAAATTATTTTTAAGCAGGTACCTAACTCAAATGCATATCTAAATCTACTGAATAAAAAGGCATGAAAAATTCAATTTAAGGCGTTACATTAGTTTGATCCATTTTCAGTGGATTCACCATATATTCACCAATACTCATGAGATTTGCCCCAAAATTATTGAGAAATTGAAAACATTGTGCTTTTTTATCGAATTAAATGTCAAAGTTATTTGTAAAAAACATTTCAATTTATTCGGAACCTTTAACTGTTAACGACACAATTATACGTAGGTCTACGTCGAAAACGGTTCATCTAAAATTATCTATAGGTAGGTACGGGTTTGTTTGAGCCTATGTGGATTTCAAAAGTGTCTCCAAGGTATCTAACGTGATTTTAGGAAACGTCATTCGTTACTCATGACAAAATGCTTTACTACGATTCTACTTCAAATGTCGGTAATAGAAGAAACTTTTTTCAATTCTCTTTTACTCATTTTCGTTCGTTTCAATAAATTTTTTTGTCCATTTTCTATTTTCACAAATGGTCAAAATACGTAAATTTGCCCACAGGGCGACAATGAGCTTCTGCGATAGCTATAAACCTTCCTCGGAATGACATAATTTTTTCTGGAAAATCTCATTCAAATCCGTCCAGCAGTTCTGGAATGATAGTATTTCCAACAGTTTTTAACCCTTAGTATTTTATAATATACGTAATGATAATAATTATATAGAGATAGAGATGGGGTGTAAAGCTTTTTTATGTTTACAGCAGCTCTAAACAATTTATTTCGTTATTGCTGAAGAACAGCAACTAAATTGTCTCCTGTTTTTTTCATCTACAAACACCAGTCACTACCCATAGTCACGTTTCAAAAATTGTTATTTAGTCTTCACAAAAGTGCATATATAGGCTAATCCGAGAAAATTGTGACTTAATAATATGCATAACACTAGCATTTCGTCATACAACAAAATAAAACTTGTATAAGAAACGATGAGAAATAAACTGCTGTTCAGTTTTTATTTTTTGCGTTACGCTTTTGGATTTCGATAATTGATGGGCTTATCTGCAGGTAAACTACAGGAAGTGTGGAAAACGTTCATAATCAGTGATGGGTGACATATTTTTTGCGCAGGAAGTTTCTAGTTTGAAAACTCTTCTATTGAGCGAGCACAAAAAAAAATAAAAATATAAAATAAAATAAAAACTGCTCCACGAATAATAACAACAATAGCAAAGCTAATGAGCAAAAGGTTTCGATCTTATTTGAAAGTGTTTTTCAAGAAAATCTCGGTCAAAATGGGTACCTATTATTAATTTTAAACAATATTGCCACAAATTATACCGTTATAAGTACCTACTTAATACGTATGTTTTCCAATAGAAAATCGAATTTAACATGACAGAGAACCGTTAAACTATAATACACTTCTTAATATGATTAGAAAAAGAGTGAGAAAAAAATAATTTACTCGGTGTGAAATTTAGGTATAGGTAAATGGAAAAAAAAAGTAAATAATTTTTCGATATGAATAATTTAATAGTAATTTTCTTATTAATACGCTACTCGTTAATGTATTTTAGCTTCAGCATATTATAGCAGGTGTTGCAACATTAAAATATCAGGGAGAGTTGGATAAAAATTTTCTCTGAATATTATAGTAAAATCGTCATGGAAAATCCACAATACGGCAGTTTATCTATAAAATACTTATCAATAGATTTCTCTCATTAAAAATCGTAATCTACTGAGAGTATTCAATAATTTTCCTACTTTATAGCCAAAGAATAAGTTTCAACACTGTTTATAGGAAAACAAGTCAGAAAAATGGCATTATTTCCTATTTTTCGTTGAAAAAACCGTGTATTTCATTACCAGTTTCCCTTATCGACGAAATTACCAGTAAGCTATTGAGGATGAAAAATTGTTATTTTTTATTTGTTTTGAACTGTCGACGTAATTTTTCACGATCTTTTACATTCTCCTTGCGGACAACACTGAATTAAGGCGCCAAATTTATAAATCCGCCTCTGGTGGAAACGCATCTTCCCCATGAAAATACGTCTTCACAGTGGAAAAGCATCTTCTCTGTGAAATTACATCCTCACGATGGAAACGCGTCTTGATGTTAGAAAAAAGTGTTGTCTGTGGAAACATAGTTACCTTTCCTGTGAAAACGCGTTTTCACGATAGAAAAGCGTCTTCACAGTGGAAACACATCTTCACGATGAAAATGTGTCTTCACTGTGGAAACCATCAGCTGATTTATCATGAAGCCATTGAGGCCGCATGCAGCCTGTATGCGCAAAGGTAAAAGGATGAAAAATTAAATTTTTTTTCACTTGTTTTGAATAGGTGAGGTATTTTTTAATCAACTTTCACATTCTCTTAGTGAACAACACCGAATTAGGGTGCAAAATTTATTTAGCCTATAAGCGCCAAATTTACAAATCTACCTCTGGTTTTCCTCACAGTAATCTTGGCTCGCATAGAATCAATAGGAAATTAATAGTATTCTAAGCTTGTAAATTATGTTATACGACAGAAAATGAAAACAAAATGCTCACCATAAAAAAAAAATTATGATTTTCTTATGGATACGGAAAACCTACTGATGAACAAATTGATCTTGGCTGCCAGATCAAAACTATATTAACCAAGAAAGACTATGTAGGACCAAGATCAAGACTCGACTTTTGAAGTCTACTATTTAAAAAAATACAAATCTAACTTAAATACTTGCAGGAAAATGTTGGCACGAGTGCTACCTAAATAAATTTCAATATTCATTTATTTGTCATTTTTTCTAACATGTTTTGAAGATTGTGAAAATCTTGCAAGTAAGCAGAAGAATAAAAACTCAGACTTTACTGCGCAGGACCAAAACCAAGACCAATACAAAAATTCTTGATTCAATATAAACACAAAGACTCTTGATGTCAGACCAACGCCATACACAAGGCCAAGACCAAAAATGCCACAATCTTGGTCTTAGTCTTGGTCATGGAATTTCTTTTGTTTATCATTAAATGTGGAGTTAAACTGATCATCTAAACTGATACTAAGACTCTTTACTACCAGATATGCGTGTGAGCGTGATAAAAATGAAAAGCCACTTTATTTTAGTCTTGTTTACACTCAATTTACATTGTTTATTATTAGTTTATTATTTATTACTATAAATGTTACCGTCAAAACTAGAATTTAGTCATTTCCAGCACTAACCAGTCGCCACTAAAATTAGAAAATTTGTTGGGCGGTTCTAGTTCTGACCAACATATAAATGTCAAAACCCAAAATAAGTTAAAACCAGTTTTGCTTGAAAATTTAATCAAAATTATTATTGACTACCACAAAATTTGTGGTCTTAGTCGACTACACAATTTTTGGTTTTTTTCAACTGATCCTTATTGAGGGGTGAGTCGACTCTACAACCTCGCTAAAAAAAAAATGGTACGTGATAAATATATTAGATAAATCTAGGCGTTGCATGTTTTTTTTCAATAAGAAAAATTCTGGTACACTCGGTAAGTGGTTTTAACTAGGCACTATTAGTTTGAGCTAGAAATTTATTTTCTTGGTTTAACCATTCAGAACTAGAACCACCCAACGCATTTTTTAATTCTAGTTTTGAGGGTAACATATATATATAAAATATATTCATATACAGTAAAATCCTATTAATACATTTTGGACCACATAATGAAAAAATGTATTGTTTGGGAAAACCTAATACACAGAAAGTGGAAAATCTAAAAAATTTAATTAAAAATTTTTTTTTATATTGTTACGTCTCTAGCCCGAATGGTAGAGACAAACAAAATAAGTACAAGATTATCGAGTTATCTTTATTCGAAATGAATACGTCACAATTATACACTTTGATTATTATGTCGCTTGTGCCTTATACTTAATCTTATTATATACTTAACTTACTCCTGCGGGTTTCTAACCTCTACATAGGGTGGACATCTAACTTGGACATTTCAGCACATCATCAGACAGTAAGATCTATAGTGGAACTACACTGATGCTCAGTAGAAAGGCAAGTGAAGGCCTTGTGTAATTCAAATTACCGGGTCACTTCTTTTTGTGCCTAGAATGTTTGTGTAAACAAAAATGTACTTATGGCACATACCTAAATAATGCTGACAGATATGCTGATAAGTTATTTGTCTGCATATTGTTAGCGCCATTAATTAGGTTGCAGTTCGGAGGTAACGGTGAATATTTGGAAGAAATATTTGCTGTTGTTTGTTACGAAGTATTTAGGTCAGCGAATGTATTCGTCTGCCTAAATACGAAGGAACATATATTTTACTTGAAAAAATTGAAAGGGACAAAAATTATGTTATGATAAGACTTGTTCAATATGGTTAAAGCAATACTTTATTAAAACTTGATATTAAAATTGGAATAGTGTGGCGCTAATTCTCCAAAGAAGCTACTTAATTTTCAAGGGCAGAGCTCAAAAAACGTTTTTCTTAAAAAAGTTCAAAATTTCCGAAAGTAAACCTGACCAGACCTGCTTGAAAAACGTACTGTGTGGGAAAATTTTATACCTACCAATATCTTACCCGGAAAATTTTTCCTAGCTTTAGTATAGAAAATCCAGGAACCACATAAAAAGAGTAATATGGAAACATCTTATGCGAGAACGTATTAACGGAGTTTTACTGTGTATATATTCATAACATCATGCCAAAAATAATACAAAAGGGCGATTTATCTCTAATCACCCTCATGAGTATACCTATACCTGGTACTGAAGCATTTCTAGTTTTACCAAAGTGAAATAAACCGACATTTTTCCACCAAAAAAGTCCGAAAACCACAAAACGCTTATCGTTGAGCAACGATTGGTTCAACAGTAGACGTTTTGTGGTTTTCGGACTTTTTTGGAGGGAAAATGTCGGTTTATTTTACTTTGGTAAAACTAAAGATGCTTTACTGGTACTAAAGAACCATATTTATGCTTACTAGAATTGAAGGTTATGATGGGCACTATAATCTGAAAGCAAAACGCAATGCTTCGAAAATGTCTGAGAACATAACTTCCATCGTCCATGCTAGTCATGCTAGTCAGGCTAGTCATATATTAATCGTCTCGTTCGATTAATAATAAAAATTATCGAACTGTACTTCCAAATATTCTACTCAACCAAAAATTTTAAAAAACAAAAAAAAACCTAACCTTCGAATTTTTAATTAAAATTATAATGAAAGTTGCGGCGTAAAGAAAAATTGCTTGCTTGACCGAATTTTTTCCCAACTACATAGGTACAACATTTTCGTAGTTGCAAAATAATTTATGTAAAAAAGCAAGGTAGGAAATTAACGTTCAAGGTAATGTTAACACCGTCGGTATAAGACAGTTTTCAGGGACTGTTGCTTTTTTAATTATTCAATGTATCAAACGAAAACGAGAGAGACAAAAACATACTTTTCAAAATTAGATTGCATCATTCTTAACATTTCTATTAATTAAGGTTCTGTGTAAGGAAACATTCATTTTTTTCTTACAATACGAATTTATATTTACACATGCATTAAGTTGAATGCACTTTCGTTGAGCAACGAGTGAAGAAAGAAGCAACAACAACAACTTACGATTTTATTAAGTTTGAATATGTGTTTTAAAACTATAACTCACGAGTTCATTCGTAAAATTGCCTACCTTATAATACAGCACTCATTTAGTTTGAGAATTCAACTTTTGAGTATTACATTATAATTAATGCGGATAATAATTCGGTAATCAAAACAAAAACGGTGTATCGCAAAATTAGTCGAATGAAAAACCACACCTTGAATACCAGATTTTGACATAATAAATAATTTCCAAGTTGCGAAAAAATTTCCTACGTTTTTCTTACGAAAATTGTAGACCAGTTTGTTTTATTGGTGATTTTACAACCGGTTTGGTGTCCAACTATAAACCATCGTACGCCATCGACGACATAGATAGCTAGGTGCTGTATTTAGACGGTAAACCTGTTTTTTATTTTTGCTTTTCAACTTGTCAAAATTAATTATTTACTACGTAAATTTGCCGGAAAAGGATTCGCATCTCTCGTTTTGATAGTCCGGTACGAAAAATATACTTTAATCAGCAAAGTAGACTCGGCTGTTGTTGTTGTTTCAATTTTTAATCGACTTAGTTCAAAGCAGAAACAACAGCTGCAGATAACGCCCCTCAAGTTAGGTTACTATATGATGGTGGCTGCCTTGGCTGAATACCATATTGTTAATCCGCACATATTTGATGTGAAATACACTTTTGTATACAGCTTATCTGGCCTCAATAAGGGATGATTATTTAGTACCTACCGATTTTTCCAACCTCAGTCACGCTCTCAGTTAGTTTAACTGACCATCCGAACCAAGTGTTAGACACCATTTTAACGCTTTGTGACTGTCAAATTTCTTACCATGTGATTAAAAAACAGGCCATTAATTATTTGGATTATAGTAGCTTAGTCGTGACCGGAAAAACAACCCATGTGCGTGTGCACTGCTGGAGAGGGAAAACAAACAAAACATTTTTTTTTTTTCAACAATCCGAAATTTGAAACAAAATTGACATTTCAAAAATTATTTATTTAGGTACCGTATTATTGGGGTTTTGGAGGGAGAGGTGCCACCATAATTTAGTTAAGTATGCATAGGCTTACCACACTTCCCAGTTTCCAGTTTTACATTATATTTATCAAAAAAAATTGAAGAATTCTGTTTAAATCGGTAGGCTATTCTAGAGCATAAACCGGAAATCCAATAGCAGCGAAATATTGGTAGAATTTTAAAATAAAACAAAATCAACGTTTGTCCTAAAGTTTATAATTAAACGTACCCACACCACCCCCAAATTTGTTATTTGAGATCAATATTAATAAGTAGATTTTCATAGAAAACCTAGGTACCAACTTGAAAACTTTTCATCAAAAATTTTTCTGGTGAACCTGTAACCATTCTGTACCTCAGTCACAGTTTGAAATTTTATAATTGTGGTTTAGCGTGAAACTATTGAAAAAGAAAGTTTTCCCAACCTTGGGCTCTGTATGGTAGAAAATGTAACGAATGAAGAAACGAAATAGTACCTACATAGGCACATTTTATTTGAGTCTTAAAGTATTTTGGTTTTGACCATGAAAATCATTTGACAAGTTACAGTTGTTCATCATTATTGGTAAACCCAACAACTTGACTTCATCCTATCCTATTTTTTTTTATAACAGAACCACCAACGTCATGGGTTCCATTTTAAATCTGCAAATTAGTTTATCAAAATGGACTTGAACAATGGTGGATCCAAGTGGAGCAACGGGGCTATAGTCCTCCATTGACCAAAAAAAAAATCATATTTATCATTTTGGTATAATATATTGAAAAGATTGATCATTCGGCTATATGGTGATCGAAAAGGTTGCATTCTGAGACAGCAACCACCAAAATTTCACCTTCAGCCAATTATTTAACTTTTTGATTTCTGTAAGACGATTTTTAATTTTTTGTAGTTTTACTCTATTTTAATAGTGTTTTACTCAACTGGTTCGAAAAACAAGTTAATTTCGATGAGTTGCATAGTTGCAGCACTCGCCAGTGGCTCGTTTTGTAATTGCAACATGTTAATTATCACAAATAGACAACTAGTGAAGTACGATATTTTTTTAAACAAATCCACCAAAAAGAGGTGATGATTTAAAATTAGAAAAAATGTGTGATTGGCTTTAACTGTTGAATGGGCATCAATACCCTCTCTCAAGTATAAAAATTGAACATGAAACTGGGAGTAAAGATTATGAAAACTACTCAAGAACCGTTCAACCTTGACATTCATTAGTATTAGGTGTGTTTTATATGGTAAAACAGATGGGTTACTTTCACTATTTTTCAAAAACAGCCGGTTTGATTTTAAAAAGTCCAGCCCTAGTTAACTGAAAAGACGGGTTCGATTTACCAAGGTAGAGCCGAAAAAATATATGTATACCTATCAAACCTATACTTTTTTTTCTCGATGAAGTGCCAAATCTTTAATCCAAGTTAGTGAATAAATTCTGATAAAAAGTTTTCTTCGCGAGATGAAAACAGGTTTTGTATCACATCATGCCTTTTTTATTTAAGGAATTAATTCTTCTACTAGAGTTTTAAATTTTTTAAACTTTTTGACTTCAAAGAATGGCCACAAAACTAAAAGCGTAAGTCATGGCGCCGTGCCTACTATCCGGACTACTAGCGCGCTAAACCAGAGCACTAAAAAAAATTATAAAATCAAGGAAGCTTGTGCATGTTTGAAATTTTGCAGAACAAAAGCTTTCATTATGTTATATAGTGGTTTTTTTTAAGGTGACATGGTACAAAATTGAGAAGGGAGACATGAAGTTGCACCATAACAGTAGTCCTGTAAACAGTACAGTACTGCATCTTCGAGGCGGAAGAGAATATCAGTACTGCCGATTTAGAAGGCAAAAAATGAAAATTAAGATTTGCCTCCCTTCAGATGTTTATTCATGTTGAATAATTTAAAAATTCGCTTTCCAGGTTGAACGTGAACCAAAAAATTTTCAGGTTGTTTCTTCACCTCTTCCTCCAATAATTTTACCTACTCGTTGCTACTGTGAAGTGATAACAACGTTTAAAAAAAGATGATACTACGCAGGATGCGGTTGGATTTTTCTAATTTTGAAGTTGACCAGTTGAAACGTGTATAACTGACTTGCTGATTTTTACATTGTATTAGGTAGGTAATGGGAAATAAATTAAGATCAACTGATTCATAACCGTAACAACATTATGCAGTAAATATCAGTGGACCCGAGAGTGACAAGTGAATAGAGTCCAAATCTTAGTTCGATATTTGTCGGAGCCAAAAATTTCTAAACTCACCTTTAATTACCACGCATCCTTACCCCAAAATCTAACTTCTTCGAAGGAACGAACAAAAGATGCGAAGACAAATTACTTCCGAAGGTACTGCTGATACTTGTTCGGATGTTTTGAATCTCTATACCTAAAATTTTTTTTCATCAACAAAATTAGCAGTCGATGCGAAAATATGCAACTACTGTGTCAAGCATCGCCCGCGCTAGTCGGACCATTTGTTGACGCTAATAAAATTTAAGAATTTCACCTTTTCCCCAAAGACCCACAGGAGGTAAATCGGAAAATTTCCCCTAAAAACACAAAAAAAATGTCATTCACTTGTTGTGGAAAAGGGGTTGCGCTAGTTCTGTACAGTGTCTGACATATTTTCTCGTTACTGAAAAATTTATCAAATGCCATATTTTAAGTTCTTAACACCCTCTCAATTTGTTCCTTTGTTTTTCAATATTTTTTCAGAATATCGAAGTGAAGGAAAGATACCATCGAGTTATAGGCAGTCAAAATTTGTCCTTTTTAAGATAAACTGTCAATTATTTTATAGAAAGAATAGGGAAGTGAAGAGACAATACCTGAATGATTTTTTGGAGGGGAAAAAATGGACCTAGTATTCCTCCGCAGCCACGCCCTCTATAATTAGCGTTTAATTAGCGCCTATAAGCACTGTATTAATATCCATCTTTCATAAAAACACCATATTTATATATACTCCAGCACGTTTTAATTTTTAAATTTTTGTGTCGCCAAGAGAAATGGGATTTCTTCGGCACCATGGTCTTGAAAACGACGATCAAGTAGAAATGAGACTGAACCAGTTCACTATGACCTACAAATAAACCTATTCTATAATCATGTTTGAGTAGAAATGAATTAAAAAGTGCATAAAAATTAAAATTTAATATAGCCACCGGATATCCGAACACAATATTTGTTGTAAGAAATTTCATTCGATCTGCACGTTAATTCATTTGCATTTTACTTTCATTTCATCAATAAGGTCAAGCAATTTAACGAAGAGTTTAGGTCATATTTTTTGTGCTCAAATCATCGATTTGCAAGTATAGAGTGATCCAATCCAAAAAATGCAGGTAATTTTGAGAAAAATCGATTTAAACTGAAAACATTTATTTATTAAAAATAAAATGGTTCATACTTTTTTTATTTTTCGATAAATTTGTTTTTTGGTGTAGTCCGTTTCAATAATCTGTTAGGCTTTTCGCTTTGGAAAAAAATACGGAATTAATTTTCAGAAGAATCTGTTCAATTTTCGTGGGTAAAATTCGAGAAAAAAACATTTTTTTCCTCCAAAAAGTGTCGACTTTCCTGAATTTTATGACACAACTCCATGAGTACTGAGTAGGTATATAATTCTGATGAAAAGTTATTTTCGAAAGAGGAAATATTTTTTGTATCGCATAGG
The DNA here is from genome assembly GCA_011428145.1 of Ericerus pela. Classification (NCBI taxonomy): domain Eukaryota; kingdom Metazoa; phylum Arthropoda; class Insecta; order Hemiptera; family Coccidae; genus Ericerus; species Ericerus pela. Next base: position 26,830 of record WOFM01001634.1, on the reverse strand, counting down.
GTCACTTGGTTCAGATTGTATCATGGTGTAGATTATATCAAGGCGATTTTTGAGCTAGGCTGGTTTCTAGTTAAAATGCCTACATACGATAAAATATTGAACATACCCGACGTCGACTGATTATCCAGAAAACGATTATCGCTCTCCTGATCCGGGCTTGGCGCATGATCTGATCCAATGCCACTAGACCCGCCACTGGATCCAACCTTCGTTCGTGGACTAGCTAAGTGTTGCTTACTGCCAGATGCTTGGGCACTGCTTATGATATCAGCTTTTTTACCCTTGCCAGCAGCCGCATTCATTCCAACAATGTTCATGTTCAGGCATCGCCGAAAATCAATACCCGACAAGTTGCCCTTCTGTCGGTGCACTGTATCGTAGTCCCTGGGTGGTAACAAAATGGGCGCGTGATTTGGTTGGCTGCTTCCTGTGCACAATTTCTCCTTCAGCTCAGCGGCCAACGAATCATACAGATTAGCAATTCTCGACTCCTGGCTTCCAAAGCCACTCATACGATCCGAACCAGAGGAGCCACCTGACAGTTCCGACTCGCGGGCTGAACTCCGTCCATCCGAACTTCCAGAAGCAGCTGGTGAATGAATTTTACGATGCTGCAGCTGCTGCTGCTGCTGCAACTTACTGGCCGATGATACAAGACCTTTGGCTCGTAGCCGGGACTCAATCTCTTCGAGTTTCTTTTGGTTTTCGGGCCTCTCAAGCAGTGTCTGCAGCTGGCTACTTAGTATTTCAGCTGTCTCGACCGAATCGCAACGATAGGCGTGCACATGGACCGGACATTTGGTGACAGGATTAAATAATAACAGTATACAGGATACGATATCTTCATCCTGATAGACAGAGGTGATCGCATGATGTGGTATAAAGTGTTTTACTACTTCAGTTTTGCCATTTTTGGTCGCTTTAGCTGTCGGATAGCCAATTGGTACATTCTGTACAATTTTCAGCCCTTTATGACTGACTTGCAGGGTCACTTTAAATGGTTCGACCTCTTTTTCGCGTTCAACCAGATGTCGAATAACCGGTACCATAAATTCGTTACCGCGCAATCCTTTCGCCTCTTCCGCTCCCAAGAACCACACGTAATACGACGATTTTTTAATATCCTTTTTCATATTGACTCTCGTTTGGCCTTCTACCTCAGTACTATGTTTGCATGTTTTTCAATATTTTACCAAGGGTAAGTATGAACCTTTTGTTGTTGTCGTCGTCCTTGCTGTTGTTTCGCTTCTCTAGAATATAAGTCTAACTTTTGCAGCTGTACCACTACACTAATCAAACTTCAAGTCGAGACGAGCCAATGTTTCAATACCGATATACCTACATATATATGTATATATAGGTAACCATTACACGTTTATTCTGGAATTGCCAAATGCGGAATTATCCAGCCATCTTTCCGTATGTACAGAAATATCAAATTTATTTGCAAATAACTTTCATTTCGATGATGGCGCCTAATCGACAAACAAATTATTATTCAGTTATGCGTATGACAACGTTTTTACGTTTTCTCTTCATTTACATGTAATAAAAAAATAAAATAAAACAATAAAATTATATAGATATATTATGGAAAACCCTACAAGAAAAATTATAACCAAACAACCGAACACAATATGATTTTGAACGAATTTTCACAACACTTGGAAGATTTATAAAATTTAATTCACAAATTTAGAGAGAATAAATAAAAATATTAAAAAAAATATAAATAAATAAATAAAATATTAAAATTTATACCGAAGCTGCACAAACACAATATTCGGGGAAAAAAGAAAAGAAGGAACAAATACAATCGGTTTTTACTGAAGTCACGAACAAACCCTTTCACTAAACGTAAGGTAACCCAGCGAAACTGACACTGAATAAAAAAAGAAAAAAAAAACTAAAAAAAGGTACGACTACTTCGACGCTGGTCTTAACGTGTACTGTTTTCAATCATCGGCTGACGTCACTGCATAAGAGTAGGTACAACACAAAAGAACCGGTTGGCCTCGATATCGTACACTACTATACGTATACACCCCGTACATGAATACTCTCTTCCTTTCTCTGGAAATTCTTGTTCAATGCCCCCACTGTCTGTTAAAACTATGTTTTGTTTTTGTTGTCTTGTTGTGCTGTGTTTTTTTTTCTTCTTTTTTTCCCCTTTAATCTCTTTTATTCTCTCTATCTTATTGAATCTCTGTCCGTCTGCCTCCGTTTTTTTTCTGTGATTCTGTCTTAACTCAGGGACTCCTTTGGAATTTTTACATAAAGGAACGATTTTTTTTTTGTTGTTTTTTTTAATACAGGGTGTCCGAATTTCGTCTGGAAATTCTGTAAATATGAAGTGTGTTCCACCGCATCGAGTATAATGGTACGGGGAAAATGTTGGTGCCACTCCGAATTTCACCGGCTTAACGAAGTTCCATAATACAAAGGAATGGTAACGAGTAACTTCATAGATCCTGCCCAGTGAATACAAATAAAAATAAAAACTATAAAAATAAAAAAATTCCGTAAATTATATTAATACTAATAAACTCATAAATACTTTTGCTTAAGAAACTTATCAGTTTCCTTTATTCATTTTCAAAACGTCTTTAAAAATTTATCGATATTTACATGCGCTCGACACGATTCACCACACACCTCCATTACGTAGTTCTTCATTATACTTTTTTCAAAGTAACAAAGTAGTGTAAAACAACGTTTTGCAGTGGAACTGGCTTGAGTAAAATGGTGTTATCCAGAGTAACTGAATGTGATGCAAAGGAACACAACAATTTATGGATAAAAATCTAAATCTATAGAACGAGAAATACATATACAAAAAGTTGCGTATTCTCAAAGTAAAGGCACCGTTATGTTTTAAATATGGAAAAATCACAATTTTCAACCAATGACAAAGAAATTGTTATCAGCAGAATAGAATTTTTGACTGGGGCTCATGAATGAAATATACCAGCTGAGACGAAAAAATTATATCATGTTCTGCCATTTTTCTCAAAAATGGTGGAGCTGGAAAACATGGTAAATATTAAGAAAATTACAGTTTTTGTTAAAAGGCTGAATTTTTATTTTTTTAATTTTCTATGTTTCTCAGTTCTGTAAATTTTGTGAGAAGGTAAAACATGGGGATATAATTTTTTTTTTTTTTTTGTCTCAGCCTAATACGTGTAGTGGCCTTAGCCCTAACTTCGTTTATAGTCCAAGAGACTAATAAAATAACGTAGTCACACTCCTCCTCACCGAAGTGCAACTGCTTGGCAACCGCCACAACACCAGTACAGACAGTCAGCGTACTATACGCTGTTGCTAAACCTCTGCGCCCTGTAGGTGCGCAGTGGATCGTATAACATATCACAATACTGGGGGCGGTGTACACCAATCTGACCTCTATGGTCAGTTTATCAGTTGTTGCTGTTCTGAAAGAAAATTACCTTGTTAGAGGTAATGACATACATATAATATTAAACAAGTTTATTAAACGGAAAATTCAAATAAAACAGGAAACAATATTATGACTAAGACTAGTTACAAGGAAAGTCATAAAGGAACATAAACGTAAAAAATTATAAAAAAACGTGAAAAAGTAAAAAACTTATGAAATTTTTATTTTATTGTTTCTTTTTTAACTGCTTGTCCACAAATTGCCGGACATTGTCTTCGGGTGTAGGACAAGAGTTTTGGCCATATATTAGGAATTCTGTGAAGGAAGAATGGGAAATTAGCAAATTTGTATAAGGTTTATTATATGCATTATTAAAATATAATAAATGTTATTATTGTTAGGTACCTACTGACACTTATCACCCGCTTACACTTTTAAAAAGGGACTGGACGGTGGTAATGAGTAATGAATAAAATTATTAACTCTAAAGTCAGTTAAATAGGAATTGAATATATGGTGCCAATTTCCATTGTTTCAATTTCTATGTGCTTAGTCGAGTATGTCTAATTTTCAGAACAGTTATAGAGTTTCAATTTGAGGTTGTTGGAATTCTTTCATCACTGTTTAATTCTAATGGGGCAAGAAACTTTATTGGTCTACTTATTACATTAGAATTAGGCAGTAATACATCTGCGTGACAAACTTTACCATCACGAGAGGGGTGCAACATAACAATCTTGGCAATTTTGTATACGCCTGGTTTTGTCATATAGTCCAAGACATGGACTATGTCCCCAATTTTAGGTTCAAAGGGTACGTTTCTGTAAACATTATCTACACCTTTTTGAACTTTATCTCTTAAAAAGGGGAGGTATAAATTTTTTCCAAGTTGTCCATAACTTGGTTAAATTTATTTGATCTATTTCCCACAATTTTTGTAGGGATTTAGTCGGAGTAGATTCATCCAAGGGCTTATTTAGATCTAACGTAAATGTTTTAAAGTTTGCGTGCAAGAAATGAGCTGGAGTGAGGGTCCATTGCTCAGCATTGTCTACCGCAGGGCATAAGGGTCTCTCATTAAGTACAACTTGAATATTTTTCAAAGCAATTTGAAAATTATGTTGATGATGAAGGTCTGCTCCCATTACGGGATAGAACATAGGTTTAAATATACCTATGATCCTCTTGAAAGAGGCTCCATACCATGGGGCTTTAGAAGGTGTAAAGTATCAAGATATTCCTTTTTTGAGTAATTGATTGCTAACTTCATTGTTTGTAATAAACGTATCCTAAAACTTAGTGAGAATTGTTGCGATCAATGCGAATTGGGCTGCATTATCTGAAAGTATAACTTTCGGTGTTCCCCTATCTGCGAAGAAAGTTTGGAACGCTACCCAAATTTCATCTGTCCTAAGTGAGGAAAGAGAGACAAAATAAACAGCCCTTGTGGAAAGGCATGTGAAAATTAGAACCCATTTTTTATATTTTGGTGACGGTGTTGCTTGAACATTCTTTTTCTTTTTTAAGAATTCATCAAAAATTAAAAATGTTCCAAATACATCCACTCCTGTGTAAGTAAATGGATGTGAAAACGGCATTAACCTGAAATCAGGTAAAGCAAAATGAGTTGGTTGCTCATACAGTTTATTAGAATGTTTTTTACAGACTAAGCAGGCTTGTTTCAAAATTTTAGGCATGAGTTGCATTGCTTTAGGTGTAAAATAACTACGTCTGAAAGCAGCCATAGTATATTTTACTCCTGCATGACAATGCATTTCATGTACATTTAACAAAACTAATTTTGTTAAGTGTGATTTTGGATATAGTAAGACAGGAGATAACACATCTTCTGTAAAAGGTGTTATTGATAAATAATTTTTGAGTCTGAGAATTCCTGACTCATCTATTACTATATGAAATTTGTTGAAACTTATATATTCAGGGGGGTTAGGTCCCAAGAATGTATTATACAATTCAGGGAAGTATTTTCTCTGATCTGTATATATGAAACATATCAACCCAAACTGATATGTGTTGGGTAAGATTGCATAAGGTTTCATTGACCTATTACATTTAAGTCTTTTCTGAGAAAACTTTCTTATTGCATTTAAGTAAGTAAAGAAGGTTTTTTCTAATTTAGTTAAAGAGTTAAACTTTTCTGGGTCAATATTAAAAGGAGATGTCATAGTTCCCTGCATGAAGTATTCGTACAGGAAACTATCTTCTTTTTTAGCTGGTGTATTTGAAAGGTCGAGAGGAGTGTCTGTTACTTCCAAATTCTGAGTTTTTTGTGGAATAAAATTTTGTGTGGCAAATGATTTCACTTGACCCATAAATGTTTCTTTTTCCATAATAAACTTAGGTATTTGCCATTTTTTAGATTTAAGTTTTCTTTTTAACTTAGCCGGTTTGCAGTTGTCAAATACGTCATCCGATGATTTAGGGATTAAACCTGAATATTTATCGGAGACTAAAAATGATTCCCTTAAAGTTTGTGTTACAGAAGAAGATTTTTCTTCTTCTGTTAATTCTGGTAATGACTGAATGATGTGGAGATCAGTAATAGGCCAGATGTCTGGACTATAATTGAGCCAATTTGGTCCTGACCACCATGTTGTCTTAAACAATTCAGTTATTTCTATTCCCCTGGATCCAACATCCGCTGGATTCTCTTGTGTGGGAACGTACCTAAATTCAATGTTGGGAGTGTTTTTTATATCTTCAACGAGATTTTGTACAAATTGCACTAAGACTTTACGTTCCAACATCTATGTAAGTACACATTTGCTGTCAGACCAAATATAGGTTGGGTTGGCAGCAATGTCTAATGGTTTCCGAATATTTCGGATTCCTCTTGTCCCAATGAGTGCCGCTAACAATTCCAGTTGTGGAATGGTCATAGGCTTCATTGAGGCAATCCTGGATTTTCCCATTACAAAACAAACATTTGCTTTGTCATTTTCTGGATTATGGAAACGTAAAAACGCTACCATGCAGTATGCTGTTTTAGATGCGTCTACGAACACATATAACTGGCATTTATTTGAATTGAATGTCCCTGAAAAAATTTGTCGGGGCAAACAATAATTTGTACAGAGGGATAAATCTTTAACCAATTCATTTGCTATTGGTTGAAGAGCCTCTGGAATTATCTCATCCCATTTATACCCTTTGTTCCACAATTGTTTTATAAATACTCTTGATTTGACGAAAGCTGGTGCAAACCAGCCATGTGGGTCGAAATACTGAATATAACTTAAAAATTTTCTTTTTGACCAGTTATTATATTCAATCTGTTTCTTTGGATCGCTTATAAAGATTATATCCTTATCCATGTCCCAAGTTAGGCCTAAAACTTTAATTTGAGGTTTACTTAGGGCATCTAACGGATTAAAGTCCTTTCTCAATGGAATACAATTTGTCCCCCATTGGGAAAGTTCCATGGAGATATCCGTTATCAATTTGTTTGCACGGTCATGAAGATTTTTCATGTCTTGATATGTGGGTAATGAAGTTACTAAATTATCCACATATAAATGATTAGCAAATTTTTCATAGAATTCTGGGTCAGTTACCTTGAAATGGTTCATCAATATAGCTGCTAGTAAGAATGGAGCAGATATTATACCAAACGGAACTCTTTGAAATCTATATACCACCATATTACTCTTAGTTAACAGTTTATGAGGATCTTTTACCCATAAAAATCGTGTAACATCCCTATCTTCAGGGTGGAGTCCTATTTGGTGAAATGCTTTCTTAATATCCGCAATGATAGCAAATCTATCCTTGCGGAAAGTAAGAAGTATTTGAACCAAATCTGGTAAAAGATTTGCGCCTTTAAACATGCAATCGTTAATAGAATGTTCAGAAAGTTTAGTTTTGGCAGAGCCATCAAAAACAACTCTTAACGGGATGCTTTTAGTTAAATCTAATACGCCTTTGTGTGGCATATAATGAATCAATTCCGGTTTTGCGTTATGATCTACATATTCGATCATTTCTAATTCGATTAATAAATCAAAATATTCAGTATATTTTGTGAATAACTCTGGTGATTTCCGTAATTTTGGTAACTGGTTTTCCAGTCTTTTATAACAGAGATTATAATGATCGGATAGAGGTGGTGGATTGTTTCGATAAAGCCATCTAATTTGGTATCTATCATTAACCATTTTGATGTCTTTATAAAATAATTCAAGAGCTTGGGCATCTGCTTTGGCTTCTTGCAAATTATTCGACTCAATGCCTATTGCTTCGAGTTTCCATAAATTTTCTACTTTGTGCGGGTCAGCAAAAAATATTGGGGAGAAAGTTTCATTTATTAATTCACTATCTTCTAAAAGACCACCTAACATATAACCAAATTTGGTATTGATAAGTGTCAGCGAGGTAGAAATATGATTTAATTCAGTAACAAAAGACCACATATAGTCATTTCCTAAAAGTAATTGAATCATATGTTTTTCATCCAAAGATGCAAATTCGATGTTTGCATATTCAGGAAAACTTTCTCAAAATTTTGACAAATCCGGTTGCTTTAGATCACGGGTTATGTGATCTAAAGTTTTTGCCGTGATTGGTACCATATTTTCACTTGGAGTGAAAAGATTAAAATCAACTGAGTGAGACTTAGTTGGTTTTGCATTCAAGTATTGTAAACTTCCCAAAGATAACCATTCCTGATCATATCCCTTACATTTTAATTTATTGTAAGCATAATTTTTGGTTATAAAAGTATCTATGCTTCCACAATCGAAAAAACCTTGAATTTTTATAGGCTCTTCTATGTATTTGGATGAAGCATATGATTCAAAAATTAAAAAGTTGAAGATTTTTTAGATTTAATAAGAGATGCAAAACACTTACTATTTACAGGTAACGCCTTTTGTTGATGGGATGTCAACTGCGGTGTTGGTGTAATCAGCTCAGTGCTTCTTGTATCCAACTTGTTCTGTAAATTAGAAGGGTTTTCTTGTAAAGTTTGTATTGACTTTTCATTTTTAAAGTCAATGTTAAACTTACTCAGAAGTTCTCTTCTGTCTTTCAAGGTCGCGATCCAGTTATCGACCTTACCAGCCGTGATCGGGTAGTCTGCCTTCGGACAAAGATTGGAATGGTGGTCCTCTGCTAGGCATAGCCACCATTTGCAATTCTTTGGCAGTTTCTTTGGGCAGTCCGTTCCGGGATGCAATTCCGCGCATAAATCGCATAACATATTTTCGTTATAAAACTCTATACGCTTCTCAAGCGTATTATAGGCTCAGTGCGTGCACAAGAAAGCGTGGTGCTTTTCTTTGCAGAAAATGCACTGCCTATCTTGCGGATGTGGTGTGTTAAGTACTCTCAATGGAGTATTTCGCGCTTGGCGCAAACTCGCCCGCTTCTGCTCCTCTGAAACAGATGAAGATAAAGAATTGTCTTTTTTATTAGATTTTTCTTTATTATTTTGTTTTTTATTTGAAGGATTAGAGTTATCTTTTCCTTTCTTTTTATTTTTATTTTTGTTGTCCATTTTTTCAAACGTGGCAGCCGCAAAAGCAGGTTTGCCTTTAGGCTTACCTCTATTGCTTTGGTTTTTATTTTGGGGGTTATTTTTATTTTTGTTCCCAAAATCCCTTTTAAGAGGAGCATCTCTGTCCTCAATTAACTCGAAAATTTTAATAAATTCGTGAAATGCCAAAAAAAGATGAGTTACGTGTCTCTCGCTACTTTTTAAATTATTAATGTAGGATCGTTGTGGGAATTTTTTGACCGCTAGGTTAAATACTTGCTCTTCATCAACAATATTGGAGATTATCCTATATCTGTCGATAAGAACAGCCAGTCCATCCATACTATCTTGGATAGAGGAGATGTTGTCTAAAGCTGTAGGAAAAGCTGTGATCTGATACCAGATCTCGGCCTTTACTTTTGACGAATCTCCAAAACGATCGTGTAAGAATTGCAAACGTTGATCGTACCCTACTTTATCTGGTGCAAAATGGTTGAATTTTTTGACCAAATCCTTTGGCATTGCGTCTTGCATAATTTTGATTTTGTGGGGTATGCCAATATTTGCACGTAAATGTACGTACATTTTAAAACTTCTTATCCAGCATGAATAAGTTAAAATTTTGCCATCCCACTTATCCAAACAGTATTTTGGTGTTTTAATATTAAGTGGGATGTCATCCGTGTTACTGGATGGATCCAATTCCCAACATTTAGGAATTGGATCTAAATCCTCAGATAATTGAGATTTACTGTATTAAATTGGTCGCCTATAGTTTTAGGGACTAATGCCGTTAAAGAATTTTGTGTGCGAGAAGCATTTTTTGAAAATCTTTGCTGATTTAAATTAATACGAGTTGAATCAGTACATAATTTCTTATGTACCGGTTCATCTCGTGCTTGGTTATAAGATGGAGATGAGCGTTTCGCAGAATTTTCCAAATTATCATTATTAGTATTAGTAGGAGTAAATATCTTACCTCTACGCAAAGGTCATGAAACATATGTATTGTGGAAATCGTGATAATTGGTGTTAAACACCTGTTCTGCCGCTTCTTTCAACTCTTGTAAATGTTCCTTTTTTGTGCTTAAATCTTTTTCAATGTCCTGTATATTAGCCATTTCTTGGGCTATCTCTGTTGCTATTGATCGTTTTTTATTCTCCAACGCAATCTGCTCCTCTAATCTGTGTTCCCTAGCACGAATACGTTGTTTGGCCAGTCTATCCAACTCCTCTTCAGATAAATTTTGGAGATTGGGCCCGGCGGCTGGCGGGACAACATTTTGTTCGGAAGGAACCGGATTAGGAGCCGATTGTTTGGAACTTGAACCATCGTCAACATCCATCCTGGGAGCTGTATTTACTGCGGGTTGGAGAACCGGAAAACGTTCCTCAATATCTATATCCAGGCAGAGTAGTTCCCGGATAACGCTGCGAGATTCTTTTGTCTCCATTAGTGGAGCCCTGCGTGGAATATGGCGAAGTTCTTCAACTTGGAAGCGCATCGCCTTCAACTGCCGACGTGCTTTGGTGGATGAGAGGTCTGGTGACTCGAGCATTGTATTGAGTTCTTTGCAGTATTCTCCGGCTGTATATACCGCTTGTGAGAACTGCAAGAGTTCTTGCTGATCCCAGGAGCTAACACTACCCATGTCCACGTCCGGTTGTTGTGGAATCGTGTTGAAAAATCCTGGGGCGGCCCAATACTGTCTCTGGAGGTACCAGGTATTGGTTGGACGGACCTTCTTGCTTCGTCAATTCTCGGTTGGACCAAGAACGCAGGTTTCTTTGATTTTACCCTGTTCAACTCGTCCAGCTGCTCCTGGGTATATTCCATAACCCTGTTTTCTTCCGCAATTTCCAACAGGGGGAAACCAGGTGGAGGAGATGGAGTCGGGAGGTTTTCCTCAGCAACTGTCGAGTTTCCAGAGGTTATCGAGTGCCATGATTGCTCAGAGGTATGAGACATTATACTGTATGTTAGACAAATCACAACAATAGGGGTATATGTAAGACTACAGTATTATTGATAATTAAAATTTATAAAATTTTAAAAATTTAGGAAAATTTTATTTAATATCTATTAATTATTCAAAATTTATTACGTCCAAATTATTTGATTGGGCGTGATGTTTAAGGATAATGAATATTTATTTCATTATATAAAAAATAATAAGTGTTTAATTACGAGTTGTAGCTAAAGAAAATTTGGGCATGACCCGTAAGCGCAATGATGTTTTAATTTCATTACACACAAGAAATATAATAAAAATAATTATTATTATTTATTACGAGTCATGTCCCAAAAAAAATTTGGGCATGACCCGTAAACGCAATGATGTTTCAATTATGCGAAACATATACATTTGTATTTTTGAGACTCAGAAACTATGTATGTTTATTCCTTGAGTCACGCAAAAAAAATTTTGGTGTGACCCAGGGGTGCAATAATATTTCCGATGTCGCAAAAATACATAAATAATAATGCACATAATAAGAATAACAAAATATAAATTTTGTTATGGGCTTATGTCCATAATACGTAATCAATTAATTTTTTCAAATTAATTGTTCGCGTTATTAGGATGCCATAAATATTATTCGAGAATACATAATATAATAAATGGCATAATAAAATAATGAAAAGAAATTAATTATTTTGAAATTTTAATAAGACTTACGTAGCACGTGAGTATTATATTGGTAGGATCGGCAGGTACAAATACGAAGAACGTGAATTCTCTTGTAAACTGCTAATGAAGGAACTGACCGTAGTACGAAAAATGGAAGTACGTTGCGACATGTTGAAATATAAAAGGAATTAGTTTCACGTAAACCTTTTATACTATTATTGGCATAATTAATATTAATATAATTAATTATTTTTGCTATAAACTTACGTCTGTACGAAAGTTTATTAAAGTTAGAGCCTACTAATTCGTACAAAATGATTCGTTTTTCTGTTTTTTGTCGAAACACTAAATGAATTAACGGATCAAATTCTTACGAAAAGCTAAATAATTTTTATAAAATGTACATAGAATGGCATTTTAATAGGCATAATTAATAGAATTATTAATTATTTAAAAGGTAAAGAGTAAAACTTACGTAAATGCGTAATTATTATTCTTTAAGAGATCAAAATTTTTGCGTCGCACGTCGTTGTCAATGGTGTAAATCGAACGAGAATTGCGATCTATTATAAAATAATTAAGGGTTTTGTTAAAAACTAAAATCCTTTATTCACGAAAACTGTATAATTAATGATGATAAAATTAATTATTGTATAAACTTACGGAATTACGTAGTTTTATTCTGCAAAATCTTTACAATTTTCTTCAAACAGTGTGGACTCGATTTTTTGAAGATCAAAACACAGGTTGACACTGTATTGAATTTAAAACACATTTTATGATAATAAATTATTGCGAACTTTAATTTATGCAAAGTGATTTACCGAATAGTTTCTTAGAAAAATTTTGATTTGCTCTAGTAGAGCACAAAATTTTAAAAGCGAGTAAAAATCACTAAAAAAATGGCGTTAGGAAGTTCGTACTAGTACGAAAAAGTTTTTCAACGCTTATTTATTAAATTTAAAAGAAAATTTAATTAAAAATACACAAATAAATTCACTTTATAAACCAAAAAACAGTAAAACAAACGGGAGCTAATCTTACGCATGGCATCTTCTTCAACCTGATGTCGTAGAAAATGTCATCGTACATCTAGGGTAGTTGTAATGCGCATGCGCGTATAACTACCCAGTTTGTTCACTGTGTTTGTGTGCGTAACAATTATACTGTCACCTTTATTAAGTGTGATAGTATTGGTATATAATACAATGTGTATTATATTGTATGATTGCAAGGATTTGCAAGCATGCATTGGCCAGTGAAGTCAATACTTTGATCTTCGACCTATACCATTTTTTGTCTTATCTACATGATCGATGTAGATGAGATGTGAAATTGTATATTTTTCATTATTTATAAGAATTGGTCTAATTTCCTATGAGTGCGAGGGAGAGAGAATATTATCTCTTTCTCTCTTGCTTACGTATATTTTTTATGAAGATATAAAAATATTTCTGGGCAAAAGGATTTCTCGGAAATCTTCCTTGTATTTGGTCGTTGTTTTAACGGCTAAATTCTTTTTGCGTATTTTCGTGTGTGGCAGCCATATTAGTTTTAGTAATATTTTTGCCGCCATTTGCAAAAATGCCTATAGTTGGACACTATATACTGGGGGCGGCTATAAAAATTTCACATTAGTGGAATTTTTTAGCCATCTTTATACATAGTCGTGTGTGAATAATAATTTTGACTGTCATTATTATGTACGTATTAATTACTGGGGGCGGCAAATTTATTTTGTCGTCCCTAGTTTTATATGGAAATTATTCTTTATTAAAAGATAATTTTCATGAAGTATTTATTGTAAAATAAATTACATATTATGAGGTTTTCATAATATTACAGATTATATTCAAGTACTTTGTTCCTTGAGTGGTGGAAGCGATTTTTTTTTATTTTTTGTATGAAGAATTATTTTGTATTTTCTCACAAAAAAAGAAGATAGGATATAATTTTTCATTTTATTGGAATTAATGTTTCGTGATTAGCGTTAATTAATTTCAATTCTAGTTGTGTATAAGGTTTCTTTTAAGGGAAATCTCATTATAGGGAGGGGGTTTGTTGCTCCTGCTACCATGTAGTGGCCTTAGCCCTAACTTCGTTTATAGTCCGAGAGACTAATAAAATAACGTAGTCACACTCCTCCTCACCGAAGTGCAACTGCTTGGCAACTGCCACAACACCAGTACAGACAGTCAGCGTACTATACGCTGTTGCCAAACCTCTGCGCCCTGTATGTGCGCAGTGGATCGTGTAACATATCACGATAATACGTACCACTTGCCACAGTTTAAAATTGTATTCTGCAGTCTGCTGATTAACATTTCTGTGAGCACGGGTTGAAAATTGTTATCTTATAATAGTTCCAAACACTTCATTTTGTGAATATGCAACATTTTATGTCTAGATTTTTTCTAGTTTTATGGTTTTCTGTCCATATTATCGGGTTGACGTACAAAACTCGGACATCCTGTATTATCTCCAAAAGGCGACAGATGTCCCAAATGAAACAGACAATCAGCTATCACGCAGTTCACAAACAATCTAACTTTCGTTTGTGTACACTAGATCAACCTTAAATGCGACATTATAATATAGTCCGGAATCTATAAGTTTAACTTAAAAACATGATCTTGCCATATAAATAGAATTTCTCATACCTGTGAACTTTGTTCCCAATTTTCCAGCTGAAAATGATACACTGAAGAGATGTGGTTGTCATCATCATATTGACAAGGTTTTGAAAATTGTACACTTACATAATTTTATCAGTCAGTTTAAAAAAAAAAAATTAACTTAGCTGGTTCATATAATTATTCCACCCTTCAAGCATCCGTAGAATCTTTCAACAATAAAATATAGAATAAATAATTTTTCGAATTCTCTTCCAAATTTACTCCTCAGACTTACGTCACAAATATCAATAATACAATGATGCTGAAGTTCCAGAGATTGATTTTGTTTTAAGCATAAACAAAATAGTGGAAATATATTAATTTAAACTGCTTTTTATTACAAGATATTCATGTTACATACTTGGATAAAAATTTCTCTCTCATCTAAAAAGGTATTATCTACACATCGTGTTGAAACTGAAATTGTACTAATTAGTACAAAAGCAAATACTGATTTACACATAGGCGCATGCCTTCAACTTTACTCCCTTTCATTTATTTTTACTTCATAAGATAGCTATAAAAATGAGGAACAAATCTTTGTTACTACATTAAAAAACTCGAAAATCAACAACTGGTTGCGAAATTCTTTCGTTTTCTCGTCAATATATAGGTAAACCTATACTTCAACCAAAAGAATTCATTAATGTGGTACAGGAAGTTACAAAATATTATACAACGTGCTGTCGAATCCTTTTTTTTTTTTTTTATCATGGAAGTAGTCCACAAATGGCTTATTAAACTCTACACTTTATGACTGCGATGTCACTTGAGGAAGAATATGTGTCAACTGTATACCTATATCTTCGGGTACAATTACGATGAATTCATAATTTTTCTTTCATAAACGTTTGGTTCGTGACAGAGGTAATGTATACCTACTGTTTCAATAACATAAGCAGTAAAAATTGCAGTATGAAACTGTGATATTCTTTCATCTCATGTGATAATTCATTCGTGCAACATTACGGGAGAATTTAGACCTGGAAGCTAGCAGGAAAGTATTAGCTATGTGGGAAAAAATAGTGTTTTTTTGAAATCCAAATTAATGGATCACAGTAATTGTATAGAAACGATAAATACCGATCAAAATAGTCTACAATTTTAAGCAAAAACAAATAGTCTACGATTGTAACAAAAAAAAAAAAAAAAAAAAACTATCACTACAATACTTTATTAAAAAACTTAGTTTGCCAATTTTCATCCATAATTCAAAAAAAGAAAAAAATCTGAATTCCAATTACTTGAAAAAACTGTAAAATAATATCGATATTTGTATTAATAGCTATCGATATCTAACAAACATATCGATATATCGATATTTTATACTAGTTTCAGGTAAAGAAATTACAAAAAAAATATAGATAGTTGTTGGGACTACCAATCCTCTTCCCCTCACACTCCTGCAAACACTCGACATTAATCATACAATATGTTTTACACAATTATACTCCTGGGTACACTGTTACCTGTTATGCCACTCATTCGTTCGTCTCCACACATATTTGTACAATTCATACAGTTCATACTCTGTACTTTACATATATGATCTACTGCAGTGACACACTTCTGAAACTTAACTTTGTAAACATCTTTATTAATTCTACAATAATCGTGAACATTCGATCTACAACCTCTATAATAGTAGTTATCCATATCTTTAACAAAAGTATCCATCGATATTTTAACACTAAAAACCAATTTCCCAGGAATTTCTTATTTTCTAGTTTTCTCAAGGACTGCCGAACTGATGAGAACTAAACTCCTGCTCCCATATGATAAGTATCTTTCGTAAAAATTTCAACCTTATCTGTTTTGTAGTTTTCTCAAAACCATAAAAACAAAATTTATTCCAGCAGTTTATCTTCTCCAGTTTTCTCAGAAACTACTAAACTAATAGGCACCAAACTTTGCATCAACATGATTAAGAAAAACCTTTTGTAAAAATTTCAGCTCGATCCTTTTTTTCATCTTTTTAAAATCCCGGAAAAACAACTTTTCCAGAAATTTTTTATTTTCAGTTTTCCTTAGAAACTGATGAACAGATAGGCACCAAACTTCTTTCAGACCTGCTCCTATATGAGAACTAAGTATTTCATGTGAAAATTTCAGCATTATCCATTTTGTAGTTTTCTTAAAACTGTGAACACAAAATTTTGGGCAATACTTACATACCTATACATATATATATATATACTATCTGGACCCTGCCACGCTATGCTCTGGCTCAACCTGATTAAATTTAAAAGAAAGGAAAGCAAAAATACACATTTATAATATGTTTAATTTTTTAATGCTTGTGGGTATACAATATTCTTTGTTGTTCCATTGTCTGCGCAGATATAGAGATTGTCTGCTTTGCCAACTGTAAAAAAGGCAATATACAACTGTCCATGTGAGGAACAATCTGTTTGTAGATCACTTGATTACTGAATGGAAATTAAATATTATGTGTCTTTGTAATACCTATCATTATTAGAATTATGAAACAATTTTCAAAAAATTTCAGTGGCAATTCCCCCATTTATTTTTCCATAACAAATTACCCCAAAAAACTTATCAAATGATGTATCACTCAATTATATAAGAAAACATTTACTTAACCCCCATTTTGTGGCCTCAAAGGGCAAACAATTGATTTAATTGAAAATTGGACAACAAATTCGGACTCAGCACCCTCAGAAAAATTACAAACGATGTATCACTCAATTTTATAGAAAAACATTTTCTTAACCCCCAGTCTGTGGACTGTAGGGAGCAAACAATTGATTTAATCAAAAATTTGATCCCAAATTCAGATTCAGCACCCAAAAGAATATATCAAACGATGCATAACTCGATTATATTAGAAAACATTTTCTTAACCCTCATTTTCGGGCCCCAATGTGTCAAACAATTAATTTCATCAAAAATCAGACCAAAAATTCGGATTCAGCGGCCCAAAAAACGTATCAAACGATGTATCACTCGATTATATCAGAAAATATTTTCTTAACCCCCATTTTATAGCCTCAACGGGGCAAAAAATTTATTTAATCAAAAATTGGACCCCGAATTCGGATTCAGCGCCCCAAAAAACATATCAAACGATGTATCACTCGATTATATTAGAATACATTTTCTCAACCCCCATTTTGGGGCCTCAATGTTGCAAACAATTAATTTAATCAAAAATTGGACCTCAAAGTCGGATTTAGCACCTCAGAAAATATATCAGACAATATACATGTTCTAACCCACATTTTGACACTACAATAAATTAAGTCAACTTTGTATGATTGAACCTTTTTGTTTTGTTATAGTTACTGAAATACACACACACACGCACTAACCAGATGCGTTTTATTAACAAATTCCGATCAATGTGACGTATCCATAGAATTCTCAAAACAGATAATTTGCTATATTCGTCTTTTGATGAATAGAAGGCCTTATCTGGCGTTCTTTCCCCATATCTAAGTTCGTTTTTGCTCGTAGCTTGGCCTATTGTCAAGTTACTATCAAAAATTAAATTAGATAAAAGTGATTTCTCCTTCTCTCACGAGTTTGCGGGTTAGCTCTAGCCTTTTGAGATTGGAAGAAATCACTCCGTTTGGAACTCTTGTCCGTTCAAGTCTAATATATTTTGTAATGTCTTCATGAAATATTTTGTTCTTTTATTCCAATTTTGTACTTAGAAAAATTTTCGATCGATGTATGAATTTACTTATGATTCTACCTTGTGTTTCTCGTAATATGTCTCGTTTTTATTTTAATAATACTTCTCGTTTTACGTGAACATTTTGATGTATTGAAAAAGGTATGTTTTTATTTTTTAATATAATTGGTATTTTGTTTTCGACTCATTGATTTTTTTTCTTAAGAATGTCCGGCTAACGAGGTCAAGTGACGTGGAGAAATGGTATAAACACAATGGGTGAATTTTCTAGGGGGAAATTAGAGAAAATGGGGTAAAATTTAAAATGATATTGGGCATTTCTTTCGACCTTCAGTAAACCTTTTTTAAAATGTAATATTACACGAGTTCGGTGAGAACAAACCCTGGGTCTTCCCTTCCGGTTTTTCTCCCCCACAGTGAATTTTGGAATTTCTCACTGTGGGTTATTATCAATTTGATATCCAAAATTCCGCTTGTTTTTTGTTTTAATCTTTTATTTCGACAACTTTTCAATTTCACATAATCATTCTATCATCGGTAAAACATCTATGTCTTCAATGTTTTCATCTTCAGATATCATGTGTATGGTATCTCTTTACGTACTCTGTGAATCAATTCAGGTAAGTGATTGGTTGAAAACTTGTTAGAGCTGATGAAAACCTAAATTTTCGTAAATAGGTAAAAACCGATTTGGCATACCACAAATGCAATGGCGTGAATATGAAATTACCTTAGTTTTTCTTGTTTCCAAATTTAGTACACGTCTTATTTATTTAAAAAAAAATTGAAACAAAATTAAAATGGTGGGCAGTCTTTTTTTTTAAAGTACCACAAAACACAAAAATATAGGTACCTAGGTAAAAACAGAACGAAATAAAAATGTAGGTATACGTGAGCGAATAAATTTTTCAACGTCTTTAAAACCTCCCAATTTGTGAAAAAAATGAAGGTTAATATCTGTTGACAACCTGCACTCGACATGTTACAGCTATTATAGTTATGTAGGTGGGGTGGAAGGTCGATGAACAATATTAAAAATAAAAAATGGGTGGGGACAGTTAGACAATGTCGCATAATGTACGTTCGTACGAACCATTGACTGAATATCAACGGTACGAATGAATAAGAATATGGCAGTAGATTTATAAGATGTGCTACCAATAAATATTCATAACTTTGCCCCTAGGGGGTCTACAAACCTGCAAGTTGGATAAGAACTTTCCCAGGGACAACACAAATAATTCCTCAAAATATCAAAGCAATCGGTAAAGAACTTTCGGAGATCCTAGGTCTCTAACATACGAACATTTACATTTTTATTTATATAGATATTAAGTTTGTTTTTTTTGCTTAGGAAAACCCACATTTTCTAGCGTTGCTTACTGCGCTAAAATTTTTTACTTTCACCCCCTCTCTTTTTATTGTATTATTCGAAAGAAGCAAAAATAATAAATTTAAAAACAGATTAGGTAAGTACCTGACAGAAAGCATTGCTAATTGTGAAAGTTTTTCGAAAATGTTCCAATTAAGTCCTAAACATGCTCATTTTCAAAAATTCAAAAATATTAAATTCCAATAATTTCATGAATTCCTTTCTAAGGTGTACCTACCTTCTATACAGGATGAAAACAAAATAAAGCCGCAGAAATTCGTTTAAAACTTCTATTTTTAATTAAACACGCATTTTATCTGTAGGTATGGTAAGTATGCAAAAAACGTAAGAAACAATTTACTAACTTATACTTCCAGTTTTTTTGTTTTTTTTTTTTTTTTTTCATCGTTCTCAACTGGCACAAGTACAACATGTAATGATTTTTACCGAGAAAGAAAAACATTTTTCCTGAGGCTAAATTTTCAAGTTTTTTATCTCGTTATTTGCGAAATTATTTTTTATTATAAAGCGATGGAATCGTAAAAGCTTCGAATTTGTTGGCATATAATTCGATGCACGAGTAAAGTTTTTTTTTTATTTTTATTTATTTTTTCTTGTCAACCAGTTATGAAAAATAAGTTGAGGTGATCGAGTAGGTACAAAAACGACACAACGGTTATATAAATGAAAAGTTATATTCTCCGATGATCGCTATTTTTGCATTTAGAATTTTTTCCTCAACAAGTAAGGACATACGAGTCGAGAACAGACGCATTTTAAAATAAAATACATACTTATGATCATAACTGCTAAGATACAGAGTAAATTTGGCCAAAGTATAAAATATGTTGAATCAACAACTGAAATAAAATTATTACTGAGGAAAGAATGTTATGGTACCATGTGTTTCGGTAAAAAAGAAAAAGACATTCCTAGCATAACCAACGTAAGTACGGTCAAATAGTAATAATTGGTGGATATGCCATAAGTATCAAAGGATATTATGATGAGTTGACCTTTATGGATTTATACCGATGCATAGTCCAGTATAGGCGGTATAAAATAAGGGTTTTACATGAAATTAATACACTCAAAATAATTTATCTCTGAAATATATTGGGGATGGGCTCCTAAGTTCGTAAAGAAAATTCTTTACCTCCAACCCTGTGCTGCCACCGGGAGGGGAGCTCGGATTTGTGACTATTTTTGGTTTTTTCAATTTTCCTTGATAACTAGGATACTTGTATTATTACATTAAAAATACTTTAGCATACATATAAGAAAAAAGTTCGTATTTGAAACAAAAACGTTTTTTTCATTACCATCATAGAGGCTGAAATACGGAATGGTAAAGAAGATTTGTTTTCAAAATAAAAATAATTTTGGGTGGAAAACGAATTGTGGGGATTAGTCAACACTTGTATGAGGATATAGGCTCGGCCTATCGACGACAGTTGTCACCTTTGGTGACAAATAATAGTGCATTGCACGTTAAACAAAAATGTATGTTTGTTTGTTTGTACTTGTCTATCTTTGCAAGTAGACAAGTTACAAATCTCGATCTGTGACAAATCAAAAGATAACAATCTCCGCGATATCACAAACTGATACAAAGATGCATTCTCTGTACTTTACCATTGCTATAGCAACTGTAAAGTATGATGAATTATCTACATGTTAGCCTATGTAATTATTACATCGGTGTGTACATGTGTGTGTAGAGAGCCGAGTTTATAAGACCAGAAAATCTTAGGCTACATCGCCAGTGTTTGCCAAGGTATAAACACACAAATTGTTCTGTTGAACACCTTCTGTTGTTGATATACTTTCCACGACATAAGGTATTCCACAAAAATGTTGAAAAGATAAGCTTTTATTCATTTTTTTGGCTCTAGCTTCATGCAAAATAAATATTATTTCGTAGCGTAAGGTTGGCTGTAGTATTGGTATATTTTAAAATGGCATGAGTGAGTAGAATAAAAGCTTTTAATAATCTATATTATTTCTTCTTTTTTTTTGAAAGGGAGAATCCAAAAAATTAATACCTAAGTATAGACATAAAGATGACAAAATACATTACAGTTCTGAGATTTTTCATCAATACGTATGCTACAAAGCATATTATATCACCCCGTACATACACTGTGTTCCAATACCAGAAATAAGCCATCAAAAGAATCGAGCAAAAACAGTTAATGAATATTGTGTTGTATGCTTTGACTATATAGTACTGGATCAGTAAAGAAAGATAATTTGTGGTTAGACATGCCGGTGCTAAATAGGCAACCAGAACGTAACTTTTGACGTACTCTGCTATGCATTTATATACGCTATCCTTGTAAATTTAAGGGATATCTTAATCAGATATATTCTAAATTGGTGAATTCAAGAAAAACGTCAAAAATACGTAGAAGGTACGCTAGAGTTGCCTACTTTTTCACGGGCATGTCTTGACATTAAAAAGTACATTGGTCTAATGGAGCTTTACTGGTCCAGTACACTATAGTCAAAAGTTGTGGGTGATGGTAGTTATACATCTAAAAACCGGCTGTATGTAACATGTGCTAAACAGATGCAAGGCTGTAACCAGCTTCTAGAATTAGTTGGGGCAAATAAAATTCCAGTAAGGACATGATTTTAGAAGTTTTGATCTTCTTGGAACAAATACAAGTCTTCTTCGGCATATGGAGTATAGTGTAGGGAAGATTTTTGGATTTTTTCTCACTTGGGAAAGTGGGACTCCAACTATGGCCATGTCTCCATTTTCCTCCTTCTGCTTATGAGCTTGAATGGACGGCAGCAAACTTTTATTTGAATACTCTAACCTTGACAATAAATCAGTCCCTGACGCGAGTATGGTTATATTTGTTGACGTAGGTAAGCACTATCAGCAAGTACGAAGGAACTTCATACATAACATCGTTTCCGCTTGTTGACCAACCAAGATACATAAATTTTAATCACATGCGTACAATTTGTCTATGTATACTAGGTATTTAATACTAATCATTTGTTTAAAGCTCAAGGCACTGTTATTAACCACTGTTAATGGACACGTGTATCTTCTGACCTGCATTTCTGACTATTAAGCCCCTATGAGTAAATTCCCACAAATATAACAGTTTCCTTCATTAAGTGGCTGGAACGAGAACTTCCACTAATAGGACAACGTCAATCACGAGACTTTTTTTGTGAAAAAATCTCGCTTGTAGGAATTTGTTATTACCATCCAATAAGGCAATCCAAATGAGATCTGAATTGTCAGAAAACAATAAGAAAAACGTATCTCACTAGAAGATTTTTCTTATCAGTTAACCTTGTCTAATACATAAAGGAATAACTTCTAACGAGATTACGTGATGTCATTTTAGATTGCCTTATTAATACTCATGTACAGTGAAACCACAATACAACAAATCCTCACTGGACCAAAAAATGGTTCGTTATATCAATAATTCGTTATATTCAAGTACTCGTACTCACTCGTACATAGCCAAGCATAGGAATGTCCAAGAAATGGACTATCTGTTTTCTACATTGAGACAATTCAGTATAACAGGTACTATCCATGTTCGATATAATTATATCGAAGTTCCACTGTATTTAAAGATATCATTTGATTTTTCGATCATTTTGTACTGAATAACCAGTAGCCCTGTTTCCTATCTGTCCAATGTGATCGGAGTATGCAATCATTCTAAAACTCTAAAATGGATATAAGTTTTCTGAGCATGCACTGTAGGTATTTTTTCATCTGTTTTCAGTTGATAAAGCAAGGTATATAAATACGTGTCTATAAAACCAGTAAAATCGAATGAAAGTCATGTCCATTTTAGTGATTCGTATGTTTACCTGGGTATCCAGTACTAGTTACGATTGAAGCATTTATTACTGAAATCAACGAGAGTAATATTATAATTAATACCTAATACAGCCACAATGAGGTCATAAACACAATTTTTTTTTTTTTATTAGGATAATTTGGGTCTAAATTAAATAATGCCTTGGATTTTTTTTTCTACCTCTGATAACAGCTTCAAAATAAATTGTTGAAGTTGACTAAAATAGGCCACCCCCTATTTTTCCTAATAGACCTGGCAATGGAGTGTGACGTCAATAACGCCGCCGTTCCTATTGTAAAATAGGTAAAGCTATTACATATTTTTGTAAGGATCTCCTGGTTCCTACTTTGGTGGGCACCGCTGAGAGATAGAGGCGTTTTTTTTTAACTCCCGCCCCTCTCACCAAGAACTAAAAAGTTGGCCTCAAATCCAGTTGCGCATTTTCAACAGCCCCATTTTTAGCAGATTTTTTAATAAAACAAAAAGTCATTTTTTCATATAACATTTCATTTATTAAAATAGTTTAAAGGACGTAACTATGACGGTAAATTTCATTTGCGTGAATCCAATTAATTTTGCGGTAAAAACAGATTTCATTTGCGGCAAATAAATTTTATCGGTTGGGGACAAAATCCGCATTCATTTGCTGCAAACTAACGTTAACATTACTTCCGGTATCGCTTTTTTTATTTTTATTCAGGCTATAAAATTCTCAAGTTTGGACTCGAAGCTACGAAATTTTGAAAAAATATTCATTATAATCTGTTATAAACTTGCTATCAATTTTGGTGTGCATCGGCCAAATGGTACTTCCAGTAACACTATTTTTGTTTTTATTTTGGCTATACAATGCCTAATTTTAAACCAACAGAAACGTAATTTAGAATAAATATTTATTACGATCTATTCTAAATTGTTTCTAATTTTGGCACAGATCGGCTGGAAGGTACGGTGCAGCTATTGTAGATATTATTTTTGGATATAAAATACTTGATTTTGAACCAATAACTAATAAATTTTCGAAAAATATTAACTACCCATAATAAGTTTTCAAGAAAGAAGAATTCTGAATTTTGATAATCACATTAAATGTCTGTAAGTTCATATGCGGTTATTATTGTATGAAATTTGTCAGCTGTTGACAAAATATTAGACATTGTAAAATTTGAAAGCATTATTTCTTGAAATAAAAAATTAATTAAGATGATAAAGTTTAGTAAATAATCAAATAATTTCAAATAATTTCAAATGAAATCAAAGAAATACCAAGTTATAAAAAAAATAAAAGAAAACGTGTGTTACGTTTCTAGCCCAGATTATCGTAGAGACCTACAAAATAAGTAGACTCGTTTCTATCTATTTTATTTAAGAGAACACTTCACAGATTATCATACCGTTATATCATATACTTAATATCTTCTTATATCATATTCCTACGTGCTATTATATCTCGCCTCCACTAAGGCGGACTTCTAATTTGTGACGTCTTGGCACGTCATCAGACTTGACGAGTAAGTACAGAATAGTTCTATACTGAAGCTTGTAAAAAAGGCAAGTGAAGTCCCGGTGTAATTTGAATTACCAGGTCACTTCTTTTGACGCCTAATTGTTTACATTAGCCAAAAATGTACTTATGGTACAAACCTGAATAGTGCTGACAGATATGCTGACTAGTTGTTCATCTGCGTATTCGTTAGCACCAATAATTAGATTAGTGAACGGAGGTAACAGTGAATATTTAGTAGAAATATTCGCCGTTGTTTGTTACAAAATATTTAGGTCAGCGAATGTGTTTGTCTGCCTAAATATGATGGAACAATGTGAACATGTGAATAATTTTTGTGAAAAGAAAAGTTCATGCAAATTAGAAAAAAAAAGGATAAAAAAGTTTACTGGAAGTACCGGCTGGTCGATCAGCATCAAATCAATAAATCGGGTCCTTGGCTTAGTACAAATGTTCATACCAGATTTCGTGATTATCGGATAAAAATTGCGATCCTGTAGAAACAAGAAAATTATATATATATATATATATGTGTGTGTGTGTGTGAATTTGAGTATTGATGCCAAAATTTACCTAAGGTTGTGGAACAAAAAACATACCCGCCCCCATTCCTAAGGGCTAATACCAGACTAAGTAATAAGTAGATTTTCTAACGAATACCTACTTAAAAATAGTGTTACAGGATGACCATGCGGTCGATCCACACTAAAATTGATAGCAAGTTATATTAGATTATAATAATTATTTGTTTCAAATTTCGTAGCTATTCGTCAAAAATGAAGAATTTTGTAGCCAAAATAAAAACAAAAATAGTGATACCGGAAATACAGTACACCTGATCCATAACAAAATTAATATGACAAATCCATGGCCTGGTGCTAATGTTCTTTCTAAATTTCATGAGTCGTGACTATGGGACACTAATTGTGACTTGTACAATGGTAATAAGAAATTGGCTTATATCATATTATATAGGTATATGAATTTGAGTTTTTTGTGCCAAAATTTTCCTTGAGTTATGAAACAAAATATAACTGGGTACTTACCCCTACCTCCAAGTACTTCCATCTCACCTAGATTAATAATTAGATTTCCAATAGAAAATCTGCTTCAAAATTCTGTTCAAGGGACAAATTAATTAATGTTGCTCCGTACACATAATAAAGAGATATGGTATAGCTACTTGATCAGCGTTAGTGACGTCAGCTTCTGACATCGCGGTTTTTTTGGATTAGTGGAAATGTGTTCAAATTCAGTCGCTTATATCTCTGTAAGTCCCGAACATATTCAATTGAAAAAAAAAAAAAAAAAAACCATAGTAATTGTGACTATAATTTCTTGCATAATTCACTTCAAAATTATTACTTTTTTTGTTTTTTTACTACCTCATTGTGTCCTTTTAAAGAGGAGACTCCAAGGAAAACAACAAGTTTAAGTCCTCAAAAGCCAAAGAAATTAGGAAGAAGATAGTGTGTAATACCTTTCATTTTTAGTTGTTTTCAGGATTATGTTTACCAGTCTTTCCTAACATCGAGATTTGTAACGTCAAACAGAATTGCCCAATAAAAGTTTAAAGAAAATAAAAAAATATACCAAAATTATTATTGCAAACTGCTCCAGCAATGATTTTATACTTTTTCAATTTATCCAAGTAACCTGGCTTGTTTGTATTTTCTTGGTAAATTTTGTTAGTCAAATATACGTGTCAAGCAACAAAATAGGTATACTATATTCTTTAATTTCTGATTTCTGGAAGAAGGCTAGGCAGCAAGTCAACTTTTATAAACTGCGTATAGAATCGATAATACGATATTTTAGGTTCGGGTGCCAATTTTAGACAATGCAGACAGCATGCATATAGAAAAACATAATAAAATACTTCCTAATGCTCATTTCATTTCATTCACGAATGTAAAAAGGTACCCAACGTAACTTTTTAGGCATCGATAGAATTGGAATCTGTTTTCTTTATCCATCCGGCACGGTGTCAAGTCTCTTGGAAGTCTATTCCAGTTGTATATTTTCCAAACGATTTCCTGTACGCACTGCAGCAGGTAATGAAATCGCGATTGTTTCGGCAGGAAACGATACGTTATCGAATGTCGAGGCCATCGCCATTTTTTTTTTCTCCAAACATTATTCGCTTCATTATGCTCAGTAATTAAAAGGGAAAAAAAATCATTTAATGAACTCGTAACAATACTTCTTTTCATTTTATTCATTATTTTTTTGTAACGCTACTCGGTACTACCTAC